>CM065592.1:14723869-15323869 GCA_033119425.1 Bufotes viridis | reverse complement strand
AACTACAACTCCCACAATGCCCTGCTGTAGGCGTATACCTGTAGGCTGTTCGGGCATGCTGGGAGTTGTAGTTTTGCAACAGCTGGAGGGCCGCAGTTTGAGGATGCCTGATTTAAGTAGTATATTCTAGTGTTGAGCGCGAATATTCGAATAGCGAATTTTTTTAGCGAATATCGGCACTTCGCTAATTCGCGAATATTTCGAATATAGCGCTATAAATTCGCTATTTAGAATATTCGTTTTTTTTTGTTTTTTTTTTAGTTATATTTTTTTCTTTCCCACTCCCCAAAAGTAGTTCTTACCTGTCCTCAGGATTCCTGGCTTCCTGGCTGCTCCAGTCAGTGCCCGTTGCCGCTTCTGCCGACTTCCGTGCTCATGGAGTGTCCCCATCACCATGGGAACTTCTCCATATACTAAAATGTACTGTCGGATTTGAGAATTACGTTGAAATCGCAATGCGATTAATTCAAGTTATATTAATCACATTGCGATTACAGCTTAGCACTGCTATCTTACATATTAGGCTAGAATTGACGAATATGGAATATAGCAGAAGTGCTAAGTAGAAATCGCAATGCGATTACTCCAAGTTACATTAATTGCATTGCGATTTCAATTAGCACTGCTATAATATATTCCATATTCGTTAACTTCGTTAATTCTAGCAAGCTGACCCATTATAAACCCAGCTCGAAGTTGAAATCTCAATGCGATTAATACAACTTGAAGTCATCGCATTGCGATTTCTACTTAGCACTGCTGCTATATTCCATATTCGTTAATTCTAGCCTAATATGTAAGATAGCAGTGCACTGCTAAGTTGTAATTGCAATGTGATTAATATAACTTGAATTAATCGCATTGCGATTTCAACAGACATGGTTTACTATGGTTGCTAAAACGAAGATGGAGAATACTTCGTTATCTTCGTTTTGAGGAATATGATGAATACATTCGTCATATTCGCTAATTCTACCAAGCGAACCATAGTAAACCAGGTCTAAGTAGAAATCGCAATGCGATTAATTCAAGTTATATTAATCGCATTGCGATTTCAACGTAATTCTCAAATCCGACAGTACATTTTAGTATGGAGACGTTCTTGGCTTGGTAGAATTAGCGAATATGACGAATGTATTCGTCATATTCCTCAAAACGAAGATAACGAGTATTCTCCATCTTCGTTTTAGCAACCTATTCGTCAACTTCGCTAATTCTAGCAATCAAATAGGAAGGTTGACTATAGAGACAGCTGTGTTTAATTCGCTATGCGATTATATAATTTTTTTTAATAAATAGAATAATTATAATATAATTATCAAGTAATATAATTATTCTATTAAAAAAAGTTAAGTAATATAATCGCATAGCGATTAATTAAACACAGCTGTCTCTATAGTCAACCTTCCTATGTGATTGCTAGAATTAGCGAAGTTGACGAATAGGTAGCTAAAAGGAAGATGGATAATACTTCGTTATCTTCGTTTTGAGGAATATGACGAATACATTCGTCATATTCGTCATCTTCGCTATAATTCTAGATATGAAACCAATAGGAAATTAGCCTAAGTTTAAATCGCAATACGCGATTATTTAAATCGCATATTAATCGCGATAACTAGCATAATGACGAATATTCGATCTCAACAAATATGAAACGAATATTCTTTTGAATATTCGCGAATTTCGTCGAAAACAAATATGGCACCTGCCGCTCATCACTAGTATATTCTTAGATAACACCCCACTTCAATATGTTGTTTTGGGGAAGACTGGTCTATCACACCATTTAATACTTTTTTCTAATTGCGTTTGTCCTCTTTGTAGTTGTAGTATCGCTGCAGAACCACTCAAAAGTCACAATGCTGCACTGTACAAATCCACTATAATATGCTTTCTATATTAGAAAGTATATTATAAGTGTATTACACCCCTCAGTACTGCACACCAATCAATAGCACACCTTTACCAGTCCTTAAAAGGACTTTTGTGGACCTATTAGCTAGCGATTTGTGTCACTATTAACACTCTAACCTCCTGTCCCTGCTCCACAGAGCAACCTCTCCCTACACTGACAAAAGACAGAATGTAAATTGGCAGCCAGATCAGGTCTATTTATAAGGTAGGGGGTATGTCCATGTGCTGAAACTTCTTAATTGGCTGTCCTGTACCACCTGATGGATGTGTCATGGGTCAAAGTTCTCAAAAATATGGCGCCGGCGAATATCGCCATATATTAGCATGTTTGGCGAACCGCAAACAAGTAAAGTTCGTTGCGAAATGACCGCTGGGTGAACCTCAAGGCTATCTCTACTCCTGATGTCTGGTGTCGAACTTCCAGGGACCGTTGTCGGCTGAAGAGCAGCGTCCTTCCGGTGACGTCACTTCCGCTTGCTCGTAGTCAGCGTTCCTCGTGGAGATAGATAGCGGGAAGACCAGTGGTAGCCGATAGTAAGAAATTAGTAAGTTGTATCCAAATTGTTATTCCGGAGCTCCAGGACAATAAAATATTTACGTGTGGCTTGTTCAATGCCCCAAATGCATTTCGGAGCTTACTGCTCCTTCTTCAGTGGGTATGAGCAGCCTATCTCTTTAGCCACTATATATATATTCCAATTGATTATTCCTAATAATTGGGGGAGTGGAATGGCGTCATTTATCTTCCTTCAAACAGCATATAGTAAAACATGGACCGGATAAGCATAAAAGTATGACCATAAGAACAAATAGGTATAAAAAATTATACAGATATAAAAGAATGTATATGAAAAAGTATATATATAAATATATATAAGAAATATATATAAAAAGTTATAAATAAGAGTGCAGACAACCAAGAATATTCGGAGAGAGGGTATAATAATCGGAGAGAGGGATTAGTGTATCAATTGTATGATATAGTATAGTACTATGTGTCCAAAGGAGTTGATATGAAGGGTGAGAAGCTATTTATTGATAAAACACACAATCATAAAAAAAAAATTAAATTTTCAATGGAGGATATGCTATCATAAAATTTCCAATACGATATACTATCATAAAAATTTAAAAAAAAAGATTTAAAATTTTTTTTTTTTTTAAACATTTTTGAGAAATTCTCTGGCAGAACATTTGTTGAGAGAATATCATAGGTTAAAGCTTGGTAGAGATCTTGATGTGGCACATAACAGATAGCATTTAGTGTTAGGTTCCCGTCTTACAGAGATCGCCTTGATATATGGCAGACGGGCCCAAATAATTTTGTACAAAATGTATTTGCCAAAAATCTCAAATGTACAAAATAAGCGTAGCATTAGCACCAGAATATTTTCTATTACTATGGCATTATTGTACTTTATTTGGTTTGCAGAGTGCTGTTGCATTGTGTTTTTTTCTTTGTGTTTCTAGCCATAGCAGCGCACACCTGCACATTGGGATGCGCTGACTGACCCCCTTTTTCTTTGCACTATCTATACCTACATCATTTACAGGGTGAGACAATAATGCAGTACTTCCTATGCCTAAATAAGTTACAGGGAGAGAGCTACCAATACCTATATCATTTATAGTTGACACAGGAAGACAGTACTATCTGTCCCTACATAATTTACAGGGAGAGACAGGGAGACAGTACTATATGTACCTACATAATTTACAGGAACAGACAAGGAGGAAGTACTATGTGTACCTACATCATTTACAGGGAGAGACAGGGAGGCTGTACTATCTGTACCTACATAATTCACAGGAAGAGACAGAGAGACAATGTTATCTGTACCTACATCATTTATAGAGACAGGAGGGCAGCATTTTCTGCACCTGCATCATTTATAGAGGGACAGGGAGACAGTACTATCTGTACCTACATAATATATAGAGGGACAGGGAGACAGTACTATCTGTACCTACATAATTTATAGAGTGACAGGGAGACAGTACTATCTGTACCTACATAATTTAAAGAGTGACAGGGAGATAGTACTATCTGTACCTACATAATATATAGAGGGACAGGGAGACAGTACTATCTGCACCTACATAATTTATAGAGTGACAGGGAGACAGTACTATCTGTACCTACATAATTTATAGAGGGACAGGGAGACAGTACTATCTGTATCTACATAATTTATAGAGGGACAGGGAGACAGTACTATCTGTATCTACATCACTTTCAAGGAGTGACAACAATAAAGTGCTGTCTATGCCCACATTAGTTTATAGGTAGAGACAGGGAGGCAGTACTCGTTGTAGTACATTTTATATGAAGAAGCAGGGATCCAGTAATGTATATACTAGAGATGAGTGAATTTATGAAAAGTTCGATTCGGCCAAATCGCCAAATTTTACCCAAAAATTCGGTTTGTGATGAATAACTTCGTCACAAAGTACATTTTTTTGTAAGTAGCAGGTGCAATGACAGGGAGCAGCGATAGTGCCACCCCCGCATCATTGTACCCCTCAGATGCCGCATTCATACATGATCGCGGCATCTGAGTGCAAAAACAGGGTGAAATTAACATAAAAAAAAATTTACATCAAACTTACCGCCTCCATTTTCTCTGCCAGCCACTGCCATCTTGCTTGGAGAAATGGAGCGAAATCTCTTGCGGCGCAAGATTACATCATCACGCCAGCCGGTGTGGTGGTGACGTCACCACCACACACGGGATTTCGGCCAAGATCTTCAATCAAGATGGAGGCTGGCAGGCCCGTTACGAGCAAATGGAGGCGGTAAGTATGATTTATTTATTTTTTTACACTATTTCAGGTTAAATTGATTCGCTGACATGAAGCACGAGGAAATTCGGCTTTGCGGCGAATCGAAGTACATACTAATAGAATTTGGTATGTAAAAGATGTGTAGTTTCTCCTATCATGGTGTCCACCACTTTGTGCTAAAAGTCACCTCGCGGTAACATGCAGTGTTCCCCAACCATTGTAAATGCATATTAATAATAGCGTTTTACACAATTCAGTTATCCTTTATCAATAATAACCTTTTTTTATGTGGCGCCAACATATTGTGCAGCGCTTTACAATCAGGGGGTAAAAACAGTCATAAATAACATAGTAACAAGAGGAATGAGGACCCTTACAATCTGACAATGCCATTGACGTTTTTTTTCTAGTAACTGTCTCAGCTCCAGACCATCAATGATGTTATTTTCTAACATGTCTCGATATACTGCATCTACTGTATATACTATATAGAGCTGTCTTCTGTGGTCTTCTCACAAGATGTGTTACAATCTTATTTTTGTAACGTTGTGACACAGGAAGCTGGTCGCTTCAGGAACTAACTGCTGAAATATACATTCTGTCACACAAATACTGAGCGGAGGTCTTCAGATCTTGGGTCACGGTCATATCTTCGCCAGCAGAAGCACCTCTCTCAGGTGAAGTACAGCTCTGATCATATCAAGCTTAGATACTTTAGTATCTAATATTTTATGCTTTGCTATCCATACAGGTGTCAGTCACATTTCAATTTCAGTGTAGTGATATGAAAACAATTCACGCCCTTCCAGATACTCACTGTTAGGGCTCTTGTAGACGAGCGGATCTCCTGCGTGTTATCCGCAGCGAGAATGAGAGCCAAGCTGCGTGGTGGACTTCAGAGGCACGAAGCAGTAACATGATAGATACTGCTCCGTGCCTCTCTATGACCCTTTCAATACAAAATCACTGTGACAACTTTATCTCACAGTGATTTTGTAGTGAAAGGGTCAGAGAGAGGCACGGGGCAGTATCTATCATGTTACTGCTTCATGCCTCTGATGTCCACCGCGCAGCTTGGCTCTCATTCTTGCGGCGGATAACATGCAGGAGATCTGCTTGTCTGCAAGAGCCCTTACCGATTTCTGATGGTTCCACTAGCTGAGTAATGGAATAATACAGATTATTATTACAGCTATATTTATTCATTTAAAAATGTATCCGAGCTTAGCCGATTTCACTGATTAATTAGCAAAAGTAACTGCTCTACTTGCCCCACACTGGCATCATCTTTAGGAGCAAAAATTTCAATAAACCTCCATCCTATTATTTGACCCCAACTGATGAATTTCTCGAAGGGACTTTCTCCAGATATATTGGAAGGATTTTCTTGCAAGAATTGCACGTTTCAGGTTCTAACACAACATTAAGGTTGAACTCATGTCAGAGATGAATCCAAAAAGTCTATGTTTTTGGTCTTCTGCCATTAAGACTTTTGTGGTTTGGCACATCATTTTTCCATATAACCCAATAATATTTTAGTTTCGGATAGATGATGATTGTCACATTAATTTTCCACGGTAGAATGTAGATATGATGTTCTTACCTGTATGACTCTACATCTGAGCATAGTAGCATAATCGACTACCTTTGTGCTTATTTTATTGTTCTACAAAATTGGCAGTTAAATCGAACAATATTAACAATTTTGACAAGGACTTTGGCCACAAGTGGTGAAGCTCCAGCACCATGATGTTCTGGCTGGTGAACTTGGTAGAAAATGTTGGATTAGCCATACTGTAAACAATTCAATCTGGTTTCTACTGGACACAATTTTTTTTCTTTACAGTTGAGAATTGAAGAAGTTGAGAAATCTGATGTCAACATAGATGTCAACTTGTACAGTTAGAGCTTCTCCTTCTTTCTCGACTCCCAAAATAACCTTAGCCTTTTGTAATACGTAAAGTCAACGTAAGGTAAAACGTTCTTAGACTTGTGGTGTTTGGATTCAGACTCTGTCTAATTGGTGAAGCGAAGTTCATACAGAGTTTTTGGAGGAGGTTTTTCAGCAGGTTTTACAGCGAAAGCCAGAAGTGTATTTGTAAGGAATTGGAAATATTAAGGAAGGACTTATACCTCTCCTTTCTGCTGGATCCACTTTGACATTGACTGAAAAAACTGCAGCACAATCTGCCTTACCCTTCCCCCTCATGTTAATCTTCTCTAAAAGTGTGCTCCTAGACCTGGAAACATTTTCAGATGGCCGAGCATGGTGTCAAAATAACAAAAAAAAGAGTATATTCGCCTAATTGGGTCCTCCCAGTTATGGCAGCATGGCTCCTACCCATGACACTGCCGACCCTTCCAGACCAGAAGTGTAATTTGCCGTTATCACTGTTGCCCGCCAATAAATGCCTTTAATGGTGACATGTGTCGGAATGTGGGCAGGTGTTTTTTTTTCTGATAATAAACTTGTTGTTCCTCAATTTTTTCATGACTCAGCTAACCATTTTAAGTTTGATGTTGATGGTCACTTTTGTAGAGGAAGAGAGAGGATATTACTGCCAGGAAATTTGAAATCATTATATACTGTAACACATCCCCTTCTCACAGTCTCTCTTTCTCGAAACCTTTCTGACGAAACATCTATTTCTACATTACCTCTGTACAGGGAAAGCAATGCAATGTATGAACACAGTGACTCAGGATCAATACAGCATAAGTAATGTAATACACGTACACAGTGCCTGCACCAGCAGAATAGTGAGTGCTGCTCTGGAGTATAATACAGGATGTAACTCAGGATGAGTACAGGATAAGTAATTTAATGTATGTACACAGTGACTGCACCAGCAGAATAGTGAGTGCAGCTCTGGAGTATAATACAGGATGTAACTCAGGATCAGTACAGGATAAGTAATGTATGTATGTACACATTGACTCCACCAGCAGAATAGTGAGTGCAGCTCTGGAGTATAATACAGGATGTAACTCAGGATCAGTACAGGATAAGTAATGTATGTACACAGTGACTGCACCAGCAGAATAGTGAGTGCAGCTCTGCAGTATAATACAGGATGTAACTCAGGATCAGTACAGGATAAGTAATGTATGTACACAGCGACTGCACCAGCAGAATAGTGAGTGCAGCTCTGGAGTATAATACAGGATGTAACTCAGGATCAGTACAGGATAAGTAATGTATGTATGTACACATTGGCTCCACCAGCAGAATAGTGAGTGCAGCTCTGGAGTATAATACAGGATGTAACTCAGGATCAGTACAGGATAAGTAATGTATGTACACAGTGACTGCACCAGCAGAATAGTGAGTGCAGCTCTGCAGTATAATACAGGATGTAACTCAGGATCAGTACAGGATAAGTAATGTATGTACACAGTGACTGCACCTGCAGAATAGTGAGTGCAGCTCTGGAGTATAATACAGGATGTAACTCAGGATCAGTACAGGATAAGTAATGCATGTACACAGTAACTGCACCAGCAGAATAGTGAGTGCAGCTCTGGAGTATAATACAGAACATAATGTTGTAAGGTGGAAGTATGTATATAATATTATGGGGTGGATATTGTGTATGTATAGTTGTACAGTATATGATTGGTGTAGGGTGGGTATATAAATGTAGAGTTGGTGTATGTATATAATATAATATTAATATTGGAGTGAGTGGCTGGACCAGTGTTAGTTATTTACTGTTTGTTTGTGTTTATTTTATGCTGATTATGTTTTCTTATTATTGTTATATTGTTACATTGTGTTATTTTTAGGTTTTATAATTTTATAATAATAGAAATACAGAACATGATGTAACTCAGGATCCAAAAACAGTCCTGATCAGTGACTGACAGCTGTCTACGTATAGGCAAGAAACTTATACAAGGAATGCTAGCAATCATTTTTAGAGACGCTCACATATTATCGAGCTCAGAAAGAGCAGGTCTACAACATGCTGCCTGCAGATTCACTGCATATTCTTGGTGACCAGTTCCTTTTATGATTGACCAATTAGCTTATAGCAAATCAAATAAATAAAGTGCAAATGAAAGTAACAGTAAGTGAAACTAAAACCGCTCCAGACATTGTTATCTCGGACAGAAGTGTTTCCTGGTGGCTCCCAGCTCAGCAGTCACACGAGACGCTCTGCTGCTGCGCTTTGTGGTTCCACTACCTTACAGGGACCCAGACGGCTGCTTCTCCTCTCGTTGCTTGTGTGACCCTGAATCCTGTGAGTAATGAACCTCAGTCATTGATATTGTGCCCCGTCCTCCCTAACATGAACCGTCAGCTCTTATTAGTGTAGTTCTCTAGACTTTATTATTATAGGCTTATTATTTTTTTTGCAATTCTTTACTGTAATGTTAATATTGAGAGTATTATTATATTATCGTAGTCACCATTTTATTACTTTAGCATTCCTGTCACTGGGAATGTTATTAACGTCTTTACTTATCAGTAGGTTTTGTCTGTTTTTAGACTCCTTATGTTTCCTGCTTATACTCCTTTTATATCGTTAGACTTCCGTATGACGGTGATATGTTCTGCTATAATGGCTTTGTACAGAAGGTATACACAGGGGCCGTCCTCATGTATCACCTGCTCTATGATTTCCTCATATCAGACGTGTCCACACATTTTTAGAGGAAGTCAATTATCTTCTGTGTTTTGAGAAATTTGGGTGGAGTCTCCAGAAGAATCTTACAGAAAATGAAGTCTTCTAAGTTCCCCACCCAGTACTGACATATTGACTGAGATCTTTGTCAGGTCTGTTTCATCTGCTAAATACAGGAGGTTCTGTTTTTCCTTGAAGAGAGCACCAGAGCTGGCACAGGGAGTCTTATAGGCCATGCAATGCACCCTGGGTAAATGGATATGCATATTATCTCTCTTCCAAGAGAAAATAAGCTACTCTGTAGTGCCACCAAGTGGTGGTATACACTTTATAACTTAGCATCTGACCCTTTCGGCACTAATCTGCACATCTATCGGTCAGAAATGTAACACCCAGCTGGACCATTATTGCTGATTGCCAGTGATTCCTTCATAACTTCTAAAAGGAATAAAAGAGGAATGACGCAACATTAAGTCATAATAGCAGATGTTCCAGAATTGTTACATTACATGGGTAATGCAGGTCGTTACTAGAACAGACATGACAGGGAGTGACAGCTCCTCTTTAATAATCTTCCATACCATTACAGGTGAAGATGGGACCCGCGATCCTGACCGCCCTCTGTCTGTGGAGCTGTGTGCTGACTGTGACACCTATAAGCCAAGAGCAAGTAGGAAGAATCACAAATTACATTGAGCAAAACATCTTCCAGTAAGTGGCACTCACCTCCCTTACTTTATGAATCAGGAGGGTTTCTTATTATAACAGTGTCATGAGAGGCTACATTCAGAGCTTCCATTACCAGCCCTGGTAGATTAGATGGAAATCTGTTGTGTGTTCAGTGTATATATATGTCAAGCTACGATGGTGCTCGAATCCACTGTGATAGAAAATGATGTACAAGAAAAACGATTAAAATGTTATTTTTATTAAAACATGTCAAACATACTTAACCCCTTCCCAACTTGCACCTTACATGTACTGCACAAGTCAGGGTTTTAAAAAATAATGCAATAATGAATGCTCAAGACCTGAGTGGGCTCCTTAGCCGCCGAGTTTTACACATCAGATGCCCAAATGCAGAGTCCATGATTGGAAATAATGCCGATCATGGATGTTTACCCCACATATGCTGTAGTCGATTGCTACCACAGCATTTGAATAGCCTTTTCCCAGAAGCTCTGTGCTCTCGGAAGATGAACGGCTCCCCCGTGCAGAGATTGAGCGAACTGTCTAGTTGCTATGAGAGTCTTGGGCTGTTGGAGGCTCCGAAGCCTGCTAAAGTGAGTCTCCCATAGGTTTCAATGTAAAGAAGAGCAATTTCTTGAAATTTGTTTTGCATTCGATTTGAGGAATCTTTCTAAAGATTTAATTAGTGTCCAAATTGTTTCTACCTAAGTCAAAAGTGCTCCAGTTGGCCTGAAAACAGATATATGACACTCTAAGGACTTCAAAGACTCCATAGATATTCTTTTTCTCTCTTCTCTTTTTTTTTCTTTACATTTTTGCTCTTCTTCTCTCATCTTTTTAAGTACAGAAAACAATAATACCTACAGTAAATAAGGTTAGAGTGACACTGACACACAAATATATATATATTGGTACCGTATGGGTAAATGCATGCTATGTTAAAAACAGCCTGTTTAAAAACACGCTGTGCTGTTTCACACTTTTTCATGTTAGACTTTTCCAAAAATTTGGGGAAGATAGTGTTTAAACACAAATGATGTTGTCAGAAAAACAGTGGCTTGTTCTGAACAAACATCCACAAATTATGCCTTAACAGGGACAGACGTCCACCTGAATTTAAAGAGATCCTGTCACCACATATAACCCCTATGAGCTAAACATATGCTTATGTCCAGGGTTATAATGGGATCCCTAAGGTGGCCTTATAAACCCTATTTGTGGCTTTATTGTGCTAAAAACAGTTTTACTAACCTGTCAAACAATAAATTAAGGTGCCCAAGTTGAGGTCCGTGGATCCATGGTGCCCGGCTGTTCGGTGCCCAGCGCTGCCTTCTTCACCTCTGCACTGCCTCTCCCTTGCCTCCTCCTCCTACTTTCAGATCCTGCACGTGCGCAGAGGCTCGGGCTTGAGGGAAGTGAGCATCAGGCCGGCGCATGCGCACTTCGCAAACAGAAGGCGATGCCAGCAGTCCAAGCGTGCGCAAAGCCTGTGCGCACGCATGGACTGGTGGCATCAGCTTCTGTTTGCGAAGTCCGCATGCGCCAGGTTGATATGCACTTGCTCAAGCCTGTACACATGTGCAGGATATGAAAACAGGAGGAGGGGGACGGAGGGAGAGGGATTCTGAAGAAGAAGAATCGGATCTTCCCTGCTGAGGGTCTTCCGAACCAACTTCTTCTGGTCTAGTAGGGAACCACCAGAATTAGTGTGCACATCTTCAAATAGAATTTCTGAAGCACTCTGGGAATCGGTGGAACAGGAGAAAACGCATAGACTAGACCGGATGTTCAATTCTGTCTGACAGCATCAACTGCTGTGGGGTAGTCCCTGCAATTGAGTAAAAAGAAATGATCTACCTTGTGGTTTTCTTTTGAACAGGTCGAATTCTGGTCTGACCTGTTGTCTTGCTATCATCATGACTGCCTCTGGGCACAAGGAACATTCCCCAGGATCCACAGCATGTTGACTTGTCATCCACCTTCACATTTAGTGAACCCGTACTGCAGCTAAGAATTTTACATTTTCCCCTTTCAAACAGAATATTTGCTCTGAAAGACTCTGAAAAGGGCCATGCCTCATTCTGCCTTGGTGCTGTATCAAGATTACTCCTGTTAAGTTGCCCAAGAGAACTAGGACATGATGATCTCTTGTCTGAGTTACTTTCAAGGCTTCCCAGATAGCGAGTCATTCCTTGAAGTTTGGTGACTGGTTTGATGGTCCTGGACCACTGGTAGGACCCTTGATCCATATAGACCCCCCATCCCAAGGCACTGGCATCTGTTGTTATGAAAACCACTCCTGTCTCCAAAACATGCCTTTCTTTAAGTTCTTCTCAAAAAGCCACCACTCCAGGGATCTTTCGAATTCCCTGCTCAAAATAATTTTCTGATCCAGGGTTGTCTGTGATCAGTTCCATCTGGCTAAGACAAACTTTTGTAGGGGTCTCATGTGGGACTGAGCCCATGCTACTGCAGGAATTAGTGTTGAGCGTAGCAAAGCATTCAAAGCAGAATTCGGTCCGAAGTTTAGGAAAACCTTGATTCTACACAAATCTGAATTTCCTTGCATTTCGTAGTAACCAATCAGTTTTTCAAAAATGGCAGCTGCACATGTTAGAAAGGAAGACAAGCCCGGAAATGTGAGATCACCCATAATGCCGTGCAGCCAGCCAATCCACAGGCAGCCATCCCCCTGTGATGTCAGTTAGGCCTCTTACACACGAACGTGTGCTGGCCATGCCTGTGCTGCAGAACGCAAATTGCACGGGCAGGCGCATGCGGATCGCGGACCCATTCACTTGAATGGGGTCCGCGATCCATCTGTTCTGCAAAAAGATAGAACAATTTCTTTTTTTTTGCGGAACGGAACACTAGTTCCATGGTTCCGTTTCGTTCCGCACCGCATCTCTGGATTTGCAGACCCATTCAAGTGAATGGGCCATGTGGGACACACGGCCGTGCCCTATAAAATCCTTATCCCATGCGGATGCTGCCATTTTCTTGTGAGCTAAACACATGGAGAGACATGACAAAACGCTCGTGCACTGGGGACAGTGTTGCTGCAAACACTTGAAGCACGCCGGGCCGCAGGGGCAACACGTGAGGCGACGGTGGGCTGATGGGGGTAGTAGTTCATTTACTCAGTTAGCAGAGCCTCCCTGGGCCGGCAGTGCACTGGATGGGAAGACAGCACTAAATCCTCCGGGGCACTCTCTATTGTAGGGAACACCAGCCAGATGGAAGTTGAGGTACCCTTGATGGTAATGAGTGTTTAAGGTGCTTTGGTGGCTGGGCCCCTGTGTTCATGACGCCAGCACCGTAAGGTGCAAATGTAGAGAGTAGTAGAAAGGATGAGGAGTCAGTTGTATTAAACAACAATTGAACTTCTACTGAATCAATAGTCTCAGAAAAGTTGTTACAGTTCTTGAATATAGTAATAGCAATAATCCATATGTTGGTTAAGCAGGAATTCCTTAATATAGGTCTGGCATCTGTCAGTTGAGGAGTTCTCTAATGCTGTTACTTTACAGGCAAATAATTTGTAAATTTGCATTAAGTCCACTTTCTAGCACTCAGGTAGAATATAATGATTCCCTATTTATCTCGAGCAATCCAATAAGGGCATTCTCTCTCGTGGCAGGCAAACTCTACATTATTTGATGCAGGATGCTCTGCTGAAATATTCAGGTTCATTATGTTCCCAAAAGGCATTAAGTGACATTTCTGCGCACTAATTATACAGTTTTGTCCAGGTACCTTAAAGTTCCTCCTTGTCACTGGTGTTTGTGAAGTTCCTTGGCTAGACTCAGCTGTAATCTTCACTAGACTTACTTTATATCCATACATAGACTTCCTGTCTTGTGCTGGGCTGCTGTGACTCCTTGTTCTGTCATCTCCAGGATTGATCAAGGCCCAGAGGAAAGAAATTGCAGCTACATAGTGGATGAGGCCTGTTTCTCTCCTCCATACACTTCCTTCTCCTCTCTCTCTCCTTTATAGACTAAATTTGCTTCCTGTTCTAGCACACCACAAGCTATTAATAATTTGTGGCGCCAGCACCACCTAGGGGCGAATGGGTGAATGACATTGCCTGCATGGTAATGGGAAATACCATACATTGCAAATACATTAGATAAATAGGCAGCTGGTTAAAGTGTGCCTTTTACACAGATGCTGTATGTGGGATGCTGCACACTTAACAGAGAGTGTAGGACAATAATGAAGATGGAGAGGGCAAGGGCACTGCAGGGAAACTGCAGGAAGAGTGCAGGGACAGTGAAGGAAAAGCTTACGAGACTGAACTAGACTCTGCTACAATTTATTGCCTTGTACATAATTGTGCAGTGCACCAATATTAATAGTTGATCCATTCCATTAGCTATAGAGTTCCTGTGCATCAATATTACAGGCCACTTTTTGCTTTAGGCAGATTGCCCTGGGTATACCTGATTTATAGCGATTTGTGACAAATTAATTTGTAACTAATTTAATTTCTTGTCAAATTTTTCAAAACTTCACTTATCTCTAACAGGAATACATGATGACAGATTGCCTAGCATCTTCATGGCTTCCCTAATGGAGTACATGGATCTTTTCTGGAACTGGTGGATCTGGGATTGCAGATTCTGTATATTCTAAAGTGGCAGAAAAGATCTTTGTAAATTATAGCAGAATTCCTTGAAAGATAGTTTGACTGTTCGGGCACAGGTTGGATTTTTCCCAGTTGATTATCCATCCTAGAGATTGAAAATGGCATAATGCAGTCTGCAGATGATCTTGGAGTTGATCCCTGGAGTCCGCTGCAATCAGTAGATTGTCTACGTAGGTATGGAATTACTAGTATCAATTTTCAGGTCTGAGCCCTGCCACCACCTTTGCCATGATCTTTGTAAAAATCCTGGGAAAGAAATTTTAAAATGGAGGCAAAGAACTTGGAAATGTTGGATCTGTTTGCCCATTTGTACTGCAAATCTGAAAAACCTTCTTGACTGCAGATGAATCGGTACATGATAGTATGTGTCCCTCAAATCTATCGTAGTCATCACTTCTCCTTTCCGTATCAGTTTTATAGGTGATCTTATTGTCTCCAATAAGGGGGAAGAGGCTCTAATGATGTTGTGTGCTCCCAGCTGAAGCAAATTAACCCCCCCCCCTACCTGAATGGTGTAGTTGCTTGGAAGAGAAGAAGGCCTCCCCTTTGTTGGGGTTAAAAATGACATTTCTTCCTCAACCCTCCTTGGCAGAACTCCATATCCCAGATTTCCTTTTGTCTCCTTTCTTGTCACACTGATATTGTCTGCCTCAAAAAACTGCCTTTTTGCCCGAGACCTATCTTCAGAAAAACCTTTATTACGTCTGGTGGCATTTTCCAAAATGTTATCGAGGTCAGGGATGAACACATATTGACTACGGAAAAGGATATTAGTTTATTTTTGGATTTTATTTCCCCCGACCAGGGTTTAAGTCCCAAAACTCGACTGGTCATGTTAGATAAAAGCGCCGTGTGGACAGAGAGCCTGACTAGTTCAGTCGAAGCATCTGCCAAAAGAAATGGTCGCCATTTTTGGCAAAGGTAAAGTCTCTAATATCTGATCCCTACTGGTTTTGTTGATCAAGTGTTACGCCAGTTGTATTAACAATAAGTTAAGAATGCGAGCTACGCAGGTGGCCACTATTCCTGGCTTAAGTAATGCTGCTGTGGCTTCCCATGTTTTTCGTAATAAACTTTCTGCTTTACTATTCATGGGGTCCTTAAGTTGAGGACCGGACGCTTTGCTGCCTTAGCAACTGGGGTGTCTACTATAGGTACTGACTCCCAGTCTACGCAATTTTCCTCATCAAATGGAAAAAACCTCTTGATACCTTTGGGAATAAAAGATCCCTTTTCAGGTTTTTCCCATTCTCAGGAGCAGGAACAGTCGGAGGAGCAAGAGGGAGATGAGGAAGACGAGGCAGATGACGAAGGCACACCGTGGCAGAATGCAGTGGAGATGGAGGCAGGGAGTCCCTCCGAGTCACTTGCTTAAATGGCCCAATGCATGCTCACTTGCTTGTGCAGTGACAGCCGAATTGTCACTATTCGGCAGAGCGATGACTACTGGCTCTCCACCATGTTAGACCCTCACTACTGGTCCAAAATGGGGGACCTTTTTTATACCCGCTGAGAGAGAGGACAAACTGAACAACTATAGAGACATCCTATGTAGTCAGTTGGCCGCTGCCTATCTGTGCCATTGTCTATCCTCTTGCAGGTCTGACTGGGGGGCCCTCTGCGCTTATGTTCCACTGCTATAGCTGCTGGGGGGGGGGGGGGGTTGGCAGGAGCAGTACCAGCTCCATAAGCAGCAGCTGAGTCTATTCTACCCTTCTACCCGCATAGTGAAGAAACTACTCACCAGCAGCTAGATATAGAGTATAACCCTAATGGCATACTTGGAGTGCACCTTGCCACCCCACATCAAGGATCCCTGGACTACTAGGTAGCCATACTGGATTAGTGGCCCCAACTGGCCGAGTTTGCCATGGAAAAGCTGTCCTTCCCGGCCAGTAGTATGGCATCAGAGCAGGTGTTTAGTGCAGTGGGGGCCATAGTTACCCCAAGGAGAACTTGCCTGTCTACCCAAAATGTGGAGAGACTGACCTTTGTCAAGATGAATCATGCATGGATCAGCCAGGATTTCCACCCACCAATGCCTGATGCATCAGATTAGATTAACCATGCTGCCTTACCCAAACCTTAACAAAAGAGACCGATTTCTTCTGGCTACCTGCCTACCAGCTACTATTCTGATGCTGCGTCAGCGTGTACTGTTATTGCCACCCACCTCTCCACTCTGTCACCAGGTCACTGTGGTCTCCTCATGCTGCTGCCACCTCCACACTATGTCACCTTGCCACTCTATGGTCTCCTCATGCTGCTGCCACCTCCACACTATGACACCTTGCCACTCTGTGGCCTCCTCATGCTGCTGCTACCACGTCTACACTGCCATTATGCCACTCTGTGGCCTCCTCATGCTGCTTTTACCTCAACACTATGTCACTGGGCCTTTCTGTGGCCTCCTCATGCTTCTTCCACCTCACCATTATGTCATTGGGCCACTCTGTGGAATTCTCATGCTGTTCTCCCACCCTCCCCACTCCATGGCTGGGCCACTATTTTGCCTTTTTGTCCTGGATGACATCACCATTTATTTGACCTTTCTTCTGATCTGTCAGAAGAAAGGAAAAATTTGACGCACAACGGATCCTGTCTGTGTAGCAG
Source organism: Bufotes viridis (assembly GCA_033119425.1). NCBI lineage: Eukaryota > Metazoa > Chordata > Amphibia > Anura > Bufonidae > Bufotes > Bufotes viridis. The sequence goes on along the minus strand of CM065592.1, from coordinate 15,306,586 downwards.
CTGTAAGGCTTGTATTCTCCCATCAGGATTGGCTTATGATTTGGTAGACAAAAGCAGGAGTGGGTACAAAACACAGAAGACATGTAAATATTCCATTCACGTGTCATCTCTGTTTTGGATCCACTCCTGTTTTTATTGGCATTAGAAATACTGCTGGATTACTGACCAAATGCTGACCGAGTGAAGGCGGATGCTCCACAGACAGGATCCGTTTTTTTGGGGGTTATTGTTCTGACGGATCAGAGGAAGGGCAAAATAATCAGTGACATCAACACAAACCTACTGCTGACACCCTCTCCACTCTGTTGGGGGGCTCTATTTGTATAAGCGTTTAATAGAACAGGTTCTGTATACATCTATGTGGAATCAGCTGACGATGGTGTAAACGGAGTGCGCTTCTTCTTGATGCTAACATCGACCGGTAAGGCTGAGTTGATACTTGAGTTATTTGGTCAGTTTTGGCCCCGTAACTGCCCAAGTAAGTGAAGTGTGCAGTGATTCTAAGCGCGATGCCTGTCATCTGCATGTCATACTGACTCAGTATTGTTTCACTACCACATCAGACTCCCTATGCGTGCTACTACAAGGCACAGTGTTCTACACCCCTATAAATGCTCTCTGCAGTCAGGAAATAGCTGTTTTTGGATGTGATTCACCAAAAATAAATTCAGATCAAATAGAAACGTTTTAGAAAATTCGGCAAACCATCCGAATCGATTTTTTTTTTTAATTCGCTCATCTCTAATTCTTTAATTATCTTCATCAGAAGAACCATATGTTCTCTCACATGCCCCAATATCAGATAAATACAGATTATTGCAATCAGAGTCACTACCCACATTCGAAAGTCTTTAATGGTCACAGGAGGGGCCTGGGAGGAAAAGGCTTAATCCCGAGAGAAAAGGGCAGATTAAACTTCTTCTCTGACCAATACTCTAATATCTTCAAGGATGCAGGAGGCCTCTTCCTTTCCCACCTTAGCCATGCATTCCTTACGTAAGGGTTTAGATCCTGAGCTTGGTAAGCATTTAGAGCACATCCCACATTTCCTTGATTTTCTTAGGGTCCTTTCACACTTGCGTTCTGAGGATCCGGCAGGCACTTCCGTCCCGCCGGATCCCTCAGAACGCAAGTCGCCTGAAGCATTAGAAGACTGATCAGGATCCTGATCAGTCTTCAAATTGCTTTCAGGTTACTATGGCAGCCAGGACGCTATTAAAGTCCTGGTTGCCATAGTAGGAGCGGGGACGTCACTCTGGAGCGCCCCGGGAGCCGCACGGATGGTAAGTATACTGCTCCCCCGCTCCCCACTACAATTTACCATGGCAACCAGGACTTTAGCGTCCTGGCTGCCATGGTAACAATTGAGAAAAAGCTAAACGTCGGATCCGGCGATGCGCCGAAACGACGTTTAGCTTAAGGCCGGATCCCGATTAATGCCTTTCAATGGGCATTAATTCCGGATCCGGCCTTGCGGCAAGTGTTCCGGATTTTTGGACAAAACAAAAAGCGCAGCATGCTGCGGTATTTGCTGCGTTCAAAAAACGTTCCGGTCCTGAACTGAAGACATCCTGATGCATCCTGAACGGATTTCTCTCCATTCAGAATGCATGGGGATAATCCTGATCAGGATTTTTCCGGCATAGAGACCTGACGACGGATCTCTATGCCGGAAAACAAAAACGCCAGTGTGAAAGGGCCCTTAGCAGTAGAGGAAGATTTATTTTCTCCCTGAAATATATAAGGGAGAGAAGGATCAGCCATAACAGGGTGAATACACAAAGAAGGAGCCTGATGTAAGGTTGCGCACTCCACCCTGGATTGCCGCAGGCTCATATCCAGAGCCCAGCGTGGTAGAGGTATTCCTACATTCACTGCACCTATTCACAAGGTTTTACAATGCTGGCTTGTTGGGGTGAATCATTCCATGATGCATGGCCCCGTCTTCTGAGGTCGAATGTCATCACCTGGATGGATCGCGTCACAGAGTCACTCCGGCTGCCACCTTTCATCTCTGCATGTAACCCCTCTGGGCCACCACTGGAGGGCTCTTCGATGGGGACTCCGCACCTGGGCACAGGCCATAATGGAAGGAGGGAGAGCCGCACTGCCAGATCCAACTTCAGTCTGCAAGAGAAAGGTGCACTCTGCCAGGAACCCCATAAAGCTCCCAGAACCTCTCTGGTCTTTCTTCCTTTGGCTGAACAGGAAAAAACACTGGTGATGGAGAGAAGAGGTTGGGATTTAAACCTCTCAGTGTTTTTTTCCTGTCCTATCAGAGTAAGTAAGTCTCTCAGGATGATCTGTCATGGAGACAACTGGGGAAATAGCCAAGGTTAGTAATGGCAAATCCTTTTGTTTGTCTCAGTAGCAGGTGTGTGACAAGCCTCATAGATCCAAGCCTCATTCATTTTGACAAACGCAATGACAAGTTTATCCGTTTACTGTAGGTGTGAAGACTTCACCCGCTGTTCTGAAAACCCTCTCTGAGATGACACTGGAGGCTAGACAATACAGCACAATGAGAGCAAAATGGGGCAGTTCTGGCCACTGTTCCAATCTGCCTGCCAAAAAGTCAGGCAGATTGTCAATTTTAAAACGGACAGGCCCACTAGTTGTGTGAGGAATGTGAAATATGTTTGCACCTCCACCACCTCAGTGCAAATGATATATTTGGATGGAGATTGCAATCACCACTACTCAACATCCAGGATAATACAGCACTGCAAACCTATTACTTTCAATGACTGGTGTTGAGCGCGAATATTAGAATCGAGAATTTTTATTGCGAATATCGCCACTTCGAGAATTCGGAAATATTTAGAATATAGTGCTATATATTGATCACGAATATTCTAATTGCGAATTTATCGCGAATATTGGCACTTAGCAACATCCCTAACAACCAATTGGAGTTGCCTACCCCTTTAGTGTTGATCCCGAATATTCTAATCGCTAATTTTTATTGCGAATATATTACATTGCCGACTTTCGCAATCAAGTAAATAATGACTTGAGATCATAAATTCTCAAATTTACGAATTTATGGCGAATATTCGGCCAAACATTTGCGAAATATTGCGAATTCGAATATTGCCTTTGCCGCTCATCACTATCAGTGATCTCCTCTGATGTTGATGTTCTCCTTCCTCATCTTGTCCATTGGGAGCAGACCATAATAAGGACATCTTTCAGCCGTCTTGTCTCTACAGAATTTACCAAACAGATATCTTTACTCACTTTTCAAAATCCTTCACTACTGGTTCTCCAGCAATGCTACCCTGCTTATCCAAATACTGTGCCCACCGTTCTAAGCAATGCCCAAAAATACTTTACTTCCAAAATAACAGTACCATACAGATAGTCTGCCCATACTAAGGCCCCATTCACACGTTCGCAAGTGTTTTGCGGATCCGCGGATCCACAAAACACGGACATGGGCGATTGCGGACAAGAATAGGACATGTTCTATTTTTTTTTGGGAACGTGATTGCGGACCCGGAAGTGCGGATCCGCAATTGCGGACCCGGGCAGGACATCGACTGTCCCCATAGGAATGAATGGGTCCGCAATTCCGTTCCACAAAATGCGGAACAGAATTGCGGACATGTGAATGTAGTCTCCCCTACTGTGATAACGCTCCCTGTGAATGTCCCTGATAATGGTAGTGGCCTCATATTATGCCCACTAATAATTCCCCCATTGTTCCACCAGTAGTAATAATGCACCCTAAAATGTCCGAAATCGTACTAAGACCCCTTTCTAGTGCTCCAGCTAGTTAGCATAGGTCCCTCTAAAATCCCAGCTCTGAAGTACTGTATAATACAGGATGTAACTTGGGATCGGTACAAGAAAACTAATGTAATGTATGTACACAGTGACTGCGCCAGCGGAATAGTGAGTGCAGCTCTGGAGTATAATACAGGATGTAACTCAGGATCAGTACAGTATAAGTAATGTAATGTATTTACACAGTGACTGCACCAGCAGAATAGTGAGTGCAGCTCTGGAGTATAATACAGGATGTAACTCAGGATCAGTACAGGATAAGTAATGTAATGTATGTACACAGTGACTGCACCAGCAGAATAGTGAGTGCAGCTCTGGAGTATAATACAGGATGTAACTCAGGATCAGTACCGGATAAGTAATGTAATGTATGTACACAGTGACTGCACCAGCAGAATAGTGAGTGCAGCTCTGGAGTATAATACAGGATAAGTACTGTAATGTGTGTACACAGTGAGATCACAGACAAAATACATCTAGTACAAACAGGGATAAATAAAGAATACCACTGAAAGGAAATTACCCTCTAAAATATAACCTTTATTTTATCATTTAAAAATATATAAATAACCCCCACAACAAATATTAGATGATTATATAAACCACACAAATTATCTGGGGTCCACAAAGAATGAGTGACAACAATATAGTGAGGAAGAAACTAATAAGGAGACCTTCCTATAAGACTGATCCTGGTATAGTAAAGATAAACTGTAAAGCAGGTGAATATCTAGGTTTTGACTTATGGTTACTTGATACCCAATTGTGTCCAAAGGGATGTCAATTCGACAAGTGGAGTCTGGAGATGATTAAATCCCTAAAATAGCCCAACGGTTATCCCTGCCTGAAAGCGGAGCACCCGCCCCGAAAGGGGCGACCCCACTTATCGGTGGCTAAACCCTAGGGTGACACCTGGAAGGCCATAGAAGTATCTCCACGCTTGGCATTAACAGTCCAGTCCCGATGCGTTTCCCCAGTTGACGGTATACAAGTGGTTCATCAGGGGACTCATAAAAATACAAATAAATATAAAGAAAAAAAGATAATGGCAACCTAGATAGTGTGGGCACACCCGCATATTGAAAGGTGCCCCCATTTATAGTTCCATGGTCTGCACAGCTTGAAGCACGTGCTTAAACTTCCAGCCGATTAAGTACTTCCGGTCGCGGTAAAAATCCAGTGCTGAGCCACGCCCCCTGCACTGATCACATGACGGTGACGTCACCCCAGGTCCTTCGGCTTTTCCAAAGTTCGGGTTCGTGGAAGCCGCCCCTTATGGATTCCATATGCCGGGATAGTCCGCGGTAGTGGAATCCATAACGGGATGCGGCGATTACCCCAACCCGAACGCCGGACAAATTTTTGAAGTTCGCTCATCTCTACTCTATGATAAATCTGCAGCGTGGGGCCCGTGTGGTAGTGTTGAGCGAACAGTTCGAGCATCGTTCGGGTTCGTACCGAATTTTGGGGTGTCCGGGATACAGACCCGAACCCGGACATTTTCAAAAAAGTTCGGGTTCGGGTTCGGTGTTCGTCGATTACTTCCCGCTTTCTGAAGGGCTGCACAGCAGCCAATCAGCTAGCGTTTTACTTCTTGCCCTAAGAGCCCATCACAGCCATGCCTACTAATGGCATGGCTGTGATTGGCCAAGTGCAGCATGTGACCCAGTCTCTATTTAAGCTGGAGTCACGTAGCGCCGCACGTCACACTGCTCTGATTAGTGTAGGGATAGAACGCAGCTTCTATCAGGGCGAGATTAGGCAGGGTAAAGTCAGCAACAGCACCTAATGAACGGATAGATCTACAGCTGAGAATCATTGAACTTCTGCTAGTTACTTGCTCACTGGTTTTTAGGCTGCACAGAGCGTTTTTCTGTCACTTATTTTCTGGGTTGATCGGCAGCCATTTTGTGACTTGTGGTGCACCAGAACAAGCTGCCACCAAGTCCATCAATCCATCAATACTAGTTTTTTTTTGCTATATCCTACATCAGGGGCTTGGCTGTGCTAATTGTCACCCCTAGAAACTCTAGGATAGCAATTTCTATATTTTATTAAGGGGTTAAATACAATTGGCCAAATACCAATCCCCTACATCTGGTGTTCCAGCTTTGGCTAAACACGTATAATACTGTCTGCTGTCTGGCAAAGGATATATTTTTTTCTGGGGTGAAATTCAATTGCCAAAATAGTAATACCTTAAATCAGTGGTTTCAGCTGTGGCTGGCAAAATAGAATAGTGTCTGCAAAAACATATATTTTGTTCTGGGGTGAAATTAATCTGGCAAAATAGCAATACCCTGATTCTGGTGTCCCAGCTGTTGCAGGCCAGATTTCATAGTGTCCGCTAAAACATATATTTTGTTCTGGGGTGAAATTCAATTCCTAAAATAGCAATACCATAAATCAGTGGTTTCAGCTGTGGCTGGCAAAATAGAATAGTGTTCGCCAAAAATATATTGAAATCAATACATTGGGCCAAATATATTTTTCCTTATTGTGGTGCTTGGTGAACGGTAACAATGAGGAAAACATCTAGTAAGGGACACCTCAAGTTCCAGTACCCGCCAGAATTTACAGCGATATTTGGTGGGGCCCAATGCCGTTCTAAGGATGGTAAGGCCTGAGCAGGTACAGGCGCTAGTCAATTGGGTGGCCGACAGTGGATCCAGCACGTTCACAACATTATCTCCCACCCAGTCTTCTGCAGAAAGCGCACAGGTGGCACCTGAAAACCAAGCCCATCAGTCTGTCACATCACCCCCATGCATATCAGGGAAACTGTCTGAGCCTCAAGTTATGCAGCAGTCTCTTATGCTGTTTGAAGACTCTGCTGGCAGGGTTTCCCAAGGGAATCCACCTAGCCCTTCCCCAGTGGTGGAAGACATAGAATGCACTGATGCACAACCACTGATGTTTGCTGATGATGAGGACATGGGAATACCACCTCATCGGAGTCCGCACGTCTCTGATGATGACGAAACACAGGTGCCAACTGCTGCGTCTTTCTGCAGTGTGCAGACCGAACAGGAGGTCAGGGAGGAAGACTGTGTGGAAGACGATGCAGGGGACGATGAGGTCCTAGACCCCACATGGAATGAAGGTCGTGCCACTGACTTTCATAGTTCAGAGGAAGAGGCAGTGGTGAGACCGAGCCAACAGCGTAGCAAAAGAGAGAGCAGGGGGCAAAAGCAGAACAGCCGCCGCCAAGAGAGTTCGCCTAATACTGGCCACCGCCACCAGGGACCGAGCACCCCAAAGGCAGCTTCAAGGAGTTCCCTGGCATGGCACTTCTTTAAACAATATGCAGACGACAAGACCCGAGTGGTTTGCACGCTGTGCCATCAGATCCTGAAGCGAGGCATTAACGTTCTGAACCTTAGCACAACCTGCATGACCAGGCATCTACATGCAAAGCATGAACTGCAGTGGAGTAAACACCTTAATAGCAAGGAACTCACTCAGGCTCCCCCTGCTCCCTCTTTTGCTGCTGCCTCGGCCTCTTCCTCCGCCTCAGGAGGAACGTTGGCACCTGCCGCCCACCAAACAGAGGATGTGCCACCGACACCACCACCTGCGTCACCAAGCATCTCCACCATGTCACACGGCAGCGTTCAGCTCTCCATCTCACAAACCTTGGAGAGAAAGTGTAAATTCCCACCTAGCCACCCGCGAGCCCTGGGCCTAAATGCCAGCTATTCTAAACTACTGGCCTTTGAAATGCTGTCATTCAGGCTGGTGGACACAGACAGCTTCAAACAGCTGATGTCCATGGCTGTCCCACAGTATGTTGTCCCCAGCCGCCACTACTTCTCCAAGACAGCCGTGCCTTCCCTGCACAACCAAGTATCCTATAAAATAAAGTGTGCACTGCGCAATGCCATCTGTGGCAAGGTCCACCTAACCACAGATACGTGGACCAGTAAGCACGGCCAGGGACGCTATATCTCCCTAACTGCACACTGGGTAAATGTAGTGGCGGCTGGGCCCCAGGCGGAGAGTTCCTTGGCGCACGTCCTTCCGCCGCCAAGGATCGCAGGGCATCATTCTTTGCCTCCTGTAGCCTCCTCCTCCTACTCGGCTACCTCCTCCTCTGCTTCACCAGCTCATCCAGTCAGCCACACACCTTCACCACCAACTTCAGCACAGCCCGGGGTAAACGTCAGCAGGCCATTCTGAAACTCATATGTTTGGGGGACAGGCCCCACACCACGCAGGAGTTGTGGCGGGGTATTTAACAACAGACCGACCAGTGGTTGCTGCCGGTGGGCCTCAAGCCCGGCCTGGTGGTGTGCGATAATGGGCGAAATCTCGTCGCAGTTCTGGGACTTGCCGATTTGACGCACATCCCTTGCCTGGCGCATGTGCTGAATTTGGTGGTGCAGAATTTCATTCACAACTACCCCAACATGTCAGAGCTGCTGCATAAAGTGCGGGCCGTCTGTGCGCGCTTCCGGCGTTCACATCCTGCCGCTGCTCGCCTGTCTGCGCTACAGCGGAACTTCGGCCTTCCCGCTCACCGCCTCATATGCGACGTGCCCACCAGGTGGAACTCCACCTTGCACATGCTGGAGAGACTGTGCGAGCAGCAGCAGGCCATAGTGGAGTTTCAGCTGCAGCACGCACGCGTCAGTCGCACTGCGGAACAGCACCACTTCACCACCAATGATTGGGCCTCCATGCGAGACCTGTGTGCCCTGTTGCGCTGTTTCGAGTACTCCACCAACATGGCCAGTGGCGATGACACCGTTATCAGCGTTACAATACCACTTCTATGTCTCCTTGGGAAAACGCTTAGGGCGATGATAGAAGAGTAGGTGGCCCAGGAGGAGGAGGAGGATGAGGGGTCATTTTTAGCACTTTCAGGCCAGTCTGTTAAAAGTGGCTCAGAGGGAGGTTTTTTGCAACAGCAGAGGCCAGGTACAAATGTGGCCAGCCAGGGCCCACTACTGGAGGACGAAGAGGATGAGGAGGAGGTGGAGGAGGATGAGGATGAAGCAGGTTCACAGCAGGGTGGCACCCGACACAGCTCAGGCCCATCACTGGTGCGTGGCTGGGGGGATACGGAGGACGATGACGATACGCCTCCCACAGAGGACAGCTTGTCCTTACCTCTGGGGAGTCTGGCACACATGAGCGACTACATGCTGCAGTGCCTGCGCAACGACAGCAGAGTTGCGCACATTTTGGGACTACCAGGTGTTCGCTCATCTCTACTTGTATACCGTCAACTGGGGAAATGTGTCGGACTGGCCTGTTAATGCCAAGCATGGAGGTACTTCTAGGGCCTTCCAGGTGTCACCCTAGGGTTTAGCCACCAATAAATGGGGTCGCCCCTTTTGGGGCGGGTGCTCCACTTTCAGGCAGGGATAACCGTTGGGCTATTTTAGGGATTTAATCATCTCCTGACTCCACTTGTCGAATTGGCATCCCTTTGAACACAATTGGGTATCAAGTAACCATAAGTCAAAACCTAGATATTCACCTGCTTTACAGTTTATCTTTATTATACCAAGATCAGTCTTATAGGAAGATCTCCTTATTAGTTTCTTCCTCACTATATTGTTGTCATTCATTCTTTGTGGACCCCAGATAATTTGTGTGGTTTATATAATCATCTAATATTTGTTGTCGAGTTTATTTATATATTCTTAAATGATAAAATAAAAGTTATATTTTAGAGGGTAATTCCCTTTCAGTGAAATTTTGCATGTACACACTGACTGCACCAGCAGAATAGTGAATGCAGCTCTGGAGTAACATACAGGATGTAACTCAGGATCAGTACATGATAAGTAATGTAACGTATCTACACAATGACTCCACCAGCAGAATAGTGAGTGCAGCTCTGGAGTATAACACAGGATGTAACTCAGGATCAGTACCGGATAAGTAATGTAATGTATGTACACAGTGACTGCACCAACAGAATAGTGAATGCAGCTCTGGAGTATAATACAGGATGTAACTCAGGATCAGTACAGGATAAGTAATGTAATGCATGTACACAGTGACTGCACCAGCAGAATAGTGAGTGCAGCTCTGGAGTATAATACAGGATGTAACTCAGGGTCAGTACAGGATAAGTAATGTATGTACACAGTGACTCCACCAGCAGAATAGTGAGTGCAGCTCTGGAGTATAATACAGGATGTAACTCAGGATCAGTACAGGATAAGTAATGTATGTACACAGTGACTCCACCAGCAGAATAGTGAGTGCAGCTCTGGAGTATAATACAGGATGTAACTCAGGATCAGTACAGGATAAGTAATGTATGTACACAGTGACTCCACCAGCAGAATAGTGAGTGCAGCTCTGGAGTATAACACAGGATGTAACTCAGGATCAGTACCGGATAAGTAATGTAATGTATGTACACAGTGACTGCACCAGCAGAATAGTGAGTGCAGCTCTGGAGTATAATACAGGATGTGACTCAGGATCAGTACAGGATAAGTAATGTATGGACACAGTGACTGCACCAGCAGAACAGCGAGTGCAGCTCTGGATTATACTAAATAATTGAACTTGTACTTGTACTTTTACCAGTAATTACTGTACTATTTTATTCATTTTACATGAGTATAAAATAGGTTTTAAGTATATAATCAGGTTTGTTTTTATTATCTTACAGGGGTTTGCAGGATCAGTATGCCTATTTTGTTAAGTTTACTGGTGAAGAATGCAACAAAAATTTACAAACCAAAGATTTTGACAACGCTCTGAAAGAGGATAAATCTGCCGGCATCCGTGAAAAAGTGCTCAAAAAAGAAATCTATAATGGAAATCGAATGGTGGCTGCATCCTACATAAAGGAGAAGAAATATGACATACATTCCGAATCTCGCCTATTAAACCCTGATCCTATAAAGTCCCCCATCAGCAAACTACTGGAGGAGACCCCCGCCGCTGGTTGTGTTGTATTTTTCTCCCTGAACTCCCCTTGTGTACAGACCTGCACTGATATCAAAGGGAAGTACAACATTATCGACAAACTTAATAAACACAACCTTCCCACGAGCCGAGCCTTCGCTTACACCAAAGTGTTCGAAAAGGATAAGAAGAAACCAGAGGATGAGGTTTGGAAAAACTGGGGAGCTCTCGATGGCAAAATGACTTTACTTCGGTGTAGCGGAAATAACTGCATTAAATGCTTTGATAATGGAGTCAAAAATGAGGCCTGCTATACGGATTAGTCTAGATGATCAGATTACATTGCTGCTTTGCTTTTAACTATTACAAATCTTCCCAGTAGCGATTATAACTATATGATTTGCTTTTCCTTTTTAATTTTGCATTTTTTCTAAAGCAAATGAAATAAATACATAAATGAACACCGATAAAATACTTGTAACTGAGGAGAGACGGCAGGTGGTCACGCTCAAAGATTATATCTTTGACAACATATAACAAGCTTAATAAATAAACTGCTGAAATTTGAATCTCAAAATCTCTCATGTTTAATTTCCATTTCACTGCACTTAGGGGGTCATTTAGTATCCAGTAATGCGCCTATATTAGACGTGTTTCCAGCAGAGATTGCAGCGAAAAGGTTATTTGCGCCACAGTCTGTTACTGTTTCATTCATCATTTTCTACGCCTGTTTTAGGTGTACAAAATTGTCTAAATGTAAGACAACAAGGAAGCTGTATTACATTTAAATCTGGCGGCGCCTCTTTATAACTCCGCCAGATCCACAGGCAGCTATAGGGGTTACTAAGACCAGCGTCTACAACCGGCCGATCTTTATAAATGAACCCCTTAACCCCGGGTTCAGACCTGAGCGTCCTTGAAACGCGCGTTTTACGTGCGTTTTTGTCGCGCGTATTTCAGCGCGTTTTTGCAAATAGGAAACGCGTGTTCGTACGCGTGTTCTTGTGATTGACTACTGTGGTGTCAATCACAAAACGCGCGACAAACGCCCCCAAAAAAGCTCATGTACTTGTTTATGCGTCGGGCGTTTTACAGCGCGCTCAAACGCGCTGTAAAACGCTCAAGGGAGAACCAGGGCCATAGGAAAGCATTGGTTTTCATGTGTTGAGTGTTTTACAGCGCGGTTGAACGCGCTGTAAAATGCTCAGGTGTGAACTTAGGGTAAAGGCTATATACACCTTCAGAGTCAATTTTTTTTTAACCATTGCATTTAACTTATATTTGGCTAAAAATCATATTTTCAATATTGAGCTGTTCAGTCTCAAAGGGTTGTTTTTCTAACTGTATGACTGCTACTTTCACTTTGTGCCAGTCATCTAATTACACTCATCTCTAAACTAATAAGAGGTAATACATTCTTATCAGTAAGATAAGAACTGAGCTATAATTAGTGTTTATTATGTCAGAGAGCAGAGATAAGGAGCCCTTCAGCTCCCCAACTGATGAAAAAGAAAGAAAATCCACAGGCAGCTAGTAGAGTATCTCAGCTCTGTACAGAAAAAAGGATTCCATATTGTTAATAAACTCCAACTGTTACTAAGTTATTTTGTAATAGGACTGCAGTACCAAAGTCATATTGTGTGTGACACTGTTTACACATTTTATTATTTGGAAAATGTTTAATAAACATAAAGTTGAAAAAAATAAAAATAAAGACCAACTGAAAAAATTATTTTTAGCTCAAAATAAGTATAATGCAATAATAATAATAAAAATATTGCCCCCGAAGGTGTACATAGCCTTTAATCTCTAGTCCTGCAGACTTAGAGAGGAACTTTCACCTCGCCTGTTTTAATAGCTTCATGCATTCCGCAGGTAATAACAATTCTGGAGCATCTATTCTTATGGCTCTGTGCTGTGCCACTCCTTTATTATTTCCACTAGAAGTTATGAATGAATTGCTAGCAGTCTGCAGTAAGGGTACAGAGGGGTGGTAACCAGTTGGGGATGTGTCCCTGCACAGACTCACTCTATCCAATCAGGGCTGTCATTTTCAGACTGTGCAGGGACACACCTCCAACTAGTTACCACCACTCTGTACCCTTATTGCAGACTGCTAACAAATCTTGCATAAGTTCTAGTTGAAATAATACAGGAATGGCACAACATAAAGCCATAAGAATAAATGTTCTAGAACTGTTATTACAGGGGGAATGCATGATGCTATTAAGACTCCAGTCACACATACGCAATTCTGTTCCGCATTTTGCGGAATGGAATTGCAAACCTATTCATTTCTATGGGGACACACTATGTCCTGCCCACATCCACATTTGCAGATCCGCACTTCCGGGTCTGCAATTGCGTTCCCGAAAAAAATTGAACATGTCCTATTCTTGTCCGCAATTGCGGACAAGAAAAGGCATTTTCTATATAGTGGCGGCGATGTGCGGTCCGCAAAATGCAGAACGCACATTGCCGGTGTCCGTGTTTTGCGAATCCGCAAAACACACACGGACGTGTGAATGGACCCTAAAACAGGAGCGGTGAAAGGTCCTCTTAAAGACCAAAAAATCTGTGCCTCACCCCCTTTAAAGCAATAGAGCTGGTACACAATTGAGATGGTGTTGGACTGGTAGCTGTCAATCTATACAAATACCAGTGAGAAGATTGATGAGTGATCAGGAGGCCTTGAGGGCAAACATATAGGGGCACATTTATTAAGACCGACGTTTTAGACCCCAATAATATGTTACTGGAGAATTCTGTAGGACTACAGTATGTAAATCTGCCTATTTAACCTGTCGAAATGCCTCAAATAAAAGAGGCCACTGCCTTCATTTGGATATAATAAGGATTTAATGTCCAGAGCCGGCTAGCTTTCTACTCAATAAGGGCTCATGCACACAAGTTTTTTTGTCCGTGTCTGTTTATTTTCATGCAGTATCATTCATTAGGACTTTTCTATTATGGGCTGGCCATTCCGTTCAACAAAATGCAGAACGCACACGGCCGGTATCTGTGCAGTTCTGCTTCCTCTGCTATTTATGTTGGCTCGAAAGGCCAACATATTGTTCTTCGATTCTTTGTTTACATTTCAGCTTATTATTGTTCTAAGAGCCCCTTGTGTTCCTATACGCTACTTCTCCTACAGTTTTGGGGGTACATACACCAAAGTTTCCACACTTCTTCGACCTATAGTGAGGTAAGTTGCTTGTGCTTTAATAAGTGATCCCACCCTCCGGGCCCCTGCTGCAGGCCCCCGAAGACCCCTTTTTTGCCATTGACTTTGACAAGGAAAATTTTCAAATCGCTCCCGCTCGCACAGTTTTGAAGCTACACTCCCCAAACTTGAACCACATATTGTTGGTGTCAACCCAAATAAAAGGGTACATTTTTGGGGGACACACCCAAAACTGGGTGGAGCTAGCAACGGCGAATGAACATGTAGCTATTTTCTATATGCTACTCCTACCACAGTTTTAGGAGTACAATTAACAAACTTTGCACACTTTTTCAGCACATACCCCGAATAGGTTGCTTGTGCTTTGTTAACTGATCCCACCCTCCATGCCCGTGGGGCGGCACCCCGAAGATCCCACTTTTTGCCATAGACTTTTATTGGAAAATTGTAAACTTTTGCCACTCGTACAGCTTTGACGTTAAAGTGTAACCGCCATTTAATTTTTAGTTTTTTTTGCTAAAGTGTGGGGCAAGTGATAGGTAACATTTTTGTAAGATAGTTTATTTAGCCAAAACGTTAGATTTTAGTTGAAAACTGGGGCTGAAATGGCCCTTAGCAGCACTCTCTGAAATGCCAGGGGCCAGACGGGCTGTGCGGGTGCTGTGCTTCTGCCTCCTGTGCTTCCCCGGTGGCCATAAGCGGAGTTAAAATAATATGTCTATTCCCCCTTTCTATGAAATATAATGTTCTGGTACACTGACTTACCTGCCTTCCCTGCAATAATCACTCATGAAGCAGCAGCTGGAAGTTGAAGCACTGTGCGTCCTAAGACGCCTGTGGCCACCGGGGGAGCACAGGAGGCAGAAGCACAGCGCCCGCACAGCCCGTCTGGCCCTTAGCAACGCTCATTTCAGAGAGCGCTGCTAAGGGCCATTTCAGTCTCAGTTTTCTACGAAAATTAAACGTTTTGGCTAAATAAACTATATTACAAAAATGTTACCTATCACATGCCCTACACTTTAGCAAAAAAATAAATAAAAAATAAATGAAATGGCAGTTACACTTTAAACTCAACAAAGTTGGGTCAATTAGTTATGGGGTCAACCTGAAAATTTCTGTCACATTTCGGGGTTTCGGGGGACTCTAAAAAGTGGGCAAAGCCACAAACAACCAATCAGATTTTCCCTATTGACTTCAATGAGAACATTTAAAAAGCTGTCATTCTCACAGTATTTAAGCCAGAGTACCTAAACTTGGCACCGTGGGTCACTGGGTGACAGGGGTTAAATTTTTTTTTTTAAAGTGGGCGAAGTCTACAACGGCCAATCAAATTTCAGCCATTTGTTTAAATGGGAAAATCTTAAACTGCCGCTGCTTTTAGACTGTTAATGGCAGGGTCCATAAACTTGGCACAGTTGGTCAATGGAGGAATGGAATTAAAGTTCAGAAAAGTGGGGCCAAAAAGAACCAATCAAATTTCTTTGATTGATTTAAATGGGAAAAATGAAAAATACTGCTATTCTCACATTATTGATGTCATGGACCTCAGATATCACAAATGTGGTCATTGGGTGTTTCCACTTCAAGGTTAGAAAAAGTGGGCGGAGCCACAAACAACCAATCAACTTTTTCTAATTGATTTTTAATAGAAAAAAAATAAAACTGCTGCCATTTTTACACTTTAAATGCCGTAATTCCCAAACCTTAAAGTGTTAGTCACTGGGTGACTGTAGTTCAGAATTGAGAAAAAAAGGCGGGGCCACAACAGCCAATCAGATTTCAGCCATTGACCTTAATGAAAAAAAGATAAACTGCTGCTATTATCACAGTTTATAAGCCAAATGTCCCGACTCCCAAACTTAGCACAATTACTCACTGGTAGTGTTGAGCGAACAGTTCGAGCATAGTTAGGGTTTGTTCCTAATTTTGGGGTGTTCGGGACACGGACCCGAACTCGAACATTTTCAAAAAAGTTTGGGTTCGGGTCCGTTATTCGGCAATTTCTTCCTGCTTTCTGAAGGGCTGCACAGCAGCCAATCAGCTAGCGTTTTACTTCTTGACCTAAGAGCCCATCACAGCCATGCCTACTAATGGCATGGCTGTGATAGGCCAAGTGCAGCATGTGACCCAGCCTCTATTTAAGCCGGAGTCACGTAGCGCCGCACGTCACACTGCTCTGATTAGTGTAGGGAGAGAACGCAGCTGCTGTGAGGGCGAGATTAGGCAGGGAAAAGTCAGCAAAAGCACCCAATCGATCTACAGCTGTGAATGATTCAACTTCTGCTAGTTAATTGCTCACTGGTTTTTAGGCTGCACAGAGTGTTTTTCTGTCACTTTTTTTCTGGGGTGATCGGCGGACATTTTGTGACTTGTGGTGCACCAGAACAAGCTGCCACCAAGTCCATCAATCCATCAATACTAGTTTTTTTTTTTTGCTATATCGTACATCAGGGGCTTGGCTGTGCTTATTGTCACACCTAGAAACTCAGGATAGCAATTTCTATATTTTATTAAGGGGTTAAATACAATTGCCAAAATACCAATCCCATAAATCTAGTGTTCCAGCTTTGGCTAGCCAAGTGTAATACTGTCTGCTGTCTGGCAAAGGATAGATTATTTTCTGTGGTGAAATTCAATTGCCAAAATAGCAATCCCCTAAATCTGGTGTCCCAGCTGTTGCAGGCCAAGTGTTAATCTGTCCGTAAAAGGGTATATTACACTCAAGTTGTATATACAAGTGCTGAGAGGGTCATCTTCATTAACTTCACACGCTACCGTGCATCTCCCATTGGATTTCTGTCTGTTAAAGGGTATATTACACAAAGTGTTAAAATATAATTGCTGAAGGCATAATCCTACATATTTTTTCTCGCGCTACTGTGCATCTCCAAGTGTAAATCTGTCCATAAAAGGATACCTTTCATCCAGGGCCTAAATACTAGCCCTAAAAGAGATATTCCCCTAAATCAGTGGTTACTGCTGTGCCTGGATTAGTGTAATACGCTACATAAACAAATAGGCAGATAGTGTTAGGTGCCTGTAAAAAAAGGCCTGAATTTTAAATCAATACATTGGGCCAAATATTTTTTTTCTTATTGTGGTGCTTGGTGAACGGTAACAATGAGAAAAACATCTAGTAAGGGACGCGGTCATGGTGGTGTTAGTGTACCCTTTGGTGCTGGGAGAGGATGTGGCCTTTCTGCCACAGCCACACGTCCTAGTGAACCAACTACCTCAGGTTCCAGTACCCGCCAGAATTTACAGCGATATTTGGTGGGGCCCAATGCCGTTCTAAGGATGGTAATGCCTGAGCAGGTACAGGCGCTAGTCAATTGGGTGGCCGACAGTGGATCCAGCACATTCACAACATTATCTCCCACCCAGTCTTCTGCAGAAAGCGCACAGGTGGCGCCTGAAAACCAAGCCCATCAGTCTGTCACATCACCCCCATGCATATCAGGGAAACTGTCTGAGCCTCAAGTTATGCAGCAGTCTCTTATGCTGTTTGAAGACTCTGCTGGCAGGATTTCCCAAGGGAATCCACCTAGCCCTTCCCCAGTGGTGGAAGACATAGAATGCACTGATACATAACCACTGATGTTTCCTGTTGATGAGGACATGGGAATACCACCTCATCGGAGTCCGCACGTCTCTGATGATGACGAAACACAGGTGCCAACTACTGCGTCTTTTTGCAGTGTGCAGACCAAACAGGAGGTCAGGGAGGAAGACTGTGTGGAAGACGATGCAGGGGACGATGAGGTCCTAGACCCCACATGGAATGAAGGTCGTGCCACTGACTTTCATAGTTCAGAGGAAGAGGCAGTGGTGAAACTGAGCCAACAGCGTAGCAAAAGAGGGAGCAGGGGGCAAAAGCAGAACAGCTGCCTCCAAGAAAGTTGGCCTGCTACTGGCCACTGTCACCAGGGACCGAGCACCCCAAAGGCAGCTTCAAGGAGTTCCCTGCCATGGCACTTCTTTAAACAATGTGCTGATGACAAGACCCGAGTGGTTTGCACGCTGTGCCATCAGAGCCTGAAGCGAGGCATTAACGTTCTGAACCTTAGCACAACCTGCATGACCAGGCATCTACATGCAAAGCATGAACTGCAGTGGAGTAAACACCTTAAAGGCAAGGAACTTACTCTGGCTCTCTCTGCGCCCTCTTCTGCTGCTGCCTCGGCCTCTTCCTCCGCCTCGGGAGGAACGTTGGCACCTGCCGCCCACCAAACAGAGGATGTGCCACCCACACCACCACCTGCGTCACCAAGCATATCCATCATGTCACACGGCAGCGTTCAGCTCTCCATCTCACAAACCTTGGAGAGAAAGCGTAAATTCCCACCTAGCCACCCTCGAGCCCTGGGCCTGAATGCCAGCATTTCTAAACTACTGGCCTTTGAAATGCTATCATTCAGGCTGGTGGACACAGACAGATTCAAACAGCTGATGTCCATGGCTGTCCCACAGTATGTTGTTCCCAGCCGCCACTACTTCTCCAAGACAGCAGTGCCTTCCCTGCACAACCAAGTATCCGATAAAATCAAGTGTGCACTGCGCAACGCCATCTGTGGCAAGGTCCACCTAACCACAGATACGTGGACCAGTAAGCACGGCCAGGGACGCTATATCTCCCTAACTGCACACTGGGTAAATGTAGTAGTGCCTGGGCACCAGGCGGAGAGTTTCTTGGCGCACGTCCTTCCGCCACCAAGGATCGCAGGGCATCATTATTTGCCTCCTGTAGCCTCCTCCTCCTACTCGGCTTCCTCCTCCTCTGCTTCCACCAGCTTATCCAGTCAGCCACACACCTTCACCACCAACTTCAGCACAGCCCGGGGTAAACGTCAGCAGACCATTCTGAAACTCATATGTTTGGGGGACAGGCCCCACACCGCGCAGGAGTTGTGGCGGGGTATAGAAGAACCGACCGACGAGTGGTTTCTGCCGGTGGGCCTCAAGCCCGGCCTGGTGGTGTGCGATAATGGGCGAAATCTCGTCGCAGCTCTGGGACTAGCCGGTTTGACGCACATCCCTTGCTGGCGCATGTGCTGAATTTGGTGGTGCAGAAGTTCATTCACAACTACCCCGACATGTCAGAGCTACTGCATAAAGTGAGGGCTGTCTGTGCGCGCTTCCCGCGTTCACATCCTGCCGCTGCTCGCCTGTCTGCGCTACATCGTAACTTCGGCCTTCCCGCTCACCGCCTCATATGCGACGTGCCCACCAGGTGGAACTCCACCTTGCACATGCTGGAGAGACTGTGCGAGCAGCAGCAGGCCATAGTGGAGTTTCAGCTGCAGCACGCACGCGTCAGTCGCACTGCGGAACAGCACCACTTCACCACCAATGATTGGGCCTCCATGCGAGACCTGTGTGCCCTGTTGCGCTGTTTCGAGTACTCAACCAACATGGCCATGACACCGTTATCAGCGTTACAATACCACTTCTATGTCTCCTTGAGAAAACGCTTAGGGCGATGATGGAAGAGGAGGTGGCCCAGGAGGAGGAGGAGGATGAAGGGTCATTTTTACCACTTTCAGGCCAGTCTGTTAGAAGTGGCTCAGAGGGAAGTTTTTTGCAACAGCATAGGTCAGGTACAAATGTGGCTAGCCAGGGCCCACTACTGGAGGACGAGGAGGATGAGGAGGAGGTGGAGGAGGATGAGGATGAAGCAGGTTCACAGCTGTGTGGCACCCGACACAGCTCAGGCCCATCACTGGTGCGTGGCTGGGTGGATACGGAGGACGATGACGATACGCCTCCCACAGAGGACAGCTTGTCCTTACCTCTGGGGAGCCTGGCACACATGAGCGACTACATGCTGCAGTGCCTGCGCAACGACAGCAGATTTGCGCACATTTTAACGTGTGCGGACTACTGGGTTGCCACCCTGCTGGATCCCCGGTACAAATACAATGTGCCCACCTTACTTCCTGCACTGGAGCGTGATAGCGAGTACAAGCGCACGCTGGGGAGGAGGAGCAAGAGGTCGCCAACGCAGCTGTGTCACGGCCAGCTCCTCTGAGGGCAAGGTTAGCATGGCAGAAATGTGGAAATGTTTTGTCTCTACGCCACAGCTAACTGCACAACCACCTGATACGGAATGTTTTAGCAGGAGGCAGCATTTCACTAACATGGTTGAACAGTACGTCTGCACACCCCTCCACTTACTGACTGATGGTTCTGCCCCATTTAACTTCTGGGTCTCCAAATTGTCCACAGGGCCAGAGTTAGCATTTTATGCCTTGGAGGTGCTGGCCTGCCCGGCGGCCAGCTTTTTGTCTGAACGTGTATTCAGCACGGCAGGGGGCGTCATTACTGACAAACGCAGCGGACTGTCCACAGCCAGGCATGGATCCCACAAGACCTGTGCCTCCCTTGTGCAGAATAGACAATTATAACTGCCTCCCCCTCAACCATGTATTCTTGTACTCCGGGGCACTTCTTTATTGAATCCTCATTTTTTAACTTTACCATGATCTTGCAGTGCAACCCAAAGTTGAATGAACCTCTCCTCTGTCTGGGTGTTGGGGCTGAAATAACTGAAAGTGGCCTTCTCCAGTGGTGGGTGATATGACGCATGATTCCTTGCTGTGGGACCTCTCTCCTCTGTCTGGGTGCTGGGCCTGAAATAACTGAAAGTGGCCTTCTCCAGTGGTGGGTGATATGACGCCTTATTCCTTGCTGTGGGACCTCTCTCCTCTGTCTGGGTGCTGGGCCTAAATAACTGAAAGTGGCCTTCTCTGGTGGTGGGTGATATGACGCATGATTCCTTGCTGTGGGACCTCTCTCCTCTGTCTGGGTGCTGGGGCCGAAATAACTGAAAGTGGCCTTCTCCGGTGGTGGGTGATATGACGCATGATTCCTTGCTGTGGGACCTGTATCCTCGGTCTGGGTGCTGGGCTGAAATAACTGAAAGTGGCCTTCTCCAGTGGTGGGTGATATGACGCCTTATTCCTTGCTGTGGGACCTCTCTCCTCGTTCTGGGTGCCTGGCCTAAATAACTGAAAGTGGCCTTCTCCAGTGGTGGGTGATATGACGACGTATTCCTTGCTGTGGGACCTCTCTCCTCTGTCTGGGTGCTGGGCCGAAATAACTGAAAGTGGCCTTCTCCAGTGGTGGGTGATATGACGCATAATTCCTTGCTGTGGGACCTCTCTCATCTGTCTGGGTGCTGGTTCCGAAATAACTGAAAGTGGCCTTCTCTAGTGGTATGTGATATGATGCATGATTCCTTGCTGTGGAACCTCTCCCCTCTGTCTGGGTGCTGGGGCCGAAATAACTGAAAGTGGCCTTCTCCAGTGGTGGGTGATATGACGACTTATTTATTGCTGTGGGACCTCTCTCCTCTGTCTGGGCGCTGGGCCGAAATAACTGAAATTGGCCTTCTCCAGTGGTGGGTGATATGACGCATGATTCCTTGCTGTGGGACCTCTCTCCTCTGTCTGGGTGCTGGGCCGAAATAACTGAAAGTGGCCTTCTCCATTGGTGGGTGATATGACGCATGATTCCTTGCTGTGGGACCTCTCTGCTCTGTCTGGGTGCTGTGCCGAAATAACTGAAAGTGGCCTTCTCCAGTGGTGGGTGATATGAAGCATGATTCCTTGCTGTGGGACCTCTCTCCTCTGTCTGCGTGCTGGGGCCGAAATAACTGAAAGTGGCCTTCTCCAGTGGTTGTTGATATGACGCATGATTCCTTGCTGTGGGACCTCTCTCCAATTAATATTGGTTAATTTTTATTTATTTTATTTTATTTTAATTCATTTCCCTATCCACATTTGTTTGCAGTGGATTTACCTACATTCTGCTGCCTTTTGCAGCCCTCTAGCCCTTTCCTGGACTCTTTTACAGCCTTTTTAGTGCCTAAAAGTTCGGGTCCCCATTGACTTCAATGGGGTTCGGGTTCGGGATAAAGTTCGGGACGAGTTCGGATCCCGAACCCGAACATTTTCGGGAAGTTCGGCCCGAACTTCCAGGTGTTCGCTCATCTCTACTCAAGACACCAATAATCAAAAACAGCACCATCTAGTGGAGGAGGACCAGAACATTTACATGAAATGCTAAAAAATTAAAGTGCTACACAGTGGATGCAGATCTGCCATATCACTTTGACAGATTTGGCTTGGGGCTACTACTAAGGACATTATCTTAGTGACTTCCTGGTCTTCATCCTTTAAGCCCTGTATAGGGATCTCAACACCTCTGATGGGTCTACCTATTGGACTATTCTCTGACCAGGAGACTGCTATACATTGTGGATCAAAGGGGTCTAGAGACATGTATGTGAACATAAGTGGACAGGCACGGCTGTAGTCAGGGACTGATCAAGGTTAGTGAAAGTAGAGTTTGTACAATCTGATAAACAGTCCAAGCTCATGGTGGGTAGCTCAGGGTTCGGATATAGATCAGACAGGGGGAAGGTTAGGCAGGAAATGGTCAAATCCATAAAACATACATAGGCCTGTACACAGGTAGATGAACATATTCAGCACACCTGAAGGAACCTACTATACTAGAAACAATTGCTCTTGAACCTTCCCACTGGGGAAGATGCCTTAAGTATACCTAGCGGCCAGAAATTGGCTGGGGAAGATGAGGGTGTGCATGCACTTGCTCTTTGAGATCCAGAGGGAGCACATACATGCTCTATTCAGCACAGACAGGCCTCGGGCTGTAGGGAGGAGTGGAATGATGGCAGCTCTACAAAAGAGCGACAGAGAGGGTAAGTAATGCAGTAGCCATGCCCACCAGGATGGCAAATAAATTCATGTCTTGAAAAGTCATGGGTATCCCACCTACATGGTATGTTGCCCTGCAAACATATGACATGCAGTATGTATGTGGCTGTAAATGGGTTAATGAGCCAAATTATTATGCAGAAAATGTTAATGCATGGTGTATGAGCCAC
The DNA here is from genome assembly GCA_033119425.1 of Bufotes viridis. NCBI lineage: Eukaryota > Metazoa > Chordata > Amphibia > Anura > Bufonidae > Bufotes > Bufotes viridis. The sequence continues at coordinate 15,283,826 of CM065592.1, read as the reverse complement.
AGTGTCAACATTTGACTTAGGGCTAATCCTTAGGAAGTTATCTTGGCATTCTGCAGGTTTTCACCCATAAACCCCTATTCAGTGATCTAGACTTTACTGCAGGGGAGCCACCAGGCTACTAAGTCCTGGAGTGGTCCCTGTGTGATTGACAGCTGAACTATGGGGGTCAGAGACATCGCTGTGGAGCACAGAGGGATTTGGCAAAACTGTAGTGAGGGACAGGCCAAAGTCAGAGCATGAAGAGTAGATGTGAAGTCCCAATCACGAAACAGGAAATGGTCCAGCAAGGGCAGACAAATGTAACACTACACCTTCATTGAACTAGCAAAGCTAGACAAACCTATTGCTCTAGCACCCTCCCATTGGGAAAGGTGCTTCAAGTAAACCAGGATGGCCAGCAATTGCAAATTAAGAGGGAGGGAGCTTGCTGGCAAGAGTAGGCCACCACCTGCAGGGGAAAGAACCATCAAACTCTGGTTGCAGGCCGCCCGAAGGGACAAATGTAAACATAAAAAAAGAAAGATATAAAATCATCTAAACTAAATCAATCGGGTAAAATGGATTGGAGAAAACCTAGAGAAATGTTGATCTTGGATGTGGTCATGAAGAGGTTACTGCTGTTCTGTTTTCAGGTCTCCTGGAGACTTTCTCTTCATTTACATTAGGGAAATACTTAATAGCATATCATTAAAGTCCTGTAAGATTGGAGACCAGCCATTATACAAATGTATCTCAGGGGTTTATACGCTGTCCTGATAAAAGAGCTTACAATAATTCAAGTAATAAGACAACAAGGAAGGAAAGTCTAAGGGACATATATCCACATCCACACCGTACTGACTGTTCCTTTCGGATACACTTAGTAATTAGTGATGAGTGGCATAGGCAATATTCGAATTCACGATATTTCACTAATTCTTGGCTGAATATTCGCCATAAATTAGCAAATTCGAAAATTCGTGATCTCCAGTCATTATTTACTTGATTGCAAAAATATTAGCAATGTAATATATTCGCGATAAAAATTTGCAATATAGCAATTAGAATATTCGCAATCAACACTAAGGGGTAGGCAACTTTCCTGTTAGTTGCTAGGGATGTTGCTAAGTGCCGATATTCGCAATAAATTCGCGATTAGAAAATTCGTGATCAACACTTCGCGAATACGAATATATAGCACTGTATTCTAAATATTCGCAAATTCTCGAAGTGGCGATATTCGCCATTAAAATTCGCAATTCGAATATTCGCGCTCAGCACTATTAGGGATCTCATTTTAGCTGCATGGTCTGAAATAATCTTTAATCCACTTATTCCCACATCAGAGGCTCAGGCTGCGGATCTGTCCCTCCTCTAATCTTTAAACTGAAGCTCTGTTATTCTCTTTGGCTCCTGCTATGGACACAAGCTCAGCAGGTTGTCAGTGCCTTGAGAGATGAGACCGGATAAAGGTTTGTTTTATCTGCACCTTCAAATCACTTTAAATGTTGTATGTAGAATTTTTTATTTTTTAGGTTTTTTAGGTTTTTAATTTTGCAGGGGTCATCTGAACTCCATTGGGTACTGTTTAGAGGCTTCTCCACTTGACCATGTTACAGCTCCATAATACAGATCCCAATGCAGTCTTTGTTCCTACTGTATAGCATACCTCCATATGCCTCTGATACATCATATGGAGGCATTTTTCCTGTTATATAGTAGACATATTTCATGCTAGGAGCATAGCTTTTTGCTTCTATGTGCCGTCATACAGCTTCCATGTCCCTGTCCTGCCATACGTAGCTCTAAGCTTTATTTCTATATAGGCTAAGCACATTAAATAAAGCGGTGGCTGATGGACACTCAGCTCTTGTGCTTTGTCATTGTGATGATGGGACTTTTTACTAAATAGAAATCTTATTATCAGCAGTGGATGTCATATGAAAAAAAGCAATTTTCCAGCATCCAATACCGCAGGTAAAATCCTTCAATCTTTATTTTGTGCTTCTTAAATCCATGGACGCGACCAGAGTCACAGAGCGGTCAGCGGGTTTCGAAGTATTGTCTTAATCAATAATCATGTCATGACCGTTGACCGTTTTGTGACTCTGGACGGTTCTATTGATTTTCGAAGCATGAAATAAAGATTTATTTTTAATAATTATATATATTTAATAAGGATTTTACCTGCAGTATTGGATGCTGGAAAATTGCTTTTTACATATGCCATCCCAGGTCCAGGGTTCCTGTGCACATACCGCTGGAAGCTCAGGTGAGCTGACACTTTGGTTTATTTGTTAGCAGTCGATGTCTTCATATTCAATTGTAGTGTTGAGCAAATCAAAATATCCGAAATAAACTTTGATCCAAATTGCATGGAAAATTTGCAAAGCCGAATTTCTTGCTTCGTGGTTTCTCTGAAATGGAAAAAAAACAAAACATACTCACCTCATCCGTTTGAGAGCGAAGAGGCCACCACAGACATCTTCATTGAAGATCCCACACAAAATCTTGTGCGATGAGTGATGATGACATCATCATGCTGGCCGATGTGGTGACGTCATCACACATGGCGCGAGATTTCTTGCAGGATCTTCAATTAAGATGGCCACGGCGGCCTCTTCGCTCCCAAACTGATGAGATGAGTATTATTATTTTTTTAACCCCTGAAAGGCATCCATTTTTAATCTCAGATCCCATGATCAGTGATGAACACGGCATCTGAGGGGTTCAATGATGGGGGGCAGCGCAATCGCCATTCCCCATGATTAAAAACAAATGCTCTTAGTAATGCTAATTCATCACAAAGCAAATTTCTTTGTGAAATTCACTTTACCAAAATATCTTATGTAATCTGTGTAGTTCTATAATAGTAAGATAGTATAGAGGTGGAAATCATGTGATTATCTGAATTAACAATTAGAGCATCTTTTATGCACATTTGGTATCCGTTTTTGCCATTTCCTTTTTTTCCATCTAAAATAACGCATTACAGACGGAGATGGCTAAAACGGATGCAAAATGTCTGAACATAACGGATGCTTAAAATAACAGGATCCATTTTTTTTTGTTCTTCTCTGTTCTTCTCTGTTCTTCTGAAAAACTAAAGAGTACTGTGAACCTAGCCTAAGACAGTCATCTATACCTTGTAATTGGGGACGGAACAGTATTTGCATTTCTACAAAAAATGTAAACAGAATTGAGTCCATTTAACAGAATGTCACTAGTGATGAGCAAAGTTTTCAAAAATTCAGCTGCTTTACCAAACTTTGTCAAGAAATTCATGTGGTTAGTTAGTCTTAGTTAAGAATCGCTTTCCATTCTATGGAGCGTTCGCATGTCCCCCCCCCCCCCCCATCCCGTCATTTACCCCTCAGATTCTTCGACGCTGATCACGACATCTGACGGGGGATGAGGTGAGTATAATTTTTTTTTATTTTCAGCCACCATTTTAGGAAAAAATGATTTGTTGCCAAGAAGAGTGAGGAAATTCGGCTTCACAGCAAATCAAGTCTTTTCTGAACTTCAGATTGAATTCCACTTTGGGTGCTTCGATTCACTCAACTCTAAATGTCACTTTTATTGTGTGAATTAAAAAATATATATTTTTAGACTTTGTCCAAATTATTATTACTACTAGACATTAAACACGTTACAATAACAGGCGATAGAACAGTAGTGCATGAACATTAGTAGGAACAGTCTATATTAAATGGCAAGGGACCTTGACCACACGGACTGGCAGCTGTGGCTGAGACTGGCGGCTGTGGCTGAGACTAGAGGCTGTGGCTGGTGGCTGAGACTATTGGCTGTGGCTGGTTGCCGAGACTGGTGGCTTGTGGCTGAGACTTCTGGCACTGAGTGATGGTTTTGGCTGAGACTGCTGGCTACGGCTGAGACTGCCACCACTGAGTGGTGGCTGTGGCGGAGACTGCTGGCTGCAGCTTGTGGCTGAAACTGCTGGCACTGACTGATGGCTGTGGCTGAGACTGCAGACTGCGGCTTGTAGCTGAGACTGCTAGCACTGACTGATGGCTGTGGCGGAGACTGCTGGCTGCAGCTTGTGGCTGAGACTGCTGGCACTGATTGGTGGCTGTGGCTGAGACTGCTGGCACTGACTGATGGCTGTGGCTGAGACTGCTGACTGCGGCTTGTAGCTGAGACTGCTGGCACTGACTGATGGCTGTGGCTGAGACTGCTGTCTGCGGCTTGTGGCTGAGACTGCTGGCACTGAGTGTTGGCTGTGGATGAGACTGCTGGCACTGAGTGTTGGGTGTGGCTGATAATGCTGGCACTGAGTGCTTGCTGTAGCTGACACTGCTGGCTGCGGCTTTTGGCTGAGACTGCTGGCACTGAGTTTTGGCTGTAGCTGAGACTGCTGGCACTGACAGGTGGCTGAGACTGCTGGCACTGACTGGTGGCACTGACTGATGGTTGAGATGGCTGGCATTGACTGGTGGCTGACACTGCTGGCACTGTGACTGGTGGCTGCGGCTGTACGACTGACACTGACTGCTGGTAGTGAGTGGTAGGTCAGACTGCTGACAGGGGCTTCTCTCTATATAGCTGATAGTGCTGGGACTGACAAACAGAAATGGTGGTGCTCCGACCTGCTTTCCGGCGCGCAGGTGTGGGCGGTGCAGGCGGCATGTGGAGCGTCGTGTCCTGATTGGTTGTCATGCTCGTGTGAGCGGTGCGGAGGGCGTGTAATTATTAGGGTTATTCCTGCAGTATAGAAATCTTTTGCTAGAGGTAGTTGTGCGTTGTGTATATATATATATATATATATATATATATATATATATATTACTCTTCTTATAAGGCAAGGTAAACAAAAAATGGCTGTTCTGGCACAGTTTTTATTATTTGTTTCCTTACAATGTTCACCTGACACAGTACATAATGTGATATTTTTATAGAGCAGGTCGTAACGAAGTGGCAATACCTAAAAGGTCTATTATTTTTATTTTATTTTGGATTTACACAATCATTTTTTTTTTTTTAAATCATGTTTTTGTGTTTCCATTTTCTGAAAGCCATAAATTTTTTCATTTTTTTGGGCGATTGTCTTAGGCCCCTTTCACATCTGCGTTTTTGCTTTCCGTCCTAGAGTCCCGTCCTCAGGGCTCTAGGACGGAAAGATTCTGATCAGGATAATCCTAATGCATTCTGAATGGAGAGAAATCCGTTCAGGATGCATCAGGATGTCTTCCGTTCAGTATGTGAACGTCTTTTGGACGTTGACAAAGCCGCAGCATGCTGCAGATTTGTCTCCTTCCAAAAATCCGGAAGACATGCCGTAACGTCGGATCCGGAATTAATGCCCATTGAAGTGCATTAATCCGGATCCGGCATTAAGCTAATCATCGTTTCGGCGCATCGCCTGATCCAACGTTTAGCTTTTGTGAATGGTTACCATGGCAGCCAGGACGCTAAAGTCCCGGCTGCCATAGTAAAGTGTAGTGGGGAGGCAGGGGAGAAGTATACTTACCGTTCGTGCGGCTCCCGAGTCCCGGGGTGCTCCACAATGACGTCAGAGCGCCCCATGAGCATGGATCACATGCATTTTATTAATTTTTTTCACAATAAAAGCTTTTTTGGAGAAAAAAAATCATGTTTTTGTGTTTCCATTTTCTTAAAGCCATATTTTTTCATTTTTTGGGCGATTGTCTTAGGTAGGGCAATATGGAAAAGAAAATAGCAGGCACACTCTTTTTTGGGATCTAAAATGAATTGAGTTTATTGGAAAAGTATGGGGATAAAAATGATAATTGATATGAGGATAGGTGATAGAATGTACTGAGTGTAGGAACAAAGTATAGTGGGGCGATAGACTGTGAAGATTGAAGTGTTTGTTAAAGGAACGTGAAAATAGCAATTAAAAAGATACAAAATTAGAGATAATAATGGATAATCAGGTTTGAAAAGTCCATAGGTTGTTTCAGTAATCCATGTGTGTCAGCCAAATTATCCACTTGAAATTAATAAAAAAAGGTATAACAGTTCTCCCTTTGGATGGAAATATTTTGTGATCGGCTAAGTACAGTTAAAACCCTTGTTAGGGTGTCTTTTAATGTGTCCTTGGCTAGCACTGTATGGTAAAGACGTGTTAGATATATTTCAATAAAAAATGTGAGTAGGCAGTAAAAAATGCTGTTTTTAGACATCCATTAATGAATAAGAGAATTAAGTTCCTTATCTAATGTCCATATAACATCCAGAAGGCCTTATTCATTTTGCTGCAACAAGCTGCGGGGAAAAAAATAATAATAATATAGTGGTGCTCTTTAAGCCTGAGTGTGGCGTCCCGCACTGTCTCTGCCTCAGAGATCACTTACCCCCGGCTCTGAGGTTGTATAGATGGGCTTCTGGTGAATGATGGTTACAGTCCGGATGAGAGGAAGACGGCGTCCCTCGTGGCTGCTGTCGCTTCGCGTGGTTTGCGCGCTTGTTGTGGACGTCAGAGGGTCATGTGATCACACTCTTGCCAGTCCTATTCAGCAGGATGTAATTTTCTCAGGAGCGCTCCTAGTGAACTTTGATTTTAGGCAACTTGTTGTCCTATAGTTGAGATAGGTGTTTGCAATCCTCCACAGGCTCAAACGCGTTTCGGGATTATTTTCCCTTCATCAGTAAGCGGGAGATTACTGCGCTTCTAGTTGCCTTTATAGTGTGATACTCATTAACCAATTGATTATGCAATTGGATATTAGAGTTAATTATTCTAATGAGGTGAGACAAGGATGTCTATTTGTGGAAACTCATATAGAAGGATATAGCCCTGGATTAAATAAACTGTATAAAAAGGATAATATTCATTTAGATAGGTAGACATAGAGTAATTGAGTGGATGGCTTCACTTGGATGTAGCAAAAATTGAGGATTGTTCTATTTTTCACTGTTCATAAGTGGGACATTCAGTAAAGGAGAATCCATATTGATGATTTGTATGTGGTTAATGTAGAATTATCGATGGGGTGTTATGGGTATAACATTGTCCTATATTCTGAATTATACAAGTGTTTCTTGTTGGCCCACTGGTCCATAGGACAAAGGACCCGGTGGATACAACACTATGTGTGAAATTGATTGCACTGTAATTCTCCACACATGGTCCACTTATATGTGTGTGCATGATAACAGCTGGGATGTAGTTGATTTATTCCTCTGGTCCGTAGAGCAAAAGACTCAGACGGTATAACCAATACCAGTTGTTTAAGTGTGTAGTTGTATGTGGATTTATTATATTCCTCAGTATTTGTAAAATTGTATTGTACTGTAGTTCTCCATGCATGGTACACATATATGTGTGTATATGACAACAGTTGGGATGTAGTCATTTTATCCCTAGGTATAACTACAGTACAGTAGTAGTAAAGATTTTCAGCAGTACACTAGCCCAGAGATAATGTAATTTTTATAATACACGCTGTATTGGCTTGCTGTAATGTACTGGATACAGAGAAATACAAATTTTCGGCACTACAGTAGGCCATAGATAATGACATTTTTACAATGCATAGAAACATAGAATGTGTCGGCAGATAAAAACCATTTGGCCCATCTAGTCTGCCCAATATACTGAATACTATGAATAGCCCCTGGCCCTATCTTATATGAAGGATGGCCTTATGCCTATCCCATGCATGCTTAAACTTCTTCACTGTATTTGCAGCTACCACTTCTGCAGCAAGGCTATTCCATGCGTCCACTACTCTCTCAGTAAAGTAATACTTTCTGATATTACTTTTTAACCTTTGCCCCTCTAATTTAAAACTATGTCCTCTTGTAGCAGTTTTTCTTCTTTTAAATATTCTCTCCTCTTTTGCCATGTTGATTCCACACTGTATTGGCTTGCTATAATGTACTGGAGACAGAGAAATACAAATTTACGGCACTACACTAGGACACAGATAATGACATTTTTACTATGCACACTTTATTGGCTTGCGGTTATGTACTGGAGATAGAAAAATAAAAATGTTCAGCACTACACTAGGCCACAGATAATTACGTTTTTACAATACACACTGTATTGGCTTGCTATAATATACTGAATGCAGAAAAATTTCGATTTTTAGTAGTACACTAGCCCAGAGATAATGTAATTTTTACAGAACACACTGTATTGGCTTGCTGTAATGTACTGGAGACAGAGAGATACAAACTTTCGGCACTACAGTAGGCCACAGATAATGACATTTTTACAATACCCACTATATTGGCTTGCTGTAACGTACTGGAGACAGAGAAATACAAATTTTTGGCACTAAACTAGGTCACAGATATTGAAATTTTTAAAATGCACACTATATTGGCTTGCTGTAATGTACTGAATACAGAAAAATAAAGATTTTCAGCAGTACACTAGCCCAGAGATAATGTAACCTTTAGAATACACAATGTATTGGATTTCTGTAATGTACTGGAAACAGAGAAATACAAATTTTCGGCACTACAGTAGGCCACAGATAATTAAATTTTTACAATACACACTGTATTGATTTTCTGTAATGTACTGAATACAGAAAAACAAAGATTTTCAGCAGTACACTAGCCCAGAGATAATGTAATTTTTACAATACACACTGTATTGGCTTGCGATAATGTACTGGAGACAGAGAAATACAAACTTTCAGCCCTACAGTAGGCAATAGATAATTAAATTTTTACAATACACACTGTATTGGCTTGCAATAATGTACTGGAGACAGAGAAATACAAATTTGCGACACTACACTAGGCCACAGATAATGTAATTTTTACAATACACACTGTATTAGCGGGCTGTTATGTACTAGTTACAGAGAAATACAGATTTTTGGCACTACACTAGCCTAGAGATAATGTAATTTTTACAATACACACTGTATTGGCTTGCTGTAATGTACTGGATACAGAAAAATAAAGATTTCCGGCACTACACTAGCCCAGAGATAATGTAATTTTTACAATACACACTGTATTGGCTTCGAGTAAGGTACTGGATACAGAAAAACAAAGTTTTTCAGCACTACACTAGAACAGAGATAATGCAATACAATACACAATATTTTTACAATACACACTGTATTCTCTTCCAGTAGGTTACTGGATACAGAAAAATACAGATTTTTGACACTACACTAGGCCAGAGATAATGTAATTTTGACAATACACACTGTATTCGGATGTGGTTCTATATTGGATACAAATTTGTCCCAAAGAAAATGTATTCTCTGCGGGAATACTGTATATACGGTTGCAGCCTAAATGCACACACAGATGTGCCCAAAACTAGTTAACTATGTCCAAAATATAAATCACTCTCTGCTGGAGTAAATAATATAACGGTTGCGGATTGAACGCACAGATGTGGCACAAGTTAGGTTAATTTCCCCAGAACAAATAATTTCTCTGATGGTGCAGTGTATATCTCAGTAGCAGGCACACTGTAGTAAATAATCCCCTTTTTATAATGTCTGCCCAATGCACTGCTTTATGATGGTGCAGTGTATATCTCAGTACCAAGGAACATTGTAGTGAATAAGCACCTTTTTATAATGTCTGCCCAACACACTGCTTTATGATGGTGCAGTGTATATCTCAGTACCAGGCTCACTGTAGTGAATAAGCCCCTTTTTATAATATCTGCCCAACACACTGCTTAATGATGGCATATTATAGATATCACTAAGCTGAAATCTTTCTGTATTTTAGAAGTTAAAAAGCGATTTTCAAGCCCTGCACTTATCTGTCCCTTTCTGGTGACTCCTGTCCCTGATAGTGCTGAAGCAAAACCCTTCTTAAAAATAAAAATAAAATGTGCTGCACTGCTGTCAAACACACACTCTAGTCCTTAAAAGGACTGTTAGGTCTTTCAATAAGCTTTTTGGATTGAAATCAGTGAGTTTAGAGCAAAACCTTATCTGTCCCTGCCTACTGTCTGCTCTCCCTGACGCTGAATGAGCCGAGCGCCGGACCTCAGCTCCTTTATGAAATGGTATCACGTGTTCCAGCCAGCCAATCAGTGTAAGGCTTACAGCTAGTCCATTGTGGCTGTAGCAGAGTGGATATCTTTGGCGTTATGTCTTCCATTGATCATTGATTTCTTGTTGGCAACAACATAACCCACTCAGAATCAACGTTGTGAGGAGAAGCCATAATACGGGGGGTCCACCAGTATAATGGTGTCACAGTACCTTTCAACTAATCTTTGTCAGTGTGCATTGTTTGAAGTCCTCCTTAAATCGTGACCTCTTACCCATCTCTATAGGCCATTGGTGGGCCTTTGGGTAACTATTTGGTGGGACTCCATGCGTTGTTGTATTTACCTATACCTACTTAGGTGCTGTGGGTAATCATATCTGTAGGACCCCATTATCTAAGGGACCCTGATGGTTCCTCATATCACTGTAGGTTGAATGGTAGTTGCTTTTATGGTATACCTATCAGGGAGACATATACACCATTACCACTGCTGCATGTTATTATCATTACTATTGATCATTATATCAAGTGACATATTGCCAAAACATAATAGTGACTAAATGTATTAATCTCCTGAGGAACCCATAATAGAGGGAGAATCGCGTCGAGGTGTCACTCATATGCATTTGTTGAACTTGACATAATTATCAGGGATCAGTCAGGGATCTTGTTTATTGTTTATACGGTATTTTTCACTAGAATTTATATGTTCATTTTACTACAGGGACAACCAGGGAAAAGGCAGCCGAGTTACGGGGACAGGGAGTCCCTACCACCAAGGGTCTTCTCTGGGCTGAGGATTAGACAGGGCTAGTATTGGGGTTGGATAGGCACTTACATCAGTTTTCCACCCTCCCCCCACATTCCATACCTGTCTATCCTAGCAGGATCCCTTTGTCCACTTGTTTCATCTTTTTGTTGTATCACAGTTTTTTGCGATCGGGTTTATATCCCGGCGTTTTTAATATAACAAGTAAAGTTTATGACTTTTAGGGTACATTCAATTTTTGCTGGACTACTGAGGTTAATATGGCTATGGCCTTACACTGACGGGAATTACTTACCTAGACCTTGATTGACTGCTTAGAAGCGGGGAGGAGACTCAAGCAATGCGACGAATACACGTGGTACTCGGCTGAGTAAAGCCTAGCGCCGAGCATATAGCGGTGCTCGAGTCGGACCAATACTCGGCCGAGCAAGCTCACTCATCACTAATCTCTATCCCTCCCCACCCATTGGATGTGGGTAAAGATCCTGAGAAGGTTTAAAGATGTTGATCTTCCCTGGATAAACTCATTTTGATCTGGATGCACTAATTTCATAATTACTCCCCTCAGACACTTCACCACAATTCTGGCCAAAATCTTATAATCATTATTCATCAGTGACATTGCTCGGTACGATCCCAGCTCTAGGGTATCCTTACCTTCCTTGGGGATTAAACTAATTGTAGCTTCCCCCATTTAAGTCGTTAAAGTAACCTCTTGTTTTGAATATGAAAAAACCTCCATTAATCTATCCGCCCAAAACTCGCTATATCTCTTATATGATTCTACAGCGAGTCCGTCCTGCCGCTTTTCCAAGTGGGGATTCAGCTATTGCTGACATCACCTCATTTAATAAAATAGGTTGATCAAGGCTTCCTATTGAGTAACACTAAGTTTTGGGATGTTAATATCTCCTAAAAATCCCCTCAATCTACGAGGATCTATTTGAGTCTGTGTGGAGTAGATTTCTTGAATCTTGATAATATTCCCGGAACACACCCACTATTTTTACTGGATCATTATATATTATACCCCCTTTATCTCAGATTGCAGGAATATTTGTCACAGAATCCTTCTTATTAACTATTGTGGAGAGAAATTTGTCATGTCCACCCCCCTCCTGTCCTCTGGATCTAACAAACAAATCTATACAGTAGTTTGTGCTTTTTCTTTAAGGTAATTATCATAATTATTAGATGCCAGGAGCCACCCTTCTCTTGTTTCCTCGGTTTTATGAATTATCATCTCTTCTTCCTTATTTTTCATTATTATTTTTAGGTCGTGTTCCTTTTTCTTAAAATCTTTTTTTAACACAACAATCTTTTTGTTTAAGAGATCCCTCAGGTTGTAACTTTTTAACTATGTAAATTTATTTTATCTAACATGAATAGATTTTTGGGAACTTCTATTTTCTCATGCAACAAAAACTTTTGTGGTTTTAGATACTAGTCAGCTTATCGTCACTGACTTTGTCTGACTGAAGCTAAATGCGCAACATACAAAGTTATCCAAAGAGAAGTCTGGAAGTCTGGAGAGGTTTGGATTTGATATACTTCATGGAGAACCTGAACAGTAGAAGAAAACTATTTTTTTTGTGACTGAAAGGACTTTCACTTTAGGTATTTTGTTTCTGTTGGGGTACTGTAGAGGTGAAATTTAAACTTTTTGAAAATTCATAACGTAAAATCAAAATTTTCAAGGTTTTTTGGGATAGCCTTGTAAAAATATAAGAAAACGTTTTATGTCTGTAACATGGATAATGGAAACCAGAGTTTGCTGAAAGAACTGATATTGATTGGATTTTCTCAACACCCACAAACAAGAATATTCCTGTCTATTCTATTCTTATTCATGTACATATTCACCATCCAGGGTAACTGTTTCCTCATCTTCACTGTCATCGTCAGTCCTCAGTTACACACTCCGATGTACTATTTCCTATGCAATTTGTCTTTTATTGATTTGTTATTCACGTCGTGCTCTATACCAAAAATTCTGCATGATGAATTTTCTAATAGAAGAACAATTTCTGTCACTGGGTGCTTGACACAAATGAACCTTGCTCTTTTTCTAGGTATAGCTGAGTGTATGCTATTGGCTATAATGGCCTATGACCGATATATTGCCATATGCTTCCCCTTGTATTACACCGTCATTATGAGTTGGAGAGTATGTAATAGAATCACTGTTGTTATGTGGTCAGGTAGTTTTATTTTATCTCGTGTCCCAACCATCATAAAACCTCTTGTATTCTGTAGAGGAAACCAATTGAACCATGTTGCATGTGAGATCTTAGTGGTTCTCGAGCTGGCATGTGGTGACCTCTCAACCCTTAAAACCTTCATGTTCTTTCAGACTTTTTTTGTTCTAATTTCACCACTTGTATTTATTGTGGTGTCTTATATTTGCATCATTGCCTCACTATTAGGCATCCATTCAGCTTATGGTAGATCTAAAGCTTTCTCCACCTGCGTGTCCCACCTCACAGTGGTTATTATGTTTTATGGTACAAGTATGACTATGTACATGGGACAAGCAAGATTTTCTTCTACCTTGAAATATATTTCTCTAACTTATGGGGTTGTAACTCCTGTATTAAATCCTTTTATCTACAGCTTGAGGAATAAGGAGGTGAAAGAAGCCTTTAAGAAAATTTTGAGTAAATATTCTGTAATGTAACTGTTCCATGAAGCCGAGCATCGGACATAGATGTTGCCACACACAGCTATTGACTATTTTATTCTTTACCTTTCCTCTTGGCTCCACATATCCCACTATTTGTGGCTGTTTTAGACCCCAAAGTTCTTTTAAGGTGCTTGTGATGAGGAAGCAACACTCAGTGGCGTTGCGAGGGGGGTGCGGTGGGTGCGGGCCACACCACTGATGGGGTGACACCCACCAGTGTCGGCAGAAGCTAATTTATTCACTGAACTTGCTTGAAGCCGCGATGCTGTACAGGGAATCCCAGCTCTGACTCCATATATGGTTGTGTCCATATATGGAGTCAGTGCCATGAACATGAAGGGGGTGGCAACCTTTCGGAAATAGAGGCTAAATTAGATGTGCCCAGGCATACTGACAATCCTGGGGGACACCCAATGTATTTTAATCTAATTTAGCCTCTATTTCTGAAAGGTTGCCACTAGGATTGGAACTCACAACCCTTTGCATGAGAGGCAAGAACACTAACCACTGAGCTATGAGCTCAATGGTAAACTAAGCTGGAAAAACCTCATAGTAGTCTAGCAAGTATTAGGTATTCCCATACAGCAGAAGTATAATTTAATATTTTTTTCAGTTTTTGTAAAAAAAACATGACACAAAATAAATGTGTAATTACTATATAGTAATTACACATTTATTTTTTTATTTAATGATACTTCTGCTGTATAGAAATACCTACTACCTGATACACTACTATAAGGTTTTTCCAGCATAGTTTAGCATTAAGCTCCATAGCTCAGTGGTTAGGGCTCTCGCCTCTGATGTGAAAGGTTGGGAGTTCTAGTCCTGGTGAAAACCTTTTAGAAATAGAGGCTAAATTATGCATTCATGTATATCAGAAGTATGATAATATATATTTATACTTCTGATATATATATATATATATATATATATATATATATAGTATTATATATGGGAAACTATTACTGAGGTTTTTAGCCATAATATTAGTACAGCAGGTTAATATGAAGCTCTGATGGGGGTGTGTGTGGAGGACACTGATGGGGGATGTGTGCAGGACACTGATGGGGGAATGTGTGCAGGATACTGATGGGGGGATGTGCAGGACACTGATGGGGGGAATGTGCAGGATACTGATGGGGGGATGTGCAGGACACTGATGGGGGATGTGTGAGGACACTGATGAAGGATGTGTGGAGAACACTGATGGGGGATGTGGAGGACACTGATGGGGTATGTGTGCAGGACACTGATAGGGGATGTGTGCAGGACACTGATGGGGGATGTGTTGAGGACACTGATGGGGGGATGTGTGCAGGACACTGATGGGGGGATGTGTTGAGGACACTGATGGGGGATGTGTGCAGGACACTGATGGGGGATGTGTGCAGGACACTGATGGGGGGATGTGCAGGACACTGATGGGGGGATGTGCAGGACACTGATGGGGGATGTGTGGAGGACACTGATGGGGGATGTGTGCAGGACACTGATGGGGGATGTGCAGGACACTGATGGGGGATGTGTGGAGGACACTGATGGGGGATGTGTGCAGGACACTGATGGGGGATGTGTGGAGGACACTGATGGGGGATGTGTGGAGGACACTGATTGGGGGATGTGCAGGACACTGATGGGGGATGTGTGGAGGACACTGATGGGGGATGTGTGGAGGACACTTAGGGGGATCTAGGAGGGATGTGGGGATGTTGGGATGGGAGGTCCTGGAGGGGTGTTTGGGTGGAAGCTCTGGAATGGGTGGGAGGTCCAATATGGTATGTGTCGGTGGGAGATCCGGGGGGGGGCATGAAATTTTTTGCTGTGGGGCCCAGTCATTTCTAGCTATGCCCCTGGGTGACACCACCAGGAGATGAGCGCTTGCATTATGGAAGCACTCATCTCCCTACATTCATCTGTATCGAGATACAGATAAACACTGCAGCAGGGCAAGGGAGAGGCGTCTCTCTTCTTTGTTCCTCTGATAGGCTGCTGGCCTTGTGCCGGTAGCCTATCAGAGGCCGGCGCAGGCGGCGCAATGACGTCATCGCGCCGCCAGAGCCGTACTGCTCGGGACACCGGCCAGAAGAGGCCTGCATCGCATCGCTGCCATGGAGGTACGTATGTGTTTTTTTTGTTTTGTTTTTCTGTATGCAAATATGTTGGGGGTGTGCTAAGCAGACAGAAGACAGACCGCCGGGGTTGGGGTGGGGGGGCCTGCTGGGGGTGCTATAATTTGAACCCAAGCAATAACATGGATGGGGGTTTGGAGAGTAAACAGACAGCTGACGTGGGGGGGGGCGGGGCTAAGCAGACAGATCGCCGCCGGGGGGGGGGTGACACCATTTTCTACCGCACCGGGTGACACTAGCCCTAGCAACGCCACTGGCAACACTTACAGACTTGCTCAACCCTAAAATGAAATATTAATGATAGTAAAAAAAAAAAAAGATATTAACCAGTTCCCGACCGCCGTACGCAGGATTGCGTCCTGCGGGCGGCCGGGATCTTCTGTTTGGACGCGCCGGGGCGTCATCTCGCGAGACGCGAGAGTTCCTGTGAACGCGCGCGCGTGCGCGCGCGCGTTCACAGTGAAGCGCGGCTCGAGAGTTGGACTACAGCCTGCCAGCGATGATCAATCGCTGGCAGGCTGTAGATGCGATATAAATCGCATCAAACAGCTATATCAGACGCTGTTTTATGAACAGCGTCTGATATAGCTGCTACCTGGTCCTCTGGTGGTCCCATTTTCTGGGATCGACCACCAGAGGACCAGGTAACACAGTAAAAGTTGCACCAAACACTACACTAACCCCCCACCCCCCTCACCTATTAACCCCTTGATCACTCCATCTAGACCCCTGATCACCCCCTGTCATTGATCACACCCCTTGTAAGGCTCCATTCGGACGTCCATATGTGTTTTATGGATCCGTGGATTCACGGATCCGTGGATTCACGGATCCGCTGATCCGATCCGCGGATCCGATCCGCGGATCCGATCCGCGGATCCTCAAAACACGGACACCGGCAATGTGCTTTCCGCATTTTGCAGATCCGCACATTGCCAGAACTATATAGAAAATGCTTTTTCTTGTCCGCAATTGCGGACAAGAATAGGACATGTTCTATATTTTTGCGGAACGGAAGTGCAGACTCGGAAGCGCGGATCCGTAATTCCGATCCGAGCGGGACAAAGTCTGTCCCCATAGAAATGAATGGGTCCGCAATTCGCTCCGCAAACAGAATTTCGGACGTATGAATGGGGCATAAGGGTCCCTTATCACCGCCAGTTAGCTAGCTACTTGTTAGGTAGCTAGCGCCCAGCCCACCGCACCGCAGTCACTGATTTGGCAGAGATTTTTTCATCCACATTGATCGATGCGAATGAAAAATCTGTGCCGTTCATTTTTTTTTTTTCAGCGCAGAGGCTGAACGGAAAAAATCTCATTACCCGTATGCTCAATATACGGAGAATCGCAGAAACTCCTAATGCTGGCCATACGTGTAATGACTGCGGAGACCCTCAAATGCCAGGGCAGTACAAAACCCCACATGTGACCCCATTTTAGAAAGAAGACACCCCAAGGTATTCCGTGAGGGGCATGGCGAGTTCATGGAAAATTTTATTTTTGTCACAAGTTAGTGGAATATGAGACTGTAAAAAAAAAAAAAAAAACAATTTCCGCTAACTTGTGCCAAATTTTTTTTCTGTGAACTCGCCATGCCCTCACAGAATACCTTGGGTGTCTTCTTTCCACAATGGGGTCACTTGTGGGGTATTTATACTGTCCTGGCATTTTAGGGGTCCTAAAGCGTGAGAATCCAAATGCGTAAAATGGCCTGTGAAATCCTAAAGGTACTCATTGGTTTTAGGGCCCCTTTGCGCATCTTGGCTGCAAAAGTGTCACTCATGTGGTATCGCCGTACTCAGGAGAAGTAGGGCAATGTGGTTTGGGGTGTATTTTACATATACCATACTGGGTGTGAGAAATATCGCTGTAAACGACAACTTTTTACATTTTTTATTCAAAGTTGTCAATATACAGAGATATTTCTCTCACCCAGCATGGGTATATGTAAAAATACACCCTCAAACACATCGCCCTACTTCTCCTGAGTACGGCGATACCACATGAGTGACACTTTTTGCAGGCAAGATGCGCAAAGGGGCCCAAATTCCAATGAGTACCTTTTAGGAGGGCATTTTTACGCATTTTTCTTCTCACGCTTTAGGGCCCCTAAAATGCCAGGGCAGTATAAATACCCCACATGTGACCCCATTTTGGAAAGAAGACACCCCAAGGTATTCGCTGAGGGGCATAATGAGTTCATGAAAAATTAAACTTTTTGTCAAAAGTTAGCGGAAAGGGAGACTTTGTGAGAAAAAACAATAAAAAATCTATTTCCACTAACTTGTGCCAAAAAAAAAAATATTCTATGAACTCGCCATGCCCCTCATGGAATTGTAAAAAGTGGCCTGGTCATTAAGGGTGTTTAAGCTAGGGGGGCTGAAGCGGTTAAAGAGGTTTTCTATGCGTTTTTTTTTTTACTGATGACCTGTCCTCAGTAGCTGATTGGCGGGGTCCAACACCTGAGACCCCCACCGATCAGCTGTATAAGAAGGCATCAATACTGGCAGTAGCACCACAGCCTTTTCTCAGCTCATCGAACACAGCACTGTACATTGTATAGCGGCTGTGCTTAGTATCACAGCTCAGCCCTATTCACTACAATGGGGCTGAGCTGTAGCTTGGCCATGTGATAAAAGAATGTATGTCATACCACCTAGGAAAAGCTGGAGTCGGCCAGTGGATAGGTCATTAGTAAAAAAACTCTTGGAAAACCTCTTTAATAAAAAAAAGTCCAACATTTAATGTGTTATTTAGTTATATAGCTATTCAGAATTAAGCCAACTAGAATGCGGTATTATGGTTAAGAAAACAGACTGCGGCTACTGCTACTGATTTACTACTAATTTCCAGGCTGTATCTGAATTAGCAATAGCAATTAGCAGTAAATTGGCAGTGGAACCTCCAGCTGTCTATGCAGTCAGCAGCAGGACCACAGCCGGGTTTCTGTCCTAACTGCTTCAATTCTGCAAAAATCCGTGGGTGCTACATCTGTAAATTTGTTTACTGTTGTCTCGTGTGGGTCTGTATGTAAGTTAGGCCGGGTTCACATCAACGTTTAGTTTTCTGATCTTCATGGAGGACTTTTTGTCATTGTACTGCACAGTGTGCAATTGCGCATTTCTTCTACCCCCCAAAAAAATGTCACAAAGCTTTAACAATTATCATCAACGGTTATATAACAAAACAGTGCCTGAAGTGGCCGAAGGACGTAACTGTAATAACAAAGTATCACATCCTGTTCAGCACTCAGACCTAGTGGTTTGCCAGTAGCTAGTGTGAAGATTCAGAAAGTTTCTCTCACTTATAGCTTTCTCAAATCCCCCGCCGATCTGATTACTTCTAAAATTCCATGAAAAGAGAATACAGAAGTATCTCCTACCGAAATAGGTGAATGTCTAGAAATTCTTTTTATATTACCTTTGATTCAAACAAATAGGTCCAAAATATTATTGGGTTCCGAATTGATTCTACCTGAATCAAAAGTGCTCAAATTGGCCTGAAAATTGATGTATAAAACTATGAGGTCTACTAGTACTCATATTTTTTGTCTTTCTTGTCTTTCCCTTTGTTTTTTATTTCTTTTTAGAATTGCTTCCCCCAACCCACCTTCAAGCTCTTAAAAGGGGTTCCTCGGAAATTCATAAAACAAAATGACTGAAAATACTCAACCCTTTCCATACATATGATTCAGTACATCATAGTGGGAAGTGACTTTCCACAATTTGACATACTACTACATCATGGTAATCAGCCGTACACCGGGGCAGTACGTGCCTGATCAGTGCGTGGACCTGACAGTCACTGATAGCCGGGCCCCTGCTATAAAAGCCGATGCCAGCGGATTAACCTTTTCTATGCTGCGGTCAGCACTGACCGCAGCATAGAAGGTGTTTGCAGTGAGTGAAGGCTCCCATCGGGATCCCCGCTCTGCGGTAACGGGGACGCAATGGGTGAGAAGGCAGCTTGATGCTTTGCAGAGGAATCAGGACTTTACTTCTACGGAAGCCTAGGAGATCCAGCCCTTGGCCGGGTCTTCTAGACAACTGTTAGTGTATTACACTGTGTTATACTCTAACAGGCAAGGTATTACAAATGTGGGACAAAAAAATGACAAAAATATTTTTAATAATGAAGTTTTTTTAAGTAACAAAAATGCCCTTCCCCTAAAGTTATAAAAAAAATACAAATAATAAAAACCCACACATATATAAAACGACCATACAATCTGCACCGTCATATAATCACCTTAAAAAAAAATACTGTGCCAAAAAGTCATTTTTTGTCACCTTTCATCACAAAAAGTGTAATAACAAGCGAAAAGTCGTATATACCCCAAAATAATACCAATCAAACCATCATTTCATCCCACAAAAAATGAGCCCATACATAAGACAATTGGCCCCCAAAAAAGTGGCTTTTACAAAATGGAGACACTAAAACATATTTTTTTTGTTTTAAAATTGCTTTTATTGTGTAAAACTTAAATACTTTTAAGAATAGATATTAGGTATTGCCACATCCGCAACGGCCTGTTCTATAAAAATATCACATGAACTACCTCCTTAAGTTAACACCGGAAAAAAATAAAAATAAAAACTGTGCCAAAACAACCAATTTTTTATTCATCTTCCCCCAAAAATTATAATATTAAATGACCAAAAAATCATATGTACCCAAAAGTGGTACCAATGCAAACATCAACTGTTCCTGAAAAAATCGAGCCCCTGCACAAGATGATCAGCAGAAAAATAAAAAAATTGGCTTTCAGAAAATGAAGAGACAAAAATATATTTTTTTTCAAAAATTCTTTATTATAGTAACATAGTATATAAGACCGAAAAAAGACATTTGTCCATCCAGTTCGGCCTGTTTCCTACAAGTTGATCCAGAGGAAGGCAAAAAACCCCTGTGAGGCAGAAGCCAATTTTCCCCACTTAAGGGGAAAAAAATTCCTTCCCGACTCCAATCAGGCAATCAGAATAACTCCCTGGATCAACGACCCCTCTCTAGTAGCTGTAGCCTGTAATATTATTACACTCCAGAAATACATCCAGGCCCCTCTTGAATTCCTCTATTGTACTCACCATCACCACCTCCTCAGGCAGAGAGCTCCATAGTCTCACTGCTCTTACCGTAAAGAATCCTTTTCTATGTTTGTGTACAAACCTTCTTTCCTCCAGACGCAGAGGATGTCCCCTCGTCACAGTCACAGTCCTGGGGATAAATAGATGATGGGAGAGATCTCTGTACTGACCCCTGATATATTTATACATAGTTATTAGATCTCCCCTCAGTCGTCTTTTTTCTAAAGTGAATAACCCTAATTTTGATAACCTTTCAGGGTACTGTAGATCCCTCATTCCAGTTATAACTTTAGTTGCCCTCCTCTGAACCCTCTCCAGCTCTGCTATGTCTGCCTTGTTCACAGGAGCCCAGAACTGTACACAGTACTCCATGTGTGGTCTGACTAGTGATTTGTAAAGTGGTAGGACTATGTTCTCATCACGGGCATCTATGCCCCTTTTGATGCAACCCATTATCTTATTGGCCTTGGAAACAGCTGCCTGACACTGGTTTTTGCAGCTTAATTTGCTGTTTATTAAAATTCCTAGATCCTTTTCCATGTCAGTGTTACCGAGTGTTTTACCATTTAATATGTACGGGTGACTTGCATTATTCCTTACCATGTGCAGAATTTACATTTGTCAGTGTTAAACCTCATCTGCCATTTCTCTGCCCAAGCCCCCAATCTATCCAGATCCCTCTGTAGCAGAAAACTGTCCTCTTCAGTGTTAATTACTTTACACAGTTTAGTGTCATCTGCAAAAATTTATATTTTACTGTGCAAGCCTTCTACAAGAGCATTACTAAATATATTGAAGAGAATAGGGCCCCCTGAGGTACCCCACTAGTGACAGTGATCCCTCCAGTACTGACCCCTGAGGTACCCCACTAGTGACAGTGACCCCTCCAATACTGACCCCTGAGGTACCCCACTAGTGACAGTGACACAATCTGCGTATCTACCGTTAATAACCACCCTCTGTTTTCTGTCACTCAGCCAGTTACTTACCCACATACAGACATTTTCTCCCAGTCTGAGCATCCTCATTTTATATACTAACCTTTTATGAGGTACAGTGTCAAATGCTTTGGAGAAGTCCAGATATACGTCATCCATTGATTCGCCGCTGTCAAGTCTAGAACTTACCTCCTCATAGAAGCTGATTAAATTCGTTTGGCATGACCGATCCCTCATGAAGCCATGCTGATATGGCGTTATTTGCTTATTTTCATTGAGATACTCCAAAATAGCATCTCTTAGAAACCCTTCAAACAGTTTAACAACAATAGATGTTAAAATTACCGGCCTATAATTTCCAGGCTCTGTTTTTGGACCCTTTTTGAATATTGGCACCACATTTGCTATGCGCCAATCCTGTGGAACATTCCCTGTCAGTATAGAGTCAGTAAATATCAGGAATAAAGGTCTGGCTATGACATCACTTAATTCCCTTAGGATACTGGGGTGTATGCCATCCGGCCCTGGCGATTTGTCTATTTTAATCTTTTTAAGTCGCTGCTGTACTTCTTCCTTGGTCAGACAGGGCACTTCTAATGGGGAATTTACTTTTACATTCTGCATTTCATCTGACAGTTTATTTTCCTCAGTGAATATAGTGGAGAAAAAAATATTCAATAGTTTTGCTTTATCCTCGTCGCTCTCTGCAACACCCCCCTCATTGCTATGTAGAGGGACGACTCCTTCAGATTTATATTTTTTACTATTTATATAATTGAAGAACATTTTAGGGTTAGTTTTACTCTCTTTGGCAATTAATCTCTCGGTGTCTAGTTTGGCAATTTTTATTAGTTTTTTACATATTCTATTTTTTTCCTTATTGTTAATCAGTGCTTCCTGGCTCCCCTCCTGTTTTAGTGATTTATATGCTTTCTTTTTGTCATTTATTGCTATCTTTACGGTTCTATTTATCCACATTGGTTTCTTATTGTTTTTTAGCCTTTTATTCCTATAAAGTATGTACCTCTCACAATTAGATGTTACAATGCTTTTAAAAATCTCCCATTTTGTGGTTGTATTTTTATTTTAGAGGACTTAGTTAGTTAGGCCTATGGCCTCGCTTAGTTGGCTAAATTTAGCTTTTTTGAAGTTTGGTATTTTTGTTCCTCCCTTTAGAAACTCTCGTTTAAAGGATAATTGGAAGGTTATTACTTTATGGTCAATATTTCCTAGGTGGCCCCTAACCTGCACATCTGTTGTTCTATCAGGAGGTCTATTGGTTAATACTAAATCCAGTATGGCCGTCCCTCTAGTGGGGTCCTGAACCAGTTGGGAAAGGAAATTGTCTTTGGCTATTGCCAAGAACCTGTTTCCTTATTGGGATGTACAGCTTTCAGTTTCCCAGTCTATATCTGGGTAGTTGAAGTCCCCCATGATAGCGACTTCATTATGATTTGCCGCCTCGTCTATCTCGTTTAGTAATAGATTTTCTGTGGACTCTGGTATATTAGGTGGTTTATAATATACTCCTATTAGTAATTTATTATTGTTTTTTGCTCCATGTATTTCTACCCACAGTGACTCCACATGTTCATGTCCCTCAGAGATGTATTCTCGAATTACGGGATTTAGACAGGACTTCACATAGAGGCAGACCCCTCCACCTCTCCGGTTTTGACGATCCTTTCTAAACAGATTGCAACCTTTTATATTAACTGCCCAGTCATAGCTATCATCCAGCCATGTCTCAGTTATTACCACTGTCATAGCTATCATCCAGCCATGTCTCAGTTATTCCCACTACGTCATAGTCCTCCTCACACATCACTAATTCCAGTTCACCAGTCTTGTTAGTCAGGCTTCTGGCATTAGTATACATACATTTGAGAGGTTTATGTGTATTTTCTACCCTACATCTTTCATTCTGAGCTGTTCTAGTCCCCCCTTCCATTCCTACCCCAGTCACACTACCTCGCCCCTGGTTTCTATCTGCACTATCATCCCCTTCTATAATGTAATTACCCTCCCCCCCAGTCCCTAGTTTAAACACTCCTCCAACCTTCTCGCCATCTTTCTCCCCAACACAGCTGCCCCTTCCCCGTTGAGGTGCAGCCCGTCCCTACGATAGAGCCTGTATCCGACAGAGAAGTCGGCCCAGTTCTCCAGGAACCCGAACCCCTCCTTCCTACACCAGTTCTTGAGCCACTTGTTAACCTCTCTAATCTCCCGCTGCCTTTCTTGTGTGGCTTGTGGTACAGGCAGTATTTCAGAAAATACTACTTTTGAGGTCCTTGCCCTAAGCTTTTGACCTAAATCCCTGAAATCATTTTTAAGGACTCTCCACCTTCCTCTAACTTTGTCATTGGTTCCGATATGGACCATGACCGCTGGGTCTTCTCCAGCTCTCCCAGTAATCTGTCAACCAGATCCGCGATGTGTCGAACTCTAGCGCCGGGAAGACAGCACACTGTTCGGCAATCACAATCTTTGTGACAGATAGCCCTATCCGTACCCCTAATAATTGAGTCTCCCACTTACCAGCACCTGTCTGGCCTGCCCTGCTCTCCTGGTCCCCTGCTTACTGGAGCTGACATTTCCCTGACTGGCAGAGGAAGTGTCCGGCTGCAGCGGTGCCGTCCCTGAACTGTCACCCCCCTCATCTGCCAACCGTGCAAACTTGTTGGGGTTTGTCAGATCAGGGCTAGCCTCCTTGGCACTCTTCCCTCTACCCCGCTTTCTTATTGTTATCCAGCTAACTACCTCACTCTCCTCAGCCTCCTTGCTACCATCCTCCCCCACATCTACCCCATAGAGTGCTTGCTCAGTGAGCAGCACACTCTTTTCCAAATTGTCAGTGGCTTTGAGTGTTGCAACTCGCCTGTTTAGAGACTCGATGTGCGATTCCAAACGGGTAATTTGCTCACATTTTGAACAAACATATACATCCTCGAACGGCTGTTCCAGGACTGCATACATCATACAAGATGTGCACTGGACGGCGCTGTCAATAATGGAAGTCATACTAATGGGGATTAAGCAGGAAAAGAGAGGAAATTAAAATGCAATATAGTGCCGTGATAAGATTCTTACTTACTGTGGTCCCCTTACAGCAGTAAGAAGACTAGCTAGAATCAAGCCAACTATATACAAGGATGATCTAATGAATCTTTGTTTCTTGCTCCTTTTCTAGAACTCCGGTTTCTTTAACTCAACTTATAAAAGCAGCCACTTAAAAATGCAAGCCTCAGGTAGAGCAAGCTCTGGATGAGTCGAGTGGTCAAATTTATAGCACCTGGTAGGCCAAGCCACTCCCCCTCACCTAGCAGAGAAAAAAAAACAAAAAACTACCTTAAATGACACTACACAACAGAGAGAAAAAAAAAGCGGTTTTAAATGGCAGAACTAAACTGCAAGTACTTAACTTTCTAGGTTCGCAGCTTCAAGCCACACTCAGACACTTGCAATCCCTTGCAATACCAACAAAAAGACACTCAGCAGTAGAACTCCGGTTTCTTTAACTACACTTATGAAAGCAGCCACTTAGTAATGCAAGCCTCAGGTACAGTAGCGTACAGTAGCGTAGGATTTGTAAGTGTATGGGCTAATAAATTTCAAAGAAAGTATTTATTGAAGTTTTCATAAGATTGCATTGACAGCAAAACAAGCAGTCTAGATTACAACAGACCTCTAATAGTAATGTCATACATAATACAATAGGACATAAACATACTATGAATGCTTGGTGTTTGACAGATTTTGAGGGATACGGGTAGTAAAAATACTATACATTAAGATACTTCTAGATGTTATGTAGCAACATGAGACATAGATGATGGAGTAATCCAAATTGAGAGAAGACCTTCTGGGCCAGGAGTGTTTAGAGCATCATTGCATAACGAATATCAGAGACATGGGAGGAGGACATTCATGGTTCCCAGACTTTCTCAAAGGTTGCAAAAGTGTCAGCCCTAATAGCTGAAAGTTTGCCACTTAAATGCAATATGTATTCTAGCAGCAATTATTATAAATTGTGATAGCTTAAATCTAGCATAGTTAAGCCAGTTTGGTTTATCTCCTAAGAGACATAGTGGTATAGTCATGGGATAGGTGCAGTTCAAGACTGAAGACAAAAGGGCCGTAACACGTGTCCAAAAACTTTTAACCTTCGGGCAGGTCCACCAGGTATGCAGTACAGACCCTTCTTCCGCACAACCTCTAAAACAACTAGAGGCGACCTCAGGATATATTCTATGTAGTCGTGTGGGAACCATGTATGTCCTGTGGAGGACCTTAATAGAAGATTCTGCTAAAGTGACCTGCCACGAACCCTTTGACATAGTCTGAGAACGGTAGTACCATCTAGGTAGAGAAAATTCCTGGTGCATGTCCTCCTCCCATGATATCATATAAGTAAGTTTTACTCCTGCCGGAGCTTAATTAAGTGTGCCATACAGCCGAGATATCAAACCTTTCCAATAAAGTGAATAGGTAAGCATATGTTCAAACGGTGTTCTGAACGTTCTAAAGAATGAAAAGATCTATGACATTGTTAGGTGTTTCCTTGGTGGGGGAGAATGCCTATCCCTAAAGTCCGAAGGTGTAAGTAATTTCCCTTGAATCAGGAACCTGTGAAGTGTACATAGTCGATTGATTGACCACCAGTAAAAGGTGGAATAAGGTAGACCTGGGGGGGAAGTCAGGATTCCCCAAAAGATATATTAAAGGGGAGGGATTTGATTGCATCCGGGACTTAAATCTGACCGATCTCCAAAGCAAAAGAAAATAATAAGACAAAAGTGAGTTGGCGTTTATAGAAGATGACAGCGGACAAGTAGACCATATCAAAGCCCTCCATGTAGAGGGGGCCATATGGGAGGCTTCTATACCCATCCATAAGGGATACTCTTTCGGGTCCAGGTGGGTTAAGATTAAGAACATTTGGGCCGATCTAGAGGCTCTATAATATTTCACAAAGTCTGGTACTGATAACCCCCTTGGGATTAATGTCTGCACGTAGTCGTTTTGGAGATACGTTGACATTTGTTTGCCCAAATAAACCTAAGGACGTCTCTTTGTAAGGATTTAAGTTCATTTAAAGGTACTGGTACTGGGAGCCCCCGAAACAGATCGAGTAGTCTTGGTAGAACTACCATTCGCATAATATTTATCCTTCCCACCCAGGCGGCCTGTAAGGAATGCCAGGAGTTTAAGTCCTGATGAATTTTCTTAAACAATGGTATATGATTAATCGTGTACACAGACTCTATCTTGGTGGGTAATGAGATTCCCAGGTAGAGGATATATTGCGGTTGGGATTGCAAAGAGAAGTTCTGCAATAACACCGCAATTTCGAATATTGTTTTTTTTTTAGATGTTAATCCTTGTTGCTCTCTGGTTGTCTTCCCACTTCCCAAAAGCTGTTCTTACCTGTCCGGAGGATTCCTGGCTCTCTGCCTGCCCCAGTTAATGCCCGTTGCCGCTTCTGCTGACTTCCTGTGTGCATGGAGCGTCCCCATCCTAATGAGAACGCCTCCATGCTAAAATGTACTGTCGGATGTGAGAATCACGATCTCACAAATTTGACTAAGTTGTAATCGCAATGCGATAAATATAACCTGAATTATTCACATTGCCATATTCGTTATATTCTAGCAATACAACCATTAAGAACCCAGCTTTAAGTTGAATTCGCAATGCGAGTATACGTTCGCATTGCGAATTCAACTTAGAGCTGAGTTGCTAATGGCTGTATTGCTAGAATATAACGAAGATTGAGAATATAGTGCTATATTCGTGAATTCGTGATATTCGTCGTCTTCGGTATATTCTAGCAATACAACCATGAGGAACTTAGCTCCAAGATCAATTCGCAATGCGAGTAAAATGAGAGGAAATAGTTAACAGGAAATTTTTCTTTCTAATAGTAGACTAATGTTTACAAAATCTGTCCTTCATTCTGGTCACGTTTCCCCAACATATACTAGTCCGCAAGGACATTTTAAAAGGTATATTACAAAATTACTATTACAGGTAAAAAAAAACTTGAATAGGAAATTTTTGTCCTGTGCAAGGATGAGTGAAAAATTCTCCCTTTATCACGCTAGAGCAATGAATACATCCTAAACAAGGGAATATCCCTCTCTTTGGTGTAGATAATAACATTTGACATAGTCATTTTATATTACCCCCGATATCCGCTTTGAAAATGGTGTCCCTGATGTTTTTAGATCTCTTATAACACACCATAGGCCTTTCCTGAAATTCCTTGATAGTCGGATAGGCCTTCTGCAATACATTCCAATGTTTGTTGATGACATGACAGAATTTATTCATCCAGGGGTGATATTTAATTATAAATGGAATATGTGTTTTTTTCTCCACTGGCTGTATTATCCCAGCGGTCTGAATTTTATCATGTTCTTTTTTTAACAAGAATACAGGATAACCTCTGGTGAAAACTTTTTTGTCATGTCATCAAACCGTGTTTCTTTGATGGTACTGTCACTAACTAATCTGTTAACCCGCTGATACTGTGAAAAAGGCAATGATTTCTTTACAGTAATAGAATGATTGCTGGAATAATATAACAAACTGTTTCTATCTGTGCTCTTCACATAAAGATCAGTCTGTAAAGAATCATTGATTCCTTTTATGACCCAAGTATCAAGGAAATTAATTCGCTGATCTTCATAATGCATGGTAAAATTTAACTCAGGCCAAACTAAATTTAAATATGCACAAAACTCCTAAAGGGACTGCACGCCACCCCGCCACACACAAAAAATGTCGTCGATAAAGCGACGCCATAAAATGCAATTTTCTATGTATGAATCTCTAGCATATACATATTTATCTTCAAACCAAGCCATATAGCTATTTGCGTATGGCGGTGCGGCGTGCAATCCCATTGCGGTACCCCGCTTTTGCTGAAAAAATGTATCCTGAAAAAGAAAATAGTTTTCATGCAGTACCAACTCCAAAAGTCACAGAAAAAATTTCTTCTATAAAGATGTATAAGAAGATTATTGCAAAATCCATTTAGTGGCAGAAAGACCCTTGGTATGCTCTATTAAAGTAT
This sequence comes from Bufotes viridis, assembly GCA_033119425.1. Lineage (NCBI taxonomy): Eukaryota > Metazoa > Chordata > Amphibia > Anura > Bufonidae > Bufotes > Bufotes viridis. The sequence goes on along the minus strand of CM065592.1, from coordinate 15,255,194 downwards.
ATAAGCTGCAAACGTCTAGGATAGTGTTGAGCGCGAATATTCGAATTTCGAATTTTTATCACGAATATCGGCACTTCGAAAATTCACGAATATTTCTAATATAGTGGTATATATTCGTAAAAAACTATATTTGTTTGTTTGTTTTTTCATTTGAACCCATTACCTAGTATACCTACCTGTTTCTTGCTTGTGGGTGAGAAGGCTGCAATATTGTTGTCTGTAGTGAATTAGAATATTCTTCATTATTAAATTTTTTTTTCTCTTATGCGAAAAATCGGCAATTAAATATTGGCGTAATGTGAATATTCTAACACCCGAATATATAGCACTATAGAATATAGTAATATATTTTTGTTTTTTAGAATATTTGTTAGTTTTTTTCCATTTTAATTCATGATTCCTTCCTAAATAGACAAAGTATTGATGTATCAAGCAAAAAAGATGGTGTATTTTTGGTCAAAGAAGTTAAAACCTTGTCCAAAAATACTGCAGGAGGAGATAGAATCAAATCATTGGATGCCACAATAGGACGACCTGGGGGGGGGGGTGTCATTGACTTGTGGATTTTGGAAAGGGTATATAATACCGGAGTCACAGGATGTTGATTAATGAGAAACTGACACAATTTGTCATCAAGTAGCGTGGAGAGGGTGACAGCAGTAAGTTTGTTTTGACATCACTGATTATTTTGCACTTCCTCTGATACGTCAGAACAATAATCCCCCAAAAAACGGATCATGTCTGTGGAGCATCCCCCTTCACTCAGCATTTGGTCAGTAATCCATCAGTATTGCTAAAGCCCCCAAAAATAACTGGAGTCGATGCAAAACAATGATGACACTTGAATGTCTTCTGTGTTTTGTAACCACTCCTGCTTTGGGCAACCAAATCATAAGCCAATTCTGATGGGACCATACAGGCCTTACAGCTGCTACACAATAAGGATCCATTGTGCGTCTCATTTTTCCTTCCTTCTGACAGATAAGAAGAAGGGTCAAATAAATTATGATGTCAACCAGGCCAAAAAGACAAAATAGTGGCCCAGTCATGGAGTGGGGAGGGTGGGAGAACAGCTTGAGAAGTCCACAGAGTAGCCCAATGACATAGTGTTGAGGTAGCAGCAGCATGAGAAGACCAAAGAGTGGCCCAGTGACACAGTGGGGAGGTGTCAGCAGCAGCAGCATGAGGAGACCACAGAATGGCCCAGTGACATAGTGTTGTGTTAGCAGAAGCATGAGGAGACCACAGACTGGCAAGGTAACATAGTGTGGAGGTGGCAGCAGCATGAGGAGGCCACAGAGTGGTACAATGATGAAGTGTGAAGGTGGCAGCAGCAGCATGACGAGGCCACAGACTGGCAAAGTGACATAGTGTGGAGGTGGCATCAGCATGAGGAGGCCACAGAGTGGCCCAGTGACAAAGTGGGGAGGTGGGTGGCGATAACAGTACCCGCTGATGATGGTGGATGTAAGAAGGAGCACTTGGCATCAGATGTGTGGCATCAGGCGGGTGGCAGTATCAGAAAAGTAGCTGCGACAGGCAGCCAGAAGAAAGCAGTCTCTTTTGTAACGGTTTGGGTGAGGTGGCATGGATGATCTAATCTGATGCATCAGGCATTGGTGGGTGGAAAACATGGCTGATCCACGCCTGATTCATTTTGACAAAGGTCAGTCTTTCCACATTTTGGGTGGACAGGCAAGTTCTCCTTGGGGTAACTATGGCCCCCGCCACACTAAAGCCCCACTCTGATGCCATACTACTGGCTGGGCAGGACAGCTTTTCCAGGACAACACAAATCCAGTTTTGCTGCCCAGTAGTCCAGTGGAACTTCAATGTGGGGTGGCAAAGTGCTGTCCAAGTATGCCATCACCTGCTGGTTTAGGTTCTGCTCCAGGTCTAGCTGCTGCTGGTGAGTAGTTTCTTCACTAGGCGGGTTAAGAAAGCTGGTTATCAACAACTCTAGACTCAAGCTGCTGCTGATGGAGCTGGTACAGTTCCTACTCCCCCGCGCCGCAAAAGCAGCCATGGCCGTGGAACGAGAGCACAGAGGGCCCCCCGGTCAGACCTGCGAGAGGATGGAGGATGGCACAGAAAGGCAGCGGCCAACTGACTATATAGGATGTCTTTATAGTAGTTCAGTTTGTCATCCCTCTCAGCGAGTGTAAAAAAGGCCCCCATTTTGGACCAGTAGCAAGAGTCCAACAAGGTGGAGAGCCAGAAATCATTACTCTGCTGAATGGTGACAATTGAGCTGTCACTACCCAAGCAAGTGAGCTTGCAGTGGGCCATTTGAGCAAGTGACTCGGAGGGACTCCCTGCCTCGATATCCACTGCATATTGCCACGGTGTACCTGGGTCACCTGCCTCGCCTTCCTCATCTCCCTCTTGTTCCTCCGACTGCTCCTGCTTTTCCTCTCCTGTCATCTGTGTAGAAAAAACAGCCATTACGCTACACATTGCTTGTTCTCCAATTTCCTCCTCCTCCAGTTCAGCCTCCCCAGGGTTCAAATAGCCATGAGATGTAGGCGCCACGTCTACAGTCCCCTAACCAGCCAGATTTACCAGCATCTGGTCCAGGATATGAAGCAGTGGGATTACGTTGTTCATCCCTTAGTCCAGGCGACTGACAAATAATTCGTCAAAGGGCCTGAGCAAACGGTAGGTGTCACGCATTAGCTGCCACTGGCTGACATCAAAGTAACACAGGGGAGAACTTCTGTCCGCTTGGATCATCAAGAAATCTTTTATAGCCTTTCTCAGTTCATATAGTCTGTACAACATATGGAGGATGGAATTCCAACGTGTGGAAAGTCGCATATTAGCCTATGTTGAGGGATTTCGTTCTGCTGCTGCAGCTCAATGAGGGTGTGCTTTGCGGTGTATGAGTGGCTGAAATTCATGCAAAATTTTATGGCCATTTTCAGGATGTCTTGCAGATGGGTGGAAAACTTCAGGAACCGCTTGACAACCAGATTGAACAGGTGTGCCATGCAGGGCGCATGGCTCATCCTTCCTTGACGCAGTGCTGACACCATGTTCTTCCCGTTGTCGGTCACCATGGTTCCAATTTTGAGTTGTTGCAGAGAAAGCCAGGATTCGATTTCTTGATGAAGGAGGCAGACCAGTTCCTCCCCTGTGTGACTCCATTCGCCCAGGAAAACTTGGTGCAGAATAGCGTGACACCGCCAGCCCTGCATGGTGGAGGATCAGGAGGCAGAGGCAATAGTGTTGATCGAGCACAATGGAAGTCAATGGGAGAACCCAAACATTAAACCAAGCACCCCCTGGCAAGGGTGCCTGGTTGACATGAAAAGGTAAAAAATTGATGGAAACCGAAACACCACTGAAATGGTTTGGGAACAGCATGGGGAGGACAGGATGCATCTTGGACTCCCAGGTCACTGCTGGGAACGATGTTGTCTGAGTAGTACGCCAGTTTTACAGACTGACAATAATACGCACAGGAAATGGCCCTGCTTTCAACAGCGGCTAAGAAAAAATTACAGTCAATGTCACAGACATTTGGAATGCGGAAACGTTATACAGGTGAGGTGAGGTACCGCAGACCAGTTCCTCCCCTGTGTGACTCCATTCGCCCAGGAAAACTTGGTGCAGAATAGCGTGACACCGCCAGCCCTGCATGGTGGAGGATCAGGAGGCAGAGGCAATGGCATGAGAACGTGCAGGCAGAAGGACTTTCTCACCTTCTGTTCTACATATTTGTGCAGGACTGGTACTTCCTTTTTGGCAAAGAAATGACAGCTTGGAACTCTCCACCTTGTCTCGGCACAATACATAAGTTCTCTGAAAGGTGCAGAGTCGACCACTTGGAATTGGAGGGACTGCAACACCAGCAACTTGGCCAGGAGCATGTTCAGCTTCAGCGCCGTTGGTTGAGTGCACGCATACTGTTGTCTCTTGGAAATCGCTTTGGTGATCGATTGCTGACGGAATGACTGATGAGGAGTAGGAGGGTGAGAAACAGGAGCATCAGGACCAGAAGATGATGAGAAGGACAGACAGCTCCTTTCGGTTGAAGTGGTGGAGCCTTGGTTGCCTGAAATCGGGTGTGTGCCACTGGGTGATGCAGCTGTTGCTGCAGCAGGCTGGACCACCACATTGGAGCCACGGTTCTCCCAGGTCACTTTATGGTGACACTGCATATGTTGACGTAGGGCCGTTGTACCAACATTGGCACCTGGGCAACTCTTCACCTTCTGATCACAGATTTTACATATGGCCATGTTCACCTCCTCCGGCGACCTGACAAAAATTGCCACACCGCAGAGTATGGCATTTACCCCCAACACTCTGCTGCCTGCTAATGCTGCCTCTGTAAACCTCTGCACTGCTATTTTCGGGGCCGGTAGGATCCTGCTAAGCGAGTGGTCTACCCCGGGCATGTTTGGCTCCCAACCTCCCACTGCTGTCACCCCACTTACTCACTGCCACTCTGCCACCCTGCTGGCTCAGCCTCTGCCTCACATGCAAACTGCCACCCTCTTCTCCTCATGCTGATGATGAAGCCCCTTCTTCACCTGGTGATCGGCTACATCATCATCATCCGTTACTGTCTGAAAGTCACTGATCTCCCCCTCAACGGTCTCGCAACACGTGCTCCCATGCAATTTTCATAATCACTACTTGCCCACCTATTGGAGGAAGCGGCGAATGTCTCCTCCAGATTTTGGCTGGGCAGTAGCTGCTGACTGTCCTCTAGTAGCTCGTTCTCGCTGAAAGGTAGAGCTCTGCCTATGGCATATAATACTCTCTCGCTGAGGGAACTGAAAATGACAGAGGAAGGTTCAGGACAAGTGGGGGCACAGGGCCTGCTTCCGGGCTATGCCAACTAAGAGTAGTGTCAGAGGAACCCACCGACTCATGGCTGGGGGTTTCTAATGTTACCTCCAAGTCAAAGACTGAGTCAACCATTTAAGCAGCGCTGGGTTGCTGGTCAAGACACGACCGCTAAATGACACCAGGAGCTCAGGCCTCTTGTTGTGACTCCTGCTGCCACCCCACCCCCTTCTTCTGCTGCCTGCAACAGAAACATTTTTTCCACTGCCTGTTCCCTGTCACCTGTCTGTCTGTATAATAAAAGCATTAAATTTAAATTAAAATAATACCCCCCAAAAAAGGTACAGTACAATGTTCCTACACCGATGAATGGCAATTAAAACATATATTTTTTTCTGATTAATAGTGTTGATCGAGCACAATGGAAGTCAATGGGAGAACCCAAACATTAAACCAAGCACCCCCTGGCAAGGGTGCCTGGTTGACATGAAAAGGTAAAAAATTGATGGAAACCGAAACACCACTGAAATGGTTCGGGAACAGCATGGGGAGGACAGGATGCATCTTGGACTCCCAGGTCACTGCTGGGAACGATTTTGTCCGAGTAGTACGCCAGTTTTACAGACTGACAATAATACGCACAGGAAATGGCCCTGCTTTCAACAGCGGCTAAGAAGAAATTACAGTCAATGTCACAGACATTTGGAATGCGGAAACGTTATACAGGTGAGGTACCGCAGGTAATGGTGCTGCTGTCACCAGCGGCTAATAAAGAATTACAGTCAATGTCACAGATATTTGGGATACGGAAACGTTATACAGGAGAGGTACCACAGGTAATAGCGCGGCTGTCAACAGCGGCTAAGAAAAAATTACAGTCAATGTCACTGATATTTGGGATGCGGAAACTTTATACAGGAAAGTTACCACAGGTAATGGCGCAGCTGTTACCAGCGGCTAAGAAAATTTACAGTCAATGTCACAGATATTTGGGATGCGGAAATGTTATACAGGAGAGGTACCACAGGTAATGGCCCTGCTGTCAACAGCGGCTAAGAAAAAATTACAGTCAATGTAACAGATATTTGGGATGCGGAAACGCTATACAGTGGAGGTACCAGAGGTAATGGCGCAGCTGTCACCAGCAGCTAAGAAAAAATTACAGTCAATGTCAATGATATTTGGGATGTGGAAACGTTATACAGGAGAGGTACCACAGGTAATGGCGCTGCTGTCAACTGTGGCTAAGAAAAAATGACAATGAACGTCAGAGATATTTTTAGTATGTGCACACGTTATAGAGAAGATGCAGAAGATGTCACTGTCTGCAGCGTCTACGAAAAAAGTACACTGGATGTCACAGATATTTTTAGGATGCGCAAACGTTATAGAGGAGATGTAGCGCAGGTAACGTAACTGTCCGCAGCCGACACCATCTACGGAAAAAGTACACTGAATGTCACAGATATTTTTAGTATGCGCACGCGTTAAACAGGAGATGTAGCGCAGATAATGTCGCTGTCTGCAGCGGCCAAACAATTGCACGCTATTTAGCCTAGGTTGTACTAATAATATATATTGCTGCCAGATACAACAATAGTCCTTAAAAGGACGTTTGGCTCTCTACAATTGCACGCAATTTAGTGCAGGTTGCGCTAAAAATATATATTTACCACAGATAATGTCGCTGTGTGCAGGGTCTACGGAAAAAAGACACTGTATGTCACGGATATTTTTAGGATGCGCACACGTTAAACAGGAGATGTAGTGCAGATAATGTCGCTGTCCGCACCGTCTACGGAAAACGTACACTGGATGTCACAGATATTTTTAGGATGCGCAAACGTTACACAGGAGATGTACCGCAGGTAATGTCACTGTCCACAGCAGACACCGTCTACAGAAAAAGTACACTGGATGTCACCGATATTTTTAGGCTGTGCACACGTTACACAGGAGATGTAGCGCAGATAATGTCGCTGTCTGCAGCGGCCAAACAATTGCACGCTATTTAGCGCAGGTTGCACTAATAATATATATTGCTGCCAGATACAACAATAGTCCTTAAAAGGACATTTGGGTCTCTACAATTGCACCCAATTTTGTGCAGGTTGCGCTAAAAATATATATTGCTGCCAGACACAACAATAGTCCTTAAAAGGACTTTTGGGTCTCTAACACTAACCCTGCCTAACTAAAAACTTTCCTGTACCTGTAGAAGCAAAACAGCCCCAAAGCATGATTGACCCCCCGCCATGCTTCACGGTAGGCAAGGTGTTCTTTTCTTCATAGGCCTTGTTCTTCCTCCTCCAAACATAGCATTGATCCATGGGCCCAAACAGTTCTAATTTTGTTTCATCAGTCCACAGAACACTATCCCAAAACTTTTGTGGTTTGTCAACATGACTTTTGGCATACTGCAGTCAACTCTTCTTATTCTTTGGAGACAGCAAGGGGGTGCGCCTGGGAGTTCTGTCATGGAGGCCTTCATTACGCAGTGTGCGCCTTATTGTCTGAGCTGAAACTTCAGTACCCGCATCTGACAAATCTTTTTTCAGTTCCTCAGCAGTCACACTGGGACTTTTCTCCACTTTGCACTTCAGGTAGCGCACAGCAGTCGAAGTCAGCATCTTCTTTCTGCCACGACCAGGTAGCGTTTCAACAGTGCCCTTTGCCTTGAATTTGATGATGCTTCCTATGGTGTCTCTTGGTATGTTTAACATCTTTGCAATCTTCTTATAGCCATTGCCCTTCCTGTGAAGAGAAATCACCTCTTCTCTTGTCTTCCTGGACCATTCTCTTGACTTCACCATGTTTGTAAACACACCAGTAAATGTCTAGAAGGAGCTGAGTATCACAGTCATTTTACATCTGCCTAACTGGTGCTTATTATGCTTGATTGCTGCTCTTTGACATCCACAGGTGTTTTCAATACCTGATCGAAAAGACTTGAATGAACCTCTGTTCTTAAAAGTGGTCGTCTTTAAGGGGTTGAATAATTGTGTCAATGAAGAAATCACAAACAACACATTTAATACTGTATTAAAAAAACAATTGATGTCATTTTAGTTGCATTTGGTTCTTTAAAAAGTCCTTGTAAGATTTCATTCTGAACACAATTACAAATGTACACTAAATTCCCTAAAACCCTCTACAGCATTGGGGGTTGAATAATTTTGAACACAACTGTAAAATAATCACAATTCACTGCAGAAGGTCAATTAGGATGTATTCTTAATCCTATAACTACAACAGCAAATGGGACATACGTATATTTCCTTTTTATACACCACGTAAATGGCTGTAGTACAAAGTAACTTCACTGCTTGAATGGCAATTAAGATATATATATATATTCATTTCTGATAATAACCCCCCCCCCCCAAAAAAAAAAAAAAATAATAATAATCACAATTCACCGCAGAAGGTCAAGACATATTCTTTTTCCTATAACTACACCCCAAAAAAACAAATGTAACAATCACAATTCACCGCAGAACTGCTAATGGGACGTACGTATACTTCCTTTTTCTACACAACGTAAATGGCTGTAGTACAATTTAACGTCACTGCTGAACAGCAATTATGTCATATATTTCCCTTTTTTCCTATTAATAACCCTGCCCCCCCAAAAAAAGTAAAACAATGTAAAATCAACGCAGAACGGCTAATAGGAATTATGTATCTTTCCTATTAATACACCATGTAAATGGCTGTATCACACAGAACTTGCACCCCAATCACAAGAAAGGTTTTCTGGAATTAGTGATGTATCATATAGTGCAAACAACCTAAAATCAGCAGTATAACACCAATTTGGATCCCCAATTAGTGCAGCAAGGTGTACTAGGATTGCTCCTATTACCCAGGCTGTACACTCTCCTATTGCCCACTGTTCTACTTTTATAGTGTAGATGATGCCTCCTTATCCTTTCCCTACACCTTGACTAATCTTTCCCTGAACTTGTAAATCATTTTTTCAGCACAATTAAGTCCTTCCTAGCACTATCCCTAGTGCCTGTTGACATCTCTCCCTGCACTAAGCACTGGAAAATGGCAGAATCCAAAAAAGCTGAGGCTATTTATAGGGCTGTGACATCACAGGGGCTGGCTGCTAATTGGCTGCATGCATGGCATTGTGGGTGATCCCTTGTTCCCAGAGCTCTTTGCTCCATGTCCTTACACGTGCAGCAGCCATTTTAGGAAAAAAATGTGATTCGTTAAAATGAAGCATGAGGAAATTTGGATTCGGTGCAAATCGAATTTTTCCTGAAATTCGGATCGAATTCCACTTCTTTAACTTCAATTCGCTCATCTCTAATTGTCACTGACCATCTTGCCAGTTGGAGTCAGCAAGGAAACAGCCTGCGAGATGTTTGCTGCAAGACATACTTTAGTAACTGTTCACCTGTGTATCTACTTTCGCCAGGGCCGATCAACACCAACATGGCATGGCAACACTTGACTTGTTACTGGGGTGCTTCTTAGCTGCTGCCACAAAAAATATTGACCCAGGGGGCTGTGTAAGGCATGTACTGTCCCTGCTTATAACAGCTGCTCCAGGTGTCCACTGTGACATTCATCTTGCACCTGTAGAGACAATCGCAAGTAGCAGCCCACGTTCTCCGCCTGTCCCCATGAAGGCATAATTTTTGGACCTCTTGTTTTTTCTGATACTATCATGTGTGGGGAAGGCATCTGACATTGTTAAGGCATAACTTTTGGACCACTTATATACTCATAACAAGCCAGTGCTTCTTCTGGTACTAGTGTGTGTGTCAAAAAAACATGGGCAGGCATCTAGCCATGTTAACAAACATACATTTTAGACAACTTTTTCAAAACAAGCCACTGTTTTCTTTTGTTTTCTGATAACTCAGTGTGTGTTTATATACCATTTGCCTCCAATAAGGAATACCTTTTGGATTTTTTTCATTATAAAAAGCATAAATCGAAAACCAGTGTTTAGGCCAATCTGAGCACTTTTGTTTCATGTTGAGACGATGTCCTGAACTAAATGCATGAAATGATTAACTGAATCGGACAATAAATGATATGGAAGAAGTTTGCTCATGTTTAATTTGACCAAATCAAAGACAATATTGGCTCACGTGATAATTCTCAACAATGCAGGTACGCACCCCTACATTAATTGACTAAAAACGCAACTAGAAGGGATGCTAAAAAAAAAAAAAAAAAAAAACTTTTATTGAAAGATAATCACTAAAAGAAAGAGAGGCGTACTAAATCCACCAAACACACAAATGCAGTTAACGGGAACTAACATGTATGGCCTAAAAATAAATGAAGTCCTGTCCCTCATTTAAGAACTGAAAGTAAAGTGTGCTTTTAGTGGCAGTCACCGATGGCTGAAGATAAAACAACCCAGGTTGCTTCCAGACTAAATCATAAGTAGACTGCTACAGATAATACACACGAATAATAATACACACAATGTATCCACCTCACCACCCGCGCTGAGGTAGTACAGCTGGAAAGCAGCCTGTGCAGTCACCCATGAACACAATGTTACAACTACCAACTAGAAAAAATTAGGTTGCCCTGCTCTAAGATGCTACATTTCAAAGGTATATCAGGCTCCACGCATTTCTGCACCCAATGTTGCCTCATCAGGAGCCCACCCTGTAACCCTATATTTAGAGCAATCTTAACAGAAATATGAGCAGCGATAACGCGCTACCCCTCTCACACAGGGGCAGCGCTCCAGCGTTAGGATGGCCATAAGGCAGCCACCAGAATTGCGGCTATTTAAATGATGTAACTCCCCCTTCCTTTGTGTCAGTGGAAACCGCCTCCCCCCAGCATGCAGGTCAGTACCGGAGGGGGCACTGGGAACACCAGCGCCACATACCATCCCCGTGCTGTCAGAACGTGGGGGCGGTCCACAAGGAGATATTGCTCCTACAGTACAGCAGGGATAAAAGGCAGATACTGAAAACAGGCTTAAGGAGATGACTGCATGAACAAGGATAGTGAAGAAAGACAGATGAAGTTCCCATAGAGACTAACCAAAAATAGGACAATGTAACAGAAAGTGTATCTTTCAAAAATGAGGAACACTTGATTATGTGGTATAATAACTCCTAAATGCATGTCATAAGCATATCCATATACTGCCCTCATCCAAAAAAGCAAGTATTGACAGTTGATGAACCATGGGTCAAAAGGTTCACTTGTAACGGGTACAAGTTTTCCTGGGGCACCGATAACATACACACGGAACTATTCCACAGGTGGTATAATGTATTCGGCACAGGCCAAAGGCTATTATTCAGTAGAACAAATCAATAAGGAGACAATTATAGGAAGCATGTATGTGAAATATGGTCATTGAGGCCCTTTGGTCTAACAGTGTCCAACCTAAAGGTCCATAGTGCTTCCTTTTAAAGTACACTTTTATTAAAATCATCAACTCGCATGCTGTTTTTTTTATAACATTCAAATGCTTCCCAATACACCTTCTAAACTCTCTCACAGTTTTACCCACATATGGGAGTCCGCATGTACATGTGATCGAATAGACCAGACCCATAGATCTACAATTCTTGAAGAATCTAATCTGGTATATGCGACCCGTCATGGTACTGGAAAATGCATTGCCTTTCTTGATTGACCCGCAAGCCACACAGCCTCCGCATTTGTACGTCCCCATCAGTTGATCCCTGAAGGAGAAGGTGGACTGTGCCCCATGTTAAACTTTGGATCAAGGCCCCTTCCCCAAGCCGTGCCCGGTCGCACCCTTTGTGTCTGCAATTGTCACACCCCTGGTCCCTGATCGCCCAGTAATGTCCCCAGTAATGTCTCTCACTGCCCCCCACTGCCCTCAGTAATGTCCCCAGTAGTGCCCCCACAGCCCCTAGTAGTGTTTACCACTGCCCCAATTTTGTCCCCAGTAGTGCCCTCCACAGCCCTTAGTAGTGCCCCCCACTGCCCCAGTAATGTCCCCAACTGCCTTAATGTCCCCAGTAGTAGCCCCCACTGCTCAGTAATGTCCCCAGTAGTGCCCCCCACTGCCACAAGTAATGTCCCTAGTAGTGTCCCCCACTGCCCCCAGTAGTGTCCCCCACTGCACCCAGTAGTGTCCTCCACTGCCCCCAGTAATGTCCCCTGTAGTGCCTCCCACAGCCCCTTGTAGTGTCCCCGACTGTCCACAGTCTTCAAGTAACGGGGCCCAGCATTTTTTCTGTACTTAATGCCGGGCCCCGTCAGAGCGCTCATTTCACCTTCATGATATGATCTTCTGCAGTCTCTACGCCTCCAGCATCAGGCTCCGACGCAGCCACAATAAAACTAGTCACACATTAAGCATGTGGGCGGGGCCTAACCTACGTTTGTCAGGCTTTACCCATCTGCTAAACTTGAGACTAGTTTTAGAGTGGCAGCGCTGGGGCCTAATGCTGGAGCCCTAGAGACTGCAGAAGATCATATCATTAAGGTGAAATGAGCGCTCTGATGGGGCCTGGCATTAAGTACAGAGAAAATTCTGGGCCACGTTACATGTGAGCGCAGTGGGCCCCCTCCTCCTGCCGGGCCCGGTCGCCGTCGCACACTCTGCGACCGCGATCGTTACGCCCATGACTGTGGGGTTGGGGTATGAAAGCTGTGGACCAAACAATCCCTAATGTTTTTCCCTCTCCGTTAGATAATCAAGGGGCTATTGCCCACCAAATGCCCAATGTTTGGGTCTGGTTGTAAAATCCCCCAATACTGTGACAAAATTTGTCTTACTGGACCGTGGGCATCATCATAGTTACTTATGATCGGGATCTGTTCTGTCCCCTCCGTATGCATACGTGGATTCAACAAATGATATCTGTCACTACTCATCACATGCTGATATGCCTGTTTAAGGACCTGTGTGGGGTATCCTTGGCTATGAAACCTTTGTCTAAGGTCATTAGCTGCCATTTGAAAATCTCGCATAGAGAAACAATTGCGATGGAGGCACAAATATTGACCCATCGGGATATCTCGCTTCAGGGCTCCAGGATGATAACTCCCCCATTCAAGTAGAGTGGCCGTCTTTTTGCAAAACAAACGAGTCCCTATGTCATCCCGTGCATCTTTAAAAATTGTTAGATCCAAAAACATGACTGCAAAGGGATGAATCTCAAAGGTAAAATACAGTCCCCAGTCATTAATATTGAGGCATTGGACGAATGCTTCAAATGTATCTCTGGTGCCTCTCCACAGAATCAATATATCGTTGATGTACCTAAGCCATAGGACAATCAAAGATATATAGTCACTCATTTCATCACCGAACACAACTTCCCTCTCCCAGCCACCCAAGTAAATGATTGCGTACGTGGGGGCACAAGGGCTCCCCATCGCCACCCCTTTACCCGGTGGTAAATCTTATTGTACGGTATTGAATTATACAGTGCTTCTGCGTCAAGACTTGCAAGCATAACATCCTGCTCAACATGGAGGCCATCCACCTTACTAATGACCTCCATAGAGTCATGCACATAGGAGGGGAGAGAGGTAACAAAAGGCCTAAGGATCTGGTCAGTGTAAGTACTGATAGGGTGTGTCCTCTGACACAATAGGTCTTCCCTTCAGAGGTTCAAGACCTTTATGAACGTTCAGGAGACCATAAAAACAAGCGAGTTGAGGAAAAAATGGTAGAAGGAATCTAAATTCAGAATCACAAATAAGCTTCTGACAGAGGGCATCAGTTAATATGTCACTAAGCTCTTTGCGGTCCGATGATGATGGATTTCCAGGAAGGATGTCATAACAGGATCTATCATTCAGAATCTGCAAACACATGTTAGTGTATTGGTCATAATTTATAATAACTACATTGCCCCACTTGTCTGATGGTTTAATTACGATTGACTTGTTATTTTCCAAAGCAATCAACCCATTCCTCTCAAGCTGTGTCAGATTGTTGTGTCAAAAGTTTTGTCCCACGAGGGTGGTCACTTGGTCGACCACCACATTCAGGAATACATCCATTGGTGTGTGATCACTAATCAGTGGATTTTTAGAGGAAGGTGGTATGAGCTTAGTAAAGGGTCCTTCCTAGTGTTGGGTGAGCATGCTCGGCCAAACACCAGTTCGGCTCGAGCATCGCGATGCTCGACACATCACGGTGTTCAGCCAAACACTGTGTGTGCTCGAATGCCATGCTAGAGTCTTCTCCCCGCATGTTTGTTACGCAGCCAATAAACGTGCGGGGAGGTACTGGCACTCACTGTAATGCCGTAGCCATGTTGGTTACTGGCATTACAGTGATTGGCTGACCGTAACGCATCATCGGGTGGTATATAGCACAAGATGACACGTGATTAGGCCCAGTCTTAGTCGGTGAGAGTTGTGCTGCAGAAGGGACAGATAGTATAGGGAGTGAAATCGTAATATTTTAGGGAAAAAACTTGTTAGAGACCCAAAAGTCCTTTTAAGGACTATTGTTGCATCTGGCAGCAATATAATTTTTAGCGCAACCTGAGCTAAATTGCATGAAATTGTTAGAGACCCAAATAGTCATATAGTTGTATCTGGCTGCAATATATATTATTAGCCCAACCTGCGCTAAATTTCGTGCAATTGGTAGTGCCGCCTCTGCTACATCTTTATTTATTTTACATTTGCGCAGCCTAAATATCTGTGACATTCAGCTAAATAGTTTGGCCGCTGGAGACAGCGATATTACCAGCACCACATCTCCTGTATAACGTTTGTGCATCCTACATATCAGTGACATTTATTCAGTGTAATTTTTTATTAGCTGGTAAAGATAGCGACATTACTTGCACTATACCTCCTTTATAACGTGTGCGCATCCTAAATTTCAGTGACTTTCATTCAGTGTAATTTTTAATTAGCAGGTGGTGACAGCGACATTACTTGCGCTATACCTCCTGTATAACGCGTGCGCATGCCTAATAAAATAAAATAAATAACATCCTAAATATCAGTGACATTCATTCAGTGTAACTTTTTATTAGCTGGTGGTGACAGCGACATTACTTGCGCTATACCTCCTGTATAACGTGTGCACATCCTAAATATCAATGACATTCATTTAGTGTCATTTTTTATTAGCCGGTGGTAATAGCGACATTACTTGCGCTGTACCTCCTGTATAACGTGTGCACATCCTAAATATCAGTGACATTCAGTCAGTGTCATTTTTTATTAGCCGGTGGTAACAGCGACATTGCTTGCACTATACCTCCTGTATAACGTGTGCGCATCCTAAATATCAGTGACATTCATTCAGTTTAATTTTTTATTAGCAGGTGGTGACACAAACATTACTTGCGCTATTCCTCCTGTATAACGTGTGCGCATCCTAAATATCAGTGAGATTAATTCAGTGTAATTTTTTATTAGCCGGTGGTGAAAGCAACAATACTTGCGCTTTAACTCCTGTATAACGTTTGTGCATCCTAAATATCAGTGACATTCATTCAGTGTAATTTTTTATTAGCCGGTAGTGACAGCAACATTACTTGCGCTATACCTCCTGTATAACCTGTGCGCATCCTAAAAATATCTGTGACATTCCGCGTACTTTATTTGCGTATACTCTTACAAAACTTGCGCTACTGTACGTGTGACATACTTGCAAGCATATATACCATTTAATATGCGCAAGGCGAGCAGAAAGCGAAGGGGAAGTAGCAGTGCTGCTGATGGTGCACGCAGAGGCTGTGGCCCTGGGCACGGTGAAACTGTGCCTGCTGCCAGAGAAACACACTCATCCATGTTACCTAGCTTCATGTGCCAGTTTGCAGGGTGGCGCATGACACCACTCTCGAAGTCAGACCAGTGCAACCAGATGATCGGTTGGATTGCAGCAGACAATGCTTCCAGTCGGTTAAGCACCACTCTGTCCTCCACAAAGTCCAGTCTCAGTATCCAAGAGTCTGGTCAACAGAATCCTCACCCTGATCCTCCTTCCTCCCAGCATGGAGAGTCTTGGCAAACAACTGATCCCACACTCAAATATTCAGAGGAGCTCTTTTCATCGCCATTCCTCAAATTGGGCCTCTCGCCAAGACTACTTGAAGAGTGACATGAGTAGATCTTGTGCCCTGGTTTCCAAACTCTTAAGGCATCCACAGTCAGAAGAAGATGAAGGTGGGGAACGGCAATTAGTGTTTCATGAGGTGGATGATGATGATGAGACACAGTTACCATTTAGTCAACCACAATTAGAGTCTCAAGAGGTTCATGAAGAGGATGAGACATAGTTGTCAATAACTGAGGTTGTTGTTAGGTCAACAAGTCAGGAGGATGACCAGAGTGAGGAAGTGGAAGAGGAGGTGGTGGACGATGAAGTCACTGACCCAACCTGGGATGGTGGCAAGCCAAGCGAGGATAGCAGTACAGAGGGGGAGGCATCCGCAGCACCGCAACAGGCTGAAAGAGGCAGTGGGGTGGAAAAAGGGAGAAGGCGGGCCACACCAAACAGGCCCGCAACTGTTCCCCGGAGCATACCCTTGGGGAAATCTCCCTTGCAAAGGGGTAGGTGTTCCGCAGTCTGGTGCTTTTTTGAGGAAAGTGCGGACAATAAAAGATTTGTCATTTGCAACCTGTGCCATACCAAAATGAGCAGGGGCATGAACACTAGCAACCTCACCACCACCAGCATGATCCGCCACATGGCATCAAAGCACCGTAATAGGTGGACCGAACACCTGGATCCACAATCAGTGTCTGTGGGACACATCACTCCCTCCTCTTCCCCTGTGTTACGTGTTGGCCAATCCCCTGTCCTAGACGCAGGCCTGGATGCCTCCCTCCATGCACCTGGACCTTCGCAAGCACCATCAGCTAGCACATCCACTTCTGTGTCCCAGTGCAGCGTACAGATGTCTATACCCCAGGCCTTAGAACGAAAGCGCAAATACCCAGCCACCCACCCGCTGACCATAGCACTAAATGTGCACCTTTCTAAATTGCTGGCTCTGGAAATGTTGCCATTTAGGCTTGTGGACACTGAGGCTTTCTGCAGCCGGATGGCGGTGGCTTTCCCGCGTTACTCTGTCCCCAGCCGCCAATATTTTTCACGGTGTGCAGTCCCAGCCTTACACCAGCATGTGTCCCATAACATCACCCGTGCCCCGACCAACACAGTTATTGGGAAAGTCCACTTAACGACTGTCACATGGACAATTGCTTTTGGCCAGGGACGCTACATTTACCTGATGGCACACTGGGTGAATGCTGTGGAGGCCGGGAGCGAGTCGTACCCTGGGATGGCACAGGTGCTACCGACGCCAAGAATTGAGGGCCCTACTTCCATCAAGGTTTCCGTTGCCACCTACGTTAGTGGCTGCAACTGATGGCTGACTGATGCTGCAAGATGATAGAGGTAGAAGTGGAGGAGGAGGTGGGGGAGGAGAAGGGGGTTCTCCTCCTCCGCCTCCTCCTCCACTTCCACCTCTGAATTATCATATTGCAGCACCAGTCAACCATCAGTCCGCAAGTCATCAACAGCTACCGCCAGTCTGGCAACGCAGCAGCAGCGCTTGCAATTGCTAGCACTCCGACTGTTGTGCAAAGTGAGCACGCGCTGGAACTCAACAAACCACATGTTGGCCAGACTTTGTGAGCAGCAGAGGGCAGTAGTGGAATACCAGCTACAACATGGTCGTCGCCTTTCCAGTCAGCTTCCGCTCTTCACAAGCAATGAGTAGGCATTGATGTCTGACCTCTGTGAGGTTTTACGCAACTTTGAGGAATCAACACAGATAGTGGGCGGCGATAACGCTATTATCAGCGTAACCATCTCACTTCTGTGTCTACTCAAATGCGCGCTGTTCACAATTAAGATGGACGCTTTGCATGGGGAAGAGGTGGAAATGGGGGAAGACACTACACAGGATGATAGCCAGACCACCCTCATTTCGTCTTCTCAACGCGAATTGGATGATGATGAGGAGGAGCAAGAGATGGTTGCCTCCGCTACAGATGGTAGTACCCATGGAAGTTTTATTCCATCTGTTCAGTGTGGATGGGTAGAAGAGGAGGAAGAGGATGAGGAGATTGAGAGTCATCCTCCTGATGAGGACAGTGAAGTCTTTTTTGTTGGGACTCTGGCACACATGGCTGACTTTATGTTAGGCTGCCTTTCCCGTGACTCTCGCATTGTTCGCATTTTGGCCAACACCGATTACTTCTCGACCTCCGCTACAAAGAGAACGTCTCATCTCTCATTCCTGTGGTAGAGAGGACAAGCAAAATGATGCAATACCAGAAGGTCCTTGTGGAAAAATTGCCTTAAAAATTTCCAGCTGACAATGCTGGCTCCAGAGTATGTACTTCCTTGGCCAACCAAGGAGAGGAGACGAGGGGAACACACAGCAGTTCCAACAGAGGCAGGGCAACACTCCCCAATGTCTGGGACAGTTTTTTATGACACCCCTCCAGCACCCTCAAACTGATGCATGGCATGGTGTCACAAGGAAGGAAACATTTTGGAAGATAGTAAAGGAGTATGTAGCAGACCGTGTCGGTGTCCTCAGTGATCCCTCTGTGCCTTACTACTACTGGGTGTCCAAGCTTGACACGTGGCATGAACTGGTGCTCTACGCCTTGGAGGTGCTGACTTGCCCTGCTGCCAGCGTTTTGTCAGAGGAAAGCGGCTGAACATAAAGGCACTCTAAATGTGGCTTTTATGGTGCGTTGAATACACTGTTTTCCCATGCTCCACTTCCACCACTAAAAAGGGTATATGGTTCAATCTCCCTTTTCTCGTCTTCCTCCTCCGTCATATGAACATGCTTATTAGGCTGCCCTTGCTCCTAATGTTTTAGAGGGTCAGCCCAGCAGCGGGCCCTCACCCATAATGTTTTAGATGGTCAGATCAGAGGCAGGCCCTCACCCCTAATGTTTTAGATGGTCAGATCAGCAACAGGCGCTCGCCCATAATATTTTAGACGGTCAGATTACCAGCATGCACTCACCCCTAATGTATAAGAGGGTCAGCTCAGCAACAGACCCTCATCCCTAATTTTTTAGAAGGTCAGCTCAGCAGCAGGCCCTCGCTCCTAATGTTTTAGATGGTCAGATCAGCAGCTGACACACGCCCATAATGTTTTAGATGGTCAGATCAGCAGCAGGCCCTCTCTCATAATGTTTAAGATGGTAAACTCGGCAGCAGGCCCTCGCCCATAATGTTTTAGTTAGTCAGCTCAGCAGCAGGCCTTCACCCCTAATGTTTTAGATGGTCAGCTCAGCAGCAGGCCCTCGCCCATAATGTTTTAGATGGTCAGCTCCGCAGCAGGCCTTAACCCCTAATTTTTTAGATGGTCAGATCAGCAGCCGGCCCTCGCCCCTAAAGTGTTAGAGGGTCGCCAGCAGGCCCTTTTCAACAGCAGGCCTTGTTTCTAATGTTTTTGCGGGTCATTATCAGGCCATCAATCATAATTTTCCAAGGGTGTGTATGATGCCCTCCTTTATGTGTAATACAAGTAAATATACAGGAAAGAATGTTTTTTAACAAGTTTTCCTCTAAAATCAATTTTATCTTCTGTTTTGTGCGAATTATTGTCAGTCTGTAAAAGTGGTGTACTACTCGGACAACATCGTTCCCAGCAGCGGCTTGGGAGTCCAAGATGTATCCAGACATCTTCCTCATGCTGTTCCCGAACCATTTCAGTGGTGTTTCCATCAATTTCTGACCTTTTCATGTGAACCAGGAACCCTCCCCTCTTCAGAGCAGGGGGTGTCTGGTTTAATGCTCGGGTTCTCCTATTGACTTCCGAGCACCCGAGCATCCCAACGTGTTCTACTCGAGCACCCAAGCACTTTGGTGCTCGATCAACACTAGTCCTTCCTCATGACCCCTATTGCTCTCTTCCCAAAAATTGGCCAGAGTTTGCACATCCGCCAATTCCTCAACTTCAATCCTCAATTCAAGACACTGCCTTCTGTTGTGTGTGGCGAAGAACTTTTTCCATCTCAGCCTACGCACGAAGAGATGGAGGTACTTTACCTAGCCAAAGAGATCAAATTTATTTGTGGGTACAAAAGACAAACCCTTTTTCAGTACCGCCACCTCATCTGCACTGAGTGACCTATGAGAGAAATGAATAATCTGCATTTCATCTGAGGCACCAGAGAACATTGACGGACATACAGGGACTATTTCCTCTCTCTTAATAAGTAAACGTAAAGCAGATGATCCCTGCCTAAAAAATGATGTTGTTGGTAGGTACCTCTCGACCTTCTCCCTCTGCCCATTCCTCTGCCTCGGCTAGTGACAGATGCCGTGGACTGTCCCGGACCCTGTCTAATAGCCTCCCCTTCCGTTTCGCCCACTGAAGACGATGGTTCTGTATCAATCTCTAGAACTTTACTCTGTTTCGTCCCATACACAAACATACAACCTTCTCGGAAGTCGGTAGTATCGCTTACATATTGGAAGTGCTTTCTCTCTTTTAATTGAGAAGTAGATTTTTTAATGGTCTGTTGAAGTATCGATTCTTTTTGGGAAAAATCTGGGTTGGTAGACCACCTCAATTTGTTCATGCTGGGCTACCGTATTCCTTTAAAAAAACCTTACGTTCCTCTTCTAGCAATAAGGTCATAAGCCAGAGAGAGGAGTCAATTGACCCCTTCTCCCACCTTGCCAGAAACTCTGGGGAACGGATCCGAGTAACTGAATTAGAGGGATACTCAATCCCCGTGGGACGATCTTAAGCTAGAGATAAGTCTCAAGTTACTGGATCTTCCACTGCCCTCTAATGTGGTCCTTATAAACATTTGTCAGAGACTTGAAAGAGCTCAAAATAATGAATGACTTGGTCTCTGTAGGCAGTTGAGCATTTGAAAAGACTAATTAAGCCTCACTATCCCAACCTGCAATATTCAGTTATCCCAAAAATCCTGCCATCCCTGTTCTTGAATAATAAAAATTAAATATTGGCTCACGTGATAATTCTCAATAATGCAGGTATGCACCTCTACATTAATTGACTAATAAAGCAACTAGAAGGGATGCTAAAAAAATCGAAGACAAAATTAATTTTGGGAAATGTGTTAATCTCTACACTTCTAATAATTAATGACAGATTACTCCATGCTGTATTGGCATTGAAGTGCTCGAAAAGGATGGATATTATCCTTGGAGACCTCAGACCAATTTTCAGGCCAGTGGGAGCATCTTTGATTTATGTAGAATCAATTCGGACTAGAATTAAATTTGTGGAACTACTTAATGAATTTGAACACTATACAAATTTGGAGAAGTTCTTTCATTTATATTTTAACCGAATCAAACACAAAATTAATGTTGGAAAACTTGTTCATATCTACATTTCTAGTAACAACTGATGACATTACTCATGCTGTATTGGCAGTAAAGTGCGTGAAAGGGAGGGAAACAGTCCTAAGAGACCTCAGTGTCATACATGACTGTTCTGGACAACAAAAGCACTTTCGATTTGGCTCAAATTTACTTCTACCCAGATCGAATCTGACAGCAGCTTTGTATGAATTGGACACAAAATGGCCAAAATAGATTTTGATAAATTCACTCAATGTCTACAAAACATCTAAAATGTCTTCAAAAGTTTTTTAAATGCTTCTTTGACATCTTTATTACGCAAACTGTATATCAGAGGGTTTATGGAGGGCGCTGCTCCTCCATAAAAAATGGCAATATACTTGTTTGCAGATGAGAAGGTGTTTGATGGTGCCATGAACATGGTAATAATTGTTCCATAGAATATAATGACAACAGTAATATGAGAAACACAGGTAGAAAATGCTCGAGACCTCCCAGAACGTATCTTTAATACTGAATAAATAATACAAATGTAAGAGACCACAATAAAGACAAAAGGAAGTAAAAGTGTGAATAAACTTGTTACAACGATGCCTTTCGTAATAAATGAGATGTCTCCACACGCTAGCCTCAGGACGGCAATTAATTCACAAATAAAATGGTCAACTTTATTTTCTCCACAGAACACAAGAGGTTTTGAGATCATGGAAATAGTTGTCAACATAAAATTTCCAAGCCATAAAACGACCGTGATGTTGGTGCAGACCTTCCAATTCATAATGACGGTATAATATAAAGGAAAGCAGATCGCTATATACCGATCATATGCCATCACCGCCAGTAATATGCACTCTGTCTGTCCAAGGAAAATTCCAGTAGTGATTTGTACTAGACACCCAATGACTGAAATACTCCTCTTCCTAGAAAATATATTAATTATTGCTTCTGGAAGACCACTTGATGAGAAACTGATATCTACAAGGGATAAATTACAGAGGAAATAATACATAGGTGTGTGCATCTGAGGGCTGATGATAACAATGAAGATCAAAAAACTGTTCCCCAAAATAGCTAAGATGTAAAAAAGTATGAACAAAATGAAAAGCAAAATTCTTATCTGTAGACTTTGCGAATAACCAATGAATATAAATTCAGTCACATGGGTCTGATTGGCGAGCATCATATTGCCAACATGAACTTTTGCCCCTACATTGAGAAAACACAACAATGCTTATCTTCCCTTAAGTAAGTACAGGATAAAACACCCTGGAGCTTGAGGGGATATGATTACAGTAGAAATAATAGGATTATAGTCATGTACATTATTCACGAGGTGGTGACCAGCATCCAATTTCAGTCTCAATTAAACTAAGCTGTCTTGTTGGTCTGCCCTCAAGCACCAGTCTTATCACCAGTTGGGTATTTTGCTTTTGTAATCGAAATTTAGGTAACTGTATTGACCTGCTATGATGGAAACATGCATATCTTTTATCCTCTGTCTGTGTAGCATGTTCTTTGTATGAGTAAAACATTGACTTATAGGATAGCTGCCTTACATCTGGTGGCATTAGAGGCAGAGCTTGTTAACAGCTCATTTTCAGCCCTTTATTTCCACACTTTACAAAGAAATGGATCAGTAGAGCATACAGGGACTAACATTAAAGCAACATGATTACAAAATAAAAATCAAAAAGATAGAAAAGAAAATGACAAAAATCAAAACTTATAAAATAAATGTGAGAAAAAAAGACAGAAAAAGCTAACTTACAAGCTATAGTTCTTCTGAATCCTTGGGGTAGGAAAAATATGGAAACACACTCAGATCTTGGCTGATCCCCTGCTCACATAGTCAATCTCATGTTTTTTTATTTCAACCTTTGACTCACTGAGGTTTCAAAGCTGCTGTTTTTGAATGAGTATTTAAATCCTGTGTTGGTCACTGGGCAGCAGATTAATAAAGGGGCAAAGCAGTTTTTGCGTCTGTTATGCTTTTAGTATGTCTTTTTTTTACCACTCCCAGTGTCAGTATTACTTCTTCTCCTTCTCCCAGCTTTCCTTTGTTTCCTCACCTCTGTGAGTGGGTGAGGAACACAATTTCCCTTAGCAAACGGATCAGCACCTGATGTTGGCAGCTTTTTGCAGGGGCCTTTCCAGTGCTTCTCCCTCTTTCCTCTCTGGAAGGGTTTTTCTGGGTGGAAATTCAGAAGGAACAAATGTTAAAAAAACATGCTTCTTTTATTTCACTACTTAAGGAATATAAGAATCAAAAAGACCTTAAGCATAAAATCATGTAGCCATACACCCGACCGGTTTTGCCTCACAGCTTCTTCAAGGGGTGTGGTGAATCAATATTCATATGCCTTTTTGGTTACTGGGCAGCAGATAAATAAAGGGGCAAGTCTGATGAATATGAATTCATATGTTTCATTAATTCACTGCCGTGTATGGGGTTTGGGCTCTCAGGTGAGATGTCTATTTGTCCATTCTTGTCATCCAGTTGTCAAAAGTCGCACTGTTGTTTCTTCAAGGACGCCGGCTCACACTGCCCATACTGCAATAAAAACTGAGCAGTTCAAAAGGTGTTTTTGCATAGTCATATTTAACACATATGAAGACAAAACTACAATGAAATCCCCCTGACAAATGCGTACATCCATGTCACCTTTTCATTACACTCACCAGCCCAGAAGAGGAGGAAAACCCAAAAACCCAAGCTAAAAAAAAAATTGCCCCTTTCTGTGCCACAAATGTAATCCTTTAACAGCTTATGTCTTAATAGCTGATTAATATTCAGCTATTAAGACATAAGCAACTAAAAAAATCCTGAAAAATGTCTGAAAAATTCTAAGTAAAAAACTAATTTCAAGTATGCATTTAAAATAAAAAAAAAAATAACTATTGAAGCTAAAATATTTTCTACTAAGTCACTACAGGGAAAAAAAAAAGTGGTTGAATACAATTTCTGATGCATTTTTGAAAAATGTCATTGTAGTCTGTGCAGACGATTTCTGAAATTATTCTAATTTATATCAATATAGTAGAACTTCAAACAACATATTTGTCAAAATTAAGCAGTTTAAATTCTAAATTCTAAATGAACTAATTAACCAAAATTACTAAGACTAAGCGGCTTTGAAAAAAAAAAATATTTTACTTCGTTCGGGTTTTTACATATTTCTGTTGCATCTTTTTTTTTTTTTTTTTTTGGTAATACGTGGGGCTTTATTTTTATATCATTTTTATTTTAGCATTTCACTCTGTACCTGGGATTTGCAGTGCCAGATATAACCAATGGCTTTTGGATCGTGGATGACCTACTGTATTTAAGTTCTCCTAAACCTCTCCAAAGCTATTTGAAATAATCTATTTGCAATTCTCTAGTTAAGTTTTTTTTTACCTAAGATGTGTTATATCTTTCTGTGTTTACTAAATCAGTAAACATAGGAAGAAGATCAGAAGGTTAGGTAGTTAATAGTAGTAGAGTATCAAGTGGCAAGATACATGATGAAATCGTCCGAACTTGTGAACGTATAATGACCGGGAAGTCAGAAGAAAACAACCTAAAAAGAAAACATTTGCAGAAATAAAATGATAAGGAAGAAAATGTACAACTTCACATACGTCTGGCTCCTTATTGAAGATTAATATTTTCTTCACGCCATGAAATGTTTATTTATTAACACGACTTTGACCTCTGAGAGAAGAAGGATTTCAGTGGAGATTCAAATTAATTATTTTTAATGAAATCCATAGAAAATAAAACAAAAATAAAACACCGTCACAGGAGACATCCTACAGGAGATAACAATGTACACAGGAGATGGACCACCATTGATTTTAAGTTATTTGCGAGTCGGACAAGACTGATAAGGACAAAGAAGGATATTTATCAGTTGTGGTTTTGTTTGTGTCAATTTAAAGCCTGTCTTTGGGTTCTCTTGTTGCGCCATATATATGAACAAGGTACACAGTTTTGGGGATGTGCAATGTGCCTGCACCTTTTTTAACAATATTACACTATGGGCTGCACATGTTACAAAGTAAAAGTAAGAAGCTCAGGAATATGAGATCAACCAGATAAGCCAATTCACCATCTGTAATGTTACAGCCCTATAAAACCCTCATCCAGCTGCCTGCGATTTTACTGGATTTGGCTGAAGTGAGCCTGAAAACCATTGGGTTCAACTGCTGGACCAAATTTTTGAAAAGCTCATAACTAGAGTTGAGCGAACACCTGGATGTTCGGGTTCGAGAAGTTTGGCCGAACTTCCCGAATATGTTCGGGTTCGGGATCCGAACTCGACCCGAACTTCACCCCGAACCCCATTGAAGTCAATAGGGACCCAAACTTTTGGGCACTAAAAAGGCTGTAAAATAGTCCAGGAAAGGGCTAGAGGGCTGAAAAAGGCAGTAACATGTAGGTAAATGCCCTGCAAACAAATGTGGATAGGGAAAAGAATTAAATAAAATAAATAAAAATTATCCAATATCAATAGGAGAGACGTCCAATAGCAGAGAATCAGGCTTCAAGTCAAACACCAATGGAGAAGGTCACTTTCTGTTATTTCGGCCCCAGCACCCAGACAGAGGAGAAAGGTCCCATAGCAGAGAATAAGGCGTCATATCACCCACCACTGGAGAAGGCCACTTTCATTTATTTAGGCCCCAGCACCCAGACAGAGGTCCCACAGCAAGGAATAAGGCGTCATATCACCCACCACTGGAGAAGGCCACTTTGAGTTATTTAGGCCCCAGCACCCAGACAAAGGAGAGAGGTCCCACAGCAGAGAATCGTGTGTCATATCACCCACCACTGGAGAAGGCCACTTTCAGTTATTTAGGCCCCAGCACCCAGACAGAGGAGAGAGGTCCCACAGCAGAGAATCATGCGTCATATAATCCACCACTGGAGAAGGCCACTTTGAGTTATTTAGGCCCCAGAACCCAGACAAAGGAGAGATGTCCCACAGCAAGGAATAATGCGTCATATCACCCACCACTGGAGAAGGCCACTTTCAGTTATTTCGGCCCCAGCACCCAGACAGAGGAGAGAGGTCCCACAGCAAGGAATAAGGCATCATATCACCCACCACTGGAGAAGGCCACTTTCAGTTAGTTAGGCCCCAGCACCCAGACAGAGGACAGAGGTCCCATAGCACAGAATCAATTTTCATATCACCCACCACTGGAGAAGGCCACTTCCAGATATTTAGCCCACTGCACCCAGACAGAGGAGAGAGGTCGCATGGCAGAGATTCAGGCTTCATGTCACCCACCATTGTAACAGGCCACTTTCAGTTATTTAGGCCTTGGCGCCCAGATTGAGGAGAGGTTCATTTAACTTTGGGTTGCACCGCAAATTCATGGTAAAGTTAAAAAAAATGAAGATTCAATAAAGAATTGCCCCGGAGTACAAGAATACATGGTTGAGGGGGAGGCAGTTATAAATGTCTATTCTGCACAAGGGAGGGAGAGGTCCTGTGGGATCCATGCCTGGTTCATTTTTATGAACGTCAGCTTGTCCACGTTGGCTGTGGACAGGCGGCTGCGTTTGTCAGTAATGACGCCCCCTGGCGTGCTGAATACATGTTCAGACAAAACGCTGGCTGCCGGGCAGGCCAGCACCTCCAAGGCATAAAATGCTAACTCTGGCCACGTGGACAATTTGGAGACCCAGAAGTTGAATGGGGCCGAACCATCAGTCAGTACGTGGAGGGGTGTGCAGACGTACTGTTCAACCATGTTAGTGAAATGCTGCCTCCTGCTAACACGTTCCGTATCAAGTGGTGGTGCAGTTAGCTGTGGCGTGGAGCTGGC
Organism: Bufotes viridis; assembly: GCA_033119425.1. Classification (NCBI taxonomy): domain Eukaryota; kingdom Metazoa; phylum Chordata; class Amphibia; order Anura; family Bufonidae; genus Bufotes; species Bufotes viridis. The sequence goes on along the minus strand of CM065592.1, from coordinate 15,228,310 downwards.
CGTGACATAGCTGCGTTGGCGACCTCTTTCTCCTCCTCTAACTTTGCCTTCGGCTTCCACCTGTTCCCCTGTGACATTTGGGAATGATCTCAGGAACTCTTCTAACAGCGTGCACTTGTCTTTGTACCGGGGATCCAACAGGGTGACAACCCAGTAGTCTGCACAAGTTAAAATGTGGGCAACTCTGCTGTCATTGCACAGGCACTGCAGCATGTAGTCGCTCATGTGTGCCAGTCTGCCCAGAGGTAAGGACAAGCTGTCCTCTGTGGGAGGCGTATCGTCATCGTCCTCCGTATCCCCCCAGCCACGCACCAGTGATGGGCCTGAGCTGTGTCGGGTGCCACCCCGCTGTGAACCTGCTTCATCCTCCTCCACCTCCTCCTCCTCGTCCTCCAGTAGTGGGCCCTGGCTGGTCACATTTGTACCTGGCCTCTGCTGTTGCAAAAAACCTCCCTCTGAGGCACTTCTAACAGACTGGCCTGAAAGTGCTAAAAATGACCCCTCATCCTCCTCCTCCTCCTGGGCCACCTCCTCTTCCATCATTGCCCTAAGTGTTTTATCAAGGAGACATAGAAGTGGTATTGTAATGCTGATAACGGCGTCATCGCCACTGGCCATGTTGGTGGAGTACTTTAAACAGCGCAAAAGTGCACACAGGTATCGCATGGAGGCCCAGTCATTGGTGGTGAAGTGGTGCTGTTCCACCGAGCGACTCACCCGTGCGTGCTGCAGCTGAAACTCCACTATCGCCTGCTGCTGCTCGCACAGTATGGCCAGCATGCGCAAGGTGGAGTTCCACCTGGTGGGCACGTCGCATATGAGGCGGTGAGGGGGAAGGCCGAAGTTACGTTGTAGCGCAGACAGGCGAGCAGCGGCAGGATGTGAATGCCGGAAGCACGCACAGACGTCCCGCACTTTATGCAGCAGCTCTGACATGTCGGGGTAGTTGTGAATGAACTTCTGCACCACCAAATTCAGCACATGCACCAGGCAAGGGATCTGCGTCAAACCGGCTAGTCCCAGAGCTGCAACGAGATTTCGCCCATTATCGCACACCACCAGGCCGGGCTTGAGGCCCACCGGCAGAAACCACTCGTCGGTCTGTTGTTCAATACCCCGCCACAACTCCTGCGCGGTGTGGGGCCTGTCCCCCAAACATATGAGTTTCAGAATGGCCTGCTGACGTTTACCCCGGGCTGTGCTGAAGTTGGTGGTGAAGGTGTGTGGCTGACTGGATGAGCTGGTGGAAGCAGAGGAGGAGGAAGCCGAGTAGGAGGAGGAGGCTACAGGAGGCAAAAAATGATGCCCTGCGATCCTTGGCGGCGGAAGGACGTGCGCCAAAGAACTCTCTGCCTGGGGCCCAGCCGCCATTACATTTACCCAGTGTGCAGTTAGGGAGATATAGCGTCCCTGGCCGTGCTTACTGGTGAGTTCCTTGCTTTTAAGGTGTTTACTCCATTGCAGTTAATTCTTTGCATGTAGATGCCTTGTCATGCAGGTTGTGCTAAGGTTCAGAACGTTAATGCCTCGCTTCAGGCTCTGATGGCACCACTCGGGTATTGTTGTCAGCACATTGTTTAAAGAAGTGCCATGCCAGGGAACTCCTTGAAGCTGCCTTTGGGGTGCTCGGTCCCTGGTGGCGGTGGCCAGTAGCAGGCGAACTCTCTTGGCCGCGGCTGTTCTGCTTTTTCCCCCTGCTTCCTCTTTTGCTGTGCTGTTGGCTCAGTTTCACCACTGCCTCTTCCTCTGAACTATGATAGCCAGTGGCACGACCTTCATTCCATGTGGGGTCTAGGACCTCATCGTCCCCTGCATCGTCTTCCACACAGTCTTCCTCCCTGACCTCCTGTTCGGTCTGCACACTGCAAAAAGACGCAGCAGTTGGCACCCGTGTATCGTCATCATCAGCAATAGCAGAAATAGCAAATCATATCTGAGTGACACTGACATACATAGCTATGGGAAAATGCATGTTTGATAACATTAACAAACAGCATGTCTTAAAACACACCTCAGCGTGGCATCCGTTATGCTTTTTCATATTTAAAAGCTTCCATGAATTGTCCCTTATCGAGGGAAGATGGTGTTTAAACACACATTGTATTATGGGATTTAAAAAAATTAAACAGGGTCCAAAAATGCCTTCACAGGGTCAGAATGCCTGCCTATACAACACACACAAGTATTAATTGTCAGAAGAAAGAGTGACTTGTTGTGAACAAGCCTATAAAAATTCTCCATTTTAATTGGGAGCAGAAGCAGTGGAACATGGAACATACAAGGCAGTAGGTTGGCTGTCTTTGGGTAGTAGTAGAAACAATAGTAGGAATAGTGCTAGTAGTGGTGTTAGTGGTAGTAGTGGCAAATGCATAACATTAATAGTTGTGGCAGTAAGAGATTAGCAGCGAGAAGCAGGAGCTGAGGTGGCAGCAGCAGCCATATGGTACATGTTGGCAGGGAGCAGCATGATGGAGGCAGCAGCAGCTTTACAAAAGAGGTGATGTTAGACAGGCAGCAGCAGTGGCAAGATGGCAGCAGTGGCATTATGGAGGTGGCATCAGCAGCCATAAAAAACATGATGGTAGTTCGACAGCAGCAGTGAAGGCGGCAGTGGAATGATGGAGGCAGCAGTTGTACAAAACATAATGATAGTTAGGCAGCAGCAGTGGTATGAAAGCAATAGTGGCACGATGGAAACAGAAGCAGCAGCAGCATCCATACAGATTATGATGGTAGGAAGGCAATAGCAAGGGCAAGAAGGCGGCAGTGGCATGATGGAGGCTGCAGCAGCCATATAAGAAAATGATAGAAGGAAGGCCGCAGCAGTGGGATGACAGTGGCAGCGACATGATGAAGGCAGCGTGAAACCAGACTTAGTTTATTTTGACAAAAATGATGTTTTGACACTGGCGGAGGATAACTTGGTCCGTTTTCGTGTCACCACGCCCCCGCGGGGCTGAAAACCCTCCTACACAGAAGGCTGGGCAAAAAAAGAAGAAAGAGAGCATACTGTGCAAGTCCGGGCCCCTGTTACAGCCTGCCTGTTCAGAAATCCATGGGGTCAGGGAACAGGGTATGTGTCCGAGATAGGCCAAAGTGTAGGTTGGCCTGAACCTGGGTACTGAGGTGGGAGGTCTCCACATGTTGATAAGCCTCAGGCTGGTGCACCGTATGAAAAAAGCCTGCTTCTGTTGTGGCTTCTGCTGTTTGTGGCGGCAGGAGGGGGAGCCTCATTTTCAGACGCTCTGGTAGCAGGTGTCTGCTGGCCAAAAGCTGTGGCATGTCAAGAACACAGTGTTTCCTGGTTTATAGTGTAATTCTGTCTCCCTTTCAGGAGAAAAACATTTGCCCATTTTGCTTTGCTAGTGAGGATCTAAAAGCATGGCTATCTACGAATAATCAGCAGACTGCTTGATTTCAATGATACACCAAGGTGGTAAGCAAGTGAGTCTACAGGTTGACATTCTGGCCAGTATGCCAGAGGAGCTAGTTTTTTCTAAATCTGCCCTCCACTGAAATGATTGTGTCCCCTTGCTCCTCCAAATCCGACTCCTCCTCCTCCAGTGGCAGCACCTCATCCTCCTCCCCCATTGGAGTTCTTCATTGCGGGTCCCCAACAGCTACAGGGTGGACAGCATGATGCGTTAGCTGTTCTTTTTCCTCCTTCATTGCAACCTGCTGCATGAGCCTTGGCGTCTCTTCTAAGATATATATGAGGGGGATGAGGGAGAACTGTAGCATGAAAGATATGAGCTTCCTGACTGGAAACATCACATCATCCCTGCTGAGGTAGTCTGGTGCATGACAAAATAATTCATGGCCTTCTGCTTCTTATGCAGACGCTCAAACAGGTGAAATGTTGAGTTCCAGACAGAACGTAACGGATTAAGCGGTGTAGCTGCAGACTATTCTAATGCTGCAAGTAAAGAAGAGCATTCCTTACAAAGTGAGAATGTCTAAAAACAAGGGACAGTCTCCTTGACATTGGCAGCACCTTGTACAAGCCAGAGCAATTTTTTTTATAAGGCCATGCAGGGAGCATTTGTTACTGTATTTCCCCAAGGTTCAGGGTGGGCCGGATGTTGCGGCCATTGTCACTGACTACATTGCCTAGTTGGAGTCAGTGGGGTGACAGCCAGCATGATATTTGCTGTTTATGAAACTTTAGCAACTGATCTCCAGTGTCGCTACTCTCACCCAGGCCAAGCGGCTCCATCACCACATAGTAACTAGAGATGAGCGAATTTTTAAAAAATTTGATTCGCCCGATTCACCAAATTCTATGAAAAAATTTGGTTTAATTCAAATATATTTCTGGCGAATTGCGTTAAAAAACGTCTATTTCAGTGCTGCAGAGAGCCTTTATAATGTTGTAGAACACTGTGCTTTGCAGTAAAATGCATAAAGTGTCTGCTGTGGTAGTGAAATAACACTGTGAGTCAGTATGACATGCAGATGACAGGCGTCGTTCTTAGAATCACTGCACACTTCACTTATTTGGGCAGTCATGGTGCAAAAACTGACCAAATAACTCAAGTATGAACTCAGCCTTACAGGTTGGTGTTAGCGTCAAGAAGAAGCGCACTCCTTTTACACCGTCGGCAGCTGATTCCACATAGATGTCTACAGAACCTGTTCTGTTAAACACTTAAACAAGTAGAGCCCCCCGACAGAGTGGTGTCAGCAGTAAGTTTGTGTTGATCCGTCAGAACAATAACCCCCAAAAAACGGATCCTGTCTGTGGAGCATCCGCCTTCACTCGGTCAGCATTTGCTCAGTAATCGATCAGTATTGCTAATGCCCAAAAAAAAAACAGGATGACACGTGAATGGAATATTTGTATTTGAATATTTGTCTTCTGTGTTTTATACCCATTCCTGCTTTTGGCTACCAAATCATAAGCCAATTCTCATGGGACTTTTACAGGCCTTACAGCTGCTACACAGACAGGATCCGTTGTGCATCTCATTTTTCCTTCCTTCTGATCAGAAGAATGGTCAAATAAATGATGATGTCAGCTTGGCCAAAAGGCAAAATAGTGGCCCAGTCATAAAGTGGGGAAGGTGGGAACAGCATGAGAAGTCCACAGAGTGGCCCTCTAACCTAGTGGTGAGGTGGAAGCAGAATGAGGAGACCAGAGAGTGGCCCAATGACAGAGTCTGGAGGTGGCATCAGCATCAGGAGGAGGCCACAAAGTGATACAATGACAGTATGGAGGTGACAACAGCATCAAGAGGCCACAGAGTGGCACAATGAAAGAATGTGGAGGTGACAACAGCATCAGGAGGCCACAGAGTGGAACAATAACAAAGCGCGTAGGTGGCGACAGCAGCAGCTTCAGGAGGAGGCCACAGAGTTGCACAATGAAAGAGTGTGAAGGTGATGACCACATTAGGAGACCACAGAGTGGCACAATGACAGAATGTGGAGGTGGCAGAACCATCAGGATGAGGCCACGGAGTGGCACAATGACAGAGCGTGAAGGTAGCGGCAGCAGCAGCGGCAGGAGGAGGCCACGAAGTGACACAATGACAGTATGGAGTTGGCGACAGCATCAGGAGGCCACAGAGTGGCACAATGACAGAGCGTGGAGGTGGCGACAGCAGCAACATCAGAAGGAGGCCACAGAGTGGCACAATGACAGAGTGTGGAGGTGGCAACAATATCAGGAGACCACAAAGGGGCAAAATCACAGAGTGTGGAGGTGGCAACAGCATCAGGAGGCCACAGAGTGGCACAATGAAAGAGTGCAAAGGTTGTGACAGCAGCAGCATCAGGAGGAGGCCACAGAGTGGCACAATCACAGAGTGTGGAGGTGGCAGCAGCAGCATTAGGAAGAGGCCACAAGAGTGGAACAATGACACAGTATGGAGGTGACGGTAGCATCAGGAGGCCACAGAGTGCTACAATGAAAGAGTTTGGAAGTGACAACCACATTAGGAGACCACAGAGTGCCACAATGACAGAGTATGGAGGTGGTGGCAGCAGCATCAAGAGGAGACCACAGAGTGTCACAATAATAGAGTGTGGAGGTGGTGGCAGCAGCAGCATCAGGAGGAGGCCAAAGAGTAGTACACTGATGGAGTGTGGAGGTGGCAGCGGGTTTAGGAGGCCACAGAGTGGAACAATGACAGTGTGATGGTGGCAGCAGCAGCATTAGGAGACCACAGAGTGGCATGGTGACATAGAGTGTAGGTGACAGCAGAATCAGGAGACCACAGAGTGGCAAGGTGTCATAGTGTGCAGGTGGCAGCAGCATCAAGAGATCACAGAATGACCTGGTCACAAAGTGGGTAGTTGTGTGGCCCTAACAGTACCTGCTGACGAAGAGTCAGCACGGAAGAGTTGGTGTGGCACCATGGATGATCTAGTCTGATGCATCAGGCATTTGTGGGTGGAAATCTTTTCTGATCCACACCTGATTCATCTTGACAAAGGTCAGTCTCTCCACATTTTCGCTGGACAGGCGAGTTCTTCTTGGGGTAACTATTGCCCCTGCCGCACTAAACACCCGCTCTGATGCCACACTACAGGTTGGGCAGGACAGCTTTGCCAGGGCAAACTGTGCCAGAAGCAGCCACAAATCCAGTTTGGCTGCCCAGTAGTCCAGTGGATCTTCAATGTGGGGTGGCAGGGTGCTGTCCAAATATTCCACCATCTGCTGCTTCAGGTCTTGCTCCAGGTCTAGCTGCTGCTGCTGGTGAGTATTTTCTTCACTATGCGGGCGAAGAAAGCTGCTCATCAGCTACTTTAGACTCAAGTTACTGCTGATGGGGCTGGAACTGCTCCTTCCCCCCCCCACCCTGCCACAGCAGCCATGGCATAGGAACAAGAGCACAGAGGGCCCCCCCAGTCAGACCTGCAAGAGGATAGACGATGACGCAGATAGGCAGCGGCCAACTGACTACATAAGATGTCTCTGTAGTAGTTCAGTTTATCCTCCCTCTCAGTAGGTGTAAAAAAGGCCCCCATTTTGGATCGGTAGTGAGGGTGCAACAAGGTGGAGAGCCAAAAGTCATCCCTCTGCCGAATGGTGACAATTTGGCTGTCTCTACTCAAGCAAGTGAGCATGCAGTGGGTCATTTGTGCAAGTGACTCGGAGGGACTCCCTGCCTCCATCTCCACTGCATACTGCCACGGTGTGTCCTCTGCCTTGTCTTCCTCATTGCCCTGTAGCTTCTCTGACTGCCCCTACTCCTCCTCTCCCGTCACCTGAGTAGAAAAACCACCCATTTTGCTACACAGTGCCTGTGCGCCTATGTCCCCCTCCTCCTCCAGTTCATCCCCCACAGGGCTCATGTGGCCGTGAGATGTAGGCGCCACATCTCCAGTCCCATGACCAACCAGATTTACCAGCATCTGTTCCAGGACATGAAGCAGTGGAATGACGTTGTTCATCCTGTAGTCCTGGCGACTGACAAATAAAGTGGCCTCCTCATAGGGCCTGAGCAAACGGCAGATGTCATGCATGAGATGCCACTGGCTAACATCAAAGTTACTCAGGGTAGTACTTCTGTCTACGTGGATCATCAAGAAATAGTTTATGGCCTTTCTCTGTTCGTATAGTCGATCTAACATATGGAGGGTGGAATTCCAAAGGGTGGAAATGTCGCATAACAGCCTATGTTGGGTGATGCCTTTCTGCCGCTGCAGCTCAAGGAGGGGGTGCTTTGTGGTGTATGAGTGGCTGAAGGGCTTGCAAGGTTTCCTGGCCAATTTTAGGATGTCTTGCAGATGGGTGGAAGACTTCAGGAACCGCTTGAAAACCAGATTGAACACGTGTGCCATGCAGGGCGCATGGCTCAGCCCTCCTTGATGCAGCTCCAACAACATGTTCTTCCTGTTGTCGGTCACCATGGTTCCGATTTTCAGTTGTCGCGGAGAAAGCCAGGATTCGATTTCTTGATGAATCACACGGAGCAGTTCCTCCTCTGTGTCACTCCGTTCGCCCAGGCAAACGAGGTTCAGAATAGCGTGACACCACCGTGCCGTGCACTGTGAATTTCCCTTGCAGTGTAGGATGAGGACACGGTGGAGGATGAGGATGCAGAAGCTGACATTGTCACAGGACCAGCAGCTTGATAACGTGGAGGCGGAAGCGGCATCACCTGTCCAAGTTGCTGGTGTGGCTGTGCAGGAACCACATTCACCCAGTGGGCCGTAAAGGACATGTATTGTCCCTGACCATAGTTATAGCTCCACACGTCGGCGCTGCTGTGCATTTTGGTAGATATCGACAGGCTCAAGGACTGGCCCACCTTCTGTTCTACATGTGTGTGCAGGGCTGGTAGTGCCTTTTTGGCAAAGAAATGACAGCTTGGGACTTTCTACCTAGGGTCTGCACAAGCCATGAATTCTCTGAAAGGTGCAGAGTCCACCACTTGGAAAGGGAGCGATTGCAGCACCAGCAACTTTGACAGGAGCATGTTCAGCTTCTGCGCCGTTGGATGAGTGCACACATACTGTTGTCTCCTGGCAATCACTTCGGTGATTGATTGCTGACGGAATGACTGACGAGGAGTAGGAGGAGCAGTAGCATCAGGACCAGAAGACGATAGGAAGGACAGATAGCTCCCTTCAGCTGTGGTGGTGGAGCCTTGACTGCCTGAAATTGTGTGCGGCATTCCACTGGGTGATGCAGCGGTTGCTGCGGCAGGCCAGACCACCAGATTGGAGCCACGGTTCTCCCAGGCCACTTTATGGTGACGCTGCATATGTTGACGCAGGGCCGTGGTGCCATCATTGGCCCCGTGGCCACGTTTCACCTCCTGCTCACAGATTCTACATACAGTATGGCCTTTTTCACCTCCTCCGGCGTTTTAACCAAAAACTGACACACCGCCAAATGGGTGATTCTACCCCCAAAACTCTGCAGAGTGACTGCTACCACCGCTGCTTCCGAGCAAAGCAGGTAGTATACCCCCAGCCCGTTTGGCTCCTGACCTCCCACTGCCCCCACCCTGCTGACTTCTGGCCATGCTAGCGACTTGCTGGCTCCTCCGCTGCCTCACGGGCAAGCTGCCACCCTCTTCTCCCGATGATGATGGAGCCTGTTCGTCACCCAACTCCCAAGTGCGATTAGCTACATCATCATCATCATCATCATCGAGTACTGTCTGCACGTCACTGAAGTCCTCCTCAATGGTCTCTGGGTCAGGAGCCTGAACGCTCACAACAACAGCTCCCATGCCACTCTCCTCATCACTACTTGTCCGCCTAGAAGAGGAAGCTGCGGATGTCTCCTCCACATCTTGGCTGGCCAGTAGCTGCTGACTGTCCTCTAGTAGCACTTCCTTGCTGTATAATGGAGCTGAGCCCACAGCATATAATACTTTTCTGGCTGAGGGAACAGAAAAAGGCAGAGGCAGGTTGAGAACAGGTGAGGGCACAGGTGCTGCTTCCATGCCATGCCAACTAAGGGTTGTGTCTGAAGAACCCACCGACTCTTGGGTGTCTGATGTCACTTGGGATAAAGTGGAGTACTGAGTCAACCATTTAAGAACCGCTGGGTTGCTGGTCAAGACACAACCGCCAGATGACACCTGGAGCTCAGGACTCTTGCTGCGACTCCTGCTGCCATGCCCCCTTACTCTGCTGTGACCTGTGCCTGCGCCAGAAACATTTTGGCCTCTTTCAAACGAGCGTGTCAGGATTAGGTCCGGATACGTTGCAGATACGTTCAGTGAAAACTGTGCGTTTTCGCAGGCAAAGTCATTCAGTTTTGCCTGAGATTGCGTTCATTAGTTCAGTTTTTTCCGAGTGGGTGCAATGCATTTTGATGCGTTTTTCCGGCGCGTGATAAAAAACTGAAGGTTAACAAACAACATCTCCTAGCAACCATTAGTGAAAAACGCATCGCACCCGCACTTGCTTGCAGATGCAATGCGTTTTTCATGCAGCCCCATTCACTTCTATGGGGCCAGAGCTGCGTGAAAAACGCAGAATATAGAACCTGCTGCAATTTTCACTCAATGCAGAAGTGATGCGTGAAAAAAAACGCTCATGTACACATTGAAATGAATGGGTCAGGATTCAGTGCGGGTGCTTTGCATTCACATCACGCATTGCACCTGCGCAGAAAACTCGCTCATGTAAAAGGGGCCTTAGGCCTCTGCCACTCCCCTGTGCAGGGCCTTGCACTTCTCTGTCTGACATACTGTTAGATAAAATAAATAAATAAAAAGGAAATTAACACCCAAAAAAAACATTAAAATATTTTTCTTTTGCCACTAATACACGGCAATAAGGACTTTAGAATATACAACTGCACCACAGAACGTCAATTAGGCCCAAATTTTTTTCCACTTTTCCACTACACAAAAGGCTTTTCAACATGTAAGTGCAATGCTGAACGGTGAATATATTTTTATTTTGCCACTAATACACCGCAAACAGGGCTTTAGAATATCACACACCCCAGATACACGCTGCCATCATCTACTAAATTCCAGACCAATAGATACCCTATGCAGTCACTGCTCTCCAGCAGTCAGAAAACAAGACACACTTTATGAGCAAAAGGATCAGTAGAGCATACATGCATACATTAAAGCAGCATGCTTACAAAATAAAATACAAAAAGAGAAAAAATAAAATGACATAAAAAAAGCCAAAGAGTTATAAAATAAATGGGAGAAAAAAAAAGAGAAAACCGAACATACAAGTTATAGTCCTTCTACGTAGGAAAAATATGGACACACACTCAGATCAGATTGTGGCTGACCCCTGACTTGGTCAACCTCATGTTTTATCATTTAAGCCTATGACTCAAGTTTCAGAGCTGTCTTTTTGAATCAGTATTAAAACCCCTTGTTGATGACTGGGCAGCAGATTAATAAAGGGATGAGTCTGATGAATATTAATGTATATGTGTTTCATTTATTCACAGCTGTGTATAGGGTGTCAGTGCTCAGCTAAGAAATCCATCTGCCCATTCTTTGTGATTGAACAAGCCAAATCCAGTTGTTAAAAGTCTCACTTTTGTTTCTCCAAGGACTCCGGCTCCCCTTGAGCAGTTCAAAGAGTGTTTTTGCAAAGTCACATTTAACACATCTGGACACAAAACTACAATGAAATCCCCCTGACAAATATATATCCATGTCACCTTTTTCATTACACTCACCATTCTAGAAAAGAAGGAAAACCCAATCTTAAAAAAATGACCCCTTTTTGTGCCACAAATCTTTTACGGCTCCTAAGGTTTAATGATCATCTATTTAGACATAGACACCCCCCCCCAAAAAAAAAAAACTGGAACAAGGATCTTTTTAGAATAATTATAAATTACATTGATAGTAAATATATAATTTGTTACATAAAAGTTATATAACAAAACTAGAATGTCTGAAAAATTAAAAGTAAGATAAAAATTAATAAATTTAAAACTACAATTTTGATTTACAATGAATAATCTACAGAGACTAAACGTTTTTTTCTCATAAGTGACCAGAGGATAAAACAAGAAGAAGTTGTATGGAATTTGTGTTGTCTTTTTGAAAAATGTCTTTGTAACCTGTGCAAACAATCTCTAGAACTATTATAATTTGTATTAGCATAATAGAACTTAAATAACTTCTTAGCAGCAAAAACCCCATTTGACAAGATTAATCACTTAAACTTTTATATAAAATTAACTAATTCACTAGGACTAAGCGGCTTTTAAAAAAAAAATTTTTATTTTGTTCGGGTTTTTAAATATTTCTGTTAAATCATTTCTCAGTGATATGTGGGGCTTTATTTTATGTCATTATATTTTAGCATTTTATTCTGTACCTGGGATCTGCAGTACCAGACATAACCCATGGATAGGAGCCGAGTAGTGCTGTTTCTAGAAGAAAGCAGCTATGATTTAGGATTCTGGACAAACTAATTATGTTCTTCAAAAGATCTCCGAAGGTCCAGGATCTGAAATAATCTATTTACATGTCTCTAGTTGACAGCAAACCTTGAGAAAAACAATGATCAAATCATTATTTTAATTTTTTTACCTAAGATGTGTTGTATATTTCTATATTCAATAAATCAGTAAACATAGGAAGAAGATCAGAAGGTTAGGTAGGTAATACTGGTAAGATACATGATAAAATCACATGGACTTGTGAATGTATAATGATGGCATGTCGGGAGGCAAGAACTTAAAAACAAAACAAAATGTACAACTTCACATACGTCTGACACGTTATTGAAGATTCAAATTTTCTTCACGCAGTGAAACTCCGGCAGGTGAACCAGAAATTTTTTAGGTTCGCTTTAGACTAAACCAGTAAAGGGTGCACAGCACTATTTCACTGCACATGTTGGCAGGAAAAAGCCAGAGGGAGGAAGAAGAAGGACACCCACATGACCCTGAGAGGAAGTGTGGTGGAGGGCTTGCCCTTATTGGCTTAAAGGCCAACAGGCAGCCTGGATGAGTCAATCAGTGCTGCAGCAGGATAGAAGTTTCCCTAGCAGAACAAGCTGAAACAAGCTCTATGTTGGGTTGTGAATGAGGGTAGATGGGTCCTACAGTGTCTAACAGAAAATGATCTTAGGGACAGTGTACAGTCACAATCAAGCTTCAATTCTAGGAACAGGCAATTAACAGAAATGTAGGCCCCTGGCACCCGGACAGAGGAAAGGTTAATTCACGGCAAAACAGGCTTCATGTCACCCACCAATGGAACAGGCAATTATCAGAAATGTAGGCCCCTGGCACCCAGACAGAGGTGAGGTTTATTCACGGCAATATAGGCTTCATGTCTTCCACCAATGCAACAGGTGATTGTCAGAAATATAGGCCCCTGGCACCCAGACAGAGGAGAGGTTCCTTCACGGCAAGCCAGGCTTCATGTCACCCACCAATGGAACATGCGATTGTCACTAATTTAGGCCCCTGGCACCTAGACAGAGGAGAGGTTCATTCACGCCAAAAAGAGGTTAATGTCCAGAGGATAATGTTTTAAAACATGTGAAATACTAGGCCAAAATAGGTGACAGGGCATCGACAGACATTTCATGGGTGTTTTAGTTTGGTGTTTTACAGTTCAGAGGGTGGCATTTTAAAAGTCTTAGTAAAAACAACGGAAATACTTATCGAAATCTTTGACAAGGCATCTCTTGACAGTTCAAGTTTTTTTTTTTGCAAAAAATATCAATAGAAGTGTGTATTGTGTTTTTTACAATATAGAGGAGAATGTTTTAAATCTTTGAATGAAAACACGTGAAATACTAGGTTGGAATCTGTGACAGGGCATCTCCAGACAGTTCACAGTTTTTTGTTTTGGTTTGCAAAAGTAGCAATACAAGTTTGTTTTAAGAGCATGTTTTACAATTCAGAGGGTAGCGTTTTAAATCTCAGTGAAAACACCTGAAATAGTAGTTCTAAATCTGCGATGGGGCATCTCCAGACAGTTTAAGGGTTTTTCTGTTTTGCAAAAAATAGCAATACCAATGTGCAATGCATGTTTTACAATCCAGAGGGTAGCATTTTAAATACGTGAGTGAAAACACCAGAAATATTTTTTAGGCCTCTTTAACATGAATGTTTTTTTTTTTTGCGAGTGTACGGGCCGATTTTAGGGTTCCGTATACGGAACCATTCATTTCAATGGGTCTGCAAAAAAAACAGAAGGTACTCCGTATGCATTGCATTTCCGTATTTCCGTTTTTCTGTTCCGTTCTAAGATAGCACATGTCCTATTTTTGTCCGCATCACGGACAAGGATAGTGCTGTTCTATTAGGGGCCAGATGTTCAGTTCCACAAAAAATGGAATGCACACAGATGTCATCTGGTTTTTTTGCGGATCCATTTTTTGCGGACTGCAAAACCTTACGGTCGTGTGCAATAGGCCTTACTCTAGAGAAAGCTTTTTTTAGAATCAGGATATTTGAATGCACATAAGAAATATGGCCCAAATCTATTAGTCACACCAATAGTGCCTTATTCCCAAAGTAATTTTTCAGTTACAGTATCTTCAGTGTGTTTGTGGTAAGGAAATTACATTTTATTGTGCCTCTCTCTGTCTATTAGCTCCAAAAAACAGACTTGCAATCCATATTTTGTGTGCCTGTGTACATTAGGCCAAAAAATGACAGGAATACAAAATGGTTCCAAATTAAATACTCAGGGCCAGGCCTTGTCCTCCCAGATCCAAAAAGTGGGTAGTAATAGCATGAGCAATCCGGCTAGTAGTAGTAGTAAGCTCAGAGGCGTACATAGACATCATGGGGCCCCATAGCAAAACTCCGAATTGTGTGTGTGTGTATATTTATTAGTGATGCCATATTCAATTTCGAAGAAATTCGCGAATATTCGATAGAATATTTGTTTCATATTCGTCTAAAACGAATATTCATCATTATTCTAGTTATTGCGATTAATATACGATTTAAATAATCGCGTATTGCGATTTTAACTTAAGGCTACTTTCCTATTTGTTTGATATCTATAATTAGCGAAGATGACGAATATGACGAATGTATTCGTCATATTCCTCAAAACGAAGATAACGAAGTATTCTCCATCTTCGTTTTAGTTACCTATTCGTCAACTTCGCTAATTCTAGCAATCAAATAGGAAAGTTCACTATAGAGACAGCTGTGTTTAATTCGCTATGCGATTATATTATTATTATTGTTTTAATAAATAGAATAATTATAATAATTATCAAGTATTATAATTATTCTATTTATTTTTTTTAAAGTAATATAATCGCATAGCGAATTAAACACAGCAGCCAGGAAGCCAGGAATCCTCAGGACAGGTAAGAACTACTTTTGGGAAGTGGGAAAGAAAGAAATATAACAAAAAAAAAAAAAAAAAAAAAAAAAGAAAATTTGAAATAGTGAATTTATAGCGCTATATTAGAAATATTCACGAATTAGCGAAGTGCCGATATTCGCTAAAAAAATTCGCTATTCGAATATTCGTGCTCAATACTAATATATAACTAATATATATATATATATATATATATATAATTATATACAAAGTTCCAGCAGAAATAGTAAATCCCTTTAAAAATTCACTTTTATTCTTATTTGTTAAAACCGAGGGGTCATGAAAAACCCCATAGATATCCAGACGTGAAACAAACTATTATCAATGTGATAACTAAAATCGGTCACAGCAGGGACTGTCCAGATGGAGGACCATAACAGTCACTACACGGTAGGCAAACAGGATCACACCCTTTACCAACATATGTGTTACGATCTCCTCAAAGACAAGGAAGGCTACTGTGTACTTCCTTCCAATCCTACAACAAGATTTGTTGAGGAACTTAAGGGTCTCCTTGATAGAGGTTTATCTGAAAAGGTCATCTCTTTGGCAGAATACGATTTCCTTCTCCCTAGATATCCATGTCTGGCCACCTTCTACGGGCTCCCCAAGGTGCATAAAGGCACAACCCCCTTGAGGGGCCGACCCATTGTCTCAGGGGTTGGGTCGTTAACACAAAACTGTGGTATATACCTTGATCGGGTGTTGAGGGAGTTCGTGGTGTCCCTACCAGCATATACTAGGGACACGATGGACTTCCTCAACAAGATTGATACCATCACTCTGCAACCGGATTGTTATCTGGCTAGCGTGGACGTCGAATCCCTCTATAGTTCCATTCCCCACTCCAAAGGCCTTGAGGCGGTGCAATATTGTCTTAAGACCAGGGGTACTCATCACAGTACACACAATCGCTTCGTCTTATCCTTGCTTGAATTCACTCTGACCCACAACTATTTTTTATTCAACACCCGGTTCTACCACCAGCTGAGGGGGACAGCGATGGGGAGCCCCTGTGCCCCATCGTACGCTAACCTCCTCCTTGGCTGGTGGGAGGACCGGTGTGTCTTTCCAGACCACTGTACTTGGTGGTCCGAAAAGATCATTTTGTGGACCCGTTATATTGATGATATTTTTGTGGTCTGGAAAGGTGGGTCAGAGGTATTCCGACAATTTGTGGATGAGCTTAACATTAATCACATTGGCCTTAGATTCACCTTCGAAATGCATCCCACGACAATAGCTTTTTTGGACGTGAGAGTGACTAGGGAGGCAGATAGACTCACAGCGGACGTTTACAGGAAGAGCACCGCTACCAATTCACTCCTTCATTGGGAAAGTCACCATCCCTTTCCTCTAAAAAGGGGGATCCCCAGGGGACAGTACCTCCGCACTCGGAGGAACTGTTCCTCTGGGGAGTCCTATTTTAAGGAGGCCAAGGCGCTTCAACATAGATTCAGGGATAGAGGATATCCCCAAAATATCTTGAGAGATGCCTTTAAACATGCTCTCTCGAAAGACAGGGACCAACTCCTGGTACCAAGAATAAGGGAGACTAAGAAGACCCAACACGCTAGAATTATCTCCACATACGACTCGGCGAACCCGGAGGTACTGAAGGTGCTGAGACGAATGTGGCCTATCTTGCTTATGGACCCTGACTTACGTGACACTTTACCTGATCGTCCCAGTGTCACGTATAGACGGGGAAGGAGTCTTGGTGACAGACTTGTCCATAGTCACTATGTGCCCACCCCATGTAGCAATACCTGGTTGGACCGTAAGCCAAGGGGTATGTACAAATGTGGCAACTGCAAGGCGTGTAATTTCGTGCTTGCGACTAAAACTATTACTTGTTCAGTCACAGGCCGGATATATGACATCAGGGATTTCCACAATTGTAGGAGTAGAGGTGCCATTTATGTTTGTCAATGTACATGCCCCTTGGACTATATAGGTAAAACCACGAGAGAGGCACGGAGGAGATTCCTTGAGCACATCAATGACGTGATCAAGAAAAAGGACACCCCTGTGGCGTCCCATGTTGTTGATAAACATGGGGGTGATCCTAGATCACTCAAGTTTAGCATCCTGGAAACAATTCCCCCCTCCCCTAGAGGTGGGAAATGGGATAGGAGCATCTTACAAAAAGAATACCAGTGGATCCATAGATTTCGTTCGCAGGCCCCACAAGGACTTAATGAAAGACTAATCTTTACCTGTTTCCTTTAATCTCATTTATACCAGGAATGATCCTTTTTTCTATTCTATACCTCACTTCCTCTTTCTCCATGTTAAGCCTGGGCCGGGTGCATGAATGCACCCAATTGGTTGATGTTATCATATAGGGTGCACCCATGATTCTGGGTGCCCCCCCTTTCTTTCGGAGGTGTCCCATTATGTATCTGTACCAGCGGACACCGTGATACTTTCTTATTATTTTACCTTATCTATATATAAGCCCCTGATCTCTGTGAATGTTTTATGATATCAATTTCCTCTCTATACTAGCGGCGCTATAAGCATACCTTTGCTTACTCCGCCCCTCTTTCCAGCAGGCAGGATCTCATATTGAGATCCCCGATCATGTGACCTAAGTTTGGTCACGTGATCCCGGCATGTACGTCACAACTGAGGAATTGCCGACCTGACTCCCCTCCCCGCTGTGACGCTGGCAGGATGTGATGTCGGCGTTCCATGGATTGGAGGTGACACTAGACTACGTCACTTCCAGGGAGGTTTGTAAGTATTGTAGCGGGCTATTTAAATCACACACGCCGGCGGGATAGGTACAGGAGGAGCGCGACTAACAGGAACCCCAGCTATCAAACGCCAGGTCTACTTACACTGCCAGGGATATCAACCCTGACTAGTGCCTTATCCGACCTTGCAAGTCTCAATGAAATCTACCCTGAACCACTTGGGCCTGTACCGTATCTCCTCCTGTGACCGGTCCCTAACATTCGTATTTATTGGTTCCTATCAAACTGATAATATATCCCGACAGGGGCTGCTGAGTATTTGTAATTTGAGTTTTGTCAACATCAGACTATCTCACGCTATTTGTCATTATCTGCTATACCATTTGATTGACTGTTCTACGGGAATGTTTATGCACAGTACCTCCAGATGAACCCTATCCACCCTTAGGGGGAAACGCGTCGAGGTGTGCTTATGAGGTTTGTTTATAGAGGTGTACTTTATGTACTCCTTCCTTGGGCAGTGTCATATCTAACACCTGCCCAGTGTGTTGGCAGACGACTGACACCATTAGGGATTGTCTAGGGTCTCTCAGCTTAGGTACGAGGATGAGGAGTCTCCACCCTTAGGGAACGTCCCCGGGCTGAGGACTAGCATAGGGGTATACCAGGGTTAGTTCCCGCAGTTCCCTGTTTTCCTACCGTGTAGTGACTGTTATGGTCCTCCATCTGGGCAGTCCCTGCTGTGACCGATTTTAGTTATCACATTGATAATAGTTTGTTTCACGTCTGGATATCTATGGGGTTTTTCATGACCCCTCGGTTTTAACAAATAAGAATAAAAGTAAATTTTTAAAGGGATTTACTATTTCTGCTGGAACTTTGTCATTTAGTTAGTTAATATCCCTTGTATCTTGATATTGATATAGGGCTGGAACTTAATATAATTATATACACATAATAATTAGGGATGAGTGAACTTGTGTTTTGAAGTTTGGCGTACAAGGTTCCGGTTATTTAAGAATTCTGTTATGGATTCCACTGCCACAAACCATAAGTTATGGTCCGTGGTAGTGGAAGCCATAACGGAATTTTTAGATAACCCAAACTTTGTACGCCAAACTTCAAAACACAAGTCCACTCAACACTAATAATAATACATAAACATATACTTCAAATTCTGAGGGCAATCCAGTCCCTGCCCCTCATTGCCCTATTATAAATAATAATAAGGCAACAAGGGACAGGGACTGAACCCCCCTTCAGAATTTCAAGCATATGTCTATGGGGGTTTGAAGTCTATGGGAAGCTGCTGTGAGGGAAATAGGCTGTGAACAGGTCTGTGTACATATATAAATATATATATATTCACACACACACCAGCACAACCACTAACTCCCTGCTACAGCTACATAAGACACATAGGTTTAACCAGCCGTCAGCACACTAATGTGTCCCTCTCCCCCTCTGCAGCTCAGCATGTGAGTGATTAGATCACGGTCATATCAAATGTGCTGTCTGCTGTTTACACATTACCTTGCAGGCCAGGACTCTCCCGGTCAGTGGTCAAGAAGAGGTTAGAGCAGTGAAGCATTGCTAACCTTGCCGAGCCCTCTCTCTCTCACACAGTGCTCTGTTGCTGTAGCGATACAATGCAGGGGAAGCAACAGAGCAGAGGAGAGGGAAGGACTTGGTGGGTGGCTGCAGGACCAAGGAGGAAGGGAGATGTACTTTGATTAGAAAGAGGGCGGGGCCAATCAGCCTGCCCTGGCCCCTCAGACTCCCGGGCCCCATAGCAATTACATGGTCTGCCGCTATGGGCGGTACGCCATTCAGTAGGCTGAAGTTCTTTTTGGCTTCCGAAAAGTGCAACCTTATCATTGAGGAGAAAGAGGATGAGACTGTAGACTGGATGTCTCACTCCTCCTCTCAGTCATAACAGGATGCTGTAGAGGTGACTTCTGAGTCTCAAATCATGCATTGGAGCTAGGGGTCACAGCATTCCTCCTGCTTCTTCTCCCTGCAGCCCCAGATAAGCCTTTCAGTAGAGTCCATCCTGTCTGTACTTACTCTTCCTAGTGGGGTGTCTTCTTTTGTCTTAAGAAGAGGCAACAAAACCACACCACACTCTATGGCAGATAGTCAAGAAAGTCTCCCTGCTGACGACTTTTATAAGACCACTCAGTGTTTGGACTACCCTGAGGAGGAGGTTCAGAAGAAGGCAAGGGACCCCATGCATAGCTGTAGTGTTGGTGGTGGTAATAGTGGCGCCCATAGCCATGGTATTTGGTGGTGGGGACATTGACAGTGGTAGTCGGGGCAAATGCAGAGCAGAGAATGGGGAGGGGCTCAAGGAGCCTGCCATGATATATCACAGTCTGATAAAAGTGGCAGGGAGGATGAGGATGAGGATTCCGATGATGATTGTGTGTTGGACAGCACTCTGGAGACAGATCGGGGTGCTGAGGAGGAGGCAGCATCAGAGGAGGAGGGTGGTGGCAGCAGCAGCAGAGGCCAAAGAACTGCCAGGTCCATATCTTCTTCGGGAACTGGTGATGGCACTGACACTGTGGGTACATTAGGCCCACAGCTAAGCCAAGCTTGACTGCCTCTAGCTCTGCTCAAGTACCTTCTGTCCTCCTTTACAATGCTTGAAGACAGAAGAATTGCCCCTTGCAAGCTCTGCAGGAGTAAAATAAGTTGTGGACAATAAAACACAAACACAGCATAGCTCTATTATAACACATGAAGTGGCAACACTCCATCCCGTGGGCAAACAAAGGTGGCAGCCAGTTAACTTATTGTAAGAAGAGTTTCCCCCTACTATTGTGGTCACATGCCTCTAGTACCCTATTTTTCCCACCTCTACACTGTAAGAGGGATAACAGGGATAATTTTTAAAGTTGTGTTCAAAACAAGCCACATTTTCTTCTGACGATTAACATGTGTGCGTGTCATATGGGTAAGCATTGTGACCTCATCAAGGCAAAATCTTTGGACACTTGGTCTCCCAACAAGCCACTTTTATTTTATCCCATAACTCTATGTGTGTTTAAACAGCACCTGTTCTCAATAAGGGGGGATTTTTGGAATCTTTGGTATATTAAAAAGCATATGTCTTAGGGTACTTTCACACTTGCCTTTTTCTTTTCCGGCATAGAGTTCCGTCATAGGGGCTCTATACCGGAAAAGAACTGATTGGTTTTATTCCCATGCATTTTGAATGGAGAGAAATCCGTTCAGGATGCATCAGGATGTCTTCAGTTCAGTCTCAGTCCTGTGACCCCCCCATATCGGCGATCGCTGCAAACCGCAGGTCAATTCAGACCTGCGGTTTGCAGCGATTTCTGACATTTCTGATCCCCGCAGTCTGTGACCGCGGAGTTCAGAGAGTTAATTGTCAGTTTTTTTAAATTTTTAACCTCCCCCTGCAGCCCTCTTGCTGATTGGCCGGCGGGCTGTGCAGGGGGGGCTGGGGGGGCTGATGTTGGTGTCTAGTGGATCTACCAGAGTGTCAGCGCATTGCTGACACTCTGATAGAAACGGCTGGCATCTGTGCTTGTTCAGATGCCAGCCGTTTAACCCCTTCCATACCGTGGTCCGTACAGACCGCGGTATGGAAGGTTTTAACAGGGAGGGAGCTCCCTCCCTCTCCCATCGGGGGGCTGCTGTGCCTTTGCAGCCCCCCGACAGGATGGGATCGCAGAGGAAGGGAACTCCCCTCCCTCCCCATCCATCACCCGCTGCTCAGTTCTGGCAGCGGGTGATGGTTTCCATGGCAGCAGGACGCTTTCAGAGGCGTCCTGCTTGCCATGGTAATGTAACTCTGATCAGACTTCTGCTAAAGGCAGAAGTCTGACCAGGCAGTGTAAAGTACAAAAAACAGTACAGTACACTATATAGTGTACTGTACTGTATTATATAGACACCAGATCCACTGGATCTTCAAGAACCAAGTGGGTCTAGTTCCAAAAAAATGGAAAAAGTGAAAAAAAGTAAAAATAAAAAAACACAAATCACTGAATAAAAATTAAAAAAATAAAATGCACTACACATATTATTTATCGCCGCATCCGTAAAAACCTGCTCTATAAAAATATCACATGATCTAACCCCTCATGTAAACACCATAAAAAAATTTAAATAAAAACAGTGTCCCAAAATTTTTTTTGGTCACCTCACATCACAAAAAGTGTAATAGCAAGCGATCAAAAATGTATATGAACCCCAAAATAGTCCCAATCAATCCATCATCCCATACCACAAAAAATGATACCCTACATAGGACAATAGCCCAAAAAAATAAAAAAAATATGACTCTCAGATTATGGTGACATATAATGATTTTATTTTTTGTTTCAAAAATTATATTATTGTGTAAAACTTAAATAAATAAATAAATAAAAAGTATACATATTCAGTATTGCCGTGTCCGTAACTACCTGCTCTATAAAAATAACACATGAACTAACCCCTCAGGTGAACACAGCAAAAATAAATATAAATACGGTGTCAAAAGCCATTTTTGTCACCGTACATCACAAAAAGTGTAATAGCAAGCGACCAAAATGTCATATGCACCCCAATATAGTGCCAATCAAACCGCCATCACATCCCGCAAAAAATGAGCCACTACATAAGACTGTCGCCCAAAAAATAAATAAATAAATATGGCTTTCAGAATGTGGAGACACTAAAAAATAATTTTTTTCACAAATGCTTTATTATGAAAAACTGAAACAATAATTCCCAAAAAGTAGTCATATTTGGTATTGTTGCGTCCGTAATAACCTGCTCTATAGAAATAGCACACGATCTAACCTGTTAGATCAACTATGTAAATAACAAAAAATTAAAACGGTCCCAAAACAGCTATTTTTTTCAAATTTTCCAGTTTAATCCATTTTTCCAATAACAAAGCAAGGGTTAACAGCCAAACAAAACTCTATATTTATTGCCCTGATTCTGTAGTTTGCATAAACACCCCATATGTGGTCATAAACTGCTGTATGGCCAAACGGCAGGGCGCAGAAGGAAGGGAATGCCATATAGTTTTTGGTAGGCAGATTTTGCTGGACTGGTTTTTTGACACCATGTCCCATTTGAAGCCCCCCCAATGCACCCCTAGAGTAGAAACTCCATAAAAGTGACTCCATCTAAGAAACTACACCCCTCAATATATTCAGAACTGATTTTTCAAGCTTTGATGACCCTTTGGGTGTTCCACAAGAGTTATTGGCAAATGGAGGTAAAATTTCAGAATTTCTATTTTTTTTTTTACCTTGCTTTAAAAAAAAGTGCAATATAGAGGAACCAAAAATCATATTTACTCTAAAATAGTACCAACAAAACTGCCACCTTATCCTGTAGTTTCCAAAATGGGGTCACTTTTTTGGATTTTCGATTCTAGGGGTGCATGAGGGGGGCTTCAAATGGGACATAGTGTCTAAAAACCAGTCCAGTAAAATCTTCCTTCAAAAAACCATATGGCATTCCTTTCCTTCTACGCCCTACCGTTTGGCCATACAGCAGTTTACGACCACATATGGGGTGTTTATGCAAACTACAGAATCAGGGCAATAAATATTGAGTTTTGTTTGGCTGTTAACCCTTGCTTTGTTACTGGAAAAAATGGATTAAAATGGAAAATTTGCCAAAAAATCGAAAATCTGAAATGTTATCTCCATTTGCCATCAACTCTTGTGGAACACCTAAAGGGTTAAACAAGTTTGTAAAATCAGTTTTGAATACCTTGAGGGGTGCAGTTTCTTAGATGGAGTCCGTTTTTTGAAGTTTCTACTCTAGGGGTGCATCAGGGGGGCTTCAAACGGGACATAGTGTCTAAAAACCAGTCCGGCAAAATCTGCCTTTCAAAAACCACATGGCGCTCCTTTCACTCTATGCCCTGCCGTGTGCCCGTACAGTAGTTTACGACCACACATGGGGTGTTTATATAAACTAAAGAATCAGGGCAATACATATTAAGTTTTGTTTGGCTGCTAAACTTTGCCTGGTTACTTGAAAAAATGGATTAAATAGGAAAATTTTCCCAAAAATTAAAACACCTTAAGGGTTAACAACGTTTGTAAAAATCAGTTTTGATTACCTTGAGGGGTGTATTTTCTAGAATGGGGTCATTTTTGGGTGGTTTCTATTAGGTAAGCCTCACAAACTGATTTCAAACATGAACTGGTCCCTAAAAAGTGGGTTTTTGAAAATTTCAGAAAATTTTCAAGATTTGCTTCTAAACTTCTAAGCCTTGTAAGGTCCCCCAAAAATAAAATGGCATTCCCAAAATGATCCATACATGAAGTAGACATATGGGCATATGGGGAACTTTTTTGGGCGGTATTTCTATGTATTATAGAAATAGAGAAATTGAAACTTGGAAGATTGCTAATTTTTCAAAATTTTTTGTAAATTTGGTAATTTTTTATAAATAAAAATGCATTTTTTTACTCCATTTTACGAGTGTCATGAAGTACAATATGTGACAAAAAAATTATCTCAGAATGGCCAGGATAAGTAAAAGCGTTTTAAAGTTATCACCACATAAAGTGACACTGGTCAGATTTTCAAAAACTGGCCTGGTCCTCAAGGTGAAATAGGGCTGTGTCCTTAAGGGGTTAATTTACAATATAAAATATAAAAATATACTGTACTTACAGTGTCTGTAAACTGAGGAAATATGCCCAGTTAGATCTAGTACACTTTTTAATTTGGAATACTTTGCAACAGTTTTTTCAGGGAAAAAAGTGTATTTGGACAGTCCACAACAATATATGGTGTCTGTGATGTGGGAAAGTTCATCTGGGCATGTTTGGTACCCTACACTTACTAATTTAAGAATCTTTGCAGTTATTTTGTTTTGTTTTTTTTAGGGAAAAAAAAATGCCCAATGCAACTATAATGCATAACAATATTGCAGTCAAGTGCATTTATGTTTTCTTTATCATAATTATATGGTAATTGGGATGCTAGCTGGCTCCTATTCATTTAAAAAAATTGAGTACTGTAGATTTAAATACTAATGTGCATGGCAAGCAAAGCCTCATTGAATGAAGCCCAGTAACACTAGTATACTTTACAACCAGGACCCGTTTCTTTCTCTTGCTATAACCTATCTTTCAATTAATTAAACCTAACTGCCTATTATTTTCCCTAACATTGTCCCAATTTGATCCTAAACTAACTGTATTGTGTGTCTGAAGATAATATTTCTCTCTCTCAAACAGGTGTCCTGTCAAATCCATGTACAAGCTCTTTCATAAGTTCATGAATATATAATGCTATATTTATGTACACCAAGATGATTAAAAATGTACAATAAATCCCATGAAATTCCACAAAAATGTAGATACAAAATAAACATTTTGGCTAAAAGTATGCATGGAGGCATAAACATAGAAATGATCAGGCCAGAAGTGGCTTGCTCATTGGAGGGGTTAGGGTACTTTCACACTTGCGTTGGTGCGGATCCGTCTGTTTATTTGCACAGACGGATCCGCACCTCTAATGCAAACGTTTGTATCCGTTCAGAACGGATCCGTTTGCATTAGGTTTAAAGAAAAATTACAAAGTCCAAAACGGATCCGTTTTGAATTACATTGAAAGTCACTGGGGAACGGATCCGTTTTCAAATGCACCATATTGTGTCATTGACAACGGATCCGTCCCCATTGACTTACATTGAAAAAAAAAACGGATCCGTTAGGCTCCGCCTCTTTAGACGGACACCAAAATGCTGCATGCTGCGTTTTGGTGTCCGCCTCCAAAACGGAATAGAGGCGGAACGGAGCCGAACTGATGCATTCTGAACGGATCCTTATCCATTCAGAATGCATTGGGGCTTAACTGATCCGTTTGGTCTGTTTGTGAGAGCCCTGAAACGGATCTCACAAACGGAATCCAAAACGCTAGTGTGAAAGTACCCTTAGGTAACACATTTTTTCTTTTCAAGAACCACCACCTTCAAAAATCTCACAATTCTCTAATTTAGGGTTAATATTAGAGTTGAGCGAATCAAAGCCTCCAAAGCGGAATTCCGTCAGAAATTTACGAAAAATTTGATTTCCCAAAAAATCCAAATTTTCTCATGTTCCCTGGCAACAAATCTTTTTTTTTTTTTTTTTTTTCATAAAATGGTGACTGTATGTGTTACAATGTAAAAGTAAGAAGCCCTGGAACACAATATGACTAGAGATTGCAAAAATTCTATTTGGACACTGCCAAATTTCTTCAAAAACTTTGCTTAATTCTGAATTAATTAATCACGAAATGCGTTAAATCAGCGACATCCCGGCCTATAGGGAAAGTGTATCTCTGTGTTCATCACTGTACATTGCAGCACTAAGGTATAGCTAGTCCTTTCTGGGATAATGAAACATCCCGATAACAGTAGAATTAGGCAGCTTATTCACCCCTTAATTTAAGAACCAAAGCCTAATAGAATTGCTTATGTAATAAGCAATGTGGACACCCAACAAGACAGGTTATTCACCCCAATTTGAGAATCAAGCATAATAGAATTGCTTATCTATTAAACAATACAGACACCCCAATGACAGTAGAATTAGACAGCTTATTCACCACAATTTGAGAATCACCTATCAAACATGGCGGACATCCCAATAACAGTTATATTAAACAGCTTATTAACCCCAATTTGAGAAGCAAGGAGTAATATAATTGCTTATCTTTTAAGCAAGGAGGACACTGTTTAACCCCCTCAGCCCCCCTAGCTTAAACACCCTTAATGACCGGGCCACTTTTTACAATTCTGCACTACACTACTTTCACCGTTTATTACTCGGCCATACAACTTACCACCCAAATTAATTTGACCTCCTTTTCTTCTCACTAACAGAGCTTTCATTTGTTGCTATTTCATTGTTGCTGACATTTTTCCTTTTTTTGATATTAATCAAAAATTACAGATTTTGTTTGCAAAAAAAAAGACATTTTTCACTTTCTGTTGTAAAATTTTTCAAATAAAACTACATTTCTATATAAATTGTTCTCTGAATTTATTGTTCTACATGTCTTTGATAAAAAAAATGCAATAAGTGTATATTTATTGGTTTGTGTAAAAGTTATAGAGTTTACAAACTATGGTACAAAAAAGTGAATTTCCGCACTTTGACTTTCTGAGCACCAATCATGTTTCCTGAGGCACTACAATTTCCAGGCAGTAGAAACACCCCACAAATGACCCCATTTCGGAAAGTAGACACCCTAAGGTATTCACTGATGGGCATAGCGAGTTCATGGAAGTTTTTATTATTGGTCACAAGTGAGCGGAACTGCAACGGGGCTGGCGTGGGTGAACGAACGTGTGGGTGACCGATCAGGCCTGATCAGGCAAACACTGCGTTTTGGGTGGGGGGCGAACTAAGGTGACACTACTACTATTATAGATCTGACTGTGATAAGTTCTGATCACTTACAGATACTATAAAAGTACAAATGCTGATTAGCGCTACGCTAATCAGTGAATCAGTAACTGCGGTGCGGTGGGCTGGGCGCTAACGGAAGATAACTACCTACCAAAGGGGCCTAAACTAAACCTAACAGTCAATACTAGTGAAAAAAAAAGTGACAGTTTACACTGATCACTTTTTTCCCTTTTACTAGTGATTGACAGGTGATTGAAAGGGGTGATCAAGGGGTTAATTGGGGTGATGGGGGTGATCTGGGGCTAAGTGTATAGTGTTTGGTGTACTCACTGTTACATGTGCTTTCTGCAGGGTCCAACCGATGAAAAGGACCCGGCAGAGAACACAGAAGCCATTTAACACATTATATTTATAAATATATGTGTTAGATGGCTTTTGATTCGATTTTTTAAAAGTCATCAGCCTGCCAGCGCTTATCATTGGCTGGCAGGCTGATGACCAATTCCTTCTAAAACTTTTACCGCCGCACACTGCGCATGCGCGGCGGCATCAGCGCGTCATCTCGCGTCTCGCGAGATGACGTACCGATGCGTCCACCCAGAATAACCCGACCGCCCACCGAACGCATCCGTGCATTAGGCGGTCCTGGAGCGGTTAATTAGATCGCTCTGTGCTCTACACAGGGAGAGATTACAGTCCCTGCAAGGTCCCAACACTGTCCCTGCACTCTCCCTATCCAATATTCCACAATTAAAAGCTTTTAGCAACATTGTCCCTAGCACTTTTCACACCTCTCCTTATGCTCAGCTAACAGTGAAATGGCGGAGACTGCACAGGATGATGCCTTTAAAGGGCTGTGACATCACAGGGACTAGCTAGCTACTGATTGGCTATATGCACGGCATTATGGGTGATCTCATGTTCCCGGGCTTCTTACTTTCACTTTGTAACACATGTAGCTGCCATTTTAGGAAAAAACTATTTGTTACCATGAACAGCGGGGAGACATGGAATCAAATTTTTTCTAAACTTCGGATCGAATTCCACTTTGGATGATTTGATTAGCTCAACACAAGATATGACCCATAATGCCGTGCAGACAGCCAATCCACAGGTAGCCAACCCCTGTGATGTCACAGCCCTATAAAACTCTGATCCCATGCAATCTCCATCATTGTGCTGAGCATACGGGGAGACGTGGTAAGCGTACCATGTTTGATCCAGCCACCATGTTCAGACATCTGGTCTTAACTATAATAATTTCAAAATTAAAAATACACTAGGTTCATAGTAGGGAGGGATCCTGGACCTTATGGAGGGATCCACATGAGATCATGGTCATCTTTGTTGTGGATCCCTCCATTTTTTTGCTTTGTGGAGGTTTTTCCTGCCACAATGTTGTGTACCATCTCTGGTACCATCACACAGGAGGACAGGGGCAGCTGCATACATGCTCCAGCAACCATGATCCCCGCCGTCAGCGGTCAGGAAAGGATTAACTTCCGAGCCTTCAAATTGAGATTGATTAGGCAGAGTGGCCTGGGTATATCTGATTTATAGAGATTTGTGACTAATTACTTGGGAATGACGCAAAAATTTTAACGAAATTCCGCGAATTGGACAAATCAACTTTTTCAAAACTTTGCTTATTTCTAGTTACTATGTGAAGTGGATGTCCCATGCTTCTATAATGTGGTAGGGGAAAGACTGTCACCAATACTTACACACTAAAAATAAAATTGAGGATTTCCATACTTCGGTTGAGTCAGATGGAACAGTCTGTAAAGTATCTGTATCAGACATTATGAACAGAGACGTTAACTGAGAAATGAGAAAACATATATAACTTAGTGTTATTTTGGGTGAACAGGGCACAAAATCACAACACAACTCTCTGTATACTGTTGGGTTGAAGCAAAAGATTGTCATAAAATATGGATTTTACCCAAAGGTGTTTGTAAAGTTTGAAAAACCTATTGTCATTTACCCTATTAGTGAATTTTGAAATAATAGACGGGAGGTGCTCTGTTCAGGATACTCACTTCTTGAAAAGAGGACAGAGCAGTTATAAAGAGTGTCTCTTATTCTGGATGACCTTTCCCGTCCTGTCCTGCATTACACCAAACAATCCATTAATGTGAACAATCACAGTGGAATTCTTCATATCTCCAGTGGAGGCACGCAGGGTAATCATCACCTACTGACATGTTTCCCCACAGCGTATAGCTGATCACTGGGGTTCAAGAAGTGAATCAGACCATTCTAACAAGTAGGAGTTGTCCAAAGCAGAGAAGCCCCTTAATAAAACATTAGCTTACTACTAGTGTTGAGTGATTTGAAGTCCACAAAGTGGCCTTTAATCAGAATTTAAGGGAATGGCAGTAAAAATGTAAAAATAAAATAAATAAATCATACCTCCGAGGGCGAAGAGATCATGGGTCACTCGAGCTTTCACACTAGATCTTCAGTGAAGATGGCGAAGGCTGGCTCTTCATGATCAAACTGAGGAGGTAAGTTTGATTTTTTTATTTTTTACACTGAATTATTGCTGTCAGATGCCACAATCAGCTACGAATGCAGCATCAGAGGGGTACAATGATGGGAGGCGGTGCATTCGCCGCTCCCTGTCATTGCACCCACTACTTACAAAGAAACGCGCTTTGTGACAAATTAGTTCATTACAAATCAATTTCTTAATAAAATTTGGCAAAGCAGCCGAATCAAGTTTTTCAATACTTCTCTCATCTCTACATATTATCAATTTTTTTTTAGATACAGTTCACATCACAAGCCATTTGACAAATTGAACAACTTCAAAATCTCACTAAAGTTGACTTGCTGATTAGAGCACAACTTCCATTATTACTGCAGGCTGTATGTAAAATTCAATATACCTTATGTAAGGGTTCGCTCTCTCACAGGGGTCAGCAATGACAGACTTCTCTCAGACAACGGGGGTTCAAAGTCCACAGGGTGCTTTATTTTGTCACTTCAACAGTACAGATGATCACTGATCACCCTGATAACATTACTGGGTGATTTGAGGTTCCAGTACCACAAAACACAAATGCAGCAAAATAAACACCTGCCCGTCTTGGCTCTACCTAATACATAGGTCTCTCTAACTCACCCCTAAGACGCAGTTTACCCAAGGTGTGAGATCCGGCTTTACTCAGCCATATGGTCAAGCAGCCTTCTGTCTGTGACCACACCAATACATTGGGTCTTCCCGACTATGACAGTGCGACACCTCTTTCCTCAGGCGTCGCTGGTCCCCCCAAAACTCAGGCTTTCACGCAACCTCGTGGACCCCCCAACCCTTTTGGCTGGGACCACACAGAGCCTCTGCAGGCTTCCTTTTCCAAATCCTTCCTCCCACAGTCATACACAGAGGGTTGTTTTATCCCTCTATGATTATCTAAGCAGGCCTCACCTGTGATCTCCTCAGCTAAAGGGAATACGTGTACTGGAAGGGCTTGGACTGAAAGGTCCCACTGCCAGACCTACCTTTCAGTCCAAATAAAATCCAGCCCAGAACATAATCTAGACAAACCTGTCACAGCAAACTACACTTTGCTGAAACCACTGCAGCTTTCTGGATTTTAGTTACCTCACCCAGCTGAGGTATCTTGGTGGGATATACATGCCTTCCAGCACTATACTATACACATTACCACACTTATTTTAAAATTTGTTTGAAAATTTCTGAAATGCTTCTCTGACATCACTATTTCTTAAACTGTATATCAAAGGGTTTATGGTGGGTGTTGCAACTCCATATAAAAGGGCAATGTACTTTTGTTTAGATGAGAAGGTGTTTGATGGAGCCATGTACATAGTAATAGTTGCTCCATAGTACATGCTTACAACAGTCAAATGAGAAACACAGGTAGAAAAAGCTCGAGACGTCCCGGAGCGGATCTTTAATACTGAATAAATAATACAAATGTAAGAGACCACAATAAAGACAAGAGGAAGTAAAAGTATGAAGAAACCTAAAACAAAAATGGTGGTCTTATAAAAGGAGACGTCTCCACATGCCAGTTTAAGAATGGCAATTAATTCACAAACAAAATGGTCGACTTTATTTTCTCCACAGAACACAAGAGGTTTTGAGACGATGGGAATAGTGGACAACATCAAATTTCCGACCCACAAAATGACTGTGATGTTGGTGCAGACCTTCCGATTCATAATGACGGTATAATATAAAGGGAAACAGATTGCTATGTACCGATCATACGCCATCACCGCCAGTAATATGCACTCTGTCTCTCCAAGAAAAAGCCCAGTATTGATTTGTGCTAGACACCCAACAATGGAAATTGTACTCTTCGTAGAAAATATATCAATCATCATTTTTGGAAGAGAATTTGATGAGTAGCAAAGATCTATGAAGGATAAATTACAGAGGAAATAGTACATAGGCGTGTGCATCCGGGGGCTGACGATAACAATAAAAATCAAAAAACAGTTCCCCAAAATAGTTGAGATATAAAATGTTACAAACAAAATGAAAAGTAAAATTCTTATTTGTAAACTTTGTGAATACCCAATGAGAATAAACTCAGTCACATGGGTCTGGTTTCCAAGCATCATATTGCAAATGTGAACTGTTACCCCTACAATGAGAAAACGCAGGGCTGGTTAGGTTCCCTTGAGTAAGTAAAAGATAACACATTCAAGAGCATGAAAGGCTAGAGTAGAGATGACTTAGAAATGATTATCAACATCCAATATCATAATAGTGAATAACAATAGTGGCCCCAGAACAGAGTGTGTGTGTGAAGGGGGGGGGGGTCAGGGGTTGCACCAGCAGTTGTAGTAACAGCACAAAATGGTGGTAGATGACAGTAAGAGCAGATAACAGTAGAGGCAGCAGGAATGTGGCATCAAGTGGGTGGCAGCATTAGAATAGTAGCAGGAGCACGTGGGCAGATATAATGGGCCATTTGTCAAAATGTTCTGTCAGATTATTACTGCCAGAATTTTCTAGTCTGTTGAATTAAGGACCGGTGTCTGGAAATGCTGTTTGATCCAGGCCTGATTTATCTTTATAAAGGTTAGTCTTTCAACATTTTGCGTTGAAAGGTGAGTACTCTTTGGTTAACTATGTTAGCCGCTGCACTAAACATCTGCTCTGATGCCACACTACTGGCGGGACAGGAAAGCTTGCCCAGGGCTCATTGTCCCAGTTGCGGCCACAATTAAAGTTTGGCTGCCTAGTAGTCCAGAAGATCTTGAATGCTAGTTCAGGTTCTTTTCTATATCTGGCTGCTGCTGGGTGGTTTATTTAGTAAGCGGATGAAGAAAACTGCTCATCAGAGACTCTAGACTTAAGTTGCTGCCAATGGAGATGGTACTGCTCATACCCCTTCCCCCTCCAGCAGCCATGGCAGTGGAGCGGGAGCTCAGAGGGTCTAGCTTTGTGAAGATTGGCAATGGTTGTACAGTATTTTCTGTTTATGAAACTTTAGCAACGGCTCCCCTGCGTGGCTACTCTCACCCAGGTCGAGCAGCTCCATCACCACATAACAACGTTTGACATGACACATGTGATAGGAAGGAGGGGGGGGGGGAGTGTTGCTGTGCCCTGCTGCTGTTTGGAACAGGCACGAGTGCGTGTATGAAGGCTGTGAAAGGATGTCTTAATAGTTGTTGAGATTTTCATCCCTCTCAGAACCATTAGTGAGGACTGTTAGCGAAGGTCTAACATTGTGGAGAACCAGTAGTCATCCCTCTGCCGAATGGTGATAATGCGACTGTCACTATGCAAGCAACTCAGCATCCATCCGGACATTTGCTCAAGGAACTTGGAGGGACTCCCTGCCTCCATCTCCACTGCATACTGCCACGGTATGTCAGGGTCATCTGTGTCATCCTTGTCATCACCCACTAGCTCCTCATGCTCCTCATGCTCCTGTCATTTGTGCAGATAAATTACCTAGTTTTGTATAGAATTCCTGGGCGTTTATTACATCCTCCTCATCCTCATCCTCCTTCTTTGCCAGTCCAGCCTCCACAGGGCTCAGATGGCCTTAAGATTTAGGCGTCACGTCTTCTGTCCCCTCACCAGATAGATTTATCAGCATTGACTCCAAGACGTAAAGGAGTGGAATGACATCATTCATACAGTAGTTTGGGTGACTGACAAATAAAGTAGCATCCTGAAAGGACCTGAGTAGAGTGGAGCGAACACCTGGATGTTCGGGTTCGAGAAGTTCGGGTTCGAGAAGTCAATAGGGACCAGAATTTTTGGGCACTAAAAAGGCTGTAAAATAGCCCTGGAAAGGGCTAGAGGGCTGCAAATGGCATCAAAATGTAGGTAAATCCCCTGCAAACAAATATGGATAGGGAAATGACTTAAAATAAAATAAATAAAAACTAACCAATATCAATTGGCAACTTGGAGGAGGTCGAATATGAGGTTGGGATGGCATCAGGTGGGAATGCTATGGGAGTTGAAGTTCTCATCACAGCCAAAAAGGATTCATCTCTGCCTGCAGTGTCACAGGCCTCACTCACAGGCTCAGGCCAATGGCAACCATACATGGGAGTTGAAGTTGTCATCACAGCCAAGAAGGAATCATGTCTGCCTGCAGGGCCACAGGCCTCATTCAAACATTCAGGCCCACGAGACCCACAAAGAGGCGACTTAAAATCACGCTAAGACAGTATTGATTTCAACCAGCAATGCTATAGGCCTCATTCACAGATTCAGACCCATGGCACCCACAAAGAGTAGAGTTACAATCATGCCAAAACAGTATTGATTTCACCCAGTAGTGCCACAGGCCTCATTCACTAATTCAGGACAATGACACTGGCAAAAAGGAGAGCAGTCCCGTAAGAGCAATACAGGCCTCAGGTCAACCTGCAATGGAACAGGCCATTATCATTTAT
The DNA here is from genome assembly GCA_033119425.1 of Bufotes viridis. Taxonomy (NCBI): domain Eukaryota; kingdom Metazoa; phylum Chordata; class Amphibia; order Anura; family Bufonidae; genus Bufotes; species Bufotes viridis. The sequence continues at coordinate 15,194,554 of CM065592.1, read as the reverse complement.
GTAGGCCCCTGACACCCAGACAGAGGAGAGGTTATTTGACAGTAAAAAGAGGTTAATGTTTCCCACCAATGCAGCAAGCGATTAAACGAAATATAGGCCCCTGATAACTAGACAATGTAGAGGTCATTTGACAGTATAAAGAGGTCAATGTCCCCCACCAATGCATCAAGCGATAATACAAAATATAGGCCCCTGACAACCAGAAAATGTAGAGGTCATTTGACAGTATAAAGAGTTTAATGTCTCCCACCAATGCAGCAGGTGATGAGAAAAAATATAGGCCCCTGACAACCAGACAATGGGGCGGTCATTTGACAGTAAAAAGAGTCAGTTATAAATGTCTATTCTGCACAAGGTACGGACAAGTCCTGTGGGATCCATGCCTGGTTCATTTTAATGAACGTGAGCTTGTCCACGTTGGTTGTGGACAGGCGGCTGCGTTTGTCTATAATGACGCCCCCTGCCGTGCTAAATACACGTTCGGACAATACACTGGCCGCAGGGCAGGCCAGCACCTTCAAGGCATAAGGGCAAGCTCTGGCCATGTGGACAATTTGGAGACCCAGAAGTTGAATGGGGCAGGACCATCAGTCAGTACGTGGAAGACATGTACTGTTCCAACATGTTGTTGAAATGCTGCCTCCTGCTAACACGTTCCCTATCAGCTGGTGGTGCAGTTTGCTGTGGCAAGGTGACAAAACTTTTCCACAGCTCCGGCATGCTAATCCTACTGTCTAAGGAGTGGCCGTGACACAGCTGCGTTGGCGACCTCTTCCTCCTCCGCCTCTGCATTTGCCTTGTGCTTCCACTTGCACCCCCGTGTCAGTTGGGAATGCCCTCAGGAGCGTGTCTACCAGCGTGCACTTGTAGTCGCGCATCTTCTTATCACGCTCCGGTGCGGGAATTAAGGTGGGCACGTTGTCCTTGTATCGGGGATCTAGCAGGGTGACAACCCAGTAGTCAGCACAAGTTAAAATGTGGGCAACTCTGCTGTCAGACACTGCAGCATGTAGTTGCTCATGTGTGCCAGGCTGCCCAGAGGTAACGATAAGCTGTCCTCTGTAGGTGGTGTATTGTCTGTGTACTCTGTGTACTCCGTATTCCCCCAGCCACGCTCCAGTGATGGCCCTGAGCTGCGTATGGTGCCACCCTGCAGTGAAACCGGTTCCTCCTCCTCCTCTACCTCACCCTCCTCCTCCTCATCTTCCAGATGTGTGCCCTGGCTGTCCACATGTGTACCTGGCTTCTGCTGGTGCAGGAACCCACCCTCTGAGCCACTTCTGTATGACCTGCCTGAAACCCTGTTAAATGCTCCCTCTTCCTCCTCCTCCTGTGCCGCATCCTCTTCCATCATTGCCGTAATATTTTTTTCAAGGAGACATAGAAGGGGCATGGTAATGCTAACAACGGGGTCATCAGCACTGGCCTTGTTGGTTGAGTACTCCAAAGAACGCAACAAGGTACACAGGTCTCGCATGCAGGCCCAGCCACTGGTGGTGAAGTGGTGCTGATCCGCAGAGCGACTGACCCATGCATACTGCATCTGAAACTCCACTATCGTCTCTCCAGCAAATGTAAGGTGGAATTCCACCTGGTGGGCATGTCGCATATGAGGCGGTGAGCAGGAAGGCCGAAGTTACGCTGCAGCGCAGACAGGCGAGCAACAGCAGGAGGAAGAACGCCGAAAGCGTGCAGATACGGACCGCACTTTCAGCAGCAGCACTGACATGTCTGGGTAGTTTTTAAGAAACTTCTGCACCATTAGATTCAGCACATACACCAGGCAAGGGATGTGCGTCAAACCGGCTAGTCCCAGAGCTGCTACGAGATTTCACCCATTATCGCACACCACCAGGCCGGGCTTGAGGCCCACCGGCAGCAACCACTCATCAGTCTGCTGTTCTATGCCCCTCCAAAGCTCCTGTGCGGTGTGGGGTTTGTCACCCAAACACATGAGTTTTAAAATCGCCTGCTGACGTTTACCCCGGGCTGTGCTTAAGTTGGGGGTGAGGTTCTTTCGATGACCAGATGCGGGGGATGGTAGAAGAGGAGGAGGAGGAGGAGGATGATGCGGAGTAGGAGGAGGAAGCAACAGGAGGCAATGAATAATGCCCTGCGATCCTCGGTGGTGGAAGGACATGCGCCAAACCGCTATCCGCCTCAGGCCCAGCCGCCATTGCGTTTACCCAGTGTGCAGTTAAGGTGATATAGCGACCTTAGCCATGCTTACTGGTCCATGTATCTGTGGTTATGTGGACCTTGCCACAGATGGCGTTGCGCAAGGCACACTTAATTTTATCCTCAACTTGGTTGTGCAGGGAAAGGACGGCTCGCCTGGAAAAGTAGTGGCGGCTGGGAATAATGTATTGGGGACAGCCACCGCCATAAGCGGTTTGAAACAGTCCGTCTCCACCAGACGGAATGACAGCATTTCAAAGGCCAGTAATTTTGAAATGCTGACATTCAGGGCCAGGGCTTGAGGGTGGGTAGGTGGGTATTTCCTCCTTCTCTCCAATTTTTGGGAGATGGACAGCTGAATGCTGCCGTGTGACATGGTGGAGATGCTTGGTGATGGTGTCGTATGTGGTGGTGTTGGTGGAACATCCTCTGTTTGCTGGTCGCCAGGTGCCACGGTGATGCCAGAGGTGGAGGGAGAGGCCGAGCCAGCAGCAGAAGAGGGAGCAGGAGAAGTATCAGAGAGTTCCTTGTTTTTAAGGTGTTTACTCCACTTCAGTTTATGCTTTGCATGTAGATGCCTGTTCATGCAGGTTGTGCTCAGGTTAAAAACGTTTATGCCTCACTTCAGGCTCTGATGGCACAACATGCAAACCACTTGTGTCTTGTCGTCAGGACATTGTGTGAAGAACTGCCACACCAATGAACTCCTTGGAGCAGGCCTTGGTGTGCTCGGTGCCTGGGTACAGTGGACAGTAGCAGGTGTACTGTCTCTGGAACGGCTGCTGCGCTTTTGCACCCTGCTCCCTTTTTTGCTGTGCTGTTGCCTCTGTGCAACCACCGCCTCTTCCTCAAAACTGCATGCCTCACTAGCACGATATTCAGTCCAGTCTGGGTCTAGGACTTCATCATCCTCCACATCATCTTCCACCCATTCATGATCCCTGCCCTCCTCGTCGGTCTGCACATTGCAGAAAGCCACAGCAGTTGGCACCAAAAGTGGTTGAGCGCCAGTGCATTCAAGATCTTCCTCTTCTGGGACATGGCTAGGTAGATGGGCCGGGGAAACCCTGCCAACAGAGTCTTTAAAAAGCATGAGACATTCCTGCATGATTTGGGGCTCTGACTGCTTGGCTGATTTGCAGGGGGGTAAGGTGGAAGACTGATGGGCATGGGCTGCAGGTGCCAACTCTGAGCTTTCTGCAGAGGACTGGGTATTAGATACTGTGAAGGAACTGGAGGCACTGCCAGCCCCCCAATCTACTATCGCCTGGTACATGTTCTGGCTTCACCATCCGTAGAGAGGCATTTCGGCCTATCAAATAACGCTGCAGATTCTGTCATTTACTCGCACCAGAGGACAGTGTTTGACTTGGAGCAGTAGTTGGCGCTGAACAGCCACGTCCTCTCCCAGCAATAGTAGCTCCACCAACACCACCACGACCATGCCCACGTCCCTTATTTGATGTTCTCCTCATTATTTGCGTTTACCCACCAAGCTGAAAGATTGATCTCTCTGGTGTCAATTTAACTGCCACTAGTCGACAATTACGTTCGCTAAGGCAGTGCCCGTGTTATAAAAATGCTCTGTGGACCCAGAATAATGTTTTTTGTGCCCAAAATACACTGATTTTCAATTTCTATGCGGAAATGTAAATTTTTTTTTGGTAGGCTGTATGCACAAGTGGTTTGTGGAACAAGAACAAGTATCTTTGTAATAAAATACTGAAAATTTGTATTTCACTGCTGTAAATTGAAATTAATTATTTATACGCCGGACGCTCAACAGTTTTTTCGGCCTAAAACACAGCTTTTTTCAATAAAACCCCAAAATGCAGTTTTTAACTGCTGTACATTAAAAGTATATATTTATACTATGTATGGACACTAGATTTGGGGACCCAGAACACGGATTTGGTCACCAAAATTCACAAATGCAGTATTTAACTGTTATAAATTGGAAATAGTTAAACGACGGATGCACAACAGTTTTTTGGGCCAAAAACACGGCTTTTTTCAATAAAACCCCAAAATGCAGTTTTTCACTGCTGTACATTAACTGTAGATAATTATACTATGTATGGACACCAGATTTGGGGACCCAGAAGACGGATTCCGTCACCAAAATTCACAAATGCAGTATTTAACTGTTATAAATTGTAAATAATTATTTAAATGACGGATGCACAACTGTTTGTCCAAAATGTTATGTGGGTCAGGATTTCAATTTTTTTGTCAAAAGAATACACTTACTCTGTATTTCACAGCAGCAATGTAAAATAGGTGGTTGTAATGGGTATTTCAGACTGTTTGGTGGACCTTGAATAACGTTTTTTTTCTATAACAAACAAAGAAGCACTATTTCCATGCAAAAATACAAAATATGTCGTTGGACGGTGTATGCAGAACTGTTTTGTGTACAGGGAATACGGTTTTTCCCCCAAAATTAAACGGATTCTCTATTTCACCACAGAAATGTCAAATATATATTTGGCGGTGTAAAATAGGATTGCTGGATCAGGATGACCAATACACTGATGCACTATTTGATAGCTGAAATGGAAAATACGGTTTAGTGCATATTATACAAAAGTGCTCTGTGGCACCACAGATCCCAGGCTAGACAAATGGACTATGTCACCCCTTAAACATACAAAAGGCAATATAGGGGACTTGAGCAGCCAGAAAAAAAAGTTTTTTTTTCCTTCACTTTGCTACAAAATAGCATTACGCCGATGTCCCTGGCAGGCTGGCAGGCATGCAGTACACTGCAGTGCCTAAAATGGACGCTGACCCCCACCTCAGTAAGAGATTGATTACAAAAAAAATCTCCCTGGCAGTGGCAGGGTACATAAATGTAGGATTGCTGAGGCTCCCTCCCTCTCTATCTGCTGTATCTTTTGGATTAAAGTAGAACAGGTTCTTCAGATTTCTGCCCTATTCTGTCCCTGATCGCACCAGGAGCAACCGTGCTCTAATCTCAATTCAGCAGACTGACGTGTGGCACTACGGGACTCCAGCTTATAAAGAGGCTGGGTCACATGCTGCACTCAGCCAATCACATCCATGCCATTAGTAGGCATGGCTGTGATGGCTTCTTAGGGCAAGAAGTATAACTCTTGCTGATTGGCTGCTGTGCAGCCCTTCAGAAAGTGGGAAGAAATCGCCGAACAATGGACCCGAACCCGAACTTTTTTGAAAATTTTCGAGTTTGGGTCCGTGTCCCGAACACCCCAAAATTCAGTACGAACCCGAACTATACAGTTCGGGTTCGCTCAACTGTAGACCTGAGCAAAGGGTGTCACGTATGAGCTGCCACTGTATAAAGACTAAGTTACACCCTGTCTGTCTGCATCATTAACAAATTGGTCACATGTTCCTCTGCTCATACAGTCTGTCCGACATGTGGAGCGTGGAGTTTCAATGTGTGGAAAAGTCACATATGAGGCAATGTAGGGGAACACCATTCTGCCTTTGCAGGTCAAGGAGGATGTGTTTTGCATGGTAAGAGTGGTGGATGTGTATGCAAAGTTTCCTTGACATTTTCAAGAAGTATTGCAGTTGGGTGGAAGACTTTAGGAACAGGATGACAATCAGATTGAAGATGTGCGCCATGCAGGGTCAGGCTCCCTGATGCAAAGCAAGGATAATGTTCTTCCCATTATAATTGAACATGGTTCCTATGCCCAGTTGGTGAGGAGACATGATTCAATTTCTTGGTTGATGATGCAGAGCAGTTCCTCCCTGGTGTTCACCCAAGCTGACCAGTTGGAGAACTGCATGCTTTGCATAGATGGTATGCTGGAGGACCACTCTGAACTGTGCCTACAATGGAGGCTGAGGACTATGTGGAGGATGAGGAAGGCAGAGGAGGACATTGGGGCAGAAATCCCACAATTACAAAGCAGAAGCGGCATTGCCATCACCTGTCCAATTTGCTAAATACTGTGCCAGAACAGCATTTACCGGAACTGCATTTACCCAGTGGTCTGTAAAGGACATATATTGTCTTTGACCATAGTTACAGCTCCACATGTCAATGTTGGCGTGAACTGTACCAGATGCTGACAGGCTCAAGGACTGGCCCACTTTCTGCTCAACATATGTGTTGAGGGGTGGTACAGCTTTTCAGAAAAGTAATGATGACTTGGAACTCTCCAACTTGGCTCTGCACAAGCCATCCTCTCTCTGAAAGACACATAGTCAACGACATGGAAAGGGAAGGACTATTGTACTGGCAACTTGGCCAGGAGTAGGTTCAGCTTCTGCACTGTTGGATGAGTGCACACATACCATTATCTCATTGCAACCGCCTTGGTGATCGATTACTGGTGAAACACGTTATGAAGAGTAGGAGGAGCATCAGGAACAATAGACAAAGGGAAGGAACAATAGCTCCCTCTGCTGAGGTTGAGGAACCCTGACTGCTGGAAAGGGGGTGCAGGCCGCTAGGAGGTGCAGCAGGTGCTGCGTCAGGCTGTACCAATATATTAGTGCCACGGTTTTCCCAGGCCACTTTATGGTGATGCTCCATGTGTTGATGCAGTGCGCAGCTGTTGAACAAGATAAATGAGCCTATATATTAGACTGCCTGTTGACACTGAAAGTACAGTAGATGAACTAGATAAACTCATCTATATACTAGACCGCCTAGTGACAATGAGTCGGACGCACCGTGGGGGAGATTTATCAAATTGGTCTAAAGTAGAACTGGCTTAGTTGCCCATACCAATCAACCAGATTACACCTTTTCCAAAGGAGCTGTGAAAAATGAAAGGTGGAATCTGATTGGATGCTATGGGCAACTATCCCAGTTCTACTAACCAGTTTGGGCAAAGTCTATGTATAACAGAACAGATTAAGATAAACGCGCCTATATATCAGACCGATTGTTGACACAGAGTATGACGCACACCAAGTCTATATATAACAGAACAGATTAAGTATGAATGGTGCAGCAGGTGAACTAGATAAATGTGCTTATATATCAGATCGGCTGTTGACACTGAGTCTGACATAGAGTAAGTCTATGTATAACAGAACAGATTCAGTATGAATGGTGCAGCAGGTGAACAAGATGCACAGGGCGATTATACTCAGCCTGCACTGTCCCTGCAGTCTCCTTATGTTCTCCCTACAGTTTTTACTCTCCCCACAATCTGCCTGCACTGTCCCTGCAGTCTCCCTATCCAATATTCTACAATTAATAGTTTTCTGAAACACTGTCCGTAGCGCTTGCCACATCTCTCCCTATGCTCAGCTCAAAGTGAAATGGTGAACTGGAGACTTCATGGGATGAGGCTTTTGCAGTGCTGTGACATCAGAGCATGGCTATCTGCGGATTGTCTGGCTGCACGGCATTGTGAGTGATCTCTCATTCCCGGGATTCTTAAGTTCACTTTGTAACATGTGTAGCTGCCATTTTAGGAAAAAACAATTCGTTACAACAAAGAGAGAGGAAATTTGGATTAGTTGCAAATTAAATTTTTCCTAAATTCCTTTGGATTGAATTCCACTTCAAATGCTTTGATTCGCTCAACCCTAGTAATAATTACATAATATTAAAATCTTAGACACCCCTTTAATTTATAAAAAAAATAAAAAATGCTGTGTTAAATAACTTACTTAACAATTTCTAGTTGCCACCAAACCTTGTGAAGTGCAACAATAAAATCAGCCTACCTAATTGTACCAGTATTCACACCATACCTGAACATAACAATGGGACCAGACCACCAGGTAAGTAATAGAGGTTGAGTTTCAGGTGTCAAGATACATGTTGAAATTGCACAGACTTATGAACATACTATATAATGACAGGGACATCAGAGGGAAACCTAAAAGCAAAACATTTAGAGAACCAAAATGATAAAAAAGAAAATGCACAGCATCATACACCTGTCCCATCTTAAGTTTGATTTTTTCTTTACGCAGTGAAATGCATATTTATTGACATGAGTAAGACCCCCGAGGGTAAAGCAATTTCAGCAGCGAATCAAATTAATTATTTTCAATGACATTTGTAGAAAATACCAGGAAAACATAATTTTGTCACATGAGAATACAGGAGATAATATCACAGGTTACACAGGAGACAGACAACATACATTGATATGGGGTCATTTTAGAGTTGGACAGGACTCAAAAAGACAAATGCTTTACAGTACATTGCAACAACATTTCATCAAGTCAGACTCCCCATGCAAACAGTCACATTAAAACTTTACTACTGCTCCACAAATGGAGCCATAAGGACTCAACTAGGGATGAGCGAATTTCATATTTTGAAATTTGTTTTCGCTTCGTATTGTGGTATTTACTGAACTGTGTTATGGATTCCGTTACCACGTACCATAACGCAATTCCATGACCGAATGCATAACAGAATGACTTTAGAGGCTATGGGTTTATGGGCTGCATAACGGATCCGTCCCGTTTCCGTTATGCAGGAGAGGATATGCACTAGAAATAATATGCTCTAGAAGTTTCCTGATAATGGAGAAAATGGTTGGCACGGCAGAACATTACAATAGCTTTATATGCAGACAGAATGCTCTGATATATTCGCGATTGCGTAAATCGGCAATTAATGATGCGCATATTTTTGCGCAATACGTGCAACTTCACATTTTAGCAGGTCTGACTACAAATTACTGATTGGTGCACTAAGTATTGTGAACTTGTGACATCATAGCACTATGTATGTATGTATGTATTGTGGCAATGTAAATAGTGATGGGTGCAATAAAGTCCCGGGAAAGCATGGAAAATGGATGTTGTTTGCACCAGGAGCGTGTCACCACGGGGCCCAGCCTTGGTGGAGTAAAGGCCCTAGATATCGGTGGCCACTATAGGTAGCTAACTGCTACATCCAGCTTTCCCAGAGTGTGATATCGTCCACACCCCTCCTGTTTCCTTCACATTGCTTGGTATGTCTACTCTGAAGCTAACTGCAGCATCCAGCTTTCCCAGAGTCTGATATCGTCCACACCCCTCCTGTTTCCTTCACATTGCTTGGTATGTCTACTCTGAAGCATTAATGTCTATTTCCCTGCTGGATTTATTGAGTATTTGTTTACATTGACTATTTCTGTATCTGGTCCTCCCTTGATTAGGCCATAAGTAGCCCCCTCCCCTCTTGTTCACACCTGATTGAACACTGAGTGGTATAAATCTAAGTTCTTAGCTCATTCCAACATGTAACATCTTCAAAGTGCAACATTCTAAGTGCTGAGACTGAATTATACCAGAATTGAACCAGAAGGGACCCAAAGATAACTACAAAAAAGTTAATGTAAACAATGTTTCAATCTTTCATCTTACTCTACCCACTTTTCCTAAACCTCCTAAAATAACCCCACATCCATACACCCAGCATGGAACTATTCATATCTCCCTCCATCTTACCTTCTCATCTGACTAATTGCACAAACTTGTTTGGCAACGTAAAACACTTCCTTCCCAAACACACACAGATACCCCCTGCCCTTTCTTTTTCTCACCTACTAACACTTTCTCTGCTTCTCCTTATTGCTGGTGATATCTCACCAAATCCAGGCCCCCTTCATCAAATCCCCACTATCACCTCTCCCTTCTACTACAAATCTCATTCCACAAATTTCTGCAACCCCTTAAACCTATAACCATTCCTCTGACCCCTGCTCCTTTGGTTCCTCTTGATGGAGCATTATGGAACGCTCGCTCTGTCTGTAACAAACTCTCCTACATTCATAATCTCTTTATCTCTCAAAAACTTTCCTTTCTGGGTCTCACAGAAACATGGCTGACACCCTCCGACACCTCCTCCCCTGCTGCACTCTCGTATAGTGGATTTCATTTCACTCACACACCCCCGCCCTGGCAGCAAACATGGTGGAGGAGTTGGTCTGCTCCTATCAGATACCTGCTCCTACAGCCCAACTCCACTGCCGCCCTACATTGCACCCACTTCATTTGAAGTACACTCTGTTCGCATCTACTCTCCCTCCAACCTCCAAGTAGCTGTTATTTACCGCCCCCCAGGTCCAGCCACCATCTTTCTTGACCACTTTAACACCTGGCTCCTACACTTTCTTTCTGCTGACATCCCCACTATCATCATGGGTGACTTCAACATTTCCATTGACACCTGCCACTCAGCCGCCTCTAACCTCCTATCACTCTCTTCCTCCTTCGGCCTCTAACAGTGGTCTTCCGTTCCCACACACAGTGATGGTCACACTCTAGATCTTATCTTTACCCGCCTCTGCTCCCTATCTAACCTTTCTAATTCGCCTCTCCCCCTATCCGACCACAACCTACTCACCTTCTCTTCACTCGTCTCTGCTGCTGAGCCCCTTGTCCATACACTAGCACACCCCCGCAGGAACTTTAAACATCTTGACTTTCGCTTGCTCTCCGACTCTCTTCTGCCACTCTCTTCAATTTTTTCCCTCCAAGACCCAGATACTGCCACCACCCTATATAACACCACAATAAGTGCAACTCTGGACACTATTGCCCCACTTACACACAACAAAACCAGAAAAATCAACAGACAACCCTGGCACACATACCTGACCAAAAATCTCAGACTAGCTTCCAGGGCTGCAAAGCAATCCCTCCTCATTTTCAAATCCTCACTTGCTGATGCAAAACAGGCCTACTTCTCATCTCTCATATCTTCCCTATCCCACAACCCAAAACAACTTTTTAACACCTTTAATTCTCTTCTCCGTCCACCACCCTCTCCTCTCATCTCAACTGAGAACCCCTGCTCTTCTCCATCTACACCTTCGGCCTGGGACAGCTTATAGAGTCCCATGGCTTTAAGTATCACTTTTATGCTGATGACACACAAATCTACCTCTCTGGTCCAGACATCACCACTTTACTATCCAGAATCCCACAATGCCTATATCGCATGTCCTCCTCCTTCCCCTCTCATTTTCTAAAACTTAACATGGATAAAACAGAATTCATCATCTTTCCCCCATCTTGCTCACCCCCCCCCCAACAGACCTTTCTATCACAATCAATGGCTGCACGCTCTCCCGGTCAACCAAGTCCGCAGCCTTGGAGGGACCTTGGATTCTGCCCTCTCCTTCCGACCACACATCCAAGCCCTTTCCACCACCTGCGGCTTCCAACTCATAAACATCTCCCGCATCCGCCCTCAACTTTGAATCAGCAAAAATGCTTGTACATTCCCTCATCATCTCCCGCCTAGACTACTGCAACATTCTCCTCTGTGGCCTTCCATCTAGCTCTCTCGCACCCCTACAATCTATCCTCAATTCTGCTGCCCGACAAATCCACCTCTCCCCCAATTACTCCTCTGCCTCTCCCCTCTGCCAGTCCCTTCACTGGCTCCCCATTGCCCAGAGAATTCACTTTAAAATACTAACCAACACATACAAGGCCGTCCACAACCGGTCCCCTCCCTACATCTCTGATCTACTTTCCCGATACATCCCCACACGCAATCTTCTATCCTCACAGGACCTCCTTCTCTCCTTTCCTCTTATCACCTCTTCCCACACTCGCCTCCAGGATTTCTCCCGTGCATCCCCCGTACTCTGGAACTCGCTACCCCAACATATCAGACTCTCACCTACAGTGGAATCATTCAAAAGCAACCTGAAAACCCACCTCTTCAGACAAGCCTACGACCAGTGACTGCTGCCTCTATACCACCATGACCAGCTTCACCCTCGCCTACTGTCTCCATCCCCCATACCATGTAGATTGTAAGCCCTCACGGGCAGGGCCCTCTATCCTTCTGTACCAGTCTGTAACCCGTCTCGTTCATGCTTAAGGCAATTGCCTGTATTATGTATGTGCACCGCTTATGATATGTACAGCGCTATGGAATGAATGGCGCTCTAAAAATAAATAATAATAATAATAATAATAATAATGATAATAATCCAGCAGGCTGTTTCAGCAGGACACTGTCTGAATGCCCTTTGGCCTCAATAACTATAATGGAGACTGGTGGAAATCCAGCTGCAACCCGGCAAATATGCGCTCAGCAGTATTTGTCTGTCCGATTCTCTGCATATTTCTCGGATTGCGACCGTATCTCCACTGGTCCCTTCTATAGTTATTGGGGCCAGCGGGCATTAAGGCAGTGTCCAGAAATGCTGAACCGAGAGAGCTCCGGCAGGGAACACTGGTGTGAAACTAGCCTTAGTCACACAGATGCAGATAAACACACAACAAGGGAAAGATTAACACTTGCAATGCAAAACTGAGGACATAGTCACAATTCACATCACAAGTAACCGGAACCAGGATACTGTACATGGAGCATTGGCACGGGCCAAGTGAAAGGTCACTAGAACAATTCCTCCCTGCAAACGTGTTTTCATCAATATTTCTGTGATGCCTTGTGTACACAGACTACTTCAGGATTTACAGAATGTTTCAATAAGGTTAAAGATATTATCCAACTGTAACTGATAAACTATCATTATGTCACTGGCCTAGGATAAGCAGCAAGAAGGCCATGGCGCTAGGGCCTTCTCAACTAACTGATCATTGTTAGTCCTGGGTGTCAGACCACCACTGATGCCTACACAGTCCTAAACATGCTATATGCATGTAACTACCTTCTGCGTCCACTTTCCACAACCCTTTTTCAAGCCTGCGGCATAGTATCTGATGAAGGCAAATATATGCCGAAACGTTATACAGTTACTGCCGCACGTGAATCAACAAACAAGAGAATAAACCATTTAAGCATTACCACCTTGGCTGCTGTTGTTATATTTGCATACGTATTGGGTTGGAACCCTACAGACAGCCCTCAAACAGAGTGCGCCGAAGACAGATTTGTACTGGCCTAGGATAAGCAGCAAGGAGGCCATGGCGCTAGGGCCTTCTCAACTAACTGATCATTGTTAGTCCTGGGTGTCAGACCACCACTGATGCTATTCAGAAGAAAGGTCATCAGTTACAAACAGTTGGATAACCTCTTTAAACACTCAGACCTGCTGTCAAGTACAGGGAGTGCCCTGTCACTTGACCGGGGTACACCTGGCAAGGGTCAATCTATTTCACGCACTCAATCTCTCACACCCCTACACACAGGCCACAGATTGAACACAGATCACACCCCGATACAGCCTTTCATTAATATACGAATTAATTAGAGACTCATAGAAAACCCTACAGTGCCTCACTCACATGCAGATGCACACTAGCACTAGCCACACTAATAGCACATACACCGTAATGCAAACCGCACACATACACTTAAAAATTGCGGTTTCTGGGCTCATTCAGGATATAAGGCAAACCCATCAAAGATAGGTTTTAATGTACTAAAATGTACAGTACATAAGTTAAAAAAAATAAAAAGAATTAACAGACAAACATAGATGTGCAAAAATACTTATAAAAATAAAAGGATAAAAACAGAAAGGTTCTTAACAAAATACTCAGCAAATTGCTTGATACGAGTCCGTTCTGGATCCGTGGGTAATGGAACATGAAACAGAAGCAAATGCCAATCGTATCCCAAATTTGTATCAATGAAAGGTTCAAAACCCCCCATTTTTATCTCCATTTGGCAGAAGGTGGAACTCAGGGGGTCTCCCATCCTTGGTCCAGCCTTCTGAGAAGGCCTTCATTATGGGTGCGAGCTCCACCTCTCTCCCTCAGCTAGCACACATGAAATATCATTAAAACAAGTCTTCCCATCGACACTAATGGATATCCAGGGCCCAACATGTTTTAATATCACGTGTTTCATCATGCTGATCATTCTTATACCAAATATGACCGGTGTGGGGGTCCCAGAAGGTGAGTTTCTCATTATGGGGGAATTCTGGGTGTCAAGGATGTTTAGACTCGCTTGTGATGCTTACATTATACGTAATGCAATTATTACAATGATTAATATGTGAGTTGCACCAGAGATGAGTTATAGCTTACGATATATTTTCTTCATCTTCTGGTAATCCATCTAGTTATCATTTCCAAAGTACCAGTTTTTAACAGTCTGGTGATAATATGATATCCTCCAAAGGGGATGCATATTCCACATGCAGGACCTGACTGACCGGCAATGTGGAGACAATATTTGGGAATGGTGGCATTCAGTATACAGAATGGCACAACCGAAAAAATCATACACAGAAGTTGGCCTCTATTTATCACACTTGGTAATTCGAAAAAACACACATCCACAAGCTTAGCTTTGATCTATAACTGCTTCTCAGCACAATTAAATTTGCTTCTCAGCGCAATATTTAGTGTACGGCCCCCTATGCTGCATGCTGTACAAGAGGCATTAGTGTACATTTTGATCAAAAGGTTGCCTCTTAGAATGGGACCTACTCTAAATTTGGCACGGCACTGTCTGGCAACTGCCGGTGCCACAGCTTCGCACCAGCAGGCGGTGGGATCCAGCCGCCAAACAGCACCCCTGCTGTTATTGTGCGCTTTGGGTCAGCGGTTCACACTAAAGAAAAGTTCTCTAGAAAAACAACTTGGTCAGTAACCAAGTTTTGTGTGCCTTTACTGAATGTGCTCAATAAAAGACATGAACAGCACAACTGAGATGGTTTGGTTACAATTGTATTGATTGAGTAATTCAGTTCTGATTTGATTCGGGCCAAATAAATTTGACCTAGATCCAAAGTGCCACAATTGTCCTAAAAAGTCATGTATGACTCTATGGGATCTTTTTGGACTGAATCCAATCCCTTTCAAGTTTTTTTATCCGTTCACGACACATGACATACTACTACATCATGGCGGGGGATGCGTTACCGCAAATTGATGTAGTAGCACATCATGGTTAATTTGGGCTGATGAATCAACGCATGTCACCTCAAAGTTTGTCAGAAGAGAAATCCTTTCAGGACCAAGATGCCATACTCAAAAACCACTTTCGGGAAAAGGGATACCCACATCCTCTCATCGAAAAAGCCTACCAATGTGCAAAGGAACTGCAAAGGCCAGATGCCTACAATCCACTTCAAAGAAAGGAGATTCCAAAGACAATGCGTATAGGAGCCGGAGTTTCCTTACTACTTTCTCAGCAGCACACAGAAAAATAAAAACATCCTTCTGAGACACTTGCCCTTACTGCTGCAAGATGCCCATCTTAGCAAAATACTTTCACGACCTTCAAACGGGCACTATTCATCAAGACTATTCGTGCCCCCAGTAGGCTCAGACAGCATCAAGAGAATCCTCTATGGATACCTACCAAGCCAGTAGGTGGCTACAAGTGCGGTGCTGCCAGATGCTAATGTTGCTCTTTTATCACCCACCAACTGGAATTTCGTTCCAAGTGAAACATTCCCTTTTAACTGTCACTTGGACTGTAAAGCCGAATATGTCATATACTATATTGAGTGCCAATGCGGTTTACAATATATAGGCCGTACAACACATAGGCTTCATGACCGTCTCAGCCAATACTGGCATAACATCTAGAAAAGTTTTTTGAAGTAGGGTGTTAGGAAGCACCCTTAGACACCCTGGAATACAAAATCCAATTCGTACTACTTCAATTGAACACATCCTTCCTACCATCAATTTAAGGTTCTCAAAAAGAAGGAAATTTTTTGGATGTTAAAAATTTCTACTATTAACCAATGAGGTCTTAATAAGGTCACTGAAATAATTTTATAGAATATACCCATTGTTTTTGTTTTTCTCCTTTCTCTTAAGTTCAACCCTTTCTCTTAATTTCAGATACTCGGGCAAACCTTTATGACTACTACTGGATTTATATATTTTCATGTAAGTTATTTATTTATTTTATATATTGTTTCTAATAATACTATTTTTTAATGCTTGTATGTTTTAAACTCACGATTATCAGCCTGTTTTAATATACATACTTTTTTTCACCATTTATTCACCCTCTAACTGCCTAAAGGGTAAGCTTCTTTTTACATCAATTTGTCTGCCCTCCCTCTTGCCCTCCCCTGCTGTTTTGGCACCTTTTTTGTCATTTTAAAACCCTTTTTCGCCTGTATGCTATCATTTGGATGTTTTCTGAAGAAGGAGCCCATTCGGCTCTGAAACGCATCATATGTGCCTCCCTAAAAAGTTTTAATAAGAACACTGCCTCTCACCAGTTCCTTAGCAGAGTGCAGATTGTCTTTTTTTCTTCACTGCTTCCAGTTATGTACTTGTCAGCCTTCCAGGGAACCGAACATTCACACGGCAAGCCAATGAAACAATACCTCCTGCTTTACAATGTGTTGTGCCTTTGCACAACTGCATAAGGTAAACCTCTTTGTTTTTTACTTACCATACTTTTTTATGGTCCTCCCAATGTGAGCTTTTCTTCTCTCTTCCTGAAAGCAACCAGGGCCACATCTCGTTCTGGATCTGGTGATGCCGTTGGCACTGTGGGTGGGTTAGGACCAAAACGTGCCAGAACTAAGCTGAGCTCAGCTGCCTCTACCACTGCAGTACTAGTATCTCTTTCCTGGCCTTTTTCTCCATGCTGCCAAAAGACAAAAGTATTGCCTTGTGCAAACTGCGCAGAAGCAAAAAGACTTGGGCAGGCAAACACAAACGTAGGCACCACAGCTCTATTAAACCACATGAAGTGGCATCACCCCATCCCGTGGGCAAACAGAGGTGGCAATGCAGCAGGAGTTCCCTCTTCTCCCGGTCAAGCTCACGGCAGCCAGGTCGCATGCATGGCCAGCTTCTCCCGCTCAGACTCCTCCTCCGGTTTCTTCGTCAGCCATCGATAACGGTATGCATGGCCAGGAAACAACTCTACACTCCCAGGAATCAGATGGTGCGCAAGCTTAATTCCCACCTGGTCAAGTTGCTGGAGGTGCAGTTACTTCTGTATCATTTAGTGGAGTCTGCTGCCATAAGGGTGCTAATGGTGTACGCTCAGCCTCGCTGGAAGATTCGTAGCCAGCATTTATGCTCCCAAAAAGCCATCCCTGCCTTGTACTCTCACGTACGGCAAAGTTCACGCCACAGTGGACACCTAGAGCAGCTATTACAAGAAGGGACAGTACATGTCTTTCAGGGCCCACTGAGTCAATGTATTTTGCAGCAGTGAGTCAGCACCCTGGCAAGGAAGCCATGTTCTTTTGAACCCCCACGATTGTGTCAGCCTGGGTCACCATGGAACTAATCTGACTCCTTCTCCTCCAAGGACATGTTCCTGTCCCAAAAAGCAGCAGGGCAGTGGGTCACTCACACTACCCCTCTTCCAATCACATGTGTCAAATCAATCATTACCACACTGCGCTGATGCTGATCAGCCTGGGCGAGAGTAGCCACACTGGCAAGCAGTCATAGAGAAGCAAACATTCCGCTGGCTCTCACCTCGCTGACTTCAACTGGACAACTCTGTAATGGGTACAACATCCTGGCATCCCTGAAACTGGTAGAAATCACACATGCACCTTGCATGGCGCACATTATCAAGAGAGATGAGAGAATCAAAGTGGAATTTGATCCGAATTTCACGAAAAATGTGATTTGTCCCAAAGTCGAATTTACTTACACTTCGTGGTTACGAATCAAATTTTTTCTAAAATGCCTGCTGCACGTTACAAAGTGAATGTAAGAAGCCTGGGGACCAGGGATCACCAACAATGCCATGCAGACAGCCAATCAGCAGATAGCCAGCCCCTGTGATGTCACACCACTATAAAAAGCCTCCTCATGCCCAGCCTCTGACATTTTACAGTGAATTTAGTGCAGGGAGAGACGTTGCAGGCACTAGGGAAAGTGTTTAGGAAAGACTTTATTAAAAAATAAAAATATCGAGCAGATTATTCATAGTGTAGGGAAACAATAGGAAGGAATTATCCACACTGTAGGGAGAGATCAGGGACCAATAGGGGAGTGTACAGCCTGGGTAATAGGAGAGATTCTCTAACACCTTGCTGCACTAATTGGAGTTACTAAAAGTGATCTATTACTACAGATTTTAGGTTGTTTTAACCCCTTAAGGACGCATGACGTACCGGTACGTCATGGTTCCCAAGTCCTTAAGGACTCATGACGTACCGGTACGTCATATCTTTAAAATGAGACTGCGGCATGGCGGGGGATAATAGAAACAGGATGTCTGCTGAAATCATTCAGCGGGCATCCTGTCACAATGCCTGGGGGGGGTCATGTGACCCCCCTCCCCCCGTATCGGCGAGCACAGCAAACTGCAGGTCAGATCAGACCTGCGGTTTGCTGCGTTTATGGTCCATTCGGGTCTCAGGTGACCCGATGAACCGGAAAAGGACAGTAATCAAAATTTGTGAGAGTAAAATTTGCAAGAGTACCTCAGGGTACACTTACAAATTTCGTATGTATGAGGGGTGAGATTCCCGTATTGAACCCCCATAATGTCCCCCCACTCTTGGTGTTAGCGGGAAACTTGTGTGGGACCTTATGAACCCACTGCTAGATAAGGGTTACCACCTGTACCTGGATAACTTTTACACTAGCATTACCTTGTTCAGGTCCCTTGCCACCAGATCCACATCCGCTTGTGGGACCGTGCAGAAAAATCAGCGCGGCCTCCCTACCTCCCCCTCCAGGTACCTATCCCCAGGGGTGAGACCCGTGCCCTTACCAGTGGAAGACTGTTGCTGGTCAGCAGGCTCGGACTGGCCCACAGGGGTACAGGGGAATCCCCCGGTGGGCCCCAGGGCAAAGTGGGCCCCTAGTCTCCCAACCCGCTGCACAAGTGGCACATAACACTTTAAACTTACTGCACTACATACATATATTCAATGTACAGCACCTCAATAAGCCTATGTTCATATAAAAAACTTGTTAGATTATTTATTATATTTGAATGTATCCGTACGGTGGGCCCCAAAATAAATTTTACTGGTGGGCCCTAGGTATCCCAGTCCGACACTGCTGGTCAGGTATAAGGAACAAGAGGGATGTCCTTGTACTGTCCACAATCCACAGTAACAACACCATCCCCGTCTCTGTGCAAGGTACCACGGCAACGGTCCTCAAGCCCGATTGTATCGTCGACTACAATCGGTATATGGTAGGAGTTGATCTATCTGATCAAGTCCTCAAGCCATATAATGCCATGCGGAAAACCCGGGCATGGTATAAAAAAGTTGCGGTCTACTTGATACAGGTTGCCTTGTACTACGCTTTTGTACTATGCCGAAGCGCTGGCAGCACAGGGACATTCCTCCAATTCTATGAGGCAGTCCTCAAGGACCTGATCTTTTCAGACTGAGCAGGCCGGAGTACCTTGGGAATTGGAGGCGCCCGGATCGTCCCTGGCCAACACTTTCCAGGTGCGGTCCCCCATACTGGAAAGAAGGGACAAACCCAAAAAAGATGCAGAGTGTGTCACAAGAGGGGAATACGGAAGGACACAACCACTCAATGTGACACTTGCCCCGATCATCAGGGCCTCTGCGTTATCGATTGCTTCAGGGAGTATCACACTTCCATGGAGTACTAAATTTTTATAATCCCCCACAGTCCCCTAGAGAACGTAAAAAAATATAGTTCTCAGACTTTGAATACACGGAAACAATTTTTTTTCCCCAAAAATATTAGTTTTAGTGTAGGCATCCTCAAACTGCAGTCCTCCAGATGTTGTAAAACTACAACTTTTAGCATGCCCAGACAACCTACAGCTATCAGCAGGGCATTGTGGGAATTGTAGTTTTTAAACATCTGGAGGGCTGCAGTTTGAGGATGCCTGCTTAGTGTCTCCAAAGTCTGAGAGCCATACATATTGGGCATTGCCGCGTCGGTAAAAATCTTCTCTATAAAAATACCCCATAAACTAGCCCCTCGATAAACGCTGTCAAAAAAATCAAATAAAAACTATGTAAAAAAAAAGCGCCATTTTTATTGTCACCTTGGATCCCAAAAAGTGTAATAAAAATCCATTAAAAAGTCATATGCACCCCCAAATAGTGCCAATCAAACCGCCATCTCATCCCGCAAAAAATAAGCCCCTACATTAGATAGTCGCCCAACAAAAAAAAAAAAAAAAAACTGTAGCTCCTAGGCTATGGAGATACAAAAATATATTTTTTTTTCGTTCCTCAAATGATAATATAGTGTATAATCTAAACAAATTATATAAAGTAGACATATTAGGTATTGCCGCGTCCGTAACAATCTGCCCTATAAAAATAACATTTAACCCACCCCCCCCCCCTTCCACAGGATGAACAGCGTAAAAAAAAAACGTGTAAAAAAAAAGCCATTTTTTGTCACCTAACATCAAAAAAAGTGTAATAGCGAGCGATCAAAAAGTAATATGCCAATAAAACCACCATCTCATCCCACAAAAAATAAGCCCCTACATTAGACAGTCACCCAACCAAAAAAAAAACTGTAGCTCCCAGGCTATGGAGATACTAAAATTATTTAATTTTTGTTCCTAATTTTTTACCCAAACCCTCGGATGAACAGCGTTAAGAAATAAAATAAAAACCATGTAAAAACACCCATTTGTTGGCAAAATTTCCATTTGAATCCATTTTTTCAGCTAATAAAGCAAGGGTTAACAGCCAAACAAAACATAACATTTATTGCCCTGATTCTGTAGTTTGCAGAATCACCCCATATGTGGTCGTAAATGGCTATATAGCCACACGGCAGGGCATAGAATGAAGGGAACACCATATGTTTTCTGGAAGACTGATCTTTATGGACTGGTTTATTTACACCATGTCCCATTAGAAGCCTCCCTGATGTAGCCTAGACTAGAAAATCCAAAAAAGTGACCCCATCTAAGAAACTACACCCCTCAAGGTATTCAAAAATTAATTTACAAACTTTGTTAACCCCTTTGGTGTTCCACAAAACTCAATGGTGAATGTAGAAACAATTTTAGAATTTACATTTTTTGTTACCTTGCCTCAAAAAAGTGTAATATAGAGCAACCAAAAATCATATTTACCCAAAACAACAACCACCTTATCGCTTAGTTTCCAAGATGGGGTGACTTTAATGGAGTTTCTAATAAAGGGGTGCAGCAGGGGGCTTGAAAGGGTACATGGTGTAAATAAACCAGTACAGCAAAATCTGCCTTCCAAAAAACATATGGCGTTCCCCTTCTTCTATGTCCTGCCGTTTAGCCAAATAGTAGTTTACGACCACATATGGGGTGTTTCTGTAAACTACAGAATCAGGGCAACCCATATTTAGTTTGGCTGTTAACCCATTTTATCCAGTAATAAAGTAAGGGTTAAAATAGAAAATTTTCAAAAAAAAAATCAAAATTTCAAAATTGTTTCTCCATCTGCCATTAACTCTTGTTGAACACCTAAAGGGTTAACAAAGTTTGTAAACACAGTTTTGAATACCTTGAGGGGTGTTATTTCTTAGATGGAGTCACTTTTTTTGGAATTTCTATTCTAGGGGTGCAACGGGGGGCGTGAAATGAGACATGGTCTAAACAAAAAAAAAAAAGCCCTGCAAAATTTGCCTTCCAAAACCCATATGGTGTTCTCCTCCTTCTACAGTGGAGGAAATAATTATTTGACCCCTCACTGATTTTGTAAGTTTGTCCAATGACAAAGAAATGAAAAGTCTCAGAACAGTATCATTTCAATGGTAGGTTTATTGTAACAGTGGCAGATAGCACATCAAAAGGAAAATCGAAAAAATAACTTTAAAAAAAAGATAGCAACTGATTTGCATTTCATTGAGTGAAATAGGTATTTGAACCCCTACCAACCATTAAGAGTTCTGGCTCCCACAGAGTGGTTAGACACTTCTACTCAATTAGTCACCCTCATTAAGGACACCTGTCTTAACTAGTCACCTGTATAAAAGACACTTGTCCACAGAATCAATCAATCAAGCAGACTCCAAACTCTCCAACATGGGAAAGACCAAAGAGCTGTCCAAGGATGTCAGAGACAAAATTGTAGACCTGCACAAGGCTGGAATGGGCTACAAAACCATTAGCAAGAAGCTGGGAGAGAAGGTGACAACTGTTGGTGCGATTGTTCGAAAATGGAAGGAGCACAAAATGACCATCAATCGACCTCGCTCTGGGGCTCCACGCAAGATCTCACCTCTCAATGGTTCTAAGAAAGGTGAAAAAGCATCCTAGAACTACACGGGAGGAGTTAGTTAATGACCTCAAATTAGCAGGGACCACAGTCACCAAGAAAACCATTGGAAACACATTACACCGCAATGGATTAAAATCCTGCAGGGCTCGCAAGGTCCCCCTGCTCAGGAAGGCACATGTGCAGGCCCGTCTGAAGTTTGCCAATGAACACCTGAATGATTCAGAGAGTGACTGGGAGAAGGTGCTGTGGTCTGATGAGACCAAAATAGAGCTCTTTGGCATTAACTCAACTCGCTGTGTTTGGAGGAAGAAAAATGCTGCCTATGACCCCCAAAACACCGTCCCCACCGTCAAGCATGGGGTGGAAACATTTTGCTTTGGGGGTGTTTTTCTGCTAAGGGCACAGGACAACTTATTCGCATTAACGGGAAAATGGACGGAGCCATGTATCGTGAAATCCTGAGCGACAACCTCCTTCCCTCTGCCAGGAAACTGAAAATGGGTCATGGATGGGTGTTCCAGCACGACAATGACCCAAAACATACAGCAAAGGCAACAAAGGAGTGGCTCAAGAAGAAGCACATTAAGGTCATGGAGTGGCCTAGTCAGTCTCCGGACCTTAATCCAATCGAAAACCTATGGAGGGAGCTCAAGCTCAGAGTTGCACAGAGACAGCCTCGAAACCTTAGGGATTTAGAGATGATCTGCAAAGAGGAGTGGACCAACATTCCTCCTAAAATGTGCGCAAACTTGGTCATCAATTACAAGAAACGTTTGACCTCTGTGCTTGCAAACAAGGGTTTTTCCACCAAGTATTAAGTCTTTTTTTGTTAGAGGGTTCAAATACTTATTTCACTCAATGAAATGCAAATCAGTTGCTATCTTTTATTTAAAGTTATTTTTTCGATTTTCCTTTTGATGTGCTATCTGCCACTGTTACAATAAACCTACCATTGAAATGATACTGTTCTGAGACTTTTCATTTCTTTGTCATTGGACAAACTTACAAAATCAGTGAGGGGTCAAATAATTATTTCCTCCACTGTATGTCCTCCCGTTTGGCCAAACAGTAGTTTAGGACCACATATGGGGTGTTTCTGCAAACTACAGAATCAGGACAACGCATATTGAGTTTTGTTTGGCAGTTAACCCTTACTTTGTTACTGGAAAAAATTGATTAAAATGGAAAATTTTCCAAAAAAATCGAAATTCTAAAAATGTTTCTTCATCTGCAATTAACTCTTGTGGAACACCTAGAGGTTTAACAAAGTTTGTAAACCCAGTTTTGAATACCCTGAGGGGTTTACTTTCTTAGATGCAGTCACTTTTTTGGAATTTCAATTCTAGAGGTGCAACGGGGGGCTTGAAATGGGACATGATATAAACAAAAACAGTCCCGCAAAATCTGCCTTCCAAAAACCATATGGCGTTCCCCTCCTTCTGCGCCCTGCCGTTTGGCCAAACAGTAGTTTAGGACCACATATGGGGTGGTTCTGCAAACTACAGAATATAAGAAACTTATATTGAGTTTTGTTTGGAAGTTAACCCTTACTTTATTACTGGAAAAAATGGATTAAAATGGAACATTTTCCAAAAATTTGAAATTCCAAAATTGTTTCTCCATCTGCCATTAAACAGGACCTTTCACTAGTTTAAAAACTAAAAACTAACTATATCTGTGGGCAGAGTGGTGCCCAGGGGTCCCCCTGCAATTGCTAGTATGCCTGAGACTTCCAGGCTATGAGCTGTGCGCTGCGATTGGCCAGCGCTTCAGCAAGGGACACGCCTTATACAAAAACTTCACCCAGTACAACAGAGGGAGCTGCAGACACCGGAGCCTATACTGGGCAAACAGAGTGGCGCCCAGACATACTAGTAAGTGCAGGGGGACCCCTGGTCGCCGCTCTACCCACAGATATAGTTAATTTTTAGTTTTTAAACTGGTGAAAGGTCCTCTTTAACTCTTGTGGAGCACCTAAAGGGTAAACAAAGTTTGTAAACCCAGTTTTGAATAACTTGAGGGGTGTACTTTCTTAGAGGGAGTCACTTTTTTGGAATTTCTATTCTAGGGGTGCAACGGGGGGCTTAAAATGGGACATGGTATAAACAAAACCAGTCCTACAAAATCTGCCTTCCAAAACCCATATGGAATTCCCCTCCTTCTGCGCCCTGCCGTTTAGCCAAACAGAAGTGTAGTTTATGACCACATGGTGTTTCTGCAAAATACAGAATCAGGGCAACCCATATTAAGTTTTCTTTGGCAGTTAACCCTTGCTTTGTTCCTGGAAAAAATTGATTCTACTGGAAAATTTTCCTGTAAAATCAAAATTCTTACATTTTATGTCCATTTGCCATGAACTCTTGTGGAAGACCTAAAGGGTTAACAAAGTTTGTAAAATCAGTTTTGAATACCTTGAGGAGTGCAGTTTCTAAAATGGGTCATTTTTGGGTGGTTTCTATTACGTAAGCCTCACAAAGTGACTTCAGACTTGGACTGGTCCATAAAAAGTGGGATTTGGAGAATTTCAGAAAAATTTCAAAATTTGCTTCTAAACTTCTAAGCTATGTAACGTCCCCAAAAAATAAAATGGCATTCTCAAAATGATACAAACATGAAGTAGACATATGGGGAATGTAAAGTCATCACAATTTTTGGGGGAATTACTATGTATTACAGAAATAGAGATTTGCAAATTTTTCAAAATTTTGGGTAAATTTGGTATTTTTTTATGAAAAAAAAATTTACTTTTTTTTTACCCAATTTTAGAAGTGTCATGAAGTACAATATGTGACGAAAAAACATTCTCAGAACGGGCTGGGTAAGTAAAGTCGTTTTAAAGTTATTCGCACATAAAGTGACACTGGTCAGATTTTCAAAAAATGGCCAGGTCCTTAAGGTGAAATAGGGCTGAGTCCTTAAGGGGTTAAACAGTAATTGCAGTAGTCCTAGCATCTGTTATTGTGCTGAAAGTGCTGTCTGATACACCCAGTTTTGGGGTGTATTTATTTTAAATATATAATAGTACGTTTATTCATTCATGCTTTTGGGGTGAATTTGACACCTGATACAACCAGTTTTGGGGTGTGTTTATTTCATATATATAAAAATACCTCCATTCAGCCTTGCTTTTTGGGTGAATTTTCAGTCTGATACAACCAGGGGGTAGCAGCTTCCCCGTGAGTAGTGTTGAGCGAACAGTTCGAGAATAGTTCGGGTTCGTACCGAATTTTGGGGTGTCCGGGACCCGGACCCGAACCCGGACATTTTCAAAAAAGTTTGGGTTCGGGTTCGGTGTTCGTCGATTACTTCCCGCTTTCTGAAGGGCTGCACAGCAGCCAATCAGCTAGCGTTTTACTATTTGCCCTAAGAGCCCATCACAGCCATGCCTACTAATGGCATGGCTGTGATTGGCCAAGTGCAGCATGTGACCCAGCCTCTATTTAAGCTGGAGTCACGTAGCGCCGCACGTCACACTGCTCTGATTAGTGTAGGGAGAGGACGCAGCTTCTATCAGGGCGAGATTAGGCAGGTTAAAGTCAGCAACAGCACCTAATGAACGGATCAATTTACAGCTGAGAATCATTGAACTTCTGCTAGTTACTTGCTCGCTGGTTTTTAGGCTGCACAGAGCGTTTTTCTGTCACTTATTTTCTGGGTTGATCGGCGGCCATTTTGTGACTTGTGGTGCGCCAGAACAAGCTGCCACCAAGTCCATCAATCCATCAATACTAGTTTTGTTTTGTTTGCTATATCCTACATCAGGGGCTTGGCTGTGCTGATTGTCACCCCTAGAAACTCAGGAAAGAAATTTCTATATTTTATTAAGGGGTTAAATACAATTGCCCAAATACCAATCCCCTAAATCTGGTGTTCCAGCTTTGGCTAGACAAGTATAATACTGTCTGCTGTCTGGCAAAGGATAGATTATTTTCTGGGGTTAAATTCAATTGCCAAAATAGCAATACCATAAATCAGTGGTTTCAGCTGTGGCTGGCAAAATAGAATAGTGTCCGAGGTAACGCACACACGTACAGACGCACGTACACGATTCTTGAATAGTTGTATTATCGCGATAATAAAACTAACAGTGTAAAGTTGACTGTATTGCTCTAAGTTATATTCGCGTACGAATGTAACTTCTATTACAGCACACCAATACTAAAACTGACTAAGAGACAGCTTTAAGTTCTATTCGAACGCGATTGCAACTTTGGAACTTAAAGTGGTGTACGATTTTAAAAGTTGAGTACTAAAAGTTGGAATCGCAATGCGATTCTTATGTATTTGCTTAATCGCATTGCGATTACAACTTTGAGCTACCGATCACCATGGGAACGCCTCCTCCAGTAGAATGTACTGTCGGATGTGAGAATTAAGTTGAAATCGCAATGCGATTATTATATATCTGCTTAATCGCATTGCCGTTTCAACTTAGCATTGCTAAATAATTCCATCCATATTCGTTAACTTACTGACTCAGTAAGTTAACGATATGGAGGCGTTCCCATGGTGATCGTTAGCTCAAAGTTGTAATCGCAATGCGTTTATTGCGGTATATTATCCCTCTGGGTGTCTTTTACAGCCTTTTTAGTGCCCAAAAGTTCGGGTCCCCATTGACTTCTATGGGGTTCGGGATGAAGTTCGGGTTGAGTTCGGATCACAAACCCGGACATTTTCCGGAAGTTCGGCCGAACCTCTCGAACCCGAACATCCAGGTGTTCGCTCATCTCTACCCGTGAGGCAACAGCTGAGCCAGCAGGGTTGTAGCGTGACCACTCTGTGACTAGGCCATTGTGTTGACTACTCATGCGATTCCTCATGCGAGTTCCACCATCACCAATCTGTGACTGGGCCACTGTATTGACAAGTCATGCGATTCCTCATGCGATTCTCAGCCTCACCACTCTGTGACTGGGCCACTGTGTTGATGACTCATGCGATTCCTCATGCGATTCCCATCCTCACCACTCTGTGACTGGCCATTGTGTTGATTCTCCATGCTGTTGCTACCTCACTACTCGGTCAGAACAGGTTCTGTAGAAATCTATGTGGAATCAGCTGACAACGGCGTAAAAGGAATGGCTTCTTCTTGACGCTAACATTGACTTTTAAGGCTGAGTTCACACTTGAGTAATTTGGTCAGTTTTGGACCCCGTAACTGGCCAAATAAGTGAAGTATTCAGTGATTCTAAGAGCGACGCCTGTCATCTGCGTGTCATACTGATTCACAGTACTGTTTCACTAGCACAGCAGACTCCCTATGCGTGTTTCTGCAATGCACAGTGTTCTACACCACTATACAGGCTCTCTGCAGCCAGGAAATAGCTGTTTTTTAATGCAATTCGTCACGAATAAATTCGGATCGAAACTAATCTTTTTTGGAAATTCGGACAACCATCCGAATCAGATTTTTGAGAAATCTGCTCATTTCTAGTAATCAACCTAGTGGTGCAACACTTTCTAAATTACACTGCTTGCGCAGTTCAGCCACTCTTAAATGGCGAGGAACGCTCTTCTGGACCGGCAGCGACAGAACGACCTGCCGCTAGACTGCACTCTGGAATTTAACGCTAGACATGCTCGAGTATCTGTACGAGCAGCAGAAAGCCGAGAAGGAATTTGCCATGCACCAGACAGCCTTAGCAGCGGGAAACATGTGTTGTTTCGAGGTCAGGTAGTGGCAGCTCATTTGAGATGCCTGACGGGTGCTGAAGCTCTTCGAAGTGGCCACAAAGTTTGTTAGCAGGAAGAACTGCAGCATGGTCGATGTCATGCCTCTCATATTTATCTTAGACAGATGCTCATGCAGCAGGGGACCACGGCGTAAGAAGAGCAACTGACGCTTCTTGCTGTCCACCCTATAACTGTTGAGAACACACAAAGTTATTCTGCCATAGAGAAGGAGGAGGATAATGAAGATGAAGATGGGGAGCTGCAACTAGAAGAGGAGCACAAGGTGGAGTCGGAGATGGAGGAGATGGAGGATGATGATACGGATGGCATCGGCCAAGACACCCAACCGTCTTAGTAGGAGGCGGAGCTGGAAAGAACTGGATCCTCAGGCATGCTGGCCAGAATGGCAATCTGTATGCTCACTTGTTTATGCAATGACAGGCGTATTCTTGACATAAAGCTGTCTGATGATTAATGGATAGCCATGCTTTCAGACCCTCGCTACCAAGGAAAAATGGGGGAATGTTTTCCTGAAAAGTAGCAAGAGATGTCCAGCACTGAGATGTGTAAAAATCTTCCATCTTTATTTCATAAATTTAAAAGAATGCAGTTTCTTCACATAGATGGTGGAAGATTTTTACTCATCTCAGTGCTGGACATCTCTTACTACTTTTCTAGATGTGTACGGACTGGACTGAGTCCTTGCACGAGACACCATATTTGGAGGTGCTGGCTTAATCTTCTAATCATTACGTTGGAATGTTTTCCTGCAGCAGAAAGGGAGGACAAATGACGTTATTACTAGAAAACACTGTGTACACAGCTTGTCGCAGCTTATGGTGAGTAGACGCCCGCTTTCAGTATGTTTGAAAAGGAGGTCTCTCTCCACCCCACTGCCTCTGCCATGAGCAGCAGAAGCCACAGTAGCAGCAGCAACAGCCAAGTCAGTCTCCTCAGCATGATTGAGCAGTTTTTCCTCATGGCTGAGGCCAGTCAGCAAGCCAACAGCTCCTCTCTCAAAGCACAGCTGCTTCTGCTGCCTCCATCATTCCACCTCCGCCATCATGTCACTGCTTAAACTTGCCTGTCATCACATTCTGTATGGTTGCTGCCACCATCAGAATGCTGCTGCTACCTGCCTACCATCATGTTCTGTATGGCTGCTGCTTCCGTCTACATAATTCCAATGCTGCCATTATGACACTGCTATGAACTGCCTACCATCATGTTCTGTATGGCTGCTGCTGCTTCCTCCCTCATACCACTGTTGGGGTTTGCCAACCACCATGTTATGTACAGCTGCTGGTGCAGCCTCCAACATTCTACCGCCTCCATCATGCCAATGCTGCAACTTGTATACCATCACGTTCTGTATGGCGGCGGCCTACTTCATGCCGCTTCTGTTATCTGGTACTATTATGTTCTAAACAACTGCTACTGCCACTTCCATCATGCCAATGTCGCCATCATGCCACTGCTGCAGCCTGCCAACCATCATCTACCGTAAGGCTGCTGCTGCCTCCATTATGCTGCTGCCTGCCTGCCAACATCTACCTTATGGCTGCTGCTCCTAGTTGCTAATCCTCTACTGCCACTACTATTAAAGCAAAGCATCTGCCACCACTATGACTACTACCACCACTACTGCTATTACTGCTACTACCCATAGACAGCTGTTCTACGGTCCGTATGTTCCATGCTATGCTGCCCCTGCTGCTGCTACTTTTGTAGCTGCATGCCACTATATCCGTACAATACCCTTTCCACATACACACTGCACTGCTGCTGCTCCCTATTAAAAGTGAGAATTTTTTTTAGGCTTTTTCACGCGCCACTTTTTTTTTGTGTGTGTCATACAGGCAGGCATTCTGACCCTGTCAAAGCAAACATTTTTGACAGTTTTTAAAAGCTCTGTATGCAAACATGAGTTTACCCACAGCCATGTATGTCAGTGTCACTCAGACATCATTTACTATTGCTATCATTGTGTTCCAGAGCTTGGGGAGGGGGGGAGTGAAAAAGAAAAAAAGAAATAACAAGTTTTCGTAAAAATTCTGAGACCTAGGTGACTAGAGGAGACTGGCCAATTGGAGCAACTTTGGTTTGGCCCAAAGTTCAGGTCTGAACCGAACTTTTTCAAAAATTCAGTAAACTGGATCCAAACCAAATCTCAACTGGTTTGCTCATCTGTAATACAGAGCAATCCTGGTAGAGGCTGCAAAAGACTTCAGACTGGGTTGAAGTTCACCTTCCATCAGGACAACAACCCTAAACATACAGCCAGATATACAATAGAATAGTTTATATAAAAGCATATTCATGTCTTAGAATGGCCCAGTCAAAGTCCAGACCAAAATCCCATTGAAAATTTGTGGTAAGACTTGAAAATTGCTGTTCACAGACACTCTCCATCCAATGTGACTGAGCTAGAGTTATTTTGCAAAGAGAAATGCTCAAACGTGTCAGCCTCTAGATCAGTGTTTCCAAACCAGTGTGCCTCCAGCTGTTGCAAAACTACAACTTCCAGCATGCCCGCACAGCAAAAGCCTGTCCGGGCATGCTGGGAGTTGTAGTTTTGCAACAGCTGGAGGCACACTGGTTGAGAAACACTGCTCTAGATGTTCAACGCTGGTAGAGACTTACCCCAAAAGACTTGCAGCTGTCATTGCAGCAAAAGGTGGTCCTACAAAGTATTGACTCAGGAGGGCTGTATACAAATGCGCACCACACTTTCCAGATTTTTATTTATTAAATGTTTTTAAAAACATTTAGCATTTTCTTTTTACCTCACCCATACTTGCTACTTTGTGTTGGTCTATCGCATAAAGTACCAATAAAATGCATTTAGGTTTGTGGGTGTAACATAAAAAAAAAAGTTGAAGAGATATGAATACTTTTTCAAGGCACTGTATAGTTCCCTGCTCCCTGCCGTTTCATTCGATGGCTCCCAAGCTGTGTTTCAGTCCCCTCTAATCAACTTCCACAAAGACGGGGTCATGTGCAGCTACAGCCAATGAATAGTCTCAGCATTGACATGTTCACAGGTACTGCCAGATGATATAAGGCTGGATTAGTCTCTCTTTTCAGCAATCATGTCTCGCTGAGCTGGGGATGATTTTAGAACCATATTGTGCTTAGCATCAGCATGTACCATTACAACCTTTCATGGCATGGCTTGTTAAAGGTCTATAAAAAAGGAAAGAAAAAAGGGGGTCAGTCAGCGCATCCCAATGCACAGGTGAATGCTGCCATGGCTAGAAACACAAATAAAAAAAAATATGCAATGCAACAGCACTCTGCAAACCAAATAAAGTGCAATAATGCTATAGTAACAGAAAATATTCTGGTGCTAATCCTACGCTTATTTTTTTTGTAAATTTGAGATTCGTGGTTTTGTTTAAAATGATTTGGGCCCGTCTGCCACACGTCAAGGCAATCTCTATAAGACTGGAAACTAACACTAAATGCTACCTGATATGTGCCATAAAGGCCACCATAAAATTCAGGGAGTGCAGGTTCCACATGTATTTGCCAATAATCTCAAATTTATAAAAAAAAGAGTAGCATTAGCACCGAAATATTTTCTATTAGTATGGCATTATTGTACTTTATTTGGTTTGCAGAGTGCTGTTGCATTCTATATATTTTTTTCTATAAAAAAAGGAAGGCAGACAAGGTAGGCAGTTCACACACTTTATAGATTGAGATAGTGATCCATCTCCTAAGCAAATGTTCTTAGTGCCCATTTTGATCAAACTGATACTGACTTTTTCATAATGACTTCTCTAGAACTCATCTGTCAGCATGGCCAACCGTATTAAACCAGGTATACTGCGTGGAAAAGGTAACTATGCTGACTCAAACAATATCTTTCCTTTGCCTGTAAACTTAGGGCTCATTCACACGGCCGTAGGTGGGCTGTTCTGTGCATTGGGGACAGCAATTTGCGGTCCCCAATGCATGGCAACCTCCGTACTGCCGCCGGGATGAATCCAGACCCATTCAACTTAAATGGGTCTGCATTCGTCGGTTCCGCAAAAAACTAGAGCAAGTTCTATCTTTTTGCGGAATGGAAGTATGGAGCAGAACCCCACAGAAGCACTCCGTAGTGCTTCCGTAGTGTTCCGTTCCGTGATTCCGTTCCACATCTCTATATTTGTGGACTCATTGAATTGAATGGGTCCACATCAGTGATGCGGAATGCACACGGAACAGTGCCCGTGTATTGCGGATCCACAAATGCGGTCCGCAATATGGCAATGAGCAGCAAACGTTCGTGTGCATGAGCCCTAAATCGCCGCTGTCTTAGTGCAGGAGTGAGAATACAGGGCTACACAAGAGGTCTAGCTTTTTCAATCAAGGGGAAGGGAAGTGTGCAGATCACAGGGGTGTCACAAAAGCCATGCTCCAGGGACTCTGGCTAGCCCCTTGCTGCTTGAAATTTCTAATTTGAATATAAATAAAATATA
Organism: Bufotes viridis; assembly: GCA_033119425.1. Taxonomy (NCBI): domain Eukaryota; kingdom Metazoa; phylum Chordata; class Amphibia; order Anura; family Bufonidae; genus Bufotes; species Bufotes viridis. The sequence continues at coordinate 15,162,237 of CM065592.1, read as the reverse complement.
AATATTTTAAAAATAAATAAATAAAGGGATTGTTTTAATCAGCATGATTAACCCTGCCAGACAGCATACCTGGTTTAGTAGATTTGATTATGGTAAAAAATGTCTTTAAAGTTGGCCACTATTTTAAAAACAACTTCACATAAGTACACCACTGTGCCTGCACCAGTGCAGAATAGTGGATGCTGAATGGCTGTAACGCACCAAATTGATCAGTTAGGATCTCAACTGCGGAGTCCTTTGACATCCACTTTTGTCACACGGCTTAAGTGTTGGTGGTGTCTTTTGCGGCTGCTCAGTGTGAACCCCAGGCGGCTCTCTCAATCTTAAGCGGAGAGTATGGGGTTAACAAAATCATGTACCGCGTACTAAAGATAGAGTGTAAAACTAATAGTGAGGAATGTTCGTTCTAGATGTAGGAATTCAGATTAGAGTTCATGTGATTAACAGCTCTTGGCAGCATTCAGGAAACCCAGGCCTGCAGTACTAATAACCACCACCGCGAGTCCCTTCCTTTCAGAGAGCAATGTCAGTGAACCAAAATGACAGGCTTGATACTTGCTGTTAGAAGTCATGCAGGGATCCTGCAGTGGTGGAGCCGGGTAAGGTAGGTGAGGGTTTCTCCTGGAGGTTCAGAGTTGCAGGTAGTTAGGATCTTGAGTCCTCGTGGTGAATGGAGCAGGCAGGGTGCGCACTCCATTAGTGGAACCCCCTGTGCAGCACCTGGCTCCTATTTATTGACCAAGTGTGGGTGGGCGGAGCCACCTTAGACGGCCCAGCGGTCACTGCTTCCAGCCTGGGAGGCAAACAGCGATCGTTATCATGGTTACACAGGGCATGGAACCAGGCTGGAGCGCAACCCACCGTATCCTTACAATGGCTAGAATAGGTGAATTTAATGTAGCCCTGAGGGTGGTTGGGAATACGAGGAGTACTGGTTCTCTCTGAAGTGACCCAGCTATGTATGTAGCATTGTCAATAAATGCTGTAAGTCTATATCCATCTCTTCTTCAAAAACGTGTCCCAGTCTCCAATGAGCATCATTAAAGGTCCAGGTCAACCTGACAAACCAATACCCTGTTCTGTATTGATGAGGAGAAAGAGCCCAAAACATCTCCCTTTTAGAGTAGGACAAATTGACAAAAGCATATTCTCTATGGAACTTTACCTTAAGTAAGTTTCCATACACCACTGGATCTCCAAAATAAGAGCCAACACCCTGCCTCCAAGAGCAGATTCAACTGGACTAAGATCAAAGGTGAAAGTCTTCTGAAAATCCAATAATCTTCACTTAAACACAGTTGTTTATTATACTTATATAATATGATTGATTATCTGTCCATTAAAAAAGAATTTGTCCAGAGACCAATATTTTTGGCAAAGCAGTTATATTGAATATGAATCGATACTGAATATCTGGTCAACATTTTCCAAAATGCTCTTTTCACTTCATTATTCCTCAAGCTGTAAATGAAAGGATTTAATAAAGGTGCAATAATTACATATATTATAGAAATATATTTTATGTTGGATGAAGAATATTTTTCTTGCCCAATGTATGTGGTCATACACGTTCCGTAGATCATAAAAACTAGGGTCAGATGGGAAGCACATGTTGAAAATGCCTTTGATCTGCCATTTGAGTTGAGGTTTAATATTGATATAATGATGCAGATATAAGATGCCACAATGAAAATAAAAGAAAGGAACAGGACAAATATACTCACAACAAATATAGTTAATTTGTAAAAGGCAATATCTCCACATATCAGCTCTAAAAGGACTAAAACCTCACAAACAAAATGATTGACCTTGTTTCCTCCACAGAATACATAAGGCTTTTGGATCGGGAGAAATGCATTTAAAATTATAGTCCCTGACCACATAATGACTGTGAAGTATTTACATATTCTCCAGTTCATGATAATGGTGTAATGTAAGGGGAAGCATATCGCGATATAACGGTCATAGGCCATCACAGCCAATAACAGATACTCAGTGCCGCCAAGAATCAAACCACAGTACATTTGTGTTAGGCAGCCGGTGACAGAGATTCCTCTTTGCACAGAAATTATGTCAAACAGTATTTTTGGAACAACATTTGAGGAGAAAAACAAGTCAATAAAAGCCAAATTACAGAGGAAATAATACATAGGTGTGTGCAACTGAGGACTGAACACGACAGTGCAAATCAGAAAACTGTTCCCCAACACGGTCAATATATTAATAAGCAACAATACAATGAACAGTAGGATTCTTGTCTGCAGGCTGTGAGGAAAAACAGTGAGGTAAAGTTTGTTCACCGAGGTTTGGTTTTCAAAGTCAAAGTTAAAATGTACACTTTCAGTGTTGTCACCCTGTGAAACACAAAAATTATCAAAAACACTTTTTTTTAGCTAGAAGCACTAAACAATAAAACATTTTATCAAAAGGTGCATAAATTGACTCAAAACAGAACAAGATGATTTCAAGTTGTAAATCATTCTTGAATGGGAGGGGGAGGTTGGTTCTATCTCAGTGGAACAATGGAAAGCAGCCAGCGTATGTCCCAATTATTTCTTGTTCCCCGGATATATCGGACTCCATCCTTTCTGTTCAAGATCGGGGTTAGAAACTATGCCTCCTGCCCTAGATATGGGGAGAGTCCTGCATCCCTGATACACATGTCCTGGGAGTGTACGGAGCTTAGGACTTTTTGGACAGGTGTGCACTTCTAACTTGTATTAAAGACTCATATCAAATTGCGGTCCCGCCTGGTCCGAGGGTGCGTGTGTTGGGAATATTGGACATTAAAAACCTAAATTGACGCCTGGGAGTGCAGCGTCTGCTCTTCCCCCACCCCCTCCAAAGTCTGTCGGGGTGATCTGTGTCGTTAGTGGAACAAAATAAGAACATGGAGGCAGAACCAATAAAGTAGTGGAGAAAAAAAGGCTCTTAATCCATTATGTAGCAGTGCAAACACATGCTTTTAAATGCCTTCTGTTAGCTGTAGATTGACTGTGCATCACTATTAGGCTTAGTTTATACTTCACTTATTTGGTCAGTTATTCTCATCAGTTATTGTCAGCCCAAACCAGGTGAGGGTCACAACCACAGAGCAGGTGCAGATCAATTCATGATACCTAATCCGAGAGTAAGCTAGGCTGCTGAATTTGCCTTATAATAAGTGATGGAAGTAACTGACCAATAATAGAAGGGTGAACTCAGCCTTACAGGTTAATGTTAGCATCACCTATAATTTATCAGCGTGCAGTGGCCCATGATTCAAGTAGCGGCCCCATGGCAGTGGGGACGATGTCAGCAGTAATGCTATGTTCACATCACTGTTTATTTTTCTATTCTTCTGATCCATCAGAAGAACTGGCCAAAAAGCAGATGCTATAGTTTGAGAATCCACCTTCAAACCATCAGTATTTGGTCACTATTTGATCAATATTTAAGGCATAGGACTGGATCCAAAACAGAGATAATATGTGATGAAAATATTTGCATGTCTTTTGTGTTTTGGATACACTCCTGCTTTTGGCTTCCAAATCATGATCAAATCCTGATGCAAAATATTGACTGTGTGATAGAGGCCTTATGGACGCTCAAATGACAGGATTTTTTTGTTCCCTTTTCTTCTGTTGGATCAGCAGAATGGAAAAAAAACCTATGATGTCAACACAGCCAAACAGGGACACTAGTGGCCCTATAACAGACTGGCGAGGGTAGAAATAGCATAAAGTGATGGTGCCAACAGCATGAAGAGTCACAATAGTGGCCCCAGAGCAGAGTGGGGAGGGTGGCAACAGCAGTGTCAGTAACAGCTATAACACAAGATGGTGGCAGTTGACAGTAGGAGCAGATGGCATTAGAGGCAACAGGCTTGTAGCATCAGAATAGTGGCAGCAGCACTTGGGCAGAAGTAACGGGCCATTTGTCACAATGTTCTGGTGTGGCAGAACACTACAGTCAGATATTTACTGTCAAAAAGATCTAGTCTGTTGTAACAGGCACTGGTGATTCATCTTTATAAAGGTTAGTTTCTCAACATTTTGTGTTGAAAGGTGAGTCCTCATTGGGGTAACTATGCCACCTGCCTCACTATACACTCACTCTGATGCCACACTACAGGCTGGGCAGGAAAGATTGCCCAGGGCAAACTCGGCCAGTTGCGGCTACAGTTTAAGTTTGGCTGCACAGTAGTCCAGGGGATCATGCCACCACCTGCTTGTTCAGATTCTGCTACATGTCCTGCTGTGGGGTGTTTAGTAGTCGAGTTAGGAAAAATTATGAATTATAACTCAAGAAAGAAGTTACTAATGGAGCTGGTGCTGCTTCCATTCCCCCTGCCCCCTCCAAAGTCTGTCGGGGTGATCTGTGTCATCTTCGTCGTTGTCTTCTAGCTCCTCCTCCTAATCTCCTGTTGCTTGGGCAGATGAACCACCTAATTCTCCATAGAATTACTGGGCATTTATATCCTCCTCCTCCTTTCTCTGCTCATATAGTCAGTCCAACATGTGGAACATTGAGTTCCAACCACATTTACCGAGTGGGCTGTAAAGGACATATATTGTCCTTGTCCATACTTACAGCTCCACACATCAGCTCTGGTATGAACTGTACCAGGCGTCGACAGGCTCAAGGACTAACCCACCTTCTGCTCAACATACATGTGCAGGGCTGGTACAAATTTTTTAGAGAAGTAATATCAACTTGGGATTCTCCACTTTGGGTGGGTACCTGTAGTACCGGCAACTTGGCCAGGTGCACTGATGCACAGTAAGTCTATGTATAACAGAACAGGTTAAGTATAAATGGTGCAGATAAACACGCCTATATATTCGACCGCCTGTTAACAATGAGTCTGATGCACAGTAAGTCTATGTATAACAGAACAGATTAAGTATTAATGGCTCAGCAGATGAACTAATAAACACATCTATATATTAGTCCGCCTGATGAGACTAAGTCTGATGCACAGTAAGTCTATGTACAACAGAACAGATTAAAAATGAATCGTGCAGCAGATCAACAAGATGCCCCTGGCAATTACACTGAGCCTGCACTATCCCTTTAGTCTCCTCATGCTCTCCCTGCAGTGTTTGATTGCTTTGCCTATGATCTCCCTACACTGTCCCTGCACTGTCCCTATCAAATATTCTACAATTAAAAGATTTTTAAAATACTGTTTTCACATCTCTCCCTATGCTCAGTTCACTGTAAAATGGTGACATCTGCTCAGGATAAGACTTTTATAGGGCTGTGACATCACAGGGGATGGCTATCTGCTGATTGGCTGGCTGCACGGCATTATGGGTCATATCTCCTTTCCAGGCTTCATGCTTTCACTTCGTAATATATGTTGCCACCATTTTAGGAAAAAAAATATTTTTTACAATGAAGCGACAGGAAATTTGGATTTGTGGGAAATCAAAATTTCCTGAAATTTGGATCAAATCCAATTAATTTCACTTCGATTCGCTCAACACTATCACTCCTCCTGAGGAAGCCACGCGAAACGCGCGTCGAGGAGAGGAATCATCACCTTCGGTAATGAATTAATGTTATTTAGCATGTAGCTGTCTCTCATTGGGCTTAGCTGTCATTACGAATTATTTATGAATGCCGCACATCTAGTCTAGCAGGAAATGAGCTGTTTACTATAGACCTTGATGCTGACATCTTTTCATATGAATATTACGAACAGTGGCCTTTTGTGGATTATGTAGTGACTACTCATATTGATATTATTAGACCGATAGGTGGGCTTACTAGATTCAGTATTTGTAGAATTTGCTGCCAATTCTTTTAATGGTTACCCTTTGTTATTGTATTGTGTGATTAATAAAGATCAATTGATTTTAACATATATGCATATCTCCAATTGTGTGGTATAACTAATGATAAGATGCCACAATTTTCCAATAGAACCTATAGAAATTAATTCTTATAATTCTTATACAGTCTTTTAATGTATTGGTTTTGCAAAGATAAATCCCGTCCATAATGAAAGAGCAGGTTTCCCTTTTTTATTTATTATTATTATTATTATTATTATTATTATTATTATTATAAGAAAGGTCATGTCTAGAGTGATAGGGCTCATTCACATGAACGTATGTGTTCCATTCCGTGCATTGGGGCCGCAATTTCCGTGTATTGGGCACACAAGTTCATGAGGCCTCCAGGACGGATCCAGACCCATTCTTCTTGAATGGGTCCGCATCCCTCCATTCTGCAAAAATATAGGACATGTTCTATCTATTTGCGGTATGGAAGTACGGAACATTTGAATTTTTCTTTTTCTTTTTTTTAAACCCCAGGCGCCATAACTGAAGACTCAAGAAGAGAGGGACCATCCAGCTTGTCAACTGTTCCAAAGCTTGCATCCCTGATGCTATGGGGTTGCAGTAGTGTCCTTGACATGGGCAGCTTAGACAAAAAGGTTTTAGAATAACATATGCTCCCATCCAAACGATGTCTCTTTCAAGGAAGGCCCTGCATATTTCAGCAAGACACTGCTAAATCACATACTGCATGCATCGCAACAACATGGGTTTGCAAAAGAAGTCCAGGTGCTGAATTGGCCTGCCGTTCAGACCTTTCACCAATAGAAAACATTTGGCACATCATGAAATAAAAAATCTGGCAAAGAAGACACAGGACTATTAAGCAGCTAGAATTCTACATCAGACTAGCAAGGGACAATATTCTAGCAATTGGTTGTCTCACTTCCCAGATGTTTAAAGACTATTGTTAAAAGAAGAGGGAATGCTGCACAATGGTAGACATGGCCTCATTTTTTTTTAGAAGTATCCTTGCTACCATGTTCATTTTTGTCATGAAATGGTAAAATGTCTTATTTTCAGCATCTGATACTGTATGTGTTCTATTGAGAATTAAAAATGGGCCTATGAGATTTTCAAATAATTGCATTCTGTTTTATCTATATTTATTTGTATTTTACACAGCACCCCAACATGATTGGAATTGGGTTTGTACATTAAACTCCAGTATTAGAGCTGAGGTTAATGTCTAAGGTTGGGAATACAAACATTATTGACCTAAACTTTGATGACCAATGTAAGAAAGAGTACCCTTCACACCGTAGTTAAAAACTAAGATAAAACTAATTAACTCTGTTGATCACCTCTGATGTATACAGGTCTGGAGTCCTCCATTTAGTAACAATGTGTATCCTAGAATCTATGAGAATGCATTACAGGAGTTGATAAGAAGCATAATAGAAATCAAAAGGTTCATCTCATTTCAGGAAGATGGTTGTTGACATTAGGATCTCAACATTAAATATGTGATGAATATATGGTGATCTAGAAGTTCTTTACCTTTGGGTAGTACTACTGTACATAATTTAAGGAGTGGTTTCGAATGTTTGACATCCTCTGAAACAGAAACATGAGACCGTTAGGTAGATTTGGTGAAGTTTTGATGGCATTATGTATGTTCTATACTTTCAATGAGGATTCCATCAAGGGTACTTGCCAGGTACCTTTCCTACTAATAGTTCAGCACTAGTGCCATTGTATTAGGGAAAAACTCCTAGGTCACCTTTGAAGCCCTACTAAAAAAGAAAAACTTGAATGAAGATAAGAAAACGCCTGTTTATCATATATGGAAGGCATGGTGGCTCAGTGGTTAGCACTGGTGCCTTGCAGGTTCAAATCGGACCAAGGACAAAATCTGCATGAAGTTTGTATGTTCTCCCCCTGTTTGTGTGGGTTTCCTTCAGGTTCTCCCGTTTCCTCCTATGCTCCAAAGACATACTGATAGGGAACATAGATTATGAGCCCCATTGGGTATAGCCCGATGCTAATGTCTGTAAAGCATGATGGAATATAGTAGCGCTATATAAGTGCATAAAATTAAAAAAAAAAAATTTCTAATTTTATATAGATGCCTATGGGATAAAATGGTATACCTCAAGCATGCCACCTTTGAAAAGCAGTAAATATCCCCACACAAGTCAGAACACGCAAGAAAAAAGAAAATATTTGCTGTTATGCATTTCATAACGTAAGCTGAGTTCACATGACTTAGTTTTCTGTTCTTCTGATCCATCAAAAAAAGAGAAAAAAATTGAAAAACAGGATCCTGCAAAAAAAAAAAACTACGATCCTGTTGCATCAGTTGGCATCTGTTGGCATCCATTTGAGCCATTTCAGTCTGTGATCCATTTTTTTTTTACGGAAAAAACGGATTTCAGATGGAAATGGCTCAAACGGATGGCAACTGATGCAACAAGATCTGATTTTTTTTTTACAGAAGAACAGAAAGCTAAAAGGTGATGTGAACTCAGCCTAACATGTGGCCACATAAAAAAAAGATTTTAAAAAAAGCTGCAAAAAAGTACTTTAAGTGGAAAAAACGCACCAAATTACCCCAATTCACGCATTTTAAGAACAATGGGATTATTCCAAAGGCCTTTTTTTTTTTACGGCCATCTACAAAACAGGTCATGTCCTATTTTGTCCATTCTCACACCAACAGCCCCCATACAATTGAAGGAGACCCTTTTTAACTGCCATTTCTTATTGAGGCATCAGTGGGGAAAAAAACAGCCATTAAAATTATTGTGTGAATACAGTCTAATACAAGATCATTACAGATAATGAACAAGCAGTCCATAGGCCTGTAGAGCTTGAATGTAAATCTGGCTGAGAGTATAAGTATTAGATAAATACTGAGTGAAACTCGCCATTTTAGTTGGAACAGTTAACCATTTAGGAAAATGTTAGGTTCAAGTTGGTGAATTTAGGCTGAAAAAGCCTTTTTGGTCTTGGGAAGAAAAGCCAGATGAGGACAAGTAAAGAAAAAGCAAAGGACAAGTAAAGAAAAAGCAGAAGACAAATGAGCATTCCTCTACAAAAACTCAAACTACTATAGATTGTCACTCTGTAATTTCATTTCTGTAGAGTTTGTTCATGAATCATGATATATGAAATCTCCTGGATTCTGGATCCTGTTGTAGTGCGAAAGAAATTATGTCATTTTAAGATGTGTGTAGTATAGGACATACCATCTCTTTGCCTGAAATCTTCTGTCTTTGTGCTACTAAGCATCTTGACAACTTTTATAAGAAATAAACTAAACCCTTGTGATTAATCTCAGCCTCTATTATCTTTATAATATATATATATTTCATTTTAATTGCCTACTGTAAATAATTCCCCATTGTGAGCGGTCTCAATGATGCTACAGTAGTAGTGACCTCTGCATCACCACCTTATACTTTATAGACTTCATACTGTATAGAAAAAAGTTATAAAGAGGCTCAATAATATATAGTAGAGTTTTTTAGGTGCACAGAATGTAAAAACATTGAGAAATGTAGCATTTTTTAAAAATCTTATTTCCAATAAGTTCTGAAAATTCTAATATACAGTTTGTGAAAACTATTTCGCAACTTAAATGCCCGATAAATAGATATGAATCAGTTGCAAATAAATAAAGTTCATTTCGGCTTCCCAGTCAGTTAGAAGATTTGGTTTGGGTGGGTCACTCAAAGTGACAGCTGCTATTTTACATATGAGAGAACAGCAAGGCAGGAAAGAGGAAGAAGGAGGATCACATAGGCTCGGGCAGGGCCCAGCAGGCTTCCCATAATGCTTTGCTTTCAGCCTCAGCCAATCAAGAGGAACATTATTGACATGTGTCATAGGCAGATCCCAAACAGGGAGCCATGTGTTTTATGATTTTGTAAGTTGATGTGACAGGATGACTGTCAAAGAGAGAAATAAAAGAAAGCCTAGTTTTTAGACAAACAATACAGATAATTTAGTGTCAAAGAGAGACAATATTAGGGGAGAAAATAGAAGTTAGATTTAATAAATTGATAGAGAGAAAGATTTTAGCTACGAACAGGACTGGGTAGCCATTGCCATCCACTTAGGATCTGCTTGCATTGCACATCAATATTTAAAGTTACAGTACTCGTTTTTTTCTTAAAAGAGTTATCCAGCAATGCATAATGATAACCTGTCCTCAGGGTAGGTAATCTTTATCAGATTAGTGGGGGTCCAAGTCCCAACACACTGCTGATCGGCTGCTTCAGGTAGCTTTTGCGCTCACTTGAGCTCTGGGGAGGGCAGCCAGATCCCAGCATCTCTCTCAAGCACACTGCCATATGTAGTATAGTGGCTGTGCTTGGTATTGCAGTCCAGCCCCATTCACTACAATAGGGCTGAGCTGCAACTAGGCCATGTGACTAATGTATGATGACATCACATGGACTAGGAAGAGGCTGTAGCTCTCACAAAGTGCCTTCCCCCTCTAAAAGCTGATCGGTGAGGGTCCTAGGTGTCGGACACACGCTGATTTGCTATTGATAACCTTTCAAGAGGCAGGGCCCTCGCCCTTTTGTTTTAGTTGTATATTATCTGGTAACTTTGTGTAACTTATGTCTTTTGTTTTGTACATGAACCCTCTGAATTGTGAAGCTCTGCAGAACAAAGAATATTATTATTGTTCCAGCTTCTGTTACTGCCTCAGCTGCAGCTGTTGCAGAACCTCAAAAGCAGCTACCTGCAAGAAGATTTATTTTTTCTCATTTAAACATAGTTTTTTTTGGCTGGGGGTTGTTGGGGGGAGGGATACGTTCAAAACTGTACAACATGTGTTTTACCATCCATAGAATAAATAGCATTTTAAATCTCAGTTAATATACCTAAAATACTAGTACAAATCCTGTGTCGAGGCATCTCCAAACAGTTTATTTTCTTTTTTTTTTGTTGGTTTTGGAAAATAGCATTTAGAGATGAGCGAATGGAAGTTGACGAAGTGGAGTTCCATCCAAATTTCAGGAAAAATTCGATTCGTACCAAAATTGAATTTCCTTACGCTTCTTGATAACGAACCCTATTTTTTCCTAAAATGGCTGCTGCACATGTTAGAACAAAGAACTAAGAACTCTGGGAACGAGAAATCACCCACAATGCCATCCATGCAGCTAATCATCAGCCAGCAAGCCCCTGTCATGTCACAGCCCTATAAATAGCCTCAGCCATCTTGGTTTCTGCCATTTTCTAGTGTACTTAGTGCAGGGAGAGGCACTAGGGACAGTGTTTAGGAAAGACTTTATTCTGAAAAAAAAAATAATAATAATAAAATAATGATTGAGCAGTTCAGGAAAAGATCATTCATAGTGTAGGAAAAGGATAGGGAGCTATTATCCACACTATAGGGAGAGAACAGGGACCAATAGGGGAGTGTAAAGCCTGGTTAATAGGAACTATTAGTATTACAACTTGCTGCACAAATTGGGGATCCAAATTGCTCTAATACTACTGCTTTTAGGTTGTTTGCACTATATGATACCTCAGTAATTCCAGCAATCCTTGCTTGTTATTGGGGTGAAAATGCTTTGTGATACAACCAGTTTTGGGGTGTATTTAGGTGAGAAATAACTTTTTCCATTCACCCTTGCTTCTTTAAGGAAAGTGCATTTGATGCAGCCACTCGCCATTCTGTCGTGAAAGTACATTGTGATACAGTCATGTCAAGACAGACAGTTTTTGTGTGTATTAATAGGAAATATAAGTACATTCACTCGCAGTCAATTTGTTGGGTGTATCAATTCACTTTTAACTTAATTATTTTAACTTACAGTATGTCAAAAAAACATGTAAGAGGCCCTTCAAAGAGAACAGGAAGTGGCCGAAATATTTCTGGCAAAGGCAAAGTAGCAGCAGAAGTAGGGGAGGAGGGGGGGTGGCAACAGGAGTCGCAGTGAGAGGCCTGAGCTCCCAGTGTCATGACTCGGTCTTCTACTTCGTCGCAAGTGACATCAGCCACCCCCAGCCAAGAGTTGGTGGGTTCCTTTGACACAATGCTTAGATGGCATGGGCCAGGAGCAGCCCCTGTGCCCCCACCTGTCCTCAATCTACCTCTGTCATTTTCTGTTCCCTTATCTTGAGAAGAATAATATGCGGGAGGCCCGACACTTTTCAGAGAGGACAAGCTTCTAGAGCACAGTTAGCAGCTACTGCCCAGACAAAGATCTAGAGGTGACATCCGCCATTTCCTCCAGTAGGTGAGCAAGTAGTGATGATAAGAGTTGCGTGGGAGCTGGTGATGTGAGTGGTCAGGCTCCTCGCCACGAAAACCGTTGGGGGGGGCATCAGTGACGTGCAGACAGTAGTTAATGATGATGTATCCGATCACACTTGGAAGGCAGGTGAAGAGGGGACTTCATCATCATTATCAGGAGAAGAGTGTGGCAGCTTGCGCATGAGGCAGCGGTTGAGCCATAAAGGTGGCATTGTGGCTGTGAGTCAGCAGGGTGGCAGAAGTGCGAGGTCAGGAGCCAAATGTGCCCAGGGTAGACCATCCGCTTCGTCAAAGCCTACCTGCCAGCGCGGAGTGTTGGGGGGGGGCCATATTGGTGATGTGGCAGTTTTTCACCAACCCACCAGAGGAGGTGATCATGGCCATTTGCTGAATCTGTGGCAGAAGGTGAAGCATGGCCAGTGTTCCAATCTTGCCACTATGGCCCTGCGTCAACACATGCAGCAGAAAATGTTCAGTAATCTTAAACTGGATATCCGCTTGTCTAATAAACATAACACTTGAAGCAATCTGGTGGAATACAGGAGTTTTATTTCTACCATCAACACATGCAGCATCACCATAAAGCGGCCTGGGAAAACCATGGCTATGATGTAGTGGTCCAGCCTGCCCCAGCAACCGCTGTATCACCCAATGACTTGCACCCCTTTTCTGCAAGTCAAGGCTCCACCACCTCAGCAGAAAGGAGCTTTGTTTTGTCACGACTGTGACTGATCCAGATAGGTCTGGGAAGAGAAGGTCGCAGCGACTTGCTACTCGCGATAGCTTGTGAGTTTGCTCCGTGGTTCAGGGTATGTCATCCGGGTTTTGCCTTGCGAACCTTTTTGTCCTGACTGGGAGTTTGTAGGCATTCTTCTCAGGTGAGTGCTGTCTGCCACTCCCAGCTACTATAATAGTTTCAGTTTCACTTGCAGTCATTGCCAGATATAGTCCTTACTTCCAGTGCTATTCTGACCTTTGAAGGAGATCGTTTGACGGTATTACTGTAGAGCTCTTGTCTGGCGTGGACTGTCGTTATTGGGATCTTCTTCTCTGCTCGTGACTGGATAAGTCTATCTCTGCTGGAGATTGTTTGTTTGTTGCTGTCTTCCCCTGTCTTCCCCTGTTGTTCTCCTAGACATGAGTGATGGTGACTAGCGCTCCCATCTGCCTTTCCCCAGTCTAGTCTTCTGAGGGTGATTCAGGGTTTAGGCATCCTGCTCGCCGCACGGGTTCACACCCCGTCTAGGGTATCAGGGCAGACAGGTGCCAGCTTAGGGTTTGTCAGGGGTGGCCGTTCTATTTCCTATCCGTAGATAAGGGTCCCCCTTCCCCTCCGTCTGGTGCGACACGACCGCTGCTGGGATAGCGGTCGTGACATGTTTCCTTGCTATCATCTTCTGGTCCTGATGGTCCTGCTCCTCCTCCCAATCCCCGTCAGTCATTTCATGAGCAATCGATCCCAGAGGCGATTGCCAATAGACAACAGTATGCGTGCACTCATCCAATGGCACAGAAGCTGAATGTGCTCCTGGCCAAGTTGCTGGTACTTTAGTCCCTCCCTTTCCAAGTGGTGGACTCTTCACCTTTTAGAGAACTTATGGCTTGTGCTGAGCCAAGGTGGAGAGTCCTAAGCCGTAATTTCTTTGCCAAAAAGGCAGTACCAGCCTCACACACATATGCTAAAAAGGTGGACCAGACCTTGAGCCCGTCAGTGTCCGCTAAAGTTCAAGGAAGCGCTGATGTGTAGCGCTGTAACTACGGTCAAGTACAACATATGTCCTTTACGACCCACTAGGTAAATGTGATTCCTGCCCAGCCACCAGCAAATTTGCTAGGTCATGCCACTGCCGCCTCCACGTTCTCAAGCTGTGGGTCCTGCATCAATGTCCGCCTCTGCCTCCTCATCCTCCACCGTGTTCTCAGCCTCCACTGCAGGGAATATTCAGAGTGCTCCTCCAGCATAACACATGTGCAGGGCACGGCGGTGTCATGCTGCTCTGCACCTAGTTTGCCTGGCCGAATGGAGTCACACAGGGGAGAAACTGCTCTACGTTCTCCATCAAGAAATCGAATCCTTGCTTTCTCCTCGTCAACTCAAAATTGGAACGATGGTCACCAATAGCGAATTTCTCAAAAATTTGATTCGGCCTGTTCACCGAATTTTCTGGAAAAATTTGCTTCAATCAGTATGACATGTAGATGAAAGGCGTTGCTCTTAGAATCTCTTCACACTTCACTTATTTGGTCAGTTACTTAACTCAAGTGTGAACTCAGCCTTAAAGGTCAATGTTAGCGTCAAGAAGAAGCGCATTCCTTTTACACCATTGTCAGCTGATTCCACATAGATTTCTGCAGAGCCTGTTCTGAGCGAGTAGTGAGGTAGCAACAGCATGGGCCAGTCACAAAGTGGTGAGGGTGTGAATCGCATGAGTCGTCAACACAGTGGCCCAGTCACAGAGTGGTGAGGATGGGAATCGCATGAGTCGTCAACACAGTGGCCCAGTCACAGAGTGGTGAGGGTGAGAATAGCATACTTCACTTATTTGGGCAGTCACATGGACAAAACTGACCAAATAACTCAAACATTAACTCATCCTTACAGGTAGATGTTAGCATTAAGAAGAAGTTCACTGTCAGGACTCGAACCCGTGGCCAGTCATGTCCCAGACGGTAGATCTACCCACTAGGCTACCGTCTCTCCTTGGACTAATCTCTAGCTAACTTCTAACTTCTACTACCTCTCTTGTCCTTGCCTTGTCCTGCTGATTATCCCAATCTCTTGCACCTGCTACTTCCCTATAAAACCCAGCCCTTGAACCCAGCCCTTTGCTGGTTATTGTGCCTCCAAGCCTGTAGCAAGCTTCCTCTCTGCTCCTCCACGACTACTGCTGTTTACCTTTGTTGCTGACCCGGACCGTTTGACCTCGCTGAACTGCCGCCTGCATTGACCCTTTGCCTTCCACCGACTACGCCTCTGTCTACTCCTGCTGTTACCTCGCTGCCATCTCTACTGCCGACCCGGACTGATCGACCACGCTACCTGCCTCCTGCTTCTGTGGGTCTTTGCCACTGGACTCCAACCACCAGCCGGCTGTCCTCTGACTCAGGTGAGCCAAGGACCGTTACATTCACTCCTTTTACACACTTGTCAGCTGATTCGACATAGATGTCTACAGAATCTGTTCTATTAAACGCTTATACAAAAGAGCTCCCCCGACAGAGTGGAGAGGGTGTCAGCAGTAAGTTTGTGTTGACATCACTGATTAATTTTCCCTTCCTCTGATCCGTCAGAACAATAACCCCCAAAAAACAGATCCTGTCTGTGGAGCATACGCCTTCCCTCGGTCAGCATTTGGTCAATAATCTATCAGTATTGCTAATGCCAAAAAAAAAAAAAAAAACAGGAGTGGATTTAAAACAGAGATGACACATGAATGGAATATTTGCATGTCTTCTGTGTTTTTTACCCATTCCTGCTTTTGGCTACTGAATCAGAAGCCAATTCTGATGGGACCATACAGGCCTTACAGCTGCTACACAGACAGAGTGGAGGTGGCAGCAACAGCATCAGGAGACCACAGAGTGGCAAGGTGATATAGTGTGGAGGTGGCAGCAGCATAAGGAGACAAGAGAGTGACCCACAGAGTGTTAGATCAAATAAATAAAGGAAATGAAAACACCCCAGAAAAGTCTGTAATTTTCTCACTTCACCACACAACGGCTAATAACCTAATAAGCTATAACTACACTGCTGAAAGGCAAAAATATTTTTCTTTTGCCACTAATACACGGCAAAAAGGGCTTTACAACATATAACTGCATCGCACAAGGGCAAATAAGACATGCTGTAGAAATATTTCCTTGTAATAAACCCTGTTTATGCCTGTATTAAACAGCACTTGCAGCCCAATAGCAAGACCGGTTTGCTGGAATTACAGAGCTGTATAATGGCACTTTGGATCCCCAGTCAGTGCAGCAAGTTGTACTAGGATTGTTCCTATTACCCAGGCTGTAACCTCCCCTACCGAACCCTGTTCTACATAAATGCTATGAAAGGTGTGACCCTGGACAAAATTGAAAGTGGGGCCCCAAATCCTGAAATATTGGACTAGCAGTTTGACAGAACTTTGTAGGCACGGACTGCGGTTGCAACAACAACAGCTGAGTGTAGAATGCCACATTATATCTCTTTAGCCTTTCAACTGTAAGCTGCTTATTCTGCAGGCTCTTTGGGTATGTTCTCACAGACTATTTTCTGTGCTTAAAAAAACCTAATGCAGAATGGCATCGGGTTTTTTTTTTTTTCTGACTAATTTTATAAAACACTTTTTGATGCAGTTTTGGCCTGGATTTTCATTCATTCCCATTTTCAATGGGAATTGTGGACATGGACCACGCGTTATAAATAGCCTGGGCACTTCTGTTTTTCCATGGTGTAGTCTATAAAACCACAAGCTGAAAAAAGGAGGTGTCCCATCTGGGCCCCTGAAGTGAAGGGAGAGCACAATTTGCATGCACGTCATCCTCCATTATGCTATGAGTGTTCTGATAATAGCTGATCACTGGCTCTGCTATTTTTAGAAATTCTATAGCAGTAAATGGAGATAATGCTGCATATGCTCACTGTTATGGGGAACATGTGGGTGACACACTGTTATGGGGGACCTGTGGATGTCACACTGTTATAGGGGACATGTGAATGTCACACTGTTATGGGGGACCTGTGGATGTCACAATGTTATGGGGCATCTGTGGAGGACACTGTTATGTTGAACCTGTGGAGGACACTGTTATGGGGGACCTGTGGATGACAATGTTATGGAGGATCTGAGGAGAACACTGTTATGGAGGATCTGTGGATGACACACTGTTATGGGGGGGTCTGTGGAGGACACTCTTATGGGGAACGTGTGGATGTCACACTGTTATGGGGGACCTGTGGATGTCACAATGTTTAGGGGTATTTGTGGAGGACACACTGTTATGGGGGACCTGTGGATGACACACTGTTATGGGGGACCTGTGGATGACAATGTTATGGAGGATCTGTGGATGACACACTGTTATGGGGGGGTCTGTGGAGGACACTGTTATGGGGAACGTGTGGATGACACACTGTTATGGGGGACCTGTGGGTGTCATACTGTTATGGGGGACCTGTGGATGTCACACTGTTATTGTGGACCTGTGGATGTCACAATGTTATGGGGATCTGTGGATGACAAACTGTTATGGGGGATCTGTGGTGGACACACTGTTATGGAGGATCTATGGATGACACACTGTTATGGGGGATCTGTGGAGGACACTGTTAAGGGGTATCTGGTTGTGATACGGCCACAATGTGTGACATAGCTTTACAGATTCCTTTATTAGCAGCCCTGTTCAGCTCCCCCCAAGTACTGGAAAAAAAAAAGACACTACTAATTTAGACTCACGTGCTCAATCTATACTCCAACATTAACAATGCAGACCACCTAAACAATGTTGTCTTTATTAGTTTAACTAGAGCCCTCTATGGGCCAGACAGCCATGTGGCAATTGAACACAGCACGGCCACGTCACAAGCACCACATGAGCATGTCGTTTGGTTGTGCCCTGCAGTCACAGGGAGCACACATAACACAAGGAGCTCACACACAGGGGGCACAGGGAAAACACAGAGCTGACAGTGGGAACTCACAGGTCAGTGAGCATCAGTACTTGAGGGCAGTGCAGGGCTGCTACAATGAGAGTGTGACCCCAGCAGCCCTGCACCCCCTCTTCCACAGACACTGCTGCATGCTTCTTACTAGATGGACTTACTAGGTGCTTTAATAGGAGGGTCCTGGGAGCTCCTGCAGTCCGGCAGCTGAGGTCAGAGCCTGTGGGTCAGATGCAGCAGAAGGCCCAGTCACCGACTCGGATGTTTGGGCATTGCAGCCTAGAACAAGTACGGGCAAAGGCTGTGGGCGGGGCTATGTTTCCTCCTCCCACACAAAACGTCCTGATGCTGGCCTGTCACTGAGCTCTGGTGAGACTGGGGGGGGGGGGGGGGAATGCTTAGATATCTAACAGCAGGGGAACCCTGCATGGCATGCATGGCATTATAGGTGATCCCGCCTTCCCAGAGTTCCTTTCTCTATGTCCTCACACGTGCAGCAGTCATTTTAGGAAAAATGTGATTCGGTACCATGAATCGTGAGGAAATTCGTATTCGGTGCGAATCAAATAATTCCTGAAATTGGGATAGAATTCCACTTTGTCAGCTTCGATTCACTCATCTCTAGCTTTCACCACAAATAACTGCAACAGTGAAATGCGTATATATTTTCCTTTTTGTACTGAAATAGGCCATCAAACGCTTTCACTACAAATAACTGCAAGAGTGAAGTGCGCATATATTTTTATTTTTATTGTCTGTCCTTATTGTATGGTTTTTTCCTTTTTTAATCATGAGAAGTGCTGTTCAAAGGTGTGGCATTTTTTTGAAGGTGTTTGCAGTCATGTGACCACAATTAGTGAAGACAGATGCAGTCTCTCCTACAAATAGTGCCACTTTTAATGTCTTGCTGTGTCATGAGTACGGGCTTGAAGTGTTCTTGGTAGCCCGAAACGCGTAGACAATACTTTGTAACCGTAACTGTGATGTGAATAAATATTCATTTACCGACGTGGAGCTGGATTCCTTGAACCTTTTTGCACATATTTTTATTTTATTTTAGGCCACTAAATTCTTTTAACCACAAATAAATGCAGCAGTGAAATGTGTATAAATTTTTATTTTTGTACTGAAATATGCCACTAAACGCTTTCACCACAAACTATTGCTTTTCTAGCACTGTCCCTAGCGCCTCTCTCCCTGCACTAAGATGCTGTGAAATGATTCCTCCCTATCCTTTCCCTGCACTTATAAATCGTTTTTTAGTTGTTTTTTTTTCACAATGAGGTTTTTCCTATTGCAGTCCCTAGTGCCTTCCCACATCTGTCCATGCACTCAGAACACTGGAAAATGTCTGAATCCAAGATGGCCACTGTATTTATAAGGCTGTGACATCACAGGGCTGGCTGGCTGCTAATTCGCTAATTCATTGCATGCATGGCACTATGGGTCATCCCGCCTTCCCATAGTTTCTTGTCCTCACACGTGTAGCCGCTATTTTAGGAAAAATTGTGATTCATTACCACGAAGCGTGAGGAAATTCGCATTCGTTGCATTTCAAATTTCTCCTAAAATTTGTAACAGTACCAAATCCATCAGCAGCAACTTGATTTGTGGCCACAACTGGCCAAGTTTGCAATGGACAAACTTTCCTGCCCGGTCAGTAGTGTGGCATCAAAGTGGTTGTTTAGAGTGGCGGGGGCCATAGTTACCCCAAGGAGAACTCGCCATTACACCCAAAATGTGGAGAGAATGACCATTGTGAAGATGAATCAGGTGTGGATCAGCCAGGATTTCCACACACCAGTGCCTGATTCATCAGACTAGATCATTCATGGTGCCACACCCAAACTTTGTCAAAAGAGGCCTGTTTCTTCTGGCTACTTGCTTCAGCTACTATTCTGATGCTGCCACCCGTTTGATGCCACACACCTGCTGCAAGGTGATCCTACTGCCACTCACCATCTTGTGCTGGTACTGGCTAGGCTTTTACCCCCCACCTCCCCACTCTGTCACTTGGCCACTCTGTGGTCTAGTCATGCTGCTGCCACCTCACCACTCTGTGGTCTCCTCAAGCTGCTGCCAACTCACCACTCTGTCACTGGGCGACTCTGTGGTCTCCTCATGCTGCTGCCCCCTTACCACTCTGTCACTTGGCCACTCTGTGGTCTCCTCATGCTGCTGCCACCTCACCACTCTGTGGACTTCTCATGCTGCTGCCACCTCACCACTCTGTCACTGGGCCACTGTGGTCTAGTCATGCTGCTGCCACTTCACCACTCTGTGGTCTCCTCATGCTGCTGCCACCTCACCACTTTTTGGTCTTCTCAAGCTGCTGCCAACTCACCACTCTGTCAGTGGGCCACTCTGTGGTTTCCTCATGCGGCTGACACCTCATCACTCTGTGGTCTCCTCAAACTGCTGCCAGCTCACCGCTCTTAACTGGGCCACTCTGTGGACTTCTTATGCTGCTGCCACCTCACCACTCTGTCACTGGGCCACTCTGTGGTCTCCTAATGCTGCTGCCACCTAAAAAGTATAGTCTCTAGGTAATTTCATTCCAGCTCACCAGCCTTTTCTTTCTAGGTGCACGGATGTAAAGGATGAAGCCTTGTTGTAATGGGTTGAAAGGAAGGAAATCCGGCACTCAAAATTGATCAAGTCGTAGGTTCCTTTATTTGGTCATGCAATATATCAGGTACAGAGGTACAGAATGATTCATAACTAGTGATGCCCTTGTCAGCCTACGCGTTTCAAACAACAACGTTCTTATTCATAACTGAGTCATGACGTTCTTATTAATTACTGTACCTGATATATCGCATGACCAAATAAAGGAAACTACGACTTGATCAATTTTGAGTGCCGGATTTCCTTCCTCTCAACCTGCCACCTTACAACTCTTTGGTCTCCTCAAGCTGCGGCCAACTCACCATGCTGTCACTAGGCCACTCTGTGGTCTCCTCATGCTGCTGCCACCTCACCACTCTGTTATCTCCTCATGCTGCTGCCACCTTACCACTCTCACTTGGCCACTCTGTGGTCCCCTCATGCTGCTGCCACCTCACCACTCTTTGGTCTCCTCATGCTGCTGCTAGCTCAACATTATTTCACTGGGATACTCTGTGGACTTCTCATGCTGCTACCACCTCACCACTCTGTGGTCTCCTCATGCTGTTCCCACCCTCCCCACTTAATGATGGGGCCACTATTTTTCCTTTTTGGCCTTGTTGACATCATCATTTATTTTACCCTACTTCTGATCTGTCAGAAGGATAGACAAATTAGACACACAACAGATTCTGTCTTCAGAACAGCCGTAAGGCCTATATGACGTGGTCCCTATTTTGCATCAGGATTGGCACATGATTAGGTAGGCAAAAGCAGAAGTGGGTACAAAACACAGAAGACATGCTCTAATTCTATTCACGTGTCATCTCTGTTTTGGATCCACTCAATACTGATGGATTACTGACCAAATGCTGACAAATTGAAGGCAGATGCTCAACAGACAGGATCCGTTTTTTGGGGGTTGTTCTTCTGACGGATCAGAAGAAGAGCAAAATGATCAGTGACGTCAGCACAAACCTACTGCTGACACCCTCTCCACTCTGTCGACTCTTAACACTCTGTAACAGAACAGGTTGAAATCTGTAGAATCAGTTGATGACTGAGGAGTGTGCTTTTTCACACTATAGTCAGATCTTGGGCCTCTGCATGGTTCTTTATAACTGGTGGTAACATTGACCTGTAAGCCTGAGTTCACACTTGATTTATTTAGTCTATTTTGGCCCCGTAACTGAACAAATAATTGAAGTGTGAAGTGATTTTAAGAGCGAAGCCTGTCATCAGCGTGTCATACTGACTCACAGTATTGTTTCACTACAACAGTGGACTACCTATGCATGTTTCTGCAAAGCACAGTGTTCTACACCACTATACAGGCTCTCTGCAGCCAGGAAACTGCTATTTTTTTACATGATCTTTGAGAAATTTGCTTATCTCTAATAGCAATATATGTGTGTCTTACAATACAGTAGCGTTTTGAATCTCTGAGTGAAAACATGAAATACCAGTCTGAACTCTATGTCAAATCATCTACAGACAGTTTTATTTAATTAATTATTTATTTATTTATTTATTTATTTATGTATTATTATATTTTTTTTGGGGGGGGATCAGGGGGTTGGGAAAATAGTGATATATCTGTGTATTATAATACAGAGGGTAGCATTTTAAATCTTTGAGTGATAACGTGAACTACTAAGTAGAAATCTGTGTCAGTGCATCTACAGATAATTTGGTTTATTTTTTGTGGGGGATTTGCGAACATACCAATATATGTGTGTCTTATAATACAGAGGGTAGCGTTTGAAATCTCTCAGTTATGACGTGAATTACTAGTCAGACAGAAACTTTTTAATCAAGCTCGGAGCATGAATGTTTTCCTCTGGTTCCCAAGACCTCTCCTCAGGACCAAAGACCTTCCAGTCCACAAGATAGTAGGTCTTCTTCCCACGCTTCTTGATGTCCAGGACGTCTTTGACCTCAAATCTCTTGTCAGATTCTTCAGATACTGAAGCTGGATACGTAGAAGGCAATAGTAATACGCAGAGAGACAGAGTGAAACAGATGTACAGTAACTTATATGTTACCTCATTGATCCTCCTCAATACTTCAAAAGATTTAAGGAACCTAGGAGCAAACTTGAAACTGGAAACCCTTAAGTGGATGTTTTTAGAAGAGAGCCATACCTTTTCTCCAGATGAGAACTGAGGTGGTTTTCTCCTTCTCTTGTCTGCATTCGCTTTCATGCTTTGTTGATGCAATCCTTGGTGTCACGCTGTTAAAGATGCCCACAATCGGGGCTGATTATGTTTGCTCTACTGCTCCAAATTAGTGGTAAGCCAAGGCTTTTACGTGCACAGAGAAAATAACTGTGACACTCATTGGGGTTAATTTATTACAGTAAGTACAGCAGTTTATATAGACATCAGAGAGGCATTCCCTCTGAGGCATGTGGCATTGTTACATTGGCTGGAATATGAAAATATGAAAAGAGATAACACTTGGCATCTGCACAGTGTGCATTGTTTTACTAACTCTGGAATGTAAACATCCAGCTATGGCGGCCATCTTGTAATAGAGTCTATACTAACAGCAGAGAAGCATATATGACATAGCAAGGAGGCATGGTTTCTTTGGTAGGATAAAACCTTCGCTCTCTAGAAGAGATAAGATGTTGTCTAAGAGCTGGAGTACATGGGAGCTTTCTTAGCTGAATCTAAGAATGATGTCTACATCTACACAGTCCCCCATTGGACCTCATTCTTTCCCTAATTAAAACCTTGCACATCTGCCCCAATGCCTCGGCATCCTCTTCTCCAGCTTCCACAACAACCTATCCCTTGTGGATAGGCTCCACGACACTGGGTTTTATGGACATAGGGGCAGGGCTGCCATCAGAAATTTTGGGGCCCCTTACACAGCTCAAGGCTTGCCCCCCCTCCCCCTCCGTGGTCCACTCCTACTCCGCCCCTTTAGAATCCATCCTGACTCCGCCTCCCAGACCCCCCTCCACCCCTAAGGACCCACCCCCAATTTCATCATTTTTTTTTTTTACAACTACAAAGACAGTAAAAAGTGATAACCACAACCCCTCCCTCCTCCCTCGGCAGCGGCTTGTAAGATGCCTACACTTACCACACAACGTCCCACTCACTCAGTAGGTATGCCCCTTAGTGCCCCCAAACAGTAGTTATGCTCCATTATTTCCCCTTCACAGTAGTTATGCTCCCTTACTGCCCCCACACAGTAAAATGTTGTTAGTGCTCTCACACAGTAATTATTCCCCATTAGTGCCCACACACTAGTTATGCCTCTTTAGTGCCCCAAAGAGTAGACATTTCTCATTAGTGCCTCTCAAAGTAGTTACATCCCATAGTTATGGGTAGTTATGCCTCTGTGCCCCCTCACAATAGTTATTTCCCTTATTTCCAATTGGTAATCATGCCCCCGATGTATGGGCCCCGCTGCTGCTGCGAAGGGGCCCGGCCTGCCCTGAGCAACTTTAGTTATGCCACTGGTGTGGCAGCCCCAGTGGTCAGTGAGTGACAGTCACTCACTAACTCACAAAAAAAAAAAAAAGCTTGGGACCGGCCCCTTAGATCTCTGTCCCTATGGTCGATGATCTCCAGGTGGCGTTGTAAGCAGGGGGGACCAACATAACGAAGTGGACCTTGTCTCCCATCCTCATCAAGCTCTTGCATGATCATCTCCGGGGTAGCCTTAGGGGTAGCCTTAGCTAGGACTTTTAACAAAAACCTCCTAATGCAGGGGATGACACAATGAACAACTTTTTCACGGTCTAAAAAAACTATCTTTACGATCTCAATTAGGATCCATATGCTTTGAGTCAGGATCAGCAGTCACACAAGGGGGAACAAGAAACATAATCCTTTCAAGTCTCCAGAACCATCACTTTCTTGGAATGACTCGAATTAAGCTTCCCTTCGACCTTCACTGATGTGCTTGTGGTCAACAACACTTTGAATGGACCATCAAAAGGTTTGAGGACTTACCTGATCTGTCCTTTTACCATCACCCATCTCCAGACACAAGTGGGTGGGTTCCTGGTACTTTATCAAGACCTGGAAGTGAAGTAAAAACAAATGCTTGTGCAAACTGATTATATAATCTGTCAGACAACCATGTTGTATCTGGAGCCACTGTGGAAAATACAATCCTGTCATAGGGACTGACCTACTAAGGATCTCATAGGGACTAAGGCCTGTCTTACGGTTAGGCATATACCTTACTGAGAAGAGGGCTACCTGCAAGCACTCTGTTCATGGCTTTTTGAATCTTTAACTTTAGTGCCCCATTCAGTTCCTTTTTCCCTACTTTACTGCTGCTTTGTGGATGGTACAAAGCATGTAAGGCCTGTTCTACACCCAAAACCTTCATCATCTCCTGCATCACTTCACCTGTGAAGTGAGCACCTCTGTTGTTTTTAATGGTCTCAGGTACCCCATACCTGCATACAACTTTGGCCATAATCTTCTTTGCTTCTTTGGGTATGCTTTTGGCCATCCTGCAAACAAGTCATCACACATCAGTATATACTCATACATGCCCACCTTGGGCAGTTAAATGTAGTCTGCAAACTTTGAGACAGATATGAAGGGCCAGACGTGTATTTCTGGGATACCTTAACTACCTTACACACGTTGTTCTGGGCACAAATCATACATCCTTGAGTACATCTGACTGTTACAGTGTTGAACCCTGGGGTATACCATACGTGTACCATGGGCTCTCTGTGTTATTGTGGAGTAGAGGGACTTGGGAAGGCAGAGTTTCCCTTCCTTATTTGTAGTCCCCACTTTTTTATCCACCATTCCCTTTCCTCCTTCCTCCACCTGGTTCTGTAAGGTCTTAAGAACTTCCAGTGAGACAGGAGGAGTTATTTCAGGGACCTGAACTGTGGCCACTAAGGCAGGGGTCTGCCTAGTCAATTTGGTAGCCATTTTGTCGCCTCTGAGTCTGTGTTACAGTGACCTTTATGTTGTCATCGCCACTCAAGTAAGCGACATGAGGGCTTCCATCAGAGACCTTACTGCTTCCCCATTTGTGATGGGTTTACCTGAAGCGGTCAGGAAGTCTCTGGTTTTCCAACTGGGCTCATAATCATGGGCTATCCCAAAGGCATACCTCGAATCAGTGTAATGTTGGCTGTTTTCCCATCTGCACATCTGTAAGCCATCTTCGGAGTCTTTAGCTCCACTTCTTGAGCAGACATGGGTGGTAGTGTGGACTATGCTTTTTTTTTAAGAGTGTCATGTTTAATCACCACTGACCCACCGGTGTAGTACCTGCCATCCTGGCCATTCCTCGATCCATCCACAAAGAGCACATGATCTGGATTACCTAATGTCTGATTTACCACATCCCACTGTCTCTTGTGACATCATCTGCAAACACTCTGGATCTGGAAGAAAAGTTTAAGTGCCCTAACTCTTCCCTCCCCCCTTGCTCCAGAGGCAACAGGGTGGCTGGATCCAAAATATTATATCTGTAGATGTTTCAGGCATCATATGAATACTCTCTGTCAATAAAAACACATTACATTAATCAAAATAAAGTGGATGATCATACATCAACACAATATTATTCCTTATAGGCACAATATTTTGATGACTAGATTGATGGAAAAAATTACAATAGCTGGAATTCTGCAATAGAAAAGCAATTCTATAAAGATAATCTTATCTAGTATCAGTTATTAACTGTTAATCTAGTAACTTTTTGGTGTATTAAAACACATATATGCTGTTGAGAAACACACATTTGTGTACCAGTCTTTGTCTCTCTCATGTCTTTTTGAGAAATTTGGACTTGTCAGTAGAGATGTCCCGAACTATTCGCCGGCAAACAGTTCCCGGCGAACATCGCATGTTCGCGTTTGCCGCGACGGGCGAACATATGCAATGTTCAATTCGCCCCCTATACTTTATCATTGAGCAAACTTTGACCCTGTACCTCACAGTCAGCAGACACATTCCAGCCAATCAGCATACCCTCCCTCCCAGACCCTCCCAGACCCTCCCACCTCCTCCCACCTCCTATCAAAAAGCAAGGACAGCATCCATCTTAGATTCATTCTGAAGCTGCAGTGTTAGTTAGAGCAGGGAGAGTGCTGCTGCTCTGTTCTGTGTCCACTCCAGTTCTCAAAGACTCATCGGCCTCTTTCACACAAGCGTGCCCGGATTAGGCCCCATTCACATGTCCGTAGTGTGTTACGGATCCACAAGTTGCGTATCCGCAACACACCATGCCGACACTCCCCATAGAGATGCGGATAAGAATAGGACATGCTCTATCTTTTGCTGAGCCGCTGTCCGCATCACGTCCGGCCCCATTCACAATGAATGGGTCCGCATCCATTCCACAGAATTGCGGAATGGATGCGGACAAAAATTGCGGATGTGTGAATGGGGCCTTAGGTCCGGATGCTTTTCGGATGCATTCAGTAAAAACTGTGCGATTTCACAGGCAAAGCCATTCAGTTTTGCCTGCGATTGCGTTCAGATGTTCAGTTTTTTCCGCAGGGGTGCAATGCGTTTTGATGCGTTTTTCACACGCGTGATAAAAAACCGAAGGTTTACAAACAACATCTCCTAGCAACCATTAGTGAAAAATGCAAAGCACCCGCACTTGCTTGCGGATGCAATGCGTTTTTCACGCAGCCCCATTCACTTCTATGGGGCTAGGGCTGATTGAAAAACGCAGAATATAGAACATGCTGCGATTTTCACGCAACGCACAAGTGATGCGTGGAAAAAAAAAACGCTCATGTACACAGACCCATTGAAATTAATGGGTCAGGATTCAGTGCCGATGCTATGCGTTCACGTCACTCATTGCACCCGCGCGGAAAACTCGCTCGTGTGAAAGGGGCCATCTGCTGTAAGGACAGCGTCCTGACAGCACCCCAAAAAGCCCTTTTTAGGGCTGGTACATCAGTCTGCTTTTATTTAATTTTTTTATATATATATATATTGCAGTTGCCTGCCCGTGTGTGAGAGGTCGCAGGCCCACAGACTGTACTGTGTCCACACCGCTCATATAGGGTGGCACAGTACCTTGCAGATAAAAAGTCATGCACAATAGCTGTAGGCTCATGCATCCTTTTGCGGAGGTGACAAACCTGGTCAGTCAAACCCAAGGCAACATCATTAACCTCATCCCATATGCGTTTTTTCTAGAGCGTGCCTTGCGAAGAGTGCTGGATCAGGCCGCAGATGAGCATGAAGAGGAAGAGTTGTGGTCACCATCACCACCAGAAGCAGCCTTGTCGTCGTCGATTGCTGGACCTGCGGCAACGCAGAGAGAGGAGTCTGAAGAAGAGGAGTCAGGTGGCTTTTAGGAGGTGGAAGACCAACCACAGCAGGCGTCCCAGGGGGCTTGTTGTCACCTTTCGGGGACCCTTGGTGTTGTACGTGGCTGGGTGGAGGAAGAGACCTTCAATGACTTCAGTGAGGACAAGGAATGGGACATGGCTAGCTTGGTATCCAACCTTGTGCAAATGGGGAGTTTGCGGTTGTGCAACTTGACTGTTTGCGGTGCGTTAAACAGGGAGTTTGGTCTGTCAGAGTTTGGTCTGTCACTGTGAAACGGGCATAACCCTTACACTACCTGATCGATACAGCACCATACCTGATCATATGCACACACTGGATGTTTTAAAGCAGGTTATTCCAAACAATTTAGGAATGTTAGGTGAATTTATGCCCTTTATGGATTAAAACCTGACTCTGGTGAACAAATACCAACTGTCTGGATGTAGTGGTGCTGAAAAGAAAACATTTGCCAAATCAATCACAGTGGAGTGGGTAGAGGTAACAGGAACCTGAGCCAACAAGGTGTGTGGGTCGTGGACTCGTGGTGTTAAAACGTGTGCCTTCATTGACAGAACGTAGGTCATATACCATCCAATACTGGGTGGGTTTGTTCTTACTTTTCTTTCTCACAGGGTACAAAAGAAGGGGATACAATCTCCATTTTTTTTTTTCAAAAAGTCTCAGACCATTTGAGATATGGCCATACTCAAGCGATACTTCCAGGGAAGTGCACCAGTTTTCATTTCCACTTCCACGGGAGGAACTGGGAGCTTGCCAAAATCCATGGGTTGCTTAGCCCACAAATTTCCCAGCATTCCTGCAAGCAGGCCTTTCTTCTCATCTTCTGGAAGTACTAACCCAAACATGGACCAGGGAGTTTCATCACTAACGGCCAATAAACAAAGTTTCTGGTCATTAAGGTCACCTGTGAGTTTCACAGCACCATCCTTCTGATATGAGATTCTGGCATGTACTTTTGTAAACAAGTCTGCACCTAGGAGGCAACAGGGGAAGTTACAAATGACCAGCAACCGGGCAAGCACTTCTTGGGTAAGGGCAAATCTAACATGGATGGGTTCTGTTAAAAGGGGAATGTACTACTTTCCCATCCACTTCTATCCAAGGACTGGTGTCTTTGGGGATTAAGTCAAGGGAGGACATATTCATCTTGACTGCTCCAGTATCAATAAAAACGGGACTACTTCTTTATCACCCAGACTGAGGGATATCATTGGGGCCGGACTGGAATCTGCTAAATGTTAATATCATAGGTATATATGTATCATTCACTCACTGACACAAGTTAGTACTCCTTGTGGTGATACTTGGACTACTGGTATTTATGCGCATTGTTTTGTGCACAGTAGCCGTATCAGGAAAAATACCAGTAACTAAGATGGCCAAAGATGGAAATTCCCTCAGTTAAAATGGCCGCCATGCCGGAAGTTACAGGAGTTAAGATGGCTGCCAGACTGGACTCTGGATTAGTTAAGATGGCCACCAGAGTGGAAATCAAGACATAGGGGGTGCCATCTTGTGTGATAACCGGATACAAAGAGGTGTGCCTAGGGCATGGTTTTGGCACTGACGCACTTAACAGGTCCACCCCTTTGGACTGGAGGGGGCTGATGTGGTTGGGGATGTGTCTTCGCAAATTAACCCTTACTTCGTAGAACTGACTTCGCTCACCGTAAACTTGGCTGCGTGACCTTCCTCTACTAGTCAGTTTTCTAGTTGGCAACACACAAGTTTCAGATTCCCGGATATAACATTCAATGTCGAACAGACATATAGAACACTTTCTCATACTTTTACACACAAAAGTCTTTGAACTTATTAACAAACTACATACCAATAACACACACACATGCTCAGTACCTCACATACCTGGACTTTTGATTACACTTCGGCTGGCAGACAGCGTCCTCGCTACTCATTATCACACATTCCAAAGTCATGATGTCACTCGCCCCTGCACAGCTACAGTATACAGCCCCCAGTTTCTCCCTCTGCTCTGCCTTTGGACTCAGCCATATTCACCGGGCAACAGAGACACGCAGGGCACTCAGATACACGGATAGACAAAATAAAATACTACCTCAGCGCTGCACTGCATCGTCACTCAACTGTCCACAATGCTTCACATGCTTACTACTTGAATTTACATTAATTTACTAATTTGAACACAACCAAGACAGAAGCAGGCACCTCCTTTGTCTAGTCGTCCCAAGGATTCGGGTCTGGCTCAAAGGCTCTTTAACACCCCAACTCCTACCTTCTTCTCACTCCCAAGTAGGCTCACCCCTGTGCAGGTTATTACCTGTGAATTCCCTGGCTACCACGTCTGGTCCACCAGTCCAGGATTAACCCTCCACCACTCCAGGCAGATAATTTATAGTCCTCCCGGGACTCCCCAGAGCCACACCCTCCCTCCTGGGATAAATCAGTGGCCCTTAATTTGAGTCCCCCCCAGGGCTACCCGGGGTTACACCCTCCGTCACTTGGACAGATAAATCAGTAACCGAAGTTGCTACCCGCAATGCAACACCAATAGCAGAACAGATTACCACAGCAGAGTGGAGCGCAGCAAGAGGCAGATGAGATAAACAGATTTTCTCACCTGATTTGAGTCTGCAGGCCACCTCCTCAAGCGCTGTTCACCATGCTCTGGGAACCCCCAAACTTTGGCTACTGATGCTACTTCTCCTGTGGCCCCGTGTTCGGGCGCCAACTGTTAAAGATGTCCACAATCCGGGCTGATTATGTTTGCTCTACTGCTCCAAATTAGTGGTAAACCAAGGCTTTTACGTGCATGGAGAAAATAACAGTGACACTCATTGGGGTCAAAGTAATCTCTAATTTATTACAGGAAGTACAGCAGTTTATATAGGCATCAGAGAGGCATTCCCTCTGAGGCATGTGGCATTGTTACATTGGCTGGAATATGAAAATATGAATATGAAAATATGAAAAGAGATAACACTTGGCATCTGCGCAGTGTGCATTATTTTACTAACTCTGGTATGTAAACATCCAGCTATGGTGGCCATCTTGTAATGGAGTGTATACTAACAGCAGAGAAGCATATATGACGTAGCAAAGAGGCGTGGATTCTTTGGTAGGATGGAACCTTCGCTCTCTGGAGGAGATAAGATGCTGTCTGAAAGCTGGAGTACATGGGAGCTTTCTTAGCTGAATCTAAGACTGATGTCCACATCTCTATCAACGCCAAATCTTAAAAAAAATCCCTACAAGAGGAATCCGCAGCTGGTACTCCAGAAGATGTAGGAACAGGAAGAGGAGTATGAGGGCATTGTCCATAAACGACAAAGAATGGAAATGACCCAATAGACTCACTAGAGTGGTTGTTATAAGAGAATTCAGCCCAAGGTAGCAATTGTACCCAGTTGTCGTGTTGGGCTAAAACAAAATGCTGGAGATAGTTAGCCAGAAAAGGGCTCTCCAGAGCTTAGAGGTAAACTGGACTATGCGATCGGAAACAATATGCCAAGGTAGATCATGCAAGTGGAATATGTGTCTCACAAACAGTTTAGCAAATTCAGCAGCCAAGGGCAGTCCAGTCAAAGGAACAAAATGTGCCATCTTGGAGAAGCGGTCCACGACCACCCAGATAGCTGTACATCTGGCGAAATATGTTGCCATGGGGCATCAGGAACAAGAAGGGGTAACAACAGCCCAGGTGGTTTGGTCCTAGAGACTTTATTTTGAGCACAGAAGGTGCAGGCAGACACATAATCATTTAATCACGCACATCCTTAGACAGTGTGGGCCACCAGTAGTGGCGAGACAAAAGTTCTGTGGTCTTGCTGATCCCTGGGTGACTAGCCAGTTTGGAGTTGTGCCCCCAAGCTAGAATATGTTTTCTCTTGGCAGGTGGCATGAATGTCTTCCCAGGAGGGATGTGTTTTATTAGGACAGGAGCCACTGTGATCAAGCAAGCAGAATCTACAGTACAATGTACTGGGGCTCCTTCTGCTGGTCAGAGAAATCAAATGACCAAGACAGAGCAGTCGCCTTGATGTTCTTCTTGGCCAGGCAAACGTGAAGCTTAAAATCAAAACGGGAGAAGACAAATGCCCAACTGGATAACCCCACTCCTCCAAGAGAAGTTTCATGGCCAGAAGCTCTCTGTCTCCTATACAGTAATTCCTCTCAGCAGGGGAGCAAAGCTTGCAGGAAAAATCCACATGTAAACATCTTGCCCTTGGAACCTTTCTGTAGTAAAACAGCACTGTCTACTATGGAGGAGGCGTCCACTTCTTAAAAGAATTGGCAGAAGATATCGGGTACAGAAGCAAAGGACCTTTTTAATTGGACCAAGGCGGCATCCACCTCAGGAGTCCAGTGTCTGGAATTCACTCCTTTCTTAGTAAGAGCGGACATTGGAGATGTAAGAGATGAAAAATTCGGGATGAACTGATGATAGAAATTAGCAAATCCAAAGAAGCGCTGTATAGCATGAAGACCCTGTGCGCAGGGCAGTCCATTACTGCATTCAATTTTTCAGGATCCATTGCAACCCGGCATCCGAGATTATGTATCCGAGGAATGGTATGGTAGATTTTTCAAAGATGCATTTCTTGAGTTTGGCATTAAGTCGATTCTCTCTCAACATTATCATGCAGACATAGAGCAGGTCCCAGAAGAAATTGTTTACCCACTCCTGGAATACTGAGGGAGCATTGCACAGACCAATGGGCATGACGAGATACTCGTAGTGTCCATCATGAGTGTTGACAACAGTCTTCCACTCATCGCCCTTTCGAATGCACATATTGTTGTATGTGCCACGCAGGTCGAATTTTGCTCCCTGGATTCTGTCAAAGAGTTTGGAGATTAGCGGAAGAGGGTATCGATTCTTGACTGTGACCATATTCAGACCTCGATAGTCGATACAGGGGTGTAAGGATCCATCTTTCTTCTGCACAAAGAAAAACCCGTCACCAGCTGGTGAAGTAGATTTCCAGATAAACCCCCTCTCGAGATTTTCCTTGATGTAATCAGACATCGCTTGGTTCTCAGGAACTGAGAGTGGGTAGACTCGACCATGAGGAGGAGTGGCAGAAGGTCAAACGAACAATCATAAGGATGACGATGAAGAGGCAGGGTTTTGGCCTCTTTCTTACTTGACATCTGCAAAACTGCCATACTGCTGGGAAGTCCAGGCAGGTCTACAGGTATAGTAGGCGAGGAAGCAGGTCCAACCTCTAATAAACAGGTAGACTGGCAGGATGATCCCCAACGAAGAATCTGATCAGAGTGCCAGTCCAGAACTGGAGTGTGCTGACGCAGCCAGGGAAGACTGAGAATAACCGGATCATCTCTGAATGCAGAATCCCTATTTTCAACTTAGAGGGCATAGTAATAGAAAGCACAAGTTCGGGAAGTGGCAGTCCATTTACGGAAGCCACTGACAGAGGCCTTTCTAGATGTATGGTAGGAAGCCGGTACTGATGGACCACAGCTTGCTGAATGAAGTTACCGGCTGACCCAGAGTCCAAGAATACAGGCACAGACAGTGTGACTCCCTTGTGAGAGAGAGGCATCGGAACTGAAAGTTTCAGAGAGGACTTCTCCTTGCCTAGGACCACCTCTCCAACAATGGCGTTTCCCGGCTTCTGAGGACAATTATGCACAAAGTGGGCCTTGCCTCCACAATACAAACACAGATTCTCTGCTTTGCGGCGTAAACGTTCCTGATCAGACAATCAAATGTGCTCTATTTGCATGGGCTCTTTAAATGAGGGGACACTAGAGGAAGAACCGGCTTCTAGTAGGATGGAGCCAAACGAGGTGGTCTTCTGGTTCATGCGACCTCTTTAGAACGTTCCCTGAAACGCATATCTATCCTTGGGGCCAAGGTGATCAGGTCATTCAGAGTAGACGGACGGTCGTGACCAGATAATTCATCCTTAATCCGGTCAAAAAGACCCTCCCAGAACACCGCCGGTTGAGCCTCATTGTTCCATGCAAGTTCGGCAGACAGGGTACGAAACCAGATGGCTTACTGACCCACAGATGAGGAACCCTGTTGTAGACATAGCAAAGCTGATGCTGCGGTGGATGTATGACCAGGCTCTTCAAAGACCAGCCGGTAGGTAGCCAGGAAAGACTGTAGATTAGTGTTCTCTGGACCTCCATGTTCCCAAATAGGATTTGCCCAAGCATGCGCCTAATCAGACAGCAGGGACACAATGAAGGGGACCTTGGACCGCTCAGGGGGAAACTTCTGCCCATGCAACTCAAAGTGGATCAATCACTGGTTCAGGAATCCACGACGGGTTTTTGGATCTCCACCATAGCGGGAAGGCAGAGAAAGTTGCACACCAGCGGCACACAAATCCAGATTCACTGTTGTGGCTATTGCCGGGGTAGCAGCGGCTGGTGACCCTGCAGTAGCTGGAGAAGAGATGACATCCAGATGAGCAGCAACATTTTGCATGAACTGTATCATGACATCCTGACGTTCGCTCTGACGCCCTACTTCATGTAACAATTCCTGAACGACAGGCTTGGGGTGACCAGGAGGGTTCATGGCCTCAGTGTACTGTCACGAACCAGCAGGTATGAACCCACTGTGCCACGTGTCCTACCTCCTCTAAGGGCGTTGTCTAAGTGAACCCATAGATCTTCACAGTACCCCTGATGGTGGGGATACTTTCCCAAGGGAAACACCAGGTTGCTACCTCTTGAGGAAAATAGGCACACGAGGAAGCTGGTCCAGGCGGACCAGGAGGTACCTGAGAAAGGTACCAGAGGTGCAGGACCGAAGGATGAGGCAGAGGCATAGTCAGACAGGCAAAAGGTCAGAGCAGACGGCACAGGTACATTTCAGGCAATCTGGGTTGGCAACAATATAGTCAAGGCAAGTCAGGAACACAAGAACACAAGCTGAAAACAGAAACCTTAGCAGGGCACAAGGACAATGACACTTAGGCATCAAGGAAGGGGGCTGAGCCACTTATATATGCCCAGAAGGGCTAGGATAGGTCAGCGAGATGACATGACTAGTGATGAGCGAGCATGCTCGGCCGAGTATCAGTTCGGCTCGAGCATCGCTATGCTCGGCCCATGGCGGTACTCGGCCGAGTACCACGTGTGCTCAAGTGAAATGCTCGAGTCTCCCCCCCGCACGTTTGGCGCCTTCTAAGCAGCCAATCAACGTCCAGGTAAGTAATGCCCTTCAATGTAATGACGTAGCTATGTTATCTACTGGCATTACACTGATTGGCTGGCCGAAATGCGTCATCGGGTGCTATATAGCACCCGATGACACGTGTTCAGCTCAGTCAGCGTCAGGGAGACCAGAGCGTAGGCAGGGAAAGATAGTGTGCAAAGCGAAAAATAGCAGATTTTATTAGAAACAAGATTTGCAAAGACCCAAAAGGACAACCGTGCTGAGGAAGAGACACAGTGCAGGTAGAAAAATCGCTGTTTTAACAACTACCTAAAGCTTTTCATAAAACTGATAATCCTTTTAAGGGCTAGTGTGTGCGTTTGACAGCAGAAATATATTTTTCTTTAATACCTATTAGTGACATATACTGTACATCATCCGCAGACTGTGTCTTTTTGCGTAAGTTCAAATAATCAGCGCCGCATTTATTGTCAATAGTGTGTGCGTTTAATCCACATCTGTAGTACTCCAAAATGACAGCCCAAGATCCGCAGGTGAGTTGCACGGGAAGGGGCTATCCCCATGTAGCAAAAAGAGAAAAAGAATCCCAGCAACAATGGCTTCTTGTTTTTGAAATGCTGTTTTAATCACATCAAGTGATACAAAATTATTATAAGGGGACGCGTTTCGGCTCGTCCAGCCTTTCTCAACCACACAGTGATACTGGTCTCACATGCAATATATAGGTATACATAGGAAATGACATCATCAATTATGTAAATATACAGGAAGTGACATCAAACAAAAAAAAGGAAAATAAAAGGTTTTTTCTTTCTACCATAGCTGAGATATTCTTCATGCTGTAATAATCAAGGAATAATAGTAGTCTGAAAGAGAAGTAAAATAAATAGTGTAAATATTGTAAATAATGATTAAAAACACATAACCTCATAATCTCTATTGAGACCCCTGGGCTGTAAGGTGTCCAGGGTATGAATCCAGAAGGCCTCTCTTCTCAGTAGCATTTTTTAATATCTCCACCTCTCCTTGGTTGATGGACCTGTTCCAGAACTTGGTATTTCAACTGTGATATAGAATGATGATGGCTGTGAAAATGGGATGGTATAGGAAGTAAGAGATTTTCTTTATGGATAGTGGATTTGTGTTTGCACACACGATCTCTCACTGTTTGCATGGTTTCTCCTATATAAAGGAGGCCACAAGGGCATTTGATGAGATAGATAACATTCGAGCTATCACATGTAAAAAGCCATTAATCTTATAAGCTTTGCCCGTATGCGGATGATGAAAGAACTGACCCTTGATGACATTGCTACACTGCATGCAGTGTAGACACGGGTATGTCCCTGATTTCTGACGGCTCAAAGTCCTTTGTATGGATCCTCTCCTAAAGCTACCAATGTCTGCACGTACCAGTCGATCTCTCAGACTAGGATTACGTTTGTTGCAAATCAATGGGGATTGTTGAATTCCTCCACAGAGGGATAGGCCTTCTGTAGTATGTGCCAATGTTTACGCACTATATTATCAAAATGATGGTTAAAGGGATGGAATTTATGCACAAAAGCTATTCTGTTCATGTTTTTGTTTTTGTTCTGATAAACATTCGGATTATCCAATTTCCTTAAACCATCATTTTTAGCTAATGTGAGCACCTCCGTGGGGTAGCCCCTTTGTGTAAATCTAGTGGCCATTTCATTAAGTCTAATGGTTTTCAATGAGGGATCAGTAACAATTCTGTCTATCCGTAAAAATTGGGACTTTGGGATGGCTTTTTTCAGTGATAGAGGGTGTGCACTTTCATAATGTAAAATACTGTTCCTGTCAGTATGCTTCCTATATAGATCAGAGTATAAACATCCATTTTTCTTAGTGATCAAAGTGTCTAGCCGCTTCAGCCCCCCTAGCTTAAACACCCTTAATGACCAGGCCACTTTTTACAATTCTGCACTACACTACTTTCACCGTTTATTGCTCCGTCATGCAACTTACCACCCAAATGAATTTTACCTCCTTTTCTTCTCACTAATAGAGCTTTCATTTGGTGCTATTTCATTGCTGCTGACATTTTTACTTTTTTTGCTATTAATCAAAAATGACCGAAATTTTTGCAAAAAAATGACATTTTTCACTTTCTGTTGTAAATTTTTTTTAAAAAAACTACATTTCTATATAAATTTTTCTCTAAATTTATTGTTCTACATGTCTTTGATAAAAAAAAATCCAATAAGTGTATATTTATTGGTTTGGGTAAAAGTTATAGCGTTTACAAACTATGGTGCAAAAAGTGAATTTCGGCATTTTGAAGCAGCTCTGACTTTCTGAGCGCCTGTCATGTTTCTTCAGGTGCTAGAATGTCAGGAAAGTATAAATACCCCCAAATCACACCATTTTAGATAGAAGACACCCCAAAGTATTCACGGAGGGGCTTGGTGAGTTCATGTATCATTTCATTTTTTTCACAAGTTAGCGGAAAATGACACTTTCTGAGAAAAAAAAAAAAAAAAAAGTTTCAATTTCTGATAACTTCTGGCAAAAAAAAAAAATCTCAGACGGACTCACTATGCCCCTCAGTGAATACCTTGGGGTGTCTACTTTCCGAAATGGGGTCATTTGTGGGGTGTGTTTACTGTTCTGGCATTTTGGGCGGGGCTAAATTGTGAGCCGCCATGTAAAACCTAAAGGTACTCATTGGAATTTGGGCCCCTTTGCGCACCCAGGCTGCAAAAAGTGTCACTCATGTGGTATCGCCGTACTCAGGAGAAGTAGGGCAATGTGTTTTGGGGTGTATTTTTACATACACCCATGTTGGAGTGAGAGAAATATCTCTGTAAATTGTCAACTTTGTATAAAATTTTTTAAAAGTTGTCGTTTACAGAGATATTTTTCACACAAAGTATGGGTATATATAAAAATACACCCCAAAACACATTGCCCTACTTCTCCTGAGTACAGCGATACCATGTGTGCCACTTTTTGCAGCTTAGTGCGCAAAGGCCCTAAACCAATGATTACCTTTAGGATTTCACAGGGCATTTTACGCATTTGGATTCCAGACTTCTTCTCACGCTTTAGGGCCCCCTAAAATGCCAGGGCAGTAAAAATACCCCACATGTGACCCCATTTTGGAAAGAAGACACCCCAAGGTATTCTGTGAGGGGTATGGTGAGTTCATGTAAAATTTTATTTTTGTCACAAGTTAGTGGAATATGAGACTTTGTAAAAAAAAAAAAAAAAAAAAAACAATTTCCGCTGACTTGTGCCAAAAATAAAAATTCTGTGGACTCACCATGCCCCTCACAGAATACCTAGGGTGTCTTCTTTCCAAAATGGGGTCACATGTGGGGTATTTATACTCACCTGGCATTTTAGGGGCCCCTAAAGTGTGAGAATCCAAATGCGTAAAAATGTCCTGTGAAATCCTAAAGGTACTCATTGGTTTTAGGGCCCCTTTGCGCACCCAGGCTGCAAAAAAGTGGCACTCATGTGGTATCGCCGTACTCAGGAGAAGTAGGGCAATGTGGTTTGGGGTGTATTTTTACATATACCCATGCTGCGTGTGAGAAATATCGCTGTAAGCGACAACTTTTTAAATTTTTTTATTCAAAGTTGTCAATTTACAGAGATATTTCTCTCACCCAGTATGGGTATATGTAAAATACACCCCAAACACGTGCCCTACTTCTCCTGATACGCTCGACTACCACATGTGTGTACTTTTGCAGCCAAACTGCAAAGGGGCCTAATTCCAATGAGTACCTTTAGGAGGGCATTTTTACGCATTTTTCTTCTCACGCTTTAGGGGTCCCTAAAATGCCAGGACAGTATAAATACCCCACATGTGACCCCATTTTGGAAAGAAGACACCCCAAGGTATTCCATGAGGGGCATGGCGAGTTCATAGAAGATTTTTTTGGCACAAGTTAGTGGAAATTGATTTTTATTGTTTTTCTCACAAAGTCTCCGTTTCCGCTAACTTTTGACAAAAAGTTTAATTTTCATGGACTCATTATGCCCCTCAGCGAATACCTGGGGTGTCTTCTTTCCAAAATGGGGTCACATGTGAGGTATTTATACGGCCCTGGCATTTAGGGGCCCTAAAGCGTGAGAAGAAAAATGCGTAAAATGCCCTCCTAAAAGGTACTCGTTGGAATTTGGGCCCCTTTGCGCATCTTGGCTGCAAAAAGTGTCACACATGTGGTATCGCCGTACTCAGGAGAAGTAGGGCAATGTGTTTTGGGGTGTATTTTTACATATACCCATGCTGGGTAAGAGAAATATCTCTGTAAATTGACAACTTTGAATAAAAATTTTTAAAAAGTTGTCGTTTACAGCGATATTTCTCACACCAGCATGGGTATATATAAAATACACCCCAACGCATGCCTACTCTCCTGATCTGGCGATACCCATGGTGACACTTTTGCAGCCAAATATGCAAAGGCCCTAAAACCAATGAGTACCTTTAGGATTTCACAGGGCATTTTTACGCATTTGGATTCTCACGCTTTAGGACCGCTAAAATGCCAGGGCAGTATAAATACCCCACAAGTGACCCCATTGTGGATAGAAGACACCCCAAGGTATTCTGTGAGGGGTATGGTGAGTTCACAGAAAAAAAATTTGGAACAAGTTAGCGGAAATTGTTTTTTGTTTTTTTTACAGTCTCATATTCCACTAACTTGTGACAAAAATAATATTTTCCATGAACTCACCATACCCCTCACGGAATACCTTGGGGTGTCTTCTTTCTAAAATGGGGTCACATGTGAGGTGTTTGTACTGCCCTGGCATTTTAGGGGTCTTCGCAATCATTACACGTATGGCCAGCATTAGGAGTTTCTGCGATTCTCCGTATATTGAGCAGACGGGTAATGAGATTTTTCCGTTCAGCCTCTGCGCTGAAAAAAAAAAAATGAGCGGCACAGATTTTTCATTCGCATCGATCAATGTGGATGAAAAAATCTCTGCCAAATCAGTGACTGCGGTGCGGTGGGCTGGGCGCTAGCTACCTAACAAGTAGCTAGCTAACTGGCGGTAAAGGGGCCCTTATGCCCCATTCACACGTCCGAGAATTCTGTTTGCGGAGCGGAATTGCGGACCCATTCATTTCTATGGGGACAGACTTTGTCCCGCTCGGATCGGAATTACGGATCTGCGCTTCGAGTCTGCACTTCCGTTCTGCAAAAATATAGAACATGTCCTATTCTTGTCCGCAACTGCGGACAAGAAAAGCATTTTCTATATAGTTCTGGCAATGTGCGGATCTGCAAAATGCGGAAAGCACATTGCCGGTGTCCGTGTTTTGAGGATCCGCGGATCGGATCGCGGATCGGATCGGATCCGTGAATCCACGGATCCGCTAAAACACATATGGACGTCTGAATGGAGCCTTACAAGGGGTGTGATCAATGACAGGGGGTGATCAGGGGGTCTAGATGGGGTGATCAAGGGGTTAATAGGTGAGGGGGTGGGGGGGTTAGTGTAGTGTTTGGTGCAACTTTACTGTGTTACCTGGTCCTCTGGTGGTCGATCCCAGTAAATGGGACCACCAGAGGACCAGGTAGCAGCTATATCAGGCGCTGTTCATAAAACAGCGTCTGATATAACAGTTTGATGCGATTTTATTCGCATCTACAGCCTGCCAGCGATGATCCATCGCTGGCAGGCTGTAGCCAGGCTGCTGTGCCGCGCTTCCCTGTGAGCAGCGCGCGCCGCAGCGTTCACAGGAAATCTCGGCTCTCACGAGATGACGCGCCGACGCGTCAACTCAGAGCTACAGGGCCGCCCGCAGGACGCATCCCTGCGTTAGGCGGTCCTGTAGCGGCTAGATAACTCACAGAACTTTGATCGTAAACCATGGTAAATTTGAGTTCATCCCAGATGCTATTCAGATACTCACAGAACCGCTGAAGGGACTCGAGTGGCCCCGCCCATACGCAAAAGATGTCATCGATAAATCTCTTCCAGACACGCGAGTAATTTTGAAAATCGTCTGAGGGGTATACAAATCTTGTCTCAAAAGATGACATATATGCATTTGCGTAGGGCGGGGCCACATTCGAGCCCATCGCGGTCCCGCGGCACTGAAGGTAAAATTGGTCACCAAACAAGAAATAATTTTCATGTAAGACAAGATGTAACAAGTCCATAAAGAAAGATCTTTGTTCTTGTGAATAATTACTGGATCTCAACAGTTCCTCTGCAGCATCGATACCTTTCTTGTGGTCGATCGAGGTGTACAAACTGACCACATCAATGGTGGCCAGCCAGCAGTCCTCAGGTAAGTCTCTAATACCCCGTATGATCTCCAAAAAATGTGAAGTATCCAATAAGAAGGATTCCGTTTGTCTGACCAAGGGGGTTAACACCTTTTCTAATAGGATAGCTGATGGCGATAAAATAGAGTCCATAGAAGAAACAATGGGACGCCCCGGGGGGTTGATAAGAGTCTTGTGCACTTTTGGCAAGATATATAAAACCGGTGTGATGGGATTATGATTAATGAGATGGTCATATAATTTCTGATCAATTGTGTCACGGTTTTTATGTTTGGTAATCACCTCCAAAATCTTCCTCTTTATCTCAAAAACCGGATTGCGATCTAATAACCTGTATGTATCTCTATCAGACAACTGGCGTGTTATTTCTGATAGATAATCTTCCTTATTCAAGATAACGATTGAACCGCCTTTATCGGCTGGTTTTATTACTAAGGAATCATCCTTCATTAAATTCTGTAAAGACTTTTTCTCATGGGGTTTAATATTTTGTGCCATGTATAATTCACCCCTGGATATTTTGGAGGTGTATAGCTGCATCTCCTTAGTGACCAGTTCCACAAAAGTTTCAACTGGATGATATGATTTAGGTGGTGTAAATTTGCTTTTGACCCTTATATATATATTATATATCTTGCCAAAAGTGCACAAGACTCTTATCAACCCCCCGGGGCGTCCCATTGTTTCTTCTATGGACTCTATTTTATCGCCATCAGCTATCCTATTAGAAAAGGTGTTAACCCCCTTGGTCAGACAGACGGAATCCTTCTTATTGGATACTTCACATTTTTTGGAGATCATACGGGGTATTAGAGACTTACCTGAGGACTGCTGGCTGGCCACCATTGATGTGGTCAGTTTGTACACCTCGATAGACCACAAGAAAGGTATCGATGCTGCAGAGGAACTGTTGAGATCCAGTAATTATTCACAAGAACAAAGATCTTTCTTTATGGACTTGTTACATCTTGTCTTACATGAAAATTATTTCTTGTTTGGTGACCAATTTTACCTTCAGTGCCGCGGGACCGCGATGGGCTCGAATGTGGCCCCGCCCTACGCAAATGCATATATGTCATCTTTTGAGACAAGATTTGTATACCCCTCAGACGATTTTCAAAATTACTCGCGTGTCTGGAAGAGATTTATCGATGACATCTTTTGCGTATGGGCGGGCCACTCGAGTCCCTTCAGCGGTTCTGTGAGTATCTGAATAGCATCTGGGATGAACTCAAATTTACCATGGTTTACGATCAAAGTTCTGTGAGTTATCTAGACACTTTGATCACTAAGAAAAATGGATGTTTATACTCTGATCTATATAGGAAGCATACTGACAGGAACAGTATTTTACATTATGAAAGTGCACACCCTCTATCACTGAAAAAAGCCATCCCAAAGTCCCAATTTTACGGATAGACAGAATTGTTACTGATCCCTCATTGAAAACCATTAGACTTAATGAAATGGCCACTAGATTTACACAAAGGGGCTACCCCACGGAGGTGCTCACATTAGCTAAAAATGATGGTTTAAGGAAATTGGATAATCCGGATGTTTATCAGAACAAAAACAAAAACATGAACAGAATAGCTTTTGTGCATAAATTCCATCCCTTTAACCATCATTTTGATAATATAGTGCGTAAACATTGGCACATACTACAGAAGGCCTATCCCTCTGTGGAGGAATTCAACAATCCCCCATTGATTTGCAACAAACGTAATCCTAGTCTGAGAGATCGACTGGTACGTGCAGACATTGGTAGCTTTAGGAGAGGATCCATACAAAGGACTTTGAGCCGTCAGAAATCAGGGACATACCCGTGTCTACACTGCATGCAGTGTAGCAATGTCATCAAGGGTCAGTTCTTTCATCATCCGCATACGGGCAAAGCTTATAAGATTAATGGCTTTTTACATGTGATAGCTCGAATGTTATCTATCTCATCAAATGCCCTTGTGGCCTCCTTTATATAGGAGAAACCATGCAAACAGTGAGAGATCGTGTGTGCAAACACAAATCCACTATCCGCAAAGAAAATCTCTTACTTCCTATACCATCCCATTTTCACAGCCATCATCATTCTATATCACAGTTGAAATACCAAGTTCTGGAACAGGTCCATCAACCAAGGAGAGGTGGAGATATTAAAAAATGCTACTGAGAAGAGAGGCCTTCTGGATTCATACCCTGGACACCTTACAGCCCAGGGGTCTCAATAGAGATTATGAGGTTATGTGTTTTTAATCATTATTTACAATATTTACACTATTTATTTTACTTCTCTTTCAGACTACTATTATTCCTTGATTATTACAGCATGAAGAATATCTCAGCTATGGTAGAAAGAAAAAACCTTTTATTTTCCTTTTTTTTGTTTGATGTCACTTCCTGTATATTTACATAATTGATGATGTCATTTCCTATGTATACCTATATATTGCATGTGAGACCAGTATCACTGTGTGGTTGAGAAAGGCTGGACGAGCCGAAACGCGTCCCCTTATAATAATTTTGTATCACTTGATGTGATTAAAACAGCATTTCAAAAACAAGAAGCCATTGTTGCTGGGATTCTTTTTCTCTTTTTAATCCACATCTGTGACATATACAGTCCTCCATCCGCAAAAAATGTTTTTGGGGGAAATTTAACTAATTTGTGCCACATCTGTGCGTGCACTTAATCGACATGCGTGACATATACTGAACTCCATCCGCAAACTCTGTTTTTTAGGGTAATTGAAATAATTTCTGCAACATCTGTGTATGTGTTTAATCC
Organism: Bufotes viridis; assembly: GCA_033119425.1. Classification (NCBI taxonomy): domain Eukaryota; kingdom Metazoa; phylum Chordata; class Amphibia; order Anura; family Bufonidae; genus Bufotes; species Bufotes viridis. The sequence goes on along the minus strand of CM065592.1, from coordinate 15,118,424 downwards.
ACATCCGTGACATATACTGTATTCCATCCGAAAACTATGTTTTTAGGGGAAATTTAAAAAATGTTTGCCACATCTGTGTGTGCGTTTAATCCACATCCATAACATATGCTGTACTCTATCCGCAAACTATGTTTTTTGGGGAAATTTAACTAATTTGGGCCACATCTGTGTGTGCGTTTAATCCACATCAGTGACATATACTGTACTCCATCTGCAAATTATGTTTTTTGGGGAAATTTAGCTAATTTGTGCCACATCTGTGTGTGCGTTTAAATCCACATACGTGACATATACTGAACTCCATCCACAAACTCTGGGTTTGGGGGAAATTTAACAAATTTGTGTAACATCTAGTCTCCATAGCGTGTGGCTCTCTGTGTCAAATACTGAACCACATGTGAAAACAGTATATTTTGGGGAAATGTAAATTATTTGTGCAACATCTACTGTGTGTGCATTTCATACATATCACTGACATATACTGTACTTTATCCGTAGATGGTGTATGCTAGTCTGTGACATCATCAGGGCTACATCTCCTGTGTAAAGTGTGCGCATCCCAAATAACTGTCTTAATTTATTGGCGCATACACTTACAAATCCTACGCTAGTGCACGTGTGACATACTTTTAAGTATATATAACATTTAATATTAAGAAGGCTGCTAGTAAGGGACGTGCAAGTGGCCGCGATGCTGATGGTGCACGCAGAGGCTGTGGCCCTGGGCGCAATGAAACTGAGTAAAAGAATGTAGCTGAAGGCCTCCAGGTTCATTAATCCTCTAAACAGTGATGGCGATGGCAAACCTTTTAGAGAATGAGTGCCGAAATTGCAACCCAAAACCCACTTATTTATCGCAAAGTGCCCACATGGTCATTTATCCTGAATACTACAGTCCAATATAGTATATCTTCCATGTTCCTTATCATTGAGCTGTAGCTGTAGCTGTAGAGTGCCAGTTTGTGCCACATGTCCAGCTTGGACACCCAGTAGTTGTAAGGCACATAGGGATCACTGAGGATGTCTGCTATGTACTGTACTCCTTCAACCATCTTCCAAAGTTTTTCCATCCTTGTGACACTAGGCCACACATCAAGGTGACGGTGCTGGCGGGGTGTCATGAAACTGTTCCAGGCCTTGGAGAGTGTTGCCCTGCCTCTGTTGGAACTGCTGTGTGTTCCCCTCATCTCCCGTCCTGTGGTGCCCAAAGAACTACGTACTCTGCCGCCAGCGTTGTCAGATGGAAATTTATGGAGAAATTTTTCAAGAAGGACCTTCTGGTGTTGCACCATTTAGCTTGTCCTCTCCACCACAGGAATGAGAGATGAGAAGTTCTCCTTGTAGCGGGGGTCGAGAAAGGTGAACTGAACAACAAGTAATCGCTATTCTGAAAAATGCGTAGAATGCGAGGGTCACAGGGAAGGTAGCATAACATAAAGTCAGCCATGTGTGTCAGAGTCCCAACAGAATAGACTTTGCTGTCCTCATTAGGAGGAAGACTCTTAATCCCCTTATCCTCTTTCTCCTCTCCTGCCCATCTATGCTGAACAGATGGAATAAACCTGCTATGGTTACTACTAGGGTTGAGCGAACCCGAACATTGGGCAGCCAATCAACAAGTGTTTAACTACTTTGCCCTAAGAAGTCATCACAGCCATGCCTACTATTGGCATGGCTGTGATTGGCTAAGTGCAGCATGTGACCCAGCCTCTATTTAAGCTGGAGTCACGTAGCGCCGCATGTCACTCTGCTGCTCTTAGTGTAGGGACAGGCGGCTGCTGTTGCTCTCAGGGAGAGATTAGGGAAGAAATCTGTTGAACTTGGTGGTGTTAACTCTTCAAACTACAGCAATTATTGAGGGTGTTATGCTACATATTTGTACCCAGCCCTGAGACCAGTGATACTGCAAAATAATTTTTAATCCATCTGTTACTAAGGTGGGGGTCGGCGGCCATTTTAGCAACTGCAGTGTCCTTGGAATTGTATGTGACCTGCATGTGTGCCAGCCTGCCAGGGACATCAGTCTAATTATTTTTTGGTAGCTAAGTGAAGGAAAAAATCCTTTTATCTGGCATAAACATAGCCCTGCCCTAGAAGTGGAAGAGATTGAGTGCACGGATGCCCAACCACTTAGGTTTGAGGATGAGGACATGGGAAGACCACTGCAGCACGTCTCTGATGATGACGAAACACAGGTGCAAACTGCTGTGGCTTTCTGCGGTGTGCAGATCGACAAAGAGGGCAGGGGTGAAGACTGGGTAGAAGATGATGTTGAGAACGATGAGGTCCTACACCCCAAAATATACCACTTAAATCCATGTTATTCATGGGTGGTGAAAAAAATCATATTTTTTAAGGCCAGGAATTACCTTTGCGACCTGCACTGCATATGTGTCGGGGACAATAATATAGTTAATCCGTCTTGGAGCTCAGGGGTTGACATATTCCAATTTTTTGCTGTCAAGTAACCCTGCACTGCATAGGTGACAGGGACCGAAAATGTGAAAAATCTTCTTTTAAATTGTTGGGTGCAAAATTACCATTTTTGCCAGGTACAAACCCCTGCTCTGCATAGGTGACAGTGACCGGAAATGCAGAAAATCTTCTTTTAAATTGTTGGGTGAAATATTACCATTTTTGCCGGGTACAAACCCCTGCTCTGCATAGGTGACAGGGACCGAAAATGTGAAAAATCTTCTTTTAAATTGTTGGATGCAAACTTACCATTTTTGCCGGGTACAAACCCCTGCTCTGCATAGGTGACAGGGACCGAAAATTTGAAAAATCTTCTTTTAAATTGTTGGGTGCAATATTACCATTTTTGCCGTGAATAAACCCCTCCTCTGCCTAGGTGCCAGGGGCCTACATTTTTAAAAATCATCTGTTCCATTGGTGGGTGACATGAACCCCGTTTTGCCGAGAATTAACTCCTCCTCTGCCTGGGTCACAGGGTGGTACATTTTTAAAAATCGTCTGTTCCATTGGTGGGTGACATCAACCCAGTTTTGCCTGTGGAAAACCCCTGCTCTGCCTGGATGCCAGGGGCCTACATTTCTAAAAATCGTCTGTTCCATAGGTGGGTGACATGAACCCTGTTTTGCCATGAATTAACCCCTCCTCTGCCTGGGTGCCAGGGGCTTGCATTTTTAAAATTCATCTGTTCCATTAATGAGTGACATGAACCCCATTTTGCCGTGAATAAACCCCTGCTCTGCCTGGATGCCAGGGGCCTACATTTTTAAAAATCGTCTGATCCATTGGTGGGTGACATGAACCTTGTTTTGCCTGTGAAAAACCCCTGCTATGCATTGCTGACAGGGAACCAAATTTGGTAAAAACATCTGATAATGATCGAAAGATGCGTGACTACAAACGCACGCTGGTAGACGCGCTGCTGATGGCATTCCCACCTGACGCCTCCTCAACCTCCTACTCCACATCCATTTCCTCCTCCTAGATCAAGATTTTTATTTTTAATTTATTTTATTTTAAGTCATTTCCATATCCACATTTGTTTGCAGGGCACTTACCCACATTTTGCTGCCTTTTGCAGCCCTCAATGGGGTTCGGGGTCAAGTTCGAGTTAAGTTCAGATCCCGAACCCAAACTTTTTAGTGAAGTTCGGCCAAACCCGTTGAACCCGAACTTTCAGGTGTCTGCTCAACTCTAGTTAATAACCTCTGTAGCGGAGGCAACTTTCTCTTGCTCTTCCTCCTCCTCATCATAATCATCCAATTCACACTGAGAAGACGAACTGAGGGTGGTCTGGCTATCACCCTGTGTAATGTCTTCCCTCTTGTTCGACCTCTTCCACATGTAAAGCGTGCGCCTTCGTTGTTAGCAGCCAGCGTTTCAGTAGACACAGAAGTGCGATGGTTAGGCTTATAATAGCGGCATCGCCACTCACCATCTGTGTTTATCCCTCAAAGTTGCGTAGAGGTTAGACATACAAGACCATGTTGCAGCTGGTATTCCACTACTGCCTTCTGCTGCTCACAAAGCCTGGCCAAAATGTGTGATTTGGAATTCCAGCGTGTGCTCACGTCACAAAACAGTCGGTTAGCTGGCAAATACAAGCGTTGCAGTAGCGTTGCCAGACCATCGGCAGCTGTAGATGACTTTCTGAAATGGGCACACACATGGCGCACCTTTAGCAGTAGCTCAGGCAAATTGGGGTAGGTTTTGAGAAATTTCAGAACACGTGGGCTAGGCATGGTATGGCCAGATCCTGGACCTTAAAAAGGGATCCACTGTCACAACCTTGGTCGTCTGCACTGTGGGGCTGCTATCCGCCTCACGTGCGGTTGCCGTTGGCAACGTGTCACCCTCTTTGCGGTCGTGGCTTTTGACCTGCTGCCTCACATGCTCTTGTCATTGGCAAAGTGTTGTTGCGTATTTCATGTGGGGGCAGGGACACAAAGTCACACATGCTGTTGCTGGTGGCAACATGTCGTTTAGCATGTGTATGCTCACCTTGTTTGTGAGCACTTTCCTTGGGTGTGGTTTACACAGGGTTAATGTCTGTGTGCTGGGTGTGTCCTCTGGCCTCCTTAAGTGTCTGTGTTTGGAGCCTGAGTTTAGTTTGTTTGTCTCCAGCCATGGTGTGAGCATGTGCTGGAGGTGGTTGCTTGCACCCATGTTATGTCTGTGTGAGTCACCCTTATTTGTTATATTGTTTACACTGTTTGATTGTATTCCCCTTCTGTGTGCTTCTGCTTTCCCTTCCCCTCACTTGGTTATGTATTTGTTGTGGGTTTGTATGTTGCAGTATGTTGGTTTGTCTGCTCCGAAAGGGGCTTGCTTACTCAGAGGGGTATAGCATATACCGGATGGTGTGCTGCCCGGCCAGGTCTCCCCCCAGGCATCTGATGTCCGCTTGGGGGTCCGGGAGGTCCTGGCGCTGCTTCTCTACCTTCAGCACGGCAGGTAAGTGTGGGTTTCTTGTACATGTTTCCTATGTTACTTGCCTGCCGTGCGGGCACACACTGTTCGTGTCCTGGCTGCTGTGGGGGCCTCTGGAGACTCCTGCTCATCCGTGGTCTAGGGTGAGCAGGTGGTCTCTGCCCTGTTTTCATGTGAGGGCGAAAGACAGGGCGATCAGGGCCATAGGTATGTGGGTATGAGCCGTCCCACCTTCAGGGTCCGCTCATACAGCCAGGAGACCAGGGCAAGTTTTAGGGACATGCCAGGAGGTCATCTGCTCCTTTGTCCCTGTTTTTAGGCCCGGCGGCCGAGGATGCGGCGGGGGGTTTTCCCTACTTCCTGGCGTGACATCCACATAGCCATATCAGCATTTGTCCCATGTATAATTTTGCCTTCTTCACTGGGCAGAGGTTGTTTTCTGCCCAGTGATTTAGATTCTCTTATTAGGACAGGTTTTTGAGGGACAATTTCCCGACATTTTGCTGTGGTCACTGGGCAAAGTTGTCATTCTGTCCAGTGAGGGCTGTGATTGGCTAAGGGCTGAGCCTGTTATGTTCCATTGTTTGAGTTTTTATTGTTATGGTTTGAGTTTGAGTTTATGACTAGGCTGTAAAATATGTTATGGTTATTTGGTTATTTATGAGTTCTTAAACAGGCCATGCCATTAGTTTACCTCCACTCTCGTGTGTTATGTTTTTATTTATATCAATGTATAAGTTTGGGATGTTTGTAGTGCATGGTACATATATGCTGTATGATTGCCATGTGTGTGAACTTGCCGAGCTACAAAGCTGCCAACAAGTTATGGCCATTATCAGACACAACCAACCTGGTCCCTTATACCCTGAGATAGCTATGAGGCGGTGTGCTGTTTGTCACCCAAAAGGAGTTAATGAGTTACATGCAGTTATAAATGCGGATATCCTGATGGAAGTAGGGCCCGAAATCCTTGGCGTCGGTAGCACCTGTGCCATCCCAGGGTACGACTCGCTACCGGCCTCCACAAGGTTCACCCAGTGTGCCGTCACAGAAATGTAGCGTCCCTGGCCAAAAGCACTTGTCCATGTGTCCGTCGTTAAGTAGACCTTCCCAATAACTGCGTTGGTCAGGGCACGGGTGATGTTATGGGACACAATTGCTGGTGTAATGCGGGGATGGCACACCAAGAAAAATAGTGGCAGCTGGGGACTGAGTAACGAAGGACGGCCAACGCCAGGAGCCTGAGGAAAGCCTCAGTGTCCACAGGCCTAAAATGGCAACATTTCCAGGGCCAGAAATTTTGAAAGGTGCGCATTTAGTGCTATGTCCTGTGGGTGGGTGGCTAGGTATTTGTGCTTATGTTCAAAGGCCTGTGGTAAGGACATCTGTACGCTGTGCTTGGACACAGAAGTGGGTGTGCTAGCTGATGGTGCTTGCAAAAGCCCAGCAACAGGGCAGGAGTCATCCAGGCCTGCATCTAGGACAGAGGATTGGCCAGCACGTAACACAGGGGTGGAAGACGAGGCAGTGGTGTGACCCACAAACACTGATTGTGGACCCAGGGGTTCAGCCCACCTATTAAGGTGCTTTGATGCCATGTGGCAGATCATGCTGGTGGTGGTGATGTTGCTAATGTTCACACCCGTACTAATTTTGCCTCCAGTGTACTTTCTTCCCCCATTATGTTCCAGGGTTTGAGTTTTTATTGTTATGGTTTGAGTTAGAGTTTATGAATTGGATGTAAAATGTTTTATGGTTATTTGGTTATTTATGAGTTCTTATTTTGGTACGGCACAGTTTGCAAACTACTATTCTTTTATCGTCCACACTTTCCCCAAAAAAGCGCCAGACTGCGGAACACCTACCCCTTGGCAAGGGAGATTTCCGCAAGGGGGAACAGTTGCGGGCCTGTTTGGTGTGGCCCGCCTTCTCCCTATTGCCACCCCACAGCTTCTTCCATCCTGTTGCGGTGCTGTGGATTCATCCCCCCTGCGCTGCTGTCCTCGCTTGGCTTGCCACCTTTCCAGGTTGGGTCCCCCATCTCCTCTTCCACTTCCTCACTCTGATTATCCTCCTGACTTGTGTTGCCCTAACAAGACCCTCACTTATTGACAACTGTGTCTCATCCGCATCATCCACCTCGTGAAACACTAATTGCCATTCCCCACCATCATCTTCTTCTGACTGTGGATGCTGAAGAGTTTTGGGATCTCCTCATGTCCCTCTTAAGGGAGGGTCAGCTCACCTGCAGGCCCTCACCTACAATCTTTTACAAGGCAATCAAAAAATATTCTTAAATTTCAATAAAAAAAATTCGTAGCCAGTGCTAACTCAGCAATGTAACATTACCGCAAGCAAAAAATATTTTTAAAATTCTATTACATTTTTTCATGGCCATTGTTTTTGATAATACCTCTGCAATGTCCTTGCACTGGCAGCCGGGGGTGACGTAACTCGTTAGCATGGAGGAATCCCGTTGGTTATCGGAATTAACCACACAAATCGCTCCACCCACTCACAACGGCCATGCACCACCACCCACAGAATCGAGAAAGAGGTATCAATCTGTCAATCCTTTCAGTGTCTGGTCCGGGTGAGGTTTCCCATGTGAAATCAAATTAAGCAGCCAGCTCCACTCCTGGTGGTGCCCTTCCATCAATTAGTTTAAGTTTCAGCTTTGCAACCATACTCCCCTTGGAACCCAAAGACTTTGGTTTCCAGGAAAATGCTCGGCAGGTAATGGGAATAATGCCGCCGGATCGTGTGTTGCATCGTTTTCAAACCAGGCTACAAATTTCATCCTAGATTAATGAAAACATTCTTGGCAGATGCTTTCAGTGTGGTTCTTCTGGCGCCAGTCAAAGAATTTCACCTACGGATATTGCAGGGTTAACACTCATGCTTTATGAGACTTGTTATCTAAACTAAATGCAACTAAATGCGTTAAGCAATTGTTTTTCAATGGCTTTTGGCTCAAGATAATGCGATGAGTTACGAAATTTGAGTTAAGGGTTTGAGTGTTACCCCTGCTACATCTGTATAGCAGCGCCGTCCATCTTAATGATGGCCCCAGTTCTGAAAATAGAAAAAAAAAAATTGGCAGCACTTGCACTTTAAATACAGTAAAGAATGTTTGCTAAAAAAAATTTCTGTAACATTTGTTTTTTGGGGGGTTTTGAGCGTATTTTTGTCAGTCTGTAAAAGTCAGTCTGTAAAAGTGGCGTACAACTTGGACAACATGGTTCCCAGCTGCGACCTGGAAGTCCAAGATGCATCCAGACATGGTCCCCATGCTGTTCTCGATTAATTTTGGTGGTGTTTCTGTCACTTTCCAATCTTTTCCTATGAACCAGGCACCCTCCCCTCTTCAGAGCAGGGGGTGACTGGTTGTCTCCCATTGTACTCGGGTGCTCGAGCACACTAACATAGAAATTTGTTCGGCCCGAACATCCGAACACTTTGGTGCTCAATCATCACTACACATGACCTAACCCATAAAGCCCAGGAAGTGACGCGCGCCGGCCCTTAAGGAAGTGCTGCATTAAACAAGCAGCAAGCATGCTGTGGCCAGGGCTGAGAGCAAACTGTGGCACGGATCCTAGAATAACAGCACCCACACAGACAGAGCCCAGGACTGCAGCGATGAATGGGAAACACCGGCCGCAGATCACAGCGCCCGGGACTGCGGCAGTAAGCAGGGGAACAGTGGCGCACAGCAGCCGCTGTTATACCAGCCAAGACACCAAATCATCTCAGTGGGTGGGTGGTGGAGCCAAAGACAGCTGACCTACTGCCTTATATGTTCCATGCTATTCTGCTTCTGCTGCCGCTACTATTGTGGCCCATTGCTTCTTATACCCTACCGCTAGTGACCCCGACTCCTCTGACTAAGCCGCATGTAGCTGCGAAACATGTCGGCAAGGGTAATAGTGTGAATGCGTTTTAGCCAGGGCAGACAACAGAGAGTTCCCAGCTCAATAATGAAATGACAAGGTCAGTGTCAGCTAATGTATGCATGGTGATTGTTTGGTAGGTTGAGCCTATAGGATAATAACAGTGTGGTGGAGTGCACTAAAACCATGCATAACTAAGTGCACAACCGTGTAGACAGGGACCTTGTTGTGGCTTGTGATTAAAGAGAAGCACTGCAGCGACTTTACATATTATGTACTCAAAAGGAGTTAATGAGTTACATGCAGTTATAAATGTAACTATTGACTGCAAATAGAGTGTTCTGCACAGGGGCGTAGCTAACCCATCATGGGCCCTGGTGCAAGAGTTCAGCTTGGGCCCCCCTTCCCTCAGTGCTTTGTGTGTCTTCTTATGCGGCACAAGGGTCTTTGGGCCCCCTCAGGCTCCTGGGCCCGGTAGCGACTGCTACCTCTGCACCCCCTATAGCTACGCCCATGGGTCTGCAGAAAAGCACATTTATACAACTGGTATTTACCAATATATAAACAAAAGTAACAAACCACACCTTATAGATCCTTGTTCTTAATGGTAGTTTGTGGACTTGTGATAGACTCAACAAAAAATAAAACACACCTGAGACCACCTAATATATATAACCCATGTATTCAGCATAAAATAAACAAACAGTTCTGACTGACTCTGTAAATTGTGAGCTGCGAGTAAATTAACCCTGATGCATACCCTGCCTTATGGGTTTTAAAAATAATAAATAAAAGTGAAGTTTTATGGAAAACTGTTAGTTGGGACCCCTAAAGGGATTGTGTGGTAGGTACAGACCTTTTGTAAAAATGTAATACCCTACCCTATCCACGTCCACACTGTACTGCTGCTCCTCCCAATAATAAGGGACAATTTTTATATGCTCTTTCAGAATGAGCCAGTTTTTCTTCTGACAATTAACACGGCTGTTATATGGGCAGACATTGTGACCCCAAAAAGGCAGAATTTTTGGATACTTGTTCCTCCAACAAGCCAGTTTTTTTATTTGTTTATTTTTCAATTCCATAACAAAAGTGTTTTTAAACATCATATTTCACTGATAAGGGACAGTTTTGGGAAGCTTTGCAATATGAAAAAGCAAAACACATGTGCTGGCGTGGTTTGTTTTAAACTCTTTGGACACCAGAGTTTTTTTTTTCGTTTTTGCATTTTCATTTTTCTTCCCTATCTTCCTGGAGCCATAACTTTTTTTATTTTTCTGTTGACATATCCATATGAGGGCTTGTTTTTTGCGGGATAAGCTATACTTTCTAAAGCCACCATTTAATTTGGCATACAATGTAGTGGTAAGCAGGAAAAAAAAACTAAATGAGGTGGATTTGGAAAAAAAATGCAATTCCTGCACCGTTTTACGGGTTATGTCCCTACAACATTCCCTCTGCGGCAAAACTGACCTGTCCCTTCATTCTCTGGGCCAGTACGATTGCAACAATATCACATGTGTAAAGGTTTAATATGTCTAGATACTGTAAAAACAAATTAAAACTTTTAATTAAAACGTCTTTTTACTTTGGATGCTCTTGTCCTCACTGAGCTACAAACCGAGACTATACACATATGTGCACACACAGGGGAAGTGTTTTCTGCTCATTTACTACTTGAGCTTAATCTACTTCACTGGACAAGTTTCTGGTAGCCTTTGCTCCAATTATATATTACAGCAGCACCTCTCTGTGATCAACATATATAATGCTCCTCATTGCTACCAAAAGTTCAATTTTTGTTTGATATCACAGGAGAACACTGTGCCAAAAGACAAAATCTCTCTCCTGAAAATCACCTGCAAACATGACTTTGTTTAGTCAGTCTTAAAGTTTGAGCTTCTTACTTCCATGATGGCCTTTCCTGATGTGGCACTGTCACAGATCTGTTTTAAAAAAAGAAAAACAGGGGTTCCTGACACGGCAATTTTTTTTGTCAATTCTCTTTTTATTTGTTTAGTAATGCAAAAAGCAAAGATACATACAGAAATCAGATCACAATATTGAGTCGAATACATTTGAGTCGAGTATACATATGTCAAGATCCGAGCAAGGTAACACTGTTATCAGGATCTGCTGATCTAACTCATCGCGCCATGAGAATCCCATGTCCTATAGATGGACCAGAGTTGTGATCATAACAGTGAAGTGGAATAGACAATTAACAACTTACATAGTACGAGAAAACTTCTGGTTTGTGTACACACCCTATAACTAATGCATATAATAAAATAAAACATCCAATTGTATCATCTGCATGTAAATGAAACTTCGGAGATTGGGTCAGCTCTATATGCAAATCAGAGAGAGAGTTATCAACCTTCCCACAAGAAACCCAGGGAATGCACATATTCTATACAGAGCTCATCTTATCAGTGAGATGTCAGCTCTGGATGGTTCCAGGTTGATTAGCCACGTCTGAAAAGTTAGCTACATGTGACATCCAGGGTTGCCAGATTTTAAGGAACCCTTTTCTATTATGGGACTCCCAGCCCGCCAATTCCTCCATCCTACACAGTTGGTTCATCTTCTCATACCACATAGATAGTGAAGGAGGGTCTTCTGACCTCCACAACATGGGGACGAGAAGTTTGACTGCTGTGATTTAGTGATGAGCGGCAGGTGCCATATTCGATTTCGACGAAATTCGCGAATATTCGAATGAATATTCGTTTCGTATTCGTCGAAATCGAATATTCGTCATTTTTTCTAGTTATCGCGATTAAAATGCGATTTAAATAATCGCATATTGCGATTTGTACTTAAGGCTACTTTCCTATTGGTTTCATATCTAGAATTAGCGAGGATGACGAATATGACGAATGTATTCGTCATATTCCTCAAAACGAAGATAACGAAGTATTCTACATCTTCGTTTTAGCAACCTATTCGTCAACCTCGCTAATTCTAGCAATCAAATAGGAAGGTTGACTATAGAGACAGCTGTGTTAAATTCGCTATGCGATTTTTTTTTTTAATACAATAATTATATTACTTGATATGATAATATTATTATAAGTATTCTATTTATTAAAAAAAAAAAATCGCATAGCGAATTTAACACAGCTGTCTGGTAAGTCAACCTTCCTATTTGATTGCTAGAATTAGCGAGGTTGACGAATAGGTTGCTAAAACGAAGATGTAGAATACTTCGTTATCTTCGTTTTGAGGAATATGACGAATACATTCGTCATATTCGTCATCCTCGCTAATTCTACCAAGCCAACCATAACTTCTGTGCTCATGGAGCGTCCCCATCACCATGGGAACGTCTCCATATACTAAAATGTACTATCGGATTTGAGGAATTACGTTGAAATCGCAATGCGATTAATTCAAGTTATATTAATCGCATTGCGATTTCAACTTAGAGCTGGGTTTATAATGGGTCAGCTTGCTAGAATTAACGAAGTTAACGAATATGGAATATAGCAGCAGTGCTAAGTTGAAATCGCAATGCGATTAATTTAACTTAAAGTATTCGCATTGCGATTTCAACTTAGCACTGCTAGTGCATAGCTATATATTCCATATTCGTTAATTCTAGCCTATGTAAGATAGCAGTGCTAAGTTGTAATCGCAATGCGATTAATATAACTTGAATTAATCGCATTGCGATTTCAACGTAATTCCTCAAATCCGACAGTACATTTTAGTATATAGAGATTTTCCCATGGAAGGGGACGCTCCATGAGCACGGAAGTCGGCAGAAGCGGCAACGGGCACTGACTGGAGCAGCCAGGAAGCCAGGAATCCTCATGACAGGTAAGAACTACTTTTGGGAAGTGGGAAAGAAAAAAATATAACTAAAAAAAAAAAAAAAGAAAACGAATATTCGAAATAGCGAATTTATAGCGCTATATTCGAAATATTCGCGAATTAGCGAAGTGCCGATATTCGCTAAAAAAATTCGCTTTTCGAATATTCGCGCTCAACACTACTGTGATTGTGTGCGTTTGTAACTTGTTTTTATGTGGGATGAAGTAAGCTTCAGGTTTCCATAACAAAACTAACTGGGCAGTGAGCTTTATGTGATCAGGGCACACCCTATTGATAGTGTCTTCAATGTCCCTCCAAAACTGTCTAATTTTAGGGCAGGATCACCAAATATGAGATAAACTGCCAGAGTCTCCAAGACATCTCCAACACTTGTCTGATGTTATCAAGTGTATTTTGTAGAGGAATTTGGGCGTACGGTACCATCTGGTCAGAATTTTTAGCAAATTCTCCTGCACTTTTACACATCTGGAGAACCCATGTGAATATGAAATGTCTGCTAGATTCGTCTAATTGGATTCCCAATTCAGTTTCCCAGTCTCTCATGTAGCCGGGTGGCTGCTCATCCCTTTTCCCTAGAATCTGCCTATAAATCAAAGATAGAGTTTTCAGGGGCAACTGTGGAAGCAGAGCCATGGTCTCTAGCCAAGTAGGGTTGGCTAATGGTAAGTGCATAGAAGTCTTAAATTTCTTACACACATTTTCAAAATCCCATTTATGTATCACTGAACCAACTGTCGGTGCAGCACCATTCAGAGATATAGAATAGTCAACCGAGGTTGTTATCTTCATAAGGTCTTCTAGCCTAAACTTAGAAACTGAGTGCCAGATAGGGTTTGGCTCTATTACTTTATCAGAAATCACATGTGGTAAGATTTTTAGAGGAGCAACTGGGGACAGGACGCCACAGCCAAGGTTCAAAGAGGGTGATTTCAGGCAGCAAGTGATAGTACTCCTGGTAAGATCACTAATGAGTTTGGCTAGGTTACGGAGATTTGGTCTATGCCAAAGCAAGTATTCTCCCTGTTTCCCAAGTATTGCCCTCTCCATTCTCGCATGCACGGGAGCTTTGTTCTCTCTAGTTAAAGCCAGCCATCTTTCCAGGTGGATAGCTTGTAAATATGTGTAAACAGCTGGGAGAGATATCCCTCCATTTTTCCTCTTACTCGTGAGCAGAGAGTAGGGCAACCTAGCCTTATTACCGGACCATAGAAACCTCCCCATAATTGACCTCAGTTTGTCCAAAAAAGTGGGCGCTGAATACATAGAGAAAATAGCTGTTATGAATTCCATCAGGAATCCAAAGGCCAGCAAAGTGCTACGCATGTAGGGCCAACTAACCCTATCGAATGCCTTTTCGGCGTCTGTCCCTAATAATACTAAAGGCATGTTCTTTTTCTTTGCAAAACAGACCACATTCACTACCCTACTGATAATATGCCTCCCCTCTCTACCTTGCACGAAGCCCTCTGGTTCTTCTCCCACAAGCCCAGGCAACAAACCAGACATATGATGACTCAGCAGCTCAGGAGCGAGATCGGCCGGTAACTACCGCAGGCCTCCGGGTCCTTCCCCTCTTTAGGTATGATGGTGATAGTCGCCGCCTGGGACTTCAGGGGAAGGGTTGATCCACCCAGAAGGGAGTGACATAGCGCGGTGAAGCGCGGGACTAATGTTTTTGCTAATTTTTTATAGTACACAATTGGAAAACCGTCAGGTCCCGAGCTCTTCCCAGACGGGATACTATTAAGGACCTTAGTTACTTCTTCTTCAGTAAACGGATTCATGAGATCTATTTTGTCCTCAGCAGACAGGGAAGGCATATCAATAGATTTTAAGAAGTCATCAATGCGGTTCTGTAAGTGCAAGTTACTAGATACATCTTAGGAGTTCCCTGGTTTTAGGTTATAGAGTGTCGTATAGAACTTACAAAATTCTTTAGCGATCACTGGGGTCTCAGTCAATCTATTACCTTCTCTAGATTTTATAGCCAAAATAAAGGATTTATTTCTTTGGGCCTTCAGCAGATTCGACATTAATTTAGTCCCCTTGTCTCCGTGGGAGTAGTATTTAAAACGCAGGGCCTGGGGGGTTTTAGCTGATTTAATATTTAGTTTATCTCTCAACTGAGATTATAGGGATTTAAGCTGCTGTTGAATGTCTGCAGTCAGCGCTGATTTATGTACTTTTTCCAATGAGGAGATTTGAAGGAGCAAGGAATCTATGATTTGAGTTCTTTGCCTCTTAACCTTAGTCCCTAAGCTTATCAGTTCCCCCCGTACCACAGCCTTATGGGCTTCCCACAAGATCGGATCTGAAATCGTGGAAGATCCGTTCAATCTAAAGTAATCCTCAATTACTTTATTAACCTGGTCCTTATTTACTTCGTCTTCTATCAAAGTAGAGTTTAACCTCCATGCCCAAGATTTAGCTGGTATATCTTTAATTTGTATCTTCAAACTCACAGGGGCATGGTCTGACAAGGTTATCGACCCTATGGACAAATTTTTGACCGCAGGAATGGCGCAATATGAGAGAAATATATAGTCCAGGCATTGATAAGTGCCATGGACCTTAAAGAAAAAGGTGAAGTCGCGGTCTTCCGGGTGGAAGGTTCTCCACACATCTGATAAGCCCATGTCCAACAACGTTAACCTTAGTCTACGCCTTTGTTTCTCCGATAAATGGGACGTGACAGATGTGGAATCTGCACTTTGATCTAATGGGAGATTGAAATCGCCCCCCAATATCAATACGCCCTCAGCGAGGTTCTTTAGGGAATCTAGCATTTGTAGTGTCCATTTAATCTGGCCCACTTTCGGAGAGTAAGCTTTCGCCAACGTGACTGTTGTATTTAGGATTATTCACTTAATAAACAGGTATCTTCTATTCGGATCAGTTAATTTCGTTATAACCTGGAAAGGGAGGTTCCTACTTATTCCTATCGACACTCCTCTAGAAGCTGTGGAGTGAGTGGCATGGTGCCAGTGGGGAAAGTGTCTACTAGCCATGTTGGGTATATGTTGGTGCCTATAATGTAAATATCAAAAAGACTGGCACACCACCTATCTTTTAGGTGCTCTGTGTCTGGGACAAGCCCAAAATAATATGCGGTAAGCAAAAAACACGGCACTCATATATCAAAATTATGCTCAAAAATCCACATTTATTGAAGTAGCCACCATTATAGACAATTCAAGAAGGCCAACGTTTCGGTCCAAAGGGACCTTCATCAGGGCCTAAAAATAACGCATACAAAAATATCCATTAGTACATATAAATACAGTGGACTTCAATTAATACATATAAGACATAAGACAGGAAAACAAGAAAAACAACAAGAGTCAACTAAAGACATAATACAAATACACATCTCCGGCACTGAGAATTGATATTATTATAGAACTTATAGTCCAGAGCAACATCCAGATGTCCATTTCTAAACGGGGTTATGTGTCCATTACCGACATATTGTTGCTACGTATCATATGGCAGAGATAAGTAAGACAAGGTATAGACGGAAAACAACACAGAACAACCATATAGACAACAAAATCACCAATAGATAGCAAAATCCAGATAATCTGAACATACCTGAAGTGAGGTAATGGCGTGGGAGCGGGTGGCGTGTGCGCCATACCGCTCCGTCGCTTTAAATAGGATGCGGCAAGTGTAGCTTCCGGTCCGCGGCTCTAACCGGAAGTGCGTCACATAAACATGCGCGCTCCACCGGCTGAAGCCGGGACCAGAACTGGCAAAATAACGATATTGCCCTGATGTCTTACCTTACTCCAAAAAGGCACGTTCAAAAAAATAACAAATATATATAGATATATAGATATATAGCACCATACAAGTATTAATAGACATTGTCAATCGAAAATATTAGAAACATCAAGAAACAGTGATTAATAGTATTAATAGGAAATTAGTATATGTCAATGTCACATACATGGAGGTGTTCTCCCCTACCTGTCGTATCATAATCGTTATCTAGTCTGAAAATCAAAAGAACATATTATAAAATTATAAGCAGTCATAGATATTACCCAAACAGGAAATAGATAGTAAAGTAAAAATAGCAATATATTATAAATAATAAATGAACCCATAGTGACAATCCTTATTTATCATAAGAAAATAGATACATACATACATATGTGGCCGCAGTCCATGCACCTACAATATACGCATGGAATGGGGCCACCTTGAAACCTCAATAGCATGAGTTATACTAATATATCAAAATCCCTATTGAGACCTAAGGGGTGCAAGGTTTTTAACTCGTGAATCCAAAAGGCCTCACGCCTCCGCAAAGTCGTTTTTCGATTGCCCCCTCTACGCGATAGGGGGACTTGCTCTAGCACCTGATATTGTAATTGGCTGATACGATGTTTGAAATTAATAAAATGTTGTGGAATTGGTAATTCCATACGTTCACAACGAATATCCGATTTGTGTTTACATATGCGGTCTCGCACACATTGGGAAGTCTCCCCAACGTATGCGAGACCGCACGGACATTTAATTAAATAGATAGCAAAGGATGTTTGGCAAGTATAGAAACCACGTATCTTATATGTTTTTCCTGAATGTGGATGTGTAAAGGCTGGCCCCCTCTTGACATTTGTGCATTGAGCACAATTCAAACATGGGAAAGTTCCCAATTTGGGTTCACTCAAAGTAGTTTGTATGATTCTAGTTTGTTCAGAACCAATATCTGCGCGAACCAGGGAATCACGGATATTTTTGCCCCGTTTGAAACACATTCGTGCAGGAACATTAAATTCCTGAACACTAGGATATGATCTGGTCAACAAGGACCAATGTTTTTGTATAATCTGTTGTAAGCGGGGAAATACAGGATGGTAAGTCATAACAAGAGGAATACGTGGTTCACTCCGCTTAGGATGTTGCCGTCCCTGATTTGCCAAGGTAAGCTCCTGATCAAGTAGGGAACGTGGGTAACCTCTCCTTGTAAATTTAGTAGCCATTTCTTGCATGCGCTGGATCCTGAGAGCGGGATCACTCACTATCCTAGCCACACGTTTAAGTTGAGATCGGGGTAGTGACTTCTTTGTATTGCGTGGATGATTACTAGAGTAGAGTTGTAGGGTATTCTTATCGGTAGGTTTAGTATATAGATCGATTGTTAATGTTCCATCCTGAGTCCGGGACACCAAGGTGTCCAGGAAGCTGACGGAACATTCATCAATCGTAGCTGTAAAATGTAAACCCTCCACTCTAGAATCTAAGTAATTAAAGAAGGTATCAAAAGATTCATGTCCCCCTTGCCAAATGCAAAAAATGTCGTCGATATATCGACGCCAAATTAATGCATGGGTCAGGAAAAGATGATGTGGATAGACGTGATCCCGCTCAAAGCGATCCATGAAGATATTGGGGGGGCCACATTTGAACCCATTGCGGTTCCCTTACATTGTAAATAAAAATCATCGCCAAACAAGAAAAAGTTTTTTTCCAACACAAATTGTAACATTTCAACACAAATCGATTGTTGTACAATGGTTAGTGAACCTTCGGCTAACAACATCCTAACAGCCTGGATACCCCCATCATGTGAGATGGAGGTATACAGGCTACCAACATCCAAAGTGATTAGAAGGGTTCCCGTAGGTAAGGGTCCCAAAGATCCAATCACTTGTAGGAAATGGGACGTATCCAACAAGAAAGATTTGGTGAGGCGTACATATGGAGTCAAAATCTTTTCAAGATATATAGCCAGTGGAGAAAGGAGTGATTCCGTAGAGGCTACGATAGGGCGGCCTGGCGGACATTGCAAATTTTTGTGTATCTTAGGCAATACGTAAAACACCGGGGTTACCGGGTCTTTCTTGTGGAGAAACTCAAAGGTCATCTTATCAATATTGCCTATAGACATATGGTGTTGGAGAAATGCCATGATCTCCTTTTGGATACCGGTTGTAGGATTATATGTCAGTTTCTTATATGTGTCGTTATCAGCCAGTTGTCGTAAAATTTCAGCTTTATATGCAGATGTGTCCATAACTACAATCGCCCCCCCCCCCCCCTTATCGGCGGGTTTGATTGTGACAGATTTATCATCTCTTAGGGCTTTTAACGCACATGATTCGGAATCAGACATATTGGAATGTATCGGATAGGCCCCCCTCTTGTATGCCTCCATCACTCCTTGTATCTCTCTATTCACAATATCAATGTATGCCTCTACTCCATGATATAACTTAGGTGGAGAAAAATCACTTTTGTTACGTAAACCCAAAGATGTAATACAAATTGCAGTGGATGTTCCTTCTCTTTCAGTAATTCTAGGTTCCTGCCGCGAGAAGTGTGCCTTCAAGCGTAGGGACCTATAGAATCTGTGTAATTCCTGTGTCACAGTAAATGTATGTAAATGGTCGGTAGGACAAAAGGATAGACCTTTAGACAGGACACTCAGTTCCATTGGAGTTAGAGAACGAGATGAGATATTAACCACCAGATCTATACCTGTGACCTGGTCGTCATATTGGTTGTCTCTTGGGGGCCTGGAGCCTCGTCCCCTCCGTGTCCGTGTGGTCTTCTGCGAGGACGTGAACCCCTCACGCGGAAAAAACGAGGTGGTCGATAGCGTGTTGAATTCTCGCTCCCAGAGGAAGATGAGGCATAGCCCCCATAAGACTGATATCCTGAAATGTCGGACCCTTGCCATTGCCACCGGTATACACGTTTTAACTGGTAGTCTTCAATATCTCGCAGATATTTCGATCTCTTTGTACGTTCAATATATTTCTTATGTTCCTCCAAGACTTTATCTGTCTTTGTCTTTAGGTCCGTCCACTCTTGTGTAGAGATGGTCGAAGTCAGTTGAGTTTCAATTGCAGATAGTTTTTCACGGCTTTCTATAATAGATTTCTGTAGAAAATCAATGCTCAACACAATAATGTCCAATGAACATTTGTTAAAAATATTTTCAAACTTATCACAGTATTCCTTGTTATTTGGAAATAGATTTGAACGAAGATGAACTCGAAGACCCCTTGGGATTCGGTCACTTCTGTAGTATTCAGCCAGTGTGGTGCAATGTAATTCAGAGGGGAGGTAGGGGAGAACCCCTCCATGTATGTGACATTGACATATACTAATTTCCTATTAATACTATTAATCACCGTTTCTTGATGTTTCTAATATTTTCGATTGACAATGTCTATTAATACTTGTATGGTGCTTATATATCTATATATATATATATATATATATATATATATATATTTGTTATTTTTTTGAACGTGCCTTTTTGGAGTAAGGTAAGACATCAGGGCAATATCGTTATTTTGCCAGTTCTGGTCCCGGCTTCAGCCGGTGGAGCGCGCATGTTTATGTGACGCACTTCCGGTTAGAGCCGCGGACCGGAAGCTACACTTGCCGCATCCTATTTAAAGCGACGGAGCGGTATGGCGCACACGCCACCCGCTCCCACGCCATTACCTCACTTCAGGTATGTTCAGATTATCTGGATTTTGCTATCTATTGGTGATTTTGTTGTCTATATGGTTGTTCTGTGTTGTTTTCCGTCTATACCTTGTCTTACTTATCTCTGCCATATGATACGTAGCAACAATATGTCGGTAATGGACACATAACCCCGTTTGGAAATGGACATCTGGATGTTGCTCTGGACTATAAGTTCTATAATAATATCAATTCTCAGTGCCGGAGATGTGTATTTGTATTATGTCTTTAGTTGACTCTTGTTGTTTTTCTTGTTTTCCTGTCCTATGTCTTATATGTATTAATTGAAGTCCACTGTATTTATATGTACTAATGGATATTTTTGTATGCGTTATTTTTAGGCCCTGATGAAGGTCCCTTTGGACCGAAACGTTGGCCTTCTTGAATTGTCTATAATGGTGGCTACTTCAATAAATGTGGATTTTTGAGCATAATTTTGATATATGAGTGCCGTGTTTTTTGCTTACCGGTGCCTATAATGTGTCTCTTGTAGAAACACCAGATCTCGGTTTTCTCTCCTGAGGGTGTGATAGACCTGGCTACGTTTCTGAGGAATATTCATTCCATTCATGTTAAGTGAAAGGATTGTGAGCTGAGCCATATTAACTAATCATGTCATTAGTCTTAGCTACTAAACAAGTGGGTGTGGACCACCAAACCAGTGTCAACCAAAATAAGCTTAATAACAATAGAACATATAAAAACATAATGGCGAGGCACTGAGGCCCCATAGGCGCCAAAAAGCGCAGTAGAGCAAGATAATGCTAAACATAGGAGGTCGGGGGGGAGGACATAGGTGAAGATGTTTGACCAGTTCGAGTCAAAGTATGTCGGTATGGGGATTGAGAGGTCAGTCACATGCGACTCAAAAAACTGTTCCTGTGCTTAGTCACATATTCCCGTATAACAGTACATATACCTTAACTGCCCCTCAAGCCCCACGCCGCCAGCTACATATAAATGGGTAAGGAAGAACCTTTAGTAGTTGAATATACCAACATGAGAACACAAACCAACATCATATGGAAACCACAATATATTTCAAACCATATTTGTGGAGCAGGTAGTGTGTTTCCCCGAGAGAACTATGGATTAATGTGAGGCAGAAGTCCCCTAAAAGTGCTGGAAAGAAAGGACTTTGGGAGCCTCTTTCAGTCCACTACTGGAAGCTTCTTCTTTGGCGTCTTCTGTTTAAACACTGCTTGCCAAGATGTTGGGGCAGCCAATATAGGTAGCTTCTCCATGTTGGCTGAGGGTAGCCAAGAGGGAATTTCAAGTGGTGACATCTCTAGAGCTTCCCACACCTTGGAAAGTTCCTCTGGGTGCCGGATAGCAAACTGACGGCCATTAATAGTGGTGTTACGTCCAAATGGAAAATTCCACCTCATAGGCAGTCTTCTCTTTCTAAGTTCCATCGTGAGTGGTTTTAGCGCTTTCCTTTTAGCGAGAGTACTAACGGCTAAGTCCTGAAACAATAGGATCTTACTGCCTTCGAATAAGACGTCATCCTTTTCTCTAGCTGCTGCTGCTGTATCTATGTAGCTCAAGAGAACGCAGACCGTGTCTCTGGGTGGATCGTTAGCTGCAGGCTTTGGCCTGAGTGCTCTATGAGCCCTTTCAATAGTGATACTGCCTTCCCGTTCGGCTCCCACTAACATGGCAAAAACCTGCCACACAGTATCGGAGAGTGCCTCTGCGGCGACTGATTCGGGGATGCCCCTTATTCTTACATTTTTCCTCCTTCCCTATTTTCTTGATCTTCCAAGTAGAGGAAGATTGAGTCCACTTGTGTGCTGAGAGAGTGTACCTGGGTTTGAAGGCCCATACTATGCTGCACCACCGCTAACTGAAAGTCCTACAGTGCCTCCACCCTCTGGCCCACGTGTGTTACCTCCATTTTGATGTCACTCAACTCCTAGGATAGAAGCGATTGCTGCAGCGAGTGTTGTAGAAATGCTCTGGTGATTGGAGCTGGGTCCGCTTCCTCCAGTATGTCTGAGGGAGCGTAGGAGCTGGTGTCATTCGAGTCAATGCCTAGGCCTGCAGCACTTTCTTCAGCCGCTGCCATCTTCCCACGTCTAGCCGAAAAGGCATGTTTCTTATGCAGGTATTTACTCATGTCCGCTTGGGATTTCCTCGCTTTGGCAACATGCTCTGTGTCCCCACTTCTCTCCTTGCTGAGTTTGCCCATGGTTGGACTGGTGGGATCGCTTTTAATGCGGATAGATCGGGTGCTATATGGGGGAGCTCAGAGCTCACACGTCTTCCACCATGCTCTGCTGTCTCAGCCCCCTCTCCTGGCACAGCAATTATAATGAATGTGGTACTGAATATCTGGTCAACATTTTCCAAAATGCTCTTTTCACTTCATTATTCCTTAAGCTGTAAATGAAAGGATTTAATAAAGGAGCAATGATGACATATATTATAGAAACATATTTTACGCTGGATGAATCGCCTTTTTCTTGCCCCATGTATGTGGTCATACACGTCCCGTAGATAATAAAAACCACAGTCAAGTGTGAAGCACATGTGGAAAATGCCTTAGATCTGCTTTCTACTGAGTTGAGATTTAATATCGATATAATGATACAGATGTAAGAGACAATAATGAAAACAAATGGTAAGAATAGAACAAACAAGCTCCCAATAAATATAGTTAATTTATAAAAGACAATGTCTCCACACATTAACTCTAGAAGGACTACACTCTCACAAGCAAAATGATTGACTTGGTTTCCTCTACAGAATACATAAGGCTTTAGGATTGGAGGAACTACATTTATAATTATAGTCCCTGACCACATAATGACTGTGATGTATTTACATGTCCTCCAGCTCATGATGACGGTGTAATGTAAGGGAAAGCATATGGCGATATACCGATCATAGGCCATGACAGCCAATAACACATACTCTGTGCCCCCTAGAATCAAACCAAAGTACATTTGTGTCAGGCAGCCGGTCACCGACATTCTTCTTTCTACAGAAAATACGTCAAACAGCATTTTTAGAACATAATTTGATGAGTAAAACATGTCAATAAAAGACAAATTACATAGAAAATAATACATGGGTGTGTGCAACTGAGGGCTGAAGATAACAGTGCAAATCAGAAAACTGTTCCCTAAAATGGTCAATGTGTAAATAGGTAACAAACCAACAAACAATACAATTCTCGTCTGCAGGGTGTGAGGAAAACCAATTAAAAAAAGTTCATTGAGCAAGGTTTGGTTTACAAAATCAAATGTAAAATTTATATTTTCAGTCTTGCAACCCTGCAACATAGAAGATAAAAATGAATATCGTATATCACCTGTAAAGCACATGAAACTCAAAATTGAATAGAACAAGTTCAAGTTGTGACTCATTCTGTTCACCTTTGCGGGAGTGTCGGAATTGTGGAATTGTACAGAAGAGTAAACATTTATGAAATATATATACTGTAATATATATTTTATTATTATGATTATTATTATTATTATTATTTTTTACATTTAGGGTATGTTCTACATTTAATGGGGCTGTCTAATTGTCTTTATGAAGAAGGCGGCCAAAGATACTACTTGGACAACCTCACTAAAGCATATTATAAAGGCTTGATGATACTTATTTGTTCAATATATTTTTACATTAAGATGCAACCACCCATTCTTGTAGGGCCTTGTAGGAATATTTTCTTCCACACAGTTTTGTATGGTATTAGTTTTGCAAAGAGCTCTTTGTTCTGATACCAGTTCATAATGAAAGAACTCCATAAAATCAAAGTGGCAGGAGGAAAATAGTAAAGTAGAAAGGTAAGGGAGAAGCTAAGAAATGGAATTAGATGCAATACACTGTGTAGAACTGGAGGCATGTTTTCCTCAGTTTTTAAAAAAATCCTGTAGAATTTGAAAGTAAAACAGGTTGACACTGTAGTATAAAGGTAACATTAGATGAATGCTACCCGAAAACCCATCAATCTTAGCTGAAGCATCTTAGCATTTGGTGTGTACAGGTATGTCAGAGAAAGATAATGATCAGGCAGTTGGATTTCAGCTGTCAGAACCTTTTTGTTCTTGAGGAGATAAGCCGGATGAAGCCAATGAAAGAAAAATAGTTGATAAAATAAATGCCTCACCTGTCTAAAAGCAAAAAATGTAGACTCTGTCCCTCTACAACATAATTTAGTTTCTGTAGATTTTATTCATGACATAAAATATCCTGGACACTGGATCCCATTGTAGGGTGGAATAATTGTATTATGAAAAGACTGTGACATACGACATACCATCTCTTTGCCCGACATCTTCAGGGTCTCTTTTTTGCTATTAAGCATTTTGGCAATATTTATAAGAAGAAAACTAAACCCTAGGGATTAATCTCAGTCTCTGTTGTCATTATAATATATCGATTTTTCATGTTAATTTCCTACTATGAATTATTTCCTCCCTGTAGGATAGGAAAGTCTCAGAGACGCTAGCGTAGTATTAACCTCCACATGACAACCTCATGCTTTATATGCTTAATTTCCTTGAGCCTCCTTTGTGTAGAAAAAAGTTATGAAAATACAGAATAATTCATAATAAACATGTTTAGGTGTGCAAAATGTAAACAAATGAGGAATATGACTTTTGTATATATTTTTTTAGCTTTCTTCTATAATTTCTGGAAATATAGGTATCGGTGAAAAAAATAAAGATTTTTTTTTGCCAGCCTCTGCACAACCCCTTTTCATTGTAACAGAGATGAGCAAATTTCTCAAAAATTCAAGTCGGATGGTTCGCCAAATTTTACAAAAAGATTTGATTCGATCCAAATTTATTTCTGGCGAATCACGTTAAAAAACAGCTATTTCCTGGCTGAGAGCCTGTACTGTATAGTAATGTAAAACACTGAATTCAGCCTTACAGGTCAATGTTTGGGTCAGGTATAAGGAATTGTGCAGTGGCCTAAAATTCTACTATATAGTGAAAGAGAGCACTCTTTTTACACAGTCTTCAGCTGATTCTACATAGATTTCTACAGAACCTGTTCTGTTACACACTAAAACAAGTAGTGTCCCCCTGACAGAGTGGAGAGGGTGTGAGGAGCAAGTTTGTGTTGACATCACGTTTATTTTTATTTTCTTATCTGTCATTAGAACAACCCCACAAAAATGGATCATGTCTTTTGAGAATCCCCCTTTAAATGGTCAGCCTTTGCTCAGTAAGCCATCAGTATTGCTATGGCCAAAAGAACAAAAAAAAAAACTGGAGTGGATCCAAAAGAGAGATGACACGTGAATGGAATATTTGCATGTTTTCTGTGGTTTGTACACACTCCTGCTTTTTGCTTCCAAATTATGATCCAAACCTGGTGCAAAATAGGGACTGTGTGATACAGGTCTTATGGATGCTCTAAAGTCAGAAAATGTTGTGTTTCTCATTTTTCTGTCCTTCTGACAGATCAGAAGAAAGGTAAAATACATGGTAATGTCAACAAGGCCAAAGAGGGACAACAGTGGCCCAGAGACAGAGTGGTGAAGATGGGAACAGCATGAGGAGTCAACACAGTGGCCCAGTGACAAATTGGCGAAGGTGGCAACAGCATGAGGAGTCAACACAGTGGCCCAGTGAGGAGTCAACACTGTGCCTTGCAGTAACACACATAGGGAGTCTGATTTGGTAGTGAAATAATTGAAATAATACTGTGAGTCCATATGACATGCAGATAACAGGCGTCGGTCTTAGAATCACTACATACTTCACTTATTTGGGCAGTCACAGGGCCAAAACGGACCAAATAACTCAAGTATCAACTCAGCCATACAGGTTGATGTTAGCGTCAAGAAGAAGCGCACTCCTTTTGCACCCTCGTCAATTGATTCCGCATAGATGTCTACAGAACCTGTTCTATTAAACGCTTATACAAGTAGAGCCCCTCGCGACAGAGTGGAGAGGATGTTAGCAGTAAGTTTGCGTTGACGTCACTGATTAATTTTCCCCAGCCAATCTTGATGGGAGCATACAGGCCTTAAAGCTGCTACACAGACAGGATCCGGTGTGCATCTCGTTTTTCCTTCCTTCTGACAGATCAGAAGAAGTGTCAAATAAATGATGATGTCAGCAAGGTTGAAAGGCAAAATAGTGGCACAGTCATAAAGTGGGGAGGGTGGGAATAGCAAGAGAAATCCACAGGGTGGACATATGACATAGTGGTGAGGGGAAAGCAGCATGAGGAGACCACAGACATGTTCTGACATGATTAAGAACATGTATGTTCTAAACGCGTAGACTCCTGGAACACTGAGGTTATGCTGTTGCTGTATGGATCTTTTATTATTAATAAAGGAACACTCGATTCAACCAAAGCTGCTGTGCTGGATCCGTCTTTACTCCTTCATGGCCCAATGACAGGGTCTGGAGGTCGAACCAAGGTGGCGGCAGCGGCAGCATTAGGAGAAAGCCACTGAGTGGAACAATGAAAGAGTCTGGAGGTGGCGGCAGTATGAGGAGGCCACCGAGTGGCACACTGACAGAGTCTGTAGGTAGTGGCAGCATGAGGAGACCACAGAGCGGCGCAATGACAGAGTCTGGAGGTGGCAGCAGCATGAGTAGGCCACAAAGTGGCACAATGACAGAGTCTGGAGGTGGAAGCAGCATAAGGAGACCACACAGTGGCACAATGACAGAGTCTGCAGGTGGCGGCAGCATGAGGAGACCACAGAGCGGCAAGGTGACATAGTGTGAAGATGGCAGTAGCAGCAGCATCAGGAGGATTCCACAGAGTGGCAAGGTGACATAGTGTGGAGATGGCAGCAGCAGGATACCACAAAGTGGCAAGGTGATATAGTGTGGAGATGGCAGTAGCAGCAGCAGCATCAGGAGAATACCACAGAGTGGCAAGGTGACATAGTGTGAAGGTGGCAGCAGCAGCAGGATACCACAGAGTGGCAATGTGAGATAGTGTGGAGATGGAGGTAGCAGCAGCAGCAGCATTAGGAGGATACCACAGAGTGGCAAGGTGACATAGTGTGGAGATGGAAGCTACAGCCGGGGGAGACCACTGAGTGGCAAGGTGACATAGTTTGGAGGTGGCAGCAGCATGAGTAGACCACAGAGTGGCAAGATGACATAATGTGGATATGGAAGCAGCAGGATACCACAGAGTGACAAGGTGACATAGTGTGGATATGGCAGCAGCAGGAGGAGACCAGAAAGTGGCAAGGTGACATCGTTTGGAGGTGGCGGTAGCATCGGAAGGCCACAGAGTGGCAAGGTACAAAAATGTAGATATGGCAGCAGCATGAGGAGACCACAGAGTGGCTAGGTGACATAATGTGGAGATGGCAGTAGCAGCAGCAGCATCAAGAGGATACCACAGGGTGACAAGGTGGCATAGTTTGGCGATGGCAGCAGCAGTTGCATCAGGAGACTACAAAGTGACCTGGTAACAGAGCGAGGGGGTGGGTGGCAATAACCGTACCCACTGAAAAAGGTGGGTGAAATAAGGAGCACTTGGCATCAGATGTGTGGCATCAGGCGGGTTGTAGCATCAAAGTAGTAGCTGAGGCAGTTAGTCAGAAGAAACCTGTCTCTTGTATCAAAGTGTTGGTGTGGCACCATGAATGACCTAGTCTGATGCATCAGGAATTGATGGTTGGAAATCCTGGCTTATCCAGGCCTGATTCATCTTGACAAAGATCAGTCTCTCCACATTTTGGGTGTACAGGCGAGTTCTTCTTGGGGTAACTATGGCCCCCACCGCACTAGACACCTGCATTGATGACGCATTACTGGCCGCGCAGGACAGCTTTTCCAGGACAAACTCTGCTCAATGTGGGGTGGCAGGGTGCAGTGCCACCACCTGCTGGTTAAGGTCCTGCTTCAGGTCAACCTGCTGCTGCTGGTGAGTAGTTTCTTCACTATGCGGGTGTAGAAATCTATTTATCAGCGACTGTAAACTCAGGCTGCTGATGGAGCTGGTCTGCTCCTGCCACCCCACCCCTCCCCAGCAGTCATGGCAGTGGAATGTGAGCGCAGAGGGCCCCGCAGTCCAAACTGCGAGAGGATGGGCGATGGTGCAGATAGGCAGTGGCCATCTGACTACATAGGATGTCCCTGTAGTAGTTTAGTTTGTCCTCCCTCTCAGTGGATGTAAAAAAGGCCCCCATTCTGGACTGGTAGCGAGGGTCCAACAAGGTGGAGACCTAGAAGTCATCCCTCTGCCGAATGGTGACAATTTGGCTGTCACTACGCAAGCAAGTGAGCATGCCTCGTGCCATTTGTGCAAGTGACTTGGAGGGACTCCCTGCCTCCATCTCCGCTGCATACTGCCACGGTCTGTCCAGGACCTTTGTCTCATCTTCCTCATCGCCCTGTAGCTCCTCTGGCTGCTCCTGCTTCTCCTGTCCTGTCAGCTGAGTAGAAAAATCACCCATTTGGCTACACATTGCCTATGATCCAATGTCCTCTTCCCACTACTCCTTCTCTTCCCGTTCAGCCCCCACAGGGCTCATGTGGCCTTGAGAGCAAGGCGCCACTTCTCCTGTCCCCTGACCAGCCATTGTTACCACCATCTGTTCCAGAACATGAAGCAGTGGAATGACATTGTTCATACCGTAGTCCTGACGACTGACAAATAACGTGGCATCCTCAAAAGGCCTGAGCAAACGGCAGGTGTCACGCATGAGCTGCCACTGGCTGACATCGAAGTTACACAGGGGAGTAGTCCTATCTGCTTGCATCATCAATATATCATTGAAGGCCTTTCTCTGGTCGTATAATAGGTTCAACATATGGAGAGTGGAATTCCAACTGGAGGAAACATTGCATATCAGCCTATGTTGGGGGACGCCGTTCTGCCTGACGGCAAGCTGCCACCCTCTTCTCCTGATGATGACGAAGCCCCTTCTTCACCCGGCTCACAAGTCCGATCGGCTTCATCCTCATCAAGTAGTGTCTGCACATTAGTCATGGTCTCATCAATGGCTTCTGGGTCAGGAGACTGAACACTCGCAACACAAGCTCCCGTGCCACTCTCCTCATCAGTACTTGCCCGTCTACTGGAGGAAGTGGCGGATGTCTCCTCCACATCTTGGCTGGGCAATAGCTTCTGACTGTCCTTTAGTAGTGTATCCTTGCTGAAAAGTGAAACTGAGTCCACTGCTCAGCAGTGAGGGAACAGTAAAGGCCAGAGGCAGGTTGAGGAGAGGTGAGGGCACCGGGTCTGCCATGCCAACTAAATGCCAACTAAGGGTTGTGTCTGACAAACCCATCGACTGCTCGCTGGGGGTGTCTGATGTCACTTGAGATGACGTAGATGACCAAGTTAACTAATCAAGAACCGCTGGGTTGCTGGTCAAGACACGACCGATAGATGACACCGGGAGCTCAGGCATCTCACTGCGACTACTGCTGCCACGACCCCTTACTGCGACCTTTTCTTGCGCCAGAAACATTCAGGCCTCTGCCACTCCTCTGTGCATGGCCTGGCACTTCTCTGCCTGTAGCTGAACTAAACAAATTAAACGGAAATTAAAACACCGAATATATATTTCTTTTTAATGAATATATCTTTCTTTTTGTACTGAAATAGGCTAATAAACGCTTTGACCACAATTAACTGAGAAAATGCACTGAGAATATGTTTTTCTTGTTGTACTAAAATTCGACCTGATGCGCTTTGACCAGAAAAAACTCAAAGAGTGAACTGCATATATATATACTTATTGAACTACTGAAGTACGCCCCTATACACTTTCAACAGAAATAATTGCAGCACTGAGCTGAAAATATATATTTCTTGTTGGACTGAATTAGGCCACTATACACTTTGACCAGGAAAAAATTAAAGAGTGAAGTGCGTATTTATATTTCTTGCTGTACTGAAATACGCCCAGAAATACGCTTTCACCAGAAATAACTGCAGCAGTGAACTGAGAATATATTTTTCTTATGGAACTGAATTAAGCCTTTATACGCTTTGACCACAAAAAAATTCAAGAGTGAAGTGCGTATATATTTCTTGCAGTACTGAAATACGCCCCTATACACTTTCAACAGAAATCACTGCAGCAGTGCACTGAGAATGTATATTTCTTATTGCACTAAAATTGGCCAGTATACGCTTTGACCAGAAAAAAATTAAAGAGCTAAGTGCATATATTAGTGATGAGCGAGCATGCTCAGCCAAGTATTGCTTCGGCTAGAGCATCGCTATGCTCAGTGCTTGGCTTTACTCGGCTGAGCACCACGTGTATTCATCGCATTGCTTGAGTCTCCTCCCCGCACGTTTGGCGCCTTCTAAGCAGCCAATCAAGGTCCAGGTAAGTAATTTCCCTCAGTGTAAGGCTTACACTGATTGGCTGGCCGGAACACGTGATACCATTTCATATAGGAGCTGAGGTCCGGCGCTCGGCTCATTCAGTGTCAGGGAGAGCAGATAGTAGGCAGGGACAGATAGCGTTTTGCTCTAGACTTACTGATTTCATTCTGAAAAACTTTTTGAAAGACCTAACAGTCCTTTTAAGGAGTGTGTGTTTGACAGCAGTGCAGCACATTTTATTTTTTAAGAAGGGGGTTAATTCAGCACTATCAGGGACAGGCGTCACCAGAAAGGGACAGATAGTGCAGGGCTTGAAAATCACTTTGATAACTTCTAAAAGACAGAGGATTTTCGATTAGTGACATCTACAATACGCCATCATTAAGCAGTGTGTTGGGCAGATATTATCAAACGAGGCTTATTCACTACAGTGTTCCTTGGTACTGAGATATACACAGCACCATCATAAAGTAGTGTGTTGGGCAGACATTATAAAAAGGGGCTTATTCACTACAGTGTTCCTTGGTACTGAGATATACACTGCACCACTATAAAGCAGTGTGTTAGGCAGACATTATTAAAAGGGGCTTATTCACTACAGTGTGCCTGGTACTGAGATATACACTGCACTATCATAAAGCAGTGTGTTGGGCAGACATTATTAACCCCTTAGTGACCACCCATACGTGTTTTTACGGCGGTCACTAAGGGGCCTTAGGCTGGGCCGCCGCGTTTTTACGGCGGCCCAGTCTAAGCGCTGCACGGCTCCCCCGTGCAGCGGGGAGCACGGACCCGGCTCTCACATGAGAGCCGGGGCCCTGCTCTAACAGCCCGAACCGGCAGGAGTGCCGATCCGGGCTGTTTAACACTTTACATGCCGGGCGCAATGGCGCCCGCTGCATGTAAAGTGGTAACAGAGGGAGCGGACTCCCTCTGTCTCCCATCGGCACCCCGCAAATGCGATTGCGGGGTGCTGATGTGCTGGGAAGCTTACCTAGCTTCCGATCAGGGCCCCGAGCCTGTCTTCCGGCATCTCCAGCAGACTGTGCCTCTCTGGCGCAGCCTGCTGGTCAATGTTGGAATAGCATTGCTATTAAAATGTAATGCATTATAGACATAATGCATTACATTTTAAAAGCAATCAAAATATTGTATATTATAGTCCCCTTGTGGGACTATTAAGTAGTAAAAACAAAATAAAAAAAATACACATTTATTAAATTTAAAAAAATCCATAAAATGAAAATATATGCTTTTTTTTCCATTGAAAATACGCTTTTCAATGAAAAAAATTGCAAAAAGAAAATATCCCCCATATGTTTGGCATTGCCGCGTCCATAACGACCCGGACTAAATACATATTACGTAAATTATCCCCTATAGTGAACGCCGTAAAAAATAAATAAAAAAAAAAGACTGAATTTCTAATTTATTCTTAGTTTCCACCGAAAAAAAAACGTAATAACAAGCGATCAAAAAGCGGCATTTACTCCAAATTGATACCAATGAAAAATGCAAGTCTTCCCTCAAAAATAAAGCCCTCAATCAACTCCATAGAATAAAAAATAAAAAAGTTATGGGTCTTGGGAAGTGGCAATGCAAAATAATTTTTTGGGTTAATAAAAGGGGTTTTATTGCAAAAAAAAGTTGTAAAACGTAAAAAAAAATATAAGTATTTAGTATCACTGTAATCGTACTGACCCAGAGAATAAAGATATTATGTTATTTGTACCGAAAAATGAACGCCGTAAAATTTATAATGTAAAAACGCAGTGGCAGTATTGCCATTTTTCCCCATCTCCCTCCCAGAAAGAGTTAATAAAAGTTAATCAGAAAGTTACATGTACCCCAAAATGGTGCCATTAAAAACTACATCTTGTCCCGTAAAAAACAAGCCCTCATAAAGCTATATAGACGAAAAAATAAAAAAGTTATAGCTCTTGGAACGAGACCATGAAAAAAGGAAGTAAAACGCTTGGTCATAAAGGCCCAAACAGGCTTGGTCACTAAGGGGTTAAAAGGGACTTATTCACTACAGTGTTCCTGCTACCGAGATATACACTGTACCATCAGAGAAATTATTTGCTCTGGCGAAATTAGCATAACTTGTGACACATTAACTAGTTTTGGGCACATCTGTGTGTGCGTTCAGGCTGCAACGTATATACAGTATTCCAACAGAGAATACATTTTATTTGTGACAAATTTGTATCCAATACAGTGTGTATTGTCAAAATTACATTATCTCTGGGCTAGTGTAGTGCCAAAAATCTGTATTTCTCTGTATACAGTACATTATAGCAAGCCAATACAGTGTGTACTGCAAAAATTACATTATCTCTGGGCCAGTGTAGTACCGAAAAATCTGTATTTCTCTGTCTTCTCTACATTATAGAGTGTGTACTTTAAAAATGTAATTATCTGTGTCCTAGTGTACTCGTGAAAATCTTTATTTTTCTGTATTCAGTACATTGTAGCAAGCCTTTACAGTGTGTACTGTAAAAATTACATTATCTCTGGGCTAGTGTATTGACGAAAAATTGTATCTCACTGTCTCCTGCTCATTACAGCAAGCCAATATAGTGTGTACTATAAAAATCACATTATCTCTGGGCTAGTGTAGCAGCGGAAAATTGTATTTCTGTCTCCTGTACATTACAGCAAGCCTATACAGTGTGTACTGTAAAAAAAAAAAATCATTATCTGTGGCCCAGTGTTCTCCTGATAGTCTTGTTTTTTTTTCTGTATTCAGTACATTATAGCAAGCCTTTACAGTGTGTACTGTCAAAATTACATTATTTCTGGGCTAGTGTATTGCCGAAAAATTTTATTTCTCTGTCTCCTATTCATTATAGCAAG
The DNA here is from genome assembly GCA_033119425.1 of Bufotes viridis. Taxonomy (NCBI): domain Eukaryota; kingdom Metazoa; phylum Chordata; class Amphibia; order Anura; family Bufonidae; genus Bufotes; species Bufotes viridis. The sequence goes on along the minus strand of CM065592.1, from coordinate 15,085,152 downwards.
CCAATACAGTGTGTACTGTAACAATTACATTATCTCTGGGCTAGGGTATTGCCAATAAATAGTATTTCTCTATCTCCCGTTCATTACAGCTAGCCAATACAGTGTGTACTGTAAAAATTACATTATCTCTGGGCTAGGGTATTGCCGAAAAATTGTATTTCTCTGTCTCCTTTTCATTACAGCTAGCCAATACAGTGTGTACTATAAACATGTCACTATCTGTGGCCTAGTTTACTCCTGAAAATCTTTATTTTTCTGTATTCATACATTATAGCAAGCCTTTACATTGTGTACTGTAAAAATTACATCATCTCTGGGCTAGTGTAGTGCCAAAAAATTGTATTTCTCTGTCTTCTGTACATTACAGCAAGCCTTTACAGTGTGTACTGTAAAAATTACATTATCTCTGGGCTAGTGTATTGGCAAAAAATTGTATTTCTCTGTCTCCTGTTCATTACAGCAAGCCTATACAGTGTGTACTGTATTAATTTCATTATCTGTGGCATAGATGGCTAGTGGCGATAACGCTATTATCAGCGTAACCATCCCACTGCTGTGTCTACTCAAACGATCGCTGCTCACAATTAAGGAGGATGCTTTGAATATGGCAGATGAGGTAATGGGGGAGGAGATGACATAGGGTGATAGTCAGACCTCTCCCAGTTCTTCTTCTCAGTGCAAATTGGACCATGAAGAGGTGGACTAGGAGGTGCTGAAGACAGTTGCCTCTGCTACAGAGGGTAGTAATCATGGAACTTTAATTCTATCTGTTAAGCGTGGATGGGCAGAAGAGAAGGAGGAGGATGAGGAGATGGAGAGTCTTTCCTGTTGGTACTCTGGCACACACTCTGGCTGACTTCATGTTAGGCTGCCTTTCCAGCGACCCTCGCGTTATATGCATTTTAGGTAACACACATTACTGGGTGTTCACCCTTCTTGACCCCCGCTATAAAGAGAACTTCTCATCTCTGATTCCTGTGGTAGAGAGGATGAGTAAAACCGTGCAATACCAGAAGGTTTTTGTTGACAGATTGCTTCAAAATTTTCTATCTAACAATGCGCCAGAGTCCGTAGGGAGACAAGGGGAACACACAGTATTTACAACAGAGGCAGGGCAACACTTTCCAAGGAATAGGACATTTTCATGACAACCCGCCAGCAACCTCACCCTGAATCGCGGCCTAGTGCTACAAGGAGGGAAATGTTTTGGAAGATGGTGAAGCAATACATTGCAGACCATACCAGTGTCCAAAATAATCCCTCAGTGCCTTACAACTACTGGGTGTCCAAGCTGGACACGTGGCATTAACTTGCGCTCTACGCCTTGGAGGTGCTGGCCTGCCCTGCCACCAGTGTATTGTCTGAGCGTGTATTTAGTGCTGCTGTTGGCATTATAACAGATAAGTGTATCAGGTTGACTCAGATAAGAGTGAACAAGGATTGCCCCTGGATTTCCCCTGACTTCTTCACTCCACCAGAGAAAAGTTGAGCTAATGACAAAAACGCAATTTAAATGTATGCTTTATAATGTACTCAATCCACAAGATTTTTTTACCCTTTTCACCGCAAAAAAGGGTATATGTTTGAATCTTGTTTTCTCATCCACCTCCTCTTCAATACAGAATATATATGCCATCACTACAATGTTTAGTAGGGTTAGCTCGGCTTAAGGCCCTCACCTCCAATGCTTTATACCGTCTGCTTACTTGTGCGCCATCACTGCAATATTTTATGGGGTTCACTAGGCTTCAGGCCCTCACCTCCAATGAGTTATACCATCTGCTCACCTGCAGGCCATCACTGCAATGATTTATGGGGTTCTCTAGGCTTCAGGCCTTCACTTCCAATGCTTTATACCATATGCTCACCAGTAGGCCATCACTGCAATGATTTATGGGGTTTGATACGCTTCAGGCCCTCACCTCCAATGCTTTATACCGTCTGCTCACCTGTAGCCCATCACTGCAATGATTTATGGGGTTTTCTAGGCTTCAGGCCCTCACCTCCAATGCTTTATAAGGTCAGCTCACCTGTAGCCAATCACTGCAATATTTTATGGGGTTAACTAGGCTTCAGGCCCTCACCTCCAATGCTTTATAACGTCTTCCTACCTGTAGCCCATCACTGCAATGATTTATGGGGTTCTCTAGGCTTCAGGCCCTCACCTCCAATGCTTTATACCGTCTGCTCCCCTGTAGTCCATCACTGCAATGTTTTATGGGGTTCTCTAGGCTTCAGGCCCTCACCTCCCATGCTTTATACCCTCTGCTCACCTGTAGGCCATCACTGAAATGATTTATGGGGTTCACTAAGCTTCAGGCCCTCACCTCCAATGCTTTATACCGCCTGCTCACCGGTAGGCCATAACTACAATGATTTATGGGGTTCGCTAGGCTTCAGGCCCTCACCTCCAATGTTTTATACCATCTGCTCACCTGTAGGCCATCACTGCAATGATTTATGGTGTTCTCTAGGCTTCAGGCCCTTACCTCCAATGCTTTATACCATCTGCTAACCTGTAGGCCATCACTGCAATATTTTATGGGGTTCGCTAGGCTTCAGGCCCTCACCTCCAATGCTTTATTCCGTCTGCTCACCTGTAGGCCATCACTGCAATGTTTTATGGGGTTCGCTCGGCTTCAGGCCCTCACCTCTAATGTTTTATACGGTCTGCTCCCCTGTAGGCCATCACTGCAATGTTTTATGGGGTCCGCTCACCTTCAGGCCCTCAACTATAATGTTTTCGAGGGTAACCAACACGCCTTTGCTCCAAATGTTTTTGAGGGTCACCAGTAGGCCATCAATGATAATTTTTCAAGGGTGTGTATGATGCCCTCCTTTATGTGTAATAAAGGGTGTATTGGAGTGCCGATTCCTTGTAATTTTTGGCAGCCCTTTCACTTAGTGCATAGGCTTTATGAGTTTGACAGTGTACCTGAACAATTTTAGCACCATGTGAATGAGGCCCTCCTTTATGTGATATAGAGGCTGTATCAGAGTGCTTCTTCCTTGTAATTTTTGGCAGCATTTGCACTGTATATACAATTGAATATCCAGGAGAGAATGTTTCCTAACAAAAAAAAAATTATTTTGAGCGGGCGGGATTTGGGGTGTGATTTTTTCGCTATGTAAAAGTGGCAGACAACTGGGACAATATGGTTCCCAGCAGGACATTGGAGTCCAAGATGCACCCAGCCATGTTCCCCCTTGCTGTTCCAGATCCATTTTGGTGATGTTTCTGTCACTTTCCGACCTTTTCCAATGGACTAGGCACCCTCCCCTCATCCGAGCAGGGGGTGCCTGATTGTCTCCCATTGACTTCTTTTCTACTCAAGTGCTCGGCCGAGCGCATGGATATTGCTATGTGTTTAGACCGAGTACCCGAACACCCAAACACTTTGGTGCTCGCTCATCACTAGAGTATATATATCTCTTGCAGTACTAAAATACACCCCTATAAGCTTTCAACAAAAATTACTGCAGCAGTGCACTAAGAATATATATTATTTTTTGCATTGAAATTAGCCACTATACATTTTGACCAGAAAAATTTAAAGAGTGAAGTGAGCATATATATTTATTGAAGTACTGAAATACATATATGCTTTCAACAGAAATCAATGCAGCAGAGCAGTGCGTATATATCTTTCTTTTTTTACTGAAATACGCCCCTATATGCAGAAGTGACCCGATAATCGTTAATTTCTAACGATAATTTGTATTCCCTTAGTCCTAACAGCAGCACAGATGGGGATGGGGTTAACTGCCCCCCGTGGACTGGTAAGACTGGTTGAAGTTTTAATGAGCCCAAGAACCAATAAGAAGTTTCCTGCTCCTTGAAAGGGAGGGAACTAACCCCAGCCCACCGTGTTTATAGCTAGCATCATCTACTTAGGGTGTGAAATTTGTGTGCTGCTGTTAGGACTAAGGGAAAACAAATTATCGTTAGAAATTAAAGATTCCCTTACGTCCTACCAGCAGCACAGATGGGGAGATAGCAAGAAGAATTCCCTAGGGAGGGTCCTCATGCCTGGTAGAACTAAGGATCGTCTGCCCAAAAGCCGAAAACTCTGCCACCTTAGCATCTATCCTATAATGAGAAATGAAGGTTGAGTCAGAGCTCCAGGAAGCCGCCTTACAAATTGACTCTAAGGGGAGAAGCCTTCTCTCCGCAACAGAGGTTGAAACGGCCCTAGTAGAGTGGGCCCTAACAAACTCCAGAGGCTCTAAGGACTGAGACAGAAAAGCCTCCCTGATGGCTTCCTTGATCCAGCGACTAATGGTAGCTTAAGACGGCTTACGGCCTTTGGATTTACCGGCAAACAGGATAAAGAGATTCTCGTCTATCATGAATCTGGAGGCATCTCGAGATATCCAGCGTGTGTCATCAGAGGAGGAGGCAGAAGACAACAAAACAGGTAAATAAATTACCTGGTTAATATTCTGAAAAGTCGGAACCTTAGGTCTAAAGTAAGGTAGAAACTTAAGGAGAACTCGGTCCTGTAAAAAAAATGGTATAAGGATGCATTGCTGAAAAGGCTTGCAACTCAGAGATTCTTTTGGCTGAGATTACAGCCAGAAGGAAGACCGATTTCAAAGTCAAGAACTTGAAGTCTACCTCCTCCAATGGCTCAAAGGGGGGGAGATGCTAACCCCCTGAGAACTACTGAGGGACAGGTTTCAGTATTGTAGGCCTCAGTCTCTCCACTTCTTTAAGAAAGCGTTTGATGAGCGGGTCCCGAGAATATGGCCTGTTAAGACAGGCCGAAATGGCAAAAATCTGTACCTTCAGGGTAGATGGAGAGAGACCTTTGTCTAGACCGTTTTCAAGGAATTGCAGTATCGCAGAGAGGGGCGGATCTGCAGGCGCCACCTGTTTGGAATCACACCATGACATGAAGATTCTCATTACTCTGGAGTAGGCCTTCTTAGACTCTGCTCTTAAATGCGACAAGGTTCTCAGGACCGACTCAGAGAGCCCTCCTACTCTGGGAAGGGACTGATCAACCTCCAGGCTGTCAGGTTGAATCTGTGCAGATCTGGGCAGAGGTGAGTGTCCCACGACACCAGGGTCTGCTCTGGGGGGAGTCTCCAGTATTGTCCCCGACTCATCTGAATGAGCTGGGTAAACCAAGATCTCCTGGGCCAAAACGGTATGATGGCAATTACCGAGGCATGATCCTGCCGGATTTTCATCAATACCCTCAGTATCATGGAAAAGGGAGGGAAGATGTAAGCCAGCCTGAACCTCCACGGTATTGTCAGAGCGTCTATCGCCAGGGGGTTGTCCTCCCTGTAAAGGGAGCAGAACCTCTCCACCTTGGCGTGGAACCTGGTTGCCATGAGATCCACCTCTGGCATGCCCCATCTGAGGGTTAACTGCTTGAAGCTCTCCGGATGCAGAGACCACTCCATGGTTGGCAACCCGCGACTTAGGCGGTCCGCAATCATATTGAGGGAACCTCGAATGTGAGTGGCAGACAGATGGGAAAGGTTCAGCTCTGCCCACCCCGATCTCTGACAGAAGGGGTAAAGACCTTGTGCCTCCCTGTTTGTTTATGTAGAGGACAGCAGTCCTGTTGTCTGACTGGACCTTCACAGCTCTGCCCCGGATCTGAGGGGCAAAGTGGAGGAGGGCTAGCCGGATAGCTCGCATCTCGCGGAGATTGGAAGAGAGATGCCGCTCCTGAGGGGACAAAGATTCCCAAACTGGGGATCTGTCCAAATGAGTGCCCCAGCCTACAAGCGACGCGTCCGTCGTCAATATAACCCACCCTGGTTGGGTCATCGACTTTCCCACCGGCAGATGGTGCCACCATCGCAGGCAATTTCTGGTGTGATTGGATAGGGAGCAAAGGGAATCTAGCCCAGCTGGGCTGCCATTCCACTTGCTTAGGACCTCCAACTGTAGTGGACGGAGGTGCCATAAAGCCAAGGGACTGCAGCCGCTGGCATGAGCCCCAGCATCTTCATGAGAGTCCGAATGGAGACTTGTCGCGGAATAGAAAGGACTCTTGCCAGGTCCTGAATCCGAGCTCTTCTCTCTGGTGTCAACTGGAGGGACATCTCCACAGAGTCGACCACAAAACCTAGGTAATGAATGGAAGTCGATGGGCTCAGAAACTACTTCTCCCAGTTGATAATCCACCCTAGGCGGAGTAGAAATGAAACGGCCACATGAAGATGGTGGGTAAGAACTGGAACTGAGGAGGCTAGGAAAAGCCTCATCCAAATAGGGAACAATGGTCAGTCCCTGGAGTCTCAGAGCTGCCACCACCGACACTACCACCTTGGTGAAGATAAGGGGGGCAGATGAGATCCCGAAGGGAAGAGCGGCAAACTGAAGATGCCTGCGGACCCGGGAAGCGGGATGGATCGGGATATGGAAGTATGTGGAAGTTGAGGATGTGACTGACTGACCTTATGGTTTCCATCCGAAACCTTGACTTCCTTACGAATCGATTGAGGAATCTCAAGTCGATTATCATCCGGACATCTCCTGTTTTTTGGGGACCAGAAACACTGGAGAATAAATCCCTAGACCCCTGTCCCCTGCCGGAACCTCCTCCAGAGCTCTCTTGGAAAGGTAATCCTGTATATAGGATTCTAGAATACCTTGTCTGGCAGGCTGAAACCTTTGAGTGACAACGAACCTTTCTGGGGGGAGAGACGCGAGGTCTATTAGGTAACCAGAGGAGACTATGCTTTGAACCCAGGAGTCTGAGATCTCCTGAGCCCATACTTGCTTCAAATGGGAAAGACGCCCCCCCACGGGGACCTGGGGAAGGGGTACGGGAAAATCCAGAGGTGTAACGGCAGAGGCAACAGGGGTTAACCAAGAGCCTCTGTGAGGCCCGCAGTCAGGAGATCTTCGTGACTGACCCCCCCAATCTGGGCGCGCAGTGGCCTGTTGCCCTGATCTACCTCCGCGCTAGCGCCTGCTGCGCCACCCGAAAGGGCTATTGTGGAAGACTCTTCCCCTTCTTGTTGGAGAGTCCCTGCATTATCTTGTCCAGTTCAGCGCCGAACAGACAGTCTGGTTCAAAGGGGAGACCGCACAGGTTGTACTTGAAGGTGTCTGCATTCCATGGCTTTAACCACAAGGGCCTACGGGCGGCAGAAACAAGGGCCATTGGCTGCCAGCTTTAGTTTGATTTGCGAAGTATCGCATAAATAGTTGACAGACTTGAATGCGGCCAGGATATCGTCACGAGAGACACTCTGGTCGATATCTGTCTGAATCTGATTAAGTTTTGACCGCAGGAAGGATGCGACCTCTGTAGCCGCAATGGAAGTTGAAGCGGAGGCAGCAGCCGCCGAATATCCCCTTCTCCCCATCATCTGCAGGGACCAGAGTGCACCTGGACAACTTGGCTTTAGCCATGTCCACCTTGGGAATGGAACCCCACGATTCCACAAAGGGTTTAGCCATCGGAAACATTAACTTGAATTTCCTGGTAAGGACTGGGCCTTTCTCTGGTTTCTTCCATTCAGTACGCATTACTGAAAGAAGGGTTTAATCCGCCCTAAAAACACGCTGTGCCCGTGCGGCGGGATCAGAGGACTCCCCCATGTCAACATCATGGTCCCCCGACCTGATGGACTTAAGTAACTTCTGGGTTTTTTCAGGTGGAAATAAACACAAAATTAATTCCTCCTTAGAGGAGGAGGATGACCCCACAGAGACTATAGTGGGTCTCTCTGCCAGTGCGGTAACCTCCATAGGAGAGTGGGAGGGTGCCGGTAACCTCTCATTAAGCAGCTTTACGGCTCCCTTGATAGAATCGTCCACATAAGACCTTGCCCACTGATACATTTCCTGCATCGTTGATTCAGTGGCAGTACGGGAACGACAGCTGTCACACCGGAATAAGGGCAACTGTCGTCCAAGTGAGTGCTGCAATCAAAACAGGCCAAATGCTTTCTTTTGGCTGAGGACTTCCGCTGCAGTTCCGGATCTCTAGGTAAAGAAAGGAGCAAAAAAAATGACACGACCTAAATAGTATGAGCCCACCGAAGTCTTTTGGTAATACAAAGCAAATCCACAGTATAAGGGAAAACTCTCTACAATACAAGAGGCTTTGAAGGCTTGCTTAGAAATCTGCGCAACCAGAGACTTAGAGAAAAGAACTGAGCGCTTAAAAAGGTAAGGCTCTGCCCCCTCTGGGCGGTAACTTCCCCCTGCAAAATGATTTGCTAAACCTGTAAGAAAAACAAACCGAGGTAGGAGTCCTTAGAATGCTCTAAGGACGGACCTCTTTGCCCCCCTGAAAGATAGAAGAAAACATCCGGCAACAGGAGGCAAACGCTCCTGTCCGGAGAAAAGGGAAACCGGAAGTGACGTCGCGGCAACCACGTCACTTCCGGAAGATGGCGGCGACCATGCAGCGCCGGCTCGTAGTGATGGATTAAGAAAAAATCCCAGCCGTGCGCTTTTAAAAGGTAAAAGGTGCCACTACAGGGAGGATGGGAGAAAAAGCCTAACTCCCAAGTTAAACAAAAAACGTTCCTACTCCCAAGAAGAGAGGGAACACCTCGCCAGTCCACCTGTCCGAAGGACAGAAAAAAACATGGTGGGCTGGGGTTAGTTCCCTCCTTTTCAAGGAGCAGGAAACTTCTTATTGGTTCTTGGGCTCATTAAAAATTCATCCAGTCCTACCAGTCCACGGGGGGCAGTTAACCCCATCCCCATCTGTGCTGCTGTTAGGACGTAAGGGAATATAAATTTCTTGCTGGACATAAATAGGCCACTATACGCTTTAACCAGGAAACAATTAAAGAGTGAAGTGCGTTTACATTTTTCTTGTAGTACTGAAATACGCCCCTATACACTTACCAGAAATAACTGCAACAGTATAGTGTGTATATATTTATCTTTTTTACTGAAATACACCCCTATACGCTTTCAAAAGAAATAACTGCAACAGTGCAGTGCATATATATTTTTCTTTTTTTGCTGAAATACGCCCCTTAACGCTTTCACCAGAAATAACTGCAACAGTGCAGTGCGTATATATTTTTCTTTTTTTACTGAAATACGTCCCTATACGCTTTCAACAGTAATAACTGCAGAAGTGACCTGAGAATATATAATTCATGTTGGATTGAAATAGGCCACTATACACTTTAACTAAAAAAAATTAGAGTGAAGTGCATATATATTTTTCTTGTAGTACTGAAATATGCCCCTATATAGTGATGTCGCGAACATAAAATTTTCAGTTCGCGAACTGCGAACGCGAACTTCGGCAAATGTTCGCGAATGGGCGAACCGGGCGAACCGCCATAGACTTCAATAGACAGGCGAACTTTAAAAACCAAAAGGGACTCTTTCTGGCCACAATAGTGATGGAAAAGTTGTTTCAAGGGGACTAACACCTGGACTGTGGCATGCCGGAGGGGGATCCATGGCAAAACTCCCATGGAAAATTACGTAATGGACGCAGAGTCGGGTTTTAATCTATAAAGGGCATAAATCACGTAACATTCCTAAATTGTTTGGAATAACATGCTTTAAAACATCCAGTGTGTGTATACGATCAGGTATGATGTTGTATCGATCAGGTAGTCTAAGGGTTACGCCCGCTTTACAGACATTGACAGACTAAACTCCCCTTTTAATGCACCGCAAACAACCTCAAACAGTCCATTTGCACAACCGCAAAATCCCCATTTGCACAAGGTTGGATACCAAGCTAGCCATGTCCCGGTGATGTCATTGAAGGTTTCTTCCTCCACCCAGCCACGTACAACACCAAGGGTCCCCGAAAGGTCAATTGAATAGATTTTTCAAACGGGGAGATGGTTAAAAAAACGCTGGCTCCCTCCCCTTTGTTTTAATCCACGGTCACAGCGTCTGCGCCGTGCAATTTACTGTCACACCCGATATGAGTGGTATGTTCTGTAGTACTATTCTCATCAGTTTAATCCCTCTAACGTCCCCAATCTGGGGGCCATCTATTGAATAGATTTTTCAAACGGGGAAATGGTTAAAAAAACGCTGGCTCCCTCCCTTTTGTTTTAATCCACGGTCACTGCGTCTGCACCGTGCAATTTACTGTCACACCCGAGTGGTGTCTTTACTAGTACTATTCCTATCCGTTTAATCCCTATTACGTCCCATTTCAGGGATTGTCTTTTTTGAAAAAAAATTTCGTCCGGGTACCTTCCACTGTGGTGTCCCAATAGCGACAAATTTTTTGAAGGCCTCAGACTCTACCAGCTGGTATGGTAAAAGCTGGCGGGCTAAGAGTTCTGTCAATCCAGCTGTCAGACGCCGGGCAAGGGGGTGATTCTGTGACATTGGCTTCTTACACTCAAACATTTCCTTAACAGACACCTGACTGTGGGCAGATGAGCAGGAACTGCTGAAGGTGAGAGGCGGAGTGGCGGGTGGTTGAGAGGGGGCAAGAAGGACAGCAGTGGTTGACGTGGCTGAAGATGCTGGACCAGGAGGAGGATGGTGGCTTTGAGTTTGTGTGCTGCTTGTGCGCATGTGTTGATCCCATAGGCATTTGTGATGTGAGATCATGTGCCTTCGCAAAGCAGTTGTACCGAGGTGGGTGTTGGACTTCCCACGACTCAGTTTCTTTTGGCACAGGTTGCAAATGGCATTGCTTTTATCAGAGGCAGACACACACAAAAAATGCCACACTGCTGAGCTTTGCAATGACGGCATTCTGGTGGTGGCAACAGCATGCGTTGACTGGCGTGCTGTCTGGCTGACCCTGGGTGCCGATACATGCTGTCTGACTGTGCCACTAACTCCTTGCGACGACCTCCCCCTGCTTCCAACTTGTCTCCTCCTTCTCTCTGTCTCCCCTTCTGAACTTTCCCCCTCTTCTTCTCTTCTAGCAGGCACCCACGTGGCATCCGTGGACACATCGTCATCATCAACCGCTTCACTTGTATCTGACACCTCAGCAAAGGAAGCAGCAGCGGTACAACATCATCATCATCATCATCATCATCACACTGTACGTCCATGTGTGTAATCCTGCCTGACTGAGACAAATCCCTGTACTCTACATCATCTGGCAATAATGGTTGCGCATCACTAATTGCATCCAACTGATGTGTAAATAACTCCTCTGACGGATCAAGTGAAGCGGTTGTGGTGGCTGTGGTGGTGGTGACGGCGGGCGGGAGCGCTGTAACTTGAGAGCAGGTGACCGAAGCTGAGCTGCAGGAGGATGGTGCGTCAAGGTTCTTAGCGGAAGCTGTTGAAGATTGGGTGTCCTGTGTAAGCCAGTCAACTATGTCCTCAGAATTTTTCAGGTTCAGGGTACGTGGCCTCTGAACACTAAGCATTATTCCAGGGACAGTGGAAATCACAGCACCACAACCAATACGGACCCTGCGGGGTGGCCTGCCTCTGCCTGTCATTTTTTTTAGATAAGTGGTACTACGCGTGCTAGGTACTGTGCCACCCGGTATGAGTGGTGGGCACTGGCAGTGGGAACACTACCGTCAGTGGAAGTCGGCCTGACACACACTGGCAGCAGGCAAGCAACTGAAATTAGACTAAAGTGTAAAAATTAAATGCCTTATTTATCGGCAAGCGACTGTGCCACCCGGTATGGGTGGTGGTGGGCACTGGCAGTGGGCACACTACAGTCTGTGGAAGTCGGCCTGACACACACTGGCAGCAGGCAAGCAACTGAAATTAGACTAAAGTGTAAAAATTAAATGTCTTATTTATCGGCAAGCTACTGTGCCACCCGGTATGAGTGGTGGTGGGCACTGGCAGTGGGCACACTACAGTCTGTGGAAGTCGGCCTAACACACTGGCAGCAGGCAAGCAACTGAAATTAGACTAAAGTGTAAAAATTAAATGCCTGTGCCACATGGTATGAGTGGTGGTGGGCATTGGCAGTGGGCACACTACAGTCTGTGGAAGTCGGCCTGACACACACTGGCAGCAGGCAAGTAACTGAAATTAGACTAAAGTGTAAAAATGTAATGCCTTATTTATCGGCAAGCTACTGTGCCACCCGGTATGGGTGGTGGTGGGCACTGGCAGTGGGCACACTACAGTCTGTGGAAGTCGGCCTGACACACACTGGCAGCAGGCAAGCAACCGAAATTAGACTAAAGTGTAAAAATTAAATGCCTGTGCCACACGGTATAAGTGGTGGTGGGCACTGGCAGTGGGCACACTACAGTCTGTGGAAGTCGGCCTGACACACACTGGCAGCAGGCAAGCAACCGAAATTAGACTAAAGTGTAAAAATTAAATTCCTGTGCCACCCGGTATGAGTGGTGGTGGGCACTGGCAGTGGGCACACTACAGTCTGTGGAAGTCGGCCTGACACAAACTGGCAGCAGGCAACTAACCTTAGATTAAAGGGTAAAAATGAAATGCCTTTGTTTGATGCAAAGTCCTGTGCCACACGGTGTGAGTGGTTGGCACTGGCAGTGGGCACTATGCAACTCCTCACACACGGGCAGGCCAGGCAACTGCAATATATATATGGAGAAAGAAAAAAAAAGCAGACTAATGTTGCAGCCCTAAAAAGGGCTTTTTGGGGTGCTATCAGGACGCTGTCCTTACAGCAGAGATCAGATGAGTCTTTCAGGACTGGAGTGGACACTGAATACACTAGCCTAGCTATCAATTTCCCTATTAAATCAGCAGCAACTACACTCTCCCTCCAAGACTGCAGCTTCAGAATGAATCTAAAATGGATGCTGTGCAGGAGGTAGGAGGGTCTTGGAGGGAGGGTATGCTGCTGATTGGCTGGAATATGTCTGCTGACTGTGAGGTACAGGGTCATAGTTTGCTCAATGATGATGTATAGAGGGCGGACCGAACATCGCATATGTTCGCCCGCCGAGGCGAACGCGAACAAAATATGTTCGCCGGGAACTGTTCGCCGGCGGATAGTTCGGTCCATCTCTACCCCTATACGCTTTCACCTGAAATAACTGCAACAGTGCAGTGCATATTTTTTTTTCTTCTTGCACTGAAATATGCCCCTATATGCTTTCACCAGAAATAACTGCAACAGTGCAGAGCGTATATACGCCCCTATATGCTTTAACCAGAAATAACTGCAGCAGTGCAGTGCGTATATATTTTTCATTTTTTACTGAAATACGTCCCTATACGTTTAAACAGAAATAACTGCAACAGTGCAGTGCGTATATATTTTCCTTTTTTTACTGAAATACGCCCCTATACGCTTTCAAGAGAAATTACTGCAGAACTAACCTGAGAATATATATTTCTTGTTGGACTGAAATAGGCCACTATACACTTTGTATTACCAAAAGTATAACCACTAGTAGGGTGCTGGTCCGCACCCAAACATCCACATATGTAAATATATAAACGTCTACAGTATTAGAGCAACAAAAACCTATAAAAGTATACTGGACCACGTTTGAATCAAAATAATCTTTATTAACAATATAAAAGAACATGCAGCAGCATGTATGATATAGCAAAAAAGTGACACAGAGAGAGGGGTGCACAAATGGGCGGCATCCAGGAGAGAGAGACACAGGGCAATATAAATATAAACATCAATAAATAGCAAGTGCAAAAGATAACAAATATAAATACATCATGTCAATGCATACCCATAGTGTGTCTCTCCTCCGGGATGGCGCCAAAACCCCGGCAGCGTTTCGGCGGGAGCCTTCGTCTGGGGGTGGCGTCATCACTGGAGGACAGCACTTAAATACACAGGCTAATCAAACTCAATTACACATGGGCGGAGCGTCAAGATGTATGACGACACGGGTCACATGTCCGTCAGCGTCACATGATCAAAAGTTCACAGTTCGTCAAGGAGGTATTTCAGGTCACATGTATATCAAAGGTCACATGATCACAGGTCCTATTCCACCCTAACAAATTCATCAAAGAGGTATCTCAAATTACATATCTATTAAAGGTCACATAATCGGAGGTTCAAAAATCCTATTCCACCCTAAACAGTTCAAAGAAATATCATTAAATCCAGGTAATGTGGTTAGTCATGTGGACGCTCCGATCACATGATCGGAGAGCACCACAGGTCCTATACCCGGAAAGACAGTCAATAGAAAATCACAAACCGTAAATATATATACACACATACATATATATGTATATATACATATACATAGGTGGGAAAAAAAAAACATGATTCAAAGATAATCAAGTAGGGATATACACATAAGGTCTTATGCATATTAAAAGCAATACATATATAATTAGATAGGTTTATAAAACGAGTATATATATAATAGATAATAATTAAAGTGACAGTGCAAAAAAAAATGTGCAGCATGCAATTAAAACAAACACAAAACATAAAAGTGCATATACCAAGTGAAAAAATAGTGCACACCCAAATAAAAGTGCAAGTGCATAGGTGCATTAAATACCTGAAAAAGCATTTAAATGGGTTAATAACATATACAAATATACTTTATGTGTGTATATGATGTGTGTATATACCATATGTGAGTGAATGGTATGTAATACATATACTGACTGTAGTTTTACTCGTAACTCACCCTAGAATGAGGCATCCCTAACAAAATAATATAAATGTGAAATATGTGCATACTGTGATTATATTATAATTACTAACTCATACCATGATTATCATGGTTAAATATAGAACTCCATAGTATACATACCCCACCACAAGTAGCCAAAAACATAAATCCCATATATACGCACATCCCCTAGTATCTAAATACATATATTTATCCCTAAATGTCCCCATCTATATATTATTATATTGCCCATAAACACACATACATATGTGTCTCCCCCAAATAGTAATAGGTGACACAATGTGACCTTATATTAAAAGAAACACCCACAAAGGTGTAAAATCCTGACGAAGTCATGAGCCTATTAACCAAGTGCCAAATCCCTACCCATATCAATAGACATAACATGATTACACATATAACATATAATAAAACATGGTAAAAAGACCATAAAAAATTATTTTTCTTTTAAAAAAAAAAAAAAAAAACGCCAAAAGAACTTGAAGCAACGGACTCATAGATAATCAGAGGAAAGAAGCGAAGCCAGAGGATTCGTTGAGGCCATTAGGTTTGAGGGAATTTACCCTCCAAATCCACTGGCACTCAAGTTGAGCTAATTTTTTTGAGATGTTGCCACCTCGTATATTCTTTGGTATGCAGTCAATGCCTCGTATTTTGAGACCAGATGGATCACAGTCATGATTAATTTTAAAGTGTTTTGCCACAGTTTTTAGCTGGTTTTATACACTTTGACCAGAAAAAAATTAAAGAGTGAAGTGCGTATATATTTTTCTTATAGTACTGAAAAACGCCGCTATACGCATTTACCAGAAAAAAGAGTGAAGTGGGTATATATATATTTTTTTTTCTACTGAAATATGCCCCTATACGTTTAAACAGAAATAATTGCAACGGTGCAGTGAGCATGTATTTTTCTTTTTTTTACTGAAATAATCCTCTATACACTTACACTAGAAATAACTGCAGAAGTGACCAGAGAATATATTATTCTTGTTGGACTGAAATAGGCCACTATACGCTTTCACCAGAAAACAATGAATGAGTGAAGTGCGTATATATTTTTCTTGTAGTACTGAAATACACCCCCATACGCTTTTACCACAAATAACTGCAACAGTGCAGTGTGTATATATTTTTCTTGTTGCACCGAAATACGAGCCTATACCTTTTCACCAGAAATAACTGCAACAGTGCAGTGCGTATATATTTTTATTTTTTTACTGATACACGCCCCTATACGCTTTTAGCAGAAATAACTGCAACAGTGCATTGCGTATATATTTTTTTGTTTTTACTGAAATATGCCTCCGTAGGCTTTCACCATAAATACCTGCAGAAGTGACTTAAGAAGATATATTTCTTTCTGGACCGAAATAGGCCACTCTATGCTTTGACCAGAAAAAAATTAAAGAGTGAAGTGCGTATATGTATACGCCCCTATACGCTTTCAACAGAAATAACTGCAGAAGTGAAATGCGTATATATATATATTGTGGGGAGTCGCTCTGGTAGATAGCAGTGCAGGTGCAGTATAGAGGTGCAGCACCTCTCGCACTGCGAACATGAGATAGGGCAGAAGCAGGTCCCAGTCCTTCCCATCTCTAGACACCACCCTTTTTAACATATTTTTTAGAGTTTGGTTAAACCTTTCGACAAGACCGTCCGTTTGCGGATGGTAAACGGACGTCCGCAATTGCTTTATACGCAATAATTTACACAGTTCCCTCATAACTTTAGACATAAAAGGGGTCCCTTGGTCTGTCAGAATCTCTTTTGGCAGGCCCACATGGGAAAACATTTCCATTAACTCTTTGGCAATGAGCTTAGCCGAGGTATGTCGCAGAGGCACCGCCTCCGGATACCGAGTGGCGTAGTCGAGAACTATCAGAATGTGTTGGTGGCCCCTGGCAGACTTCGGTACAGGCCCGACTAGATCCATAGCGATACGCTCAAACGGGACCTCAATGATTGGAAGAGGCACAAGGGGACTACGGAAATGTGGCTGGGGGCTATTTACCTGACAGGTTGGACAAGATTTACAATATTCTTCTACCTCCTTAAACACACCGGGCCAATAAAACCGCTGCAGTATGCGGTCCTGCGTTTTCTGCCACCCCAGGTGTCCCCAAGAACATGTTGGTGGGCAAGCTCCATGACCAGCTTGCGATACGCTGTGGGCACCACCAACTGTTCAACAGATTCACCTCGGATTTGGTTCACCCGATATAACATTTCTTGGTGAACGACAAAGCGGGAAATATTAACTCAGCCCCTGGCTTCTGGGGTTTACCATCAATTTCCACCACATTCTCCCAGGCCCTAGTTAGGTTTGGTCCCGGTGTTGGGCGGTCCCAAAATTGTCTCCGGAGACGTGGAGGTCTGCCAACTCAGGTCCTGGTGGCAAGTCCTCCATGTCTCCCACCATTACACTCAGTGGGGGTGTCTCCCCTCTATCACAGCAGTGGTGGTCACCCCTACCGCAGGCCCTTCGGACTCGGGCTCCCAGGGCTCTGGCCCCCACTGGAACCAGGCCACTCTGCTAGGGTTGCCCCTGTCTCAGGGCTATTAGTCACTTTCATCTCAGGCCATAGTGACGGAAAACCAGGGAAGTCTCTCCCAATTATTAGTTCATACGGTAGCTTTGTGGAGATCGCCACTTCACAAGTCCATGTGCCGGCCGCCGTGGATAGAGACATTACAGCAGTGGGATAGTCCTTTAAGTCTCCATGTATGCACACCACACCAACTTTCCGGCCCGTATACTGGGTGGGCTGTACCAGGGCAGCACTTACCAGGGTTACTAGGCTCCTGAGTCCAACAGCGCCACTGCCAGGTTATCACCCACTTGCACCTGGCACAGGTAACGATTGTCTACTGTCTCGGGGGTGCCGGTTGCACACAATCTCCGGGCATACATGGAAGCCCGGTACCCATAATTAATCTCCATGGGTTCTCCCCACTGTGGACAGTCAGCCCTTACGTGGCCAGGCTCGTGACACCGCCAGCAGACTATCGGGGCCGGGTCTACAGGGGTACACCCCGAGCAGGTTTCTCGGGTACCAGTCGTCGGGACTGGATGGGAGTCCTCCGGGGTTTGACCGGCCCCTCCCAACAACACCCCCTTTCAAGTTTTGGGTGGCCTCATAGCGCTCCACCAGGTCGACCATTTCTAGGGCATTGGTGGGTGATACCTGGCCGATCCAGTGCTGAAGGGGGTAAGGCAAGGCCCTCCAGAACATGTCAGCCAGCAGTCGGTCCAGCATAGCAGTCGGACTTAGAATATCAGGCTGCAGCCATTTTTGCAACCTGTGCAGCAACTCATAGTACTGCGGCCGGGCGGGTTCAGCCGCTTTAAAGTCCCACTGGTGGACCCGTTGAGCCCGGACTAACACATTTACCCCCAGCCTGGCCAGGATCTCCCCCTTCACCGTGGGGTAATCAGCAGCCTGGCCATCTGCTAAGTCAAAAAAAACTTGTTGGGATACGGATGCCAGGAATGGAGCGACCACCTCAGCCCACTGGTCACGGGGTAACTTCTCCCTCACGGCCACCTTTTCAAAGACCGCCAGATACGTCTCCACGTCGTCCGAGGGGGTCATCTTTGGGATCGCCGCACGGACCGCTTTCCGGGCATCATGGTCGTGGTGGGACGCTCCTGCAGCTTGTAACGCCATCACGTGCTGTAAAAGTAGTTGGTTGGTCTCCCGCTGCTGCACGTTAGCCTCCATGAGGGCTTTCACAGCCGCCTCCATGTTGCCAGAAATTCCTGTTTGCAACTTTGCCGGTTTTATATATGCCATGCACTTGTGCTCAGCAAAACAAAAACAATTCGGCGTTCACGCCAGCCTCACTGCGCATGCCCGCATCCGACACCAATTGTGGGGAGTCGCTCTGGTAGATAGCAGTGCGGGTGCAGTATAGAGGCAAAACGTAGTCCAGAAAGTGTAGCAAACAGTGTTTAATTCACACTTGTAGCAAATACACAGCAAACAGTCACTTGGTGTTAATTCACACCCATCAGAAAACGTGCAGCAAAACGAAATAGTCCAAAACTGGTTCCAGTCACCTGGGAGGCTTTAGGTGCAGGTTCGCACCTGGCTGTCAGTCCAGCCGCAAGGCGATCGACCTCCGGCTTCCAGGCCGTCTGCACTCCTCCTTGCTTGGGGTCTTGCTTCCAGCCCAGAGAACTCCACACAGCACAGCATAGATCAGCACTCCCAAACTCAAATGATTCCCCAGCCTAACAGCAGCTCCAGGACAATCACCCTCAGTTGAGGAGGCTGCCTTTTAAAGGCCCGGATAAAGTCCGGCCTGGACCGTGGGGAATAGGCACCCACCCAACTCTTTGCCTACTCCCAGTAAGAGCCGGCCCGGATTGGCTTTGCAGCCAAACTAAAAACAAGGTGTCAAACAGCACTAGCTGCTGCTGACACACGAAAACCCAGCTCTTACCTCACCGAGGCCAGGAACCTCGGTGACGCGTACCTGCCATCGACCACGGTACCTTGCACCCTCTTACAATATATATATATATATATATATATATATATACATATACACTCACCTAAAGAATTATTAGGAACACCATACTAATACGGTGTTGGACCCCTTTTGCCTTCAGAACTGCCTTAATTCTACGTGGCATTGATTCAACAAGGTGCTGATAGCATTCTTTAGAAATGTTGGCCCATATAGATAGGATAGCATCTTGCAGTTGATGGAGATTTGAGGGATGCACACCCAGGGCATGAAGCTCCCGTTCCAACACATCCCAAAGATGATCTATTGGGTTGAGATCTGGTGACTGTGGGGGCCATTTTAGTACAGTGAACTCATTGTCATGTTCAAGAAACCAATTTGAAATGATTCGAGCTTTGTGAAATGGTGCATTATCCTGCTGGAAGTAGCCATCAGAGGATGGGTACATGGTGGTCTTGAAGGGATGGACATGGTCATAAGCAATGCTCAGGTAGCCCGTGGCATTTAAACGATGCCCAATTGGAACTAAGGGGTCTAAAGTGTGCCCAGAAAACCTCTCCCACACCATTACACCACCACCACCAGCCTGCACAGTGGTAACAAGGCATGATGGATACATGTTCTCATTCTGTTTACGCCAAATTCGGACTCTACCATTTGAATGTCTCAACAGAAATCGAGACTTATCAGACCAGGCAACATTTTTCCAGTCTTCAACAGTCCAATTTTGGTGAGCTCCTGCAAATTGTAGCCTCTTTTTCCTATTTGTAGTGGAGATGAGTGGTACCCGGTGGGGTCTTCTGCTATTGTAGCCCATCCGCCTCAAGGTTGTGCGTGTTGTGGCTTCACAAATGCTTTGCTGCATACCTCGGTTGTAACGAGTGGTTATTTCAGTCAACGTTGCTCTTCTATCAGCTTGAATCAGTCAGCCCATTCTCCTCTGACCTCTAGCATCAACAAGGCATTTTCGCCCACAGGACTGCCGCATACTGGATGTTTTTCCCTTTTCTTATCATTCATCAACCTGTATGGCTGAGTTCATACTTGAGTTGTTTGGTCAGTTTTGGCCCCGTGACTGCCCAAATAAGTAAAGTGTGCAGTGATTCTAAGAGCAACCCCTGTCATCTGCATGTCATACTGACTCACAGTATTATTTCACTACCACAGCAGACTCGCTATGCATGTTACTGCAAGGCACAGTGTTCTACACCACTAAAAAAGGCTCTCTTCAGGCAGGAAATAGCCATTTTTAAAGCGATTCGCAGTGAATAAATTTGGATAAAAAATTTTATTGCAACATTATCACATATGTAAAGGGTTTTATATGTCTAGAGACTGTAAAAACGAATTAAAACTTTGAATTAAAACTTCTTTTTACTATGGCTGCTCTTGCCCTGACTGAGCTACAAACCGAGACTATACACATATGTGCACACACAGGAGCAGTGTTTTCTGCCCATTTCTATTTGAGCTGAATCTACTTCACTGGACAAGTTTCTGGTTCGTTGCTCCAGTTATATATTACAGCAGCGCCTCTTTGTGTTCAACAGAGTTGAGCGAACACCTGGATGTTCGCGTTTGAGAAGTTCAGAGAAGAGGTCATTTTACAGTTTAAAGAGTTTATTGTCTCCCACCAAAGCAGCAAGCGATGATACAAAATATAGGCCCCTGACAACCAGACAATGGGGTGGTCATTTGACAGTATAAAGAGTTTAATGTCTCCCAACAATGCAGCAAGCGATGAAAAAATATAGGCCCCTGACAACCAGACAATGGGGCGGTCATTTGACAGTAAAAATAGGTTAATGTCTCCCACCAATACAGCAGGCGATGAAACAAAATATAGGCCCCTGACAACCAGACAATGTAGAGGTCATTTGACATTATAAAGAGGATAATGTCACCCAACAAAGCAACAGGTGATTATCTGAAATGTAGGCCCCTGGCACCCAGACAGAGGAGAGAGGTCTCATAGCAGAAAATCAAGCTTGATGTCACCCGCCAAAGCAGCAGGCGATTAACAGAATTTTAGGCCCCTGACACCCAGATAGAGGAGAGTTTCATTCAATTTTGGGTTGCCCCCAAAATAATGGTACAATTAAAAAAAGAGGATTCAATAAAGAAGTGCCCTGGAGTACAAGAATGTATGGTTGAGGGCGAGGCAGTTATTAATGTCTATTCTGCACAGGTACGGACAAGTCCTGTGGGATTCATGCATGGTTCATTTTAATGAACGTGAGCTTGTCCACGTTGGCTGTGGACAAGGATGATGTGGAGTAGGAGGAGGAAGCAACAGGAGGCAATAAATAATGCCCTGCGATCCTCGGTGGTGGAAGGACATGCGCCAAACCGCTATCCGCCTCTGGCCCAGCCGCCACTACGTTTACCCAGTGTGCAATTAGGGAGATATAGCGACCCTG
Organism: Bufotes viridis; assembly: GCA_033119425.1. NCBI lineage: Eukaryota > Metazoa > Chordata > Amphibia > Anura > Bufonidae > Bufotes > Bufotes viridis. The sequence goes on along the minus strand of CM065592.1, from coordinate 15,063,739 downwards.
GCCATGCTTACTGGTCAAAGTATCTGTGGTTATGTGGACCTTGCCACAGATGGCGTTGTGCAGCGCACACTAGATTTTATCCTCCACTTGGTTGTGCAGGGAAGGGACGGCTCGCATGGAAAAGTAGTGGCGGCTGGGAACAACGTACTGGGGGACAGCCACCGCCATCATCTGTTTGAAACAATTTGTCTCCACCAGATGGAATGACAGCATTTCAAAGGCCAGTAATTTTGAAATGCTGGCATTTAGGGCCAGGGCTCGAGGGTGGGTAGGTGGGTATTTCCTCCTTCTCTTCAATGTTTGGGAGATGGACAGCTGAATGCTGCCATGTGACATAGTGGAGATGCTTGGTGATGGTGTCATATGTGGTGGTGTTGGTGGAACATCCTATGTTTGCTGGTCGCCATGTGCCACGGTGACGCCAGAGGTGAAGGGAGAGGACGAGCCAGCAGCAGAAGAGGTAGCAGAAGGAGCATGAGAGAGTTCCTTGTTTTTAAGGTGTTTACTCCATTGCAGTTCATGCTTTGCATGTAGATGTCTGGTCATGCAGGTTGTGCTCAGGTTAAGAACGTTTATGCATCGCTTCAGGCTCTGATGGCACAACATGCAAACCACTCGTGTCTTGACATCAGGACATTGTATGAAGAACTGCAATGTCAATGAACTCCTTGGAGAAGGCCTTGGTGTGCTCGGTGCCTGGGTGCGGTAGACAGTAGCAGGCGTACTGTCTCTGGAACGGCCGCTGCGCTTTTGCACCCTGCTCCCTCTCTTGCTGTGCTGTTGCCTCTGTGCGACCATCGCCTCTTCCTTAGAACTGCACGCCTCACTAGCACGACCTTCAGTCCAGTCTGGGTCTAGGACTTCATCATCCTCCACATCGTCTTCCACCCATTCATGACCCCAGCCCTCTTTGTCGGTCTGCACATTGCAGAAAGCCACAGCAGTTGGCACCTGTGTTTCGTCATCATCAGAGACGTTTTGTGGCGGTATTCCCATGTCCTCATCCTGCACCAAAAGTGGTTGAGCATCAGTGCATTCAAGGTCTTCCTCTACTGGGGCAGGGCTAGGTGGATGGGCCGGGGAAACCCTGCCAGCAGAGTCATCAAAAAGCATGAGACTTCCCTGCATGATTTGGGGCTCTGACTGCTTGGCTGATTTGCAAGGGGGTGAGGTGGAAGTCTGATAGGCATGGGCTGCAGGTGCCAACTTTGAGCTTTCTGCAGAGGACTGGGTGTTAGATACTGCAAAGGAACTGGAGGCACTGTCAGCCACCCAATCTACTATTGCCTGGTACATGTTCTGGCGTCACCATCCGTAGACCGGCATTTGGGCCTATCAAATAACACTGCAGATTCTGTCGCCTACTCGCACCAGAGGAAGGTGTTTGACTTGGAGCGGTATTTGGAGCTGAATGTCCACATCCTCTCCCAGCAACAGGAGCTCCACCAACACCACCACGACCATGCCCACGTCCCTTATTTGATATTCTCCTTATTATTTGCATTCACCCACCAAGCTGAAAGATTGGCCTCTCTCCGGTGTCAATTTACCTGCCACTAGTCGACAATTACGTTCGCTAAGGCAGTGCCCGTGTCATAAAAATGCTCTGTGGACCCAGAATAATGTTTTTTTGTGCCCAAAATACACTGATTCTCAATTTCTATGCGGAAATGTAAAATCTTTTTTTGGCTACGCTGTTTGCGCAGCACAAGTGGTACAAGAACAAGTATTTTTGTAATAAAATACTGAAAATAATTATTTCACTGCCTGTAAATTGAAATTACTGTAATTATTTATACGCCGGATGCACAACTGTTTTTTTGGTCTAAAACGCGGCTTTTTTCAATAAAACCCCAAAATGCAGTTTTTACTTGCTGTATATTAACAGTAGATATTTATACTATGTATGGACACCAGATTTGGGGACCCAGACCACGGATTTGGTCACCAAAATTCACAAATGCAGTATTTAACTGCTATATATTGGAAATATTTATTTAAACGACGGTTGCACAACAGTTTTTTTGGCCTAAAACACAGCTTTTTTCAATAAAACCCCAAAATGCAGTTTTTAACTGCTGTAAATTTAAATTAGATATTTATACCATATATGTACAACTGCTTTGTGAAGCAAGAATATTGCTTATTTCACACAAAAAAGAATAATGCACTATTTCTCAGCTGTAATGTGAAATCGGTATTTCAGCGGTGTATTTCAAGATGCTTTGTGGATCAGGATTACCACTCTTTTGTCAAAAAAATACACTTATGCTGTATTTCACAGCAGTAATGTAAAATAGGTGGTTGTAATGGGTATTTCAGACTGTTTGGTGGACCTTGAATAACGTTTTTTTTCTATAGAAAACAAAGAAGCACTATTTCCATTCAGAAATATAAAATATGTCGTTGGACGGTGTATGCAGAACTGTTTTGTGGACAAGGAATACGTTTTTTCCCCCAAAATTACACGGATTCTCAATTTCACCGCAGAAATGTCAAATATATATTTTGGCAGTGTAAAATAGGCTTGGTGGATCAGGATGACCACTTTTTTTTAACTAAAATACACTGATGCACTATTTGGTAGCTGAAATAGAATATACAGTTTAGTGCACCACAGAGCCCAGGCTAGACAAATGGACTATGTCACCCCTTAAACATACAAAGGCAATATAGGGGACTTGAGCAGCCTGAAAAAAAAGTTTTTTTTTCCTTCACAGGGCTACAAAATAGGATTAGGCTGATGTCCCTGGCTGGCTTGCAGACATGCAGTACACTGCAGTGCCTAAAATGGCCGCCGACCCCTACCTCAGTAACAAATGGATTACAAAAAAAATCTCCCTGGCAGTGGCTGGATACAGAAATGTTGGATTGCTGAGGCTCCCTACCTCTCTATGTGAACTGTATCTTGTGGATTAAAGTTGCACAGGTTTTGCAGCCCTTCAGCAAGCGGGATGAAATCCCTGAACAACGGACCTGAACCCGAACTTTTTTGAAAATGTTCGGGTTCGGGTCAGTGTCCCGAACACCCCAAAATTCGGTACGAACCCTAACTATACAGTTCGGGTTCACTCAACTCTAGTGTTCAACAATGTTGCTCATTGTTACCAAAAGTTCCATTTTGTGTCAAATCACAGGAGAACACTGTGCCAAAAGACAAAATCTCTCTCCTGGAAATCACCTGCAAACATGACTTTGTTTAGTAAGTCTTAAAGTTTGAGCTTCTTACTTCAATGATGGCCTTTCCTGATTTGGCACTGTCACATATCTGTTTTAAAAAAAGAAACGGGTTCCTGGCACAGCAATTATAATGAATGTGGTACTGAATATCTGGTCAACATTTTCAAAAATGCTCTTTTCACTTCATTATTCCTTAAGCTATAAATGAAAGGATTTAATAAAGGAGCAATGATGACATATATTATAGAAACATATTTTACGCTGGATGAATCGTCTTTTTCTTGCCCCATGTATGTGGTCATACACGTCCCGTAGATAATAAAAACCACAGTCAAGTGTGAAGCACATGTGGAAAATGCCTTAGATCTGCTTTCTACTGAGCTGAGATTCAATATCGATATAATGATACAGATGTAAGAGACAATAATGAAAACAAATGGTAAGAATAGAACAAACAAGCTCCCAATAAATATAGTTAATTTATAAAAGACAATGTCTCCACACATCAGCTCTAGAAGGACTACACTCTCACAAGCAAAATGATTGACCTGGTTTCCTCTACAGAATACAAAAGGTTTAACTATGGTCGGGATTACGGGTAAAATTATATTCCCTGCCCACATAATGACTGTGATGTATTTACATGTCCTCCAGCTCACGATGACAGTGTAATGTAAGGGAAAGCATATGGCGATATACCGATCATAGGCCATGACAGCCAATAACACATACTCAGTACCCCCTAGAATCAAACCAATGTACATTTGTGTCAGGCAGCCGGTCACCGAAATTCTTCTTTCTACAGAAAATACGTCAGACAGCATTTTTAGAACATAATTTGATGAGTAAAACATGTCAATAAAAGACAAATTACAGAGAAAATAATACATGGGTGTGTGCAACTGAGGGCTGAGGATGACGGTGCAAATCAGAAAACTGTTCCCTAAAATGGTCAATGTATAAATAGGTAACAAACCAACAAACAATAAAATTCTCCTCTGCAGGGTGTGAGGAAAACCAATAAAATAAAGTTCATCGAATAAGGTTTGGTTTCCAAAATCAAATGTAAAATGCATTTCTTCAGTGTTGTAACCCTGCAACATACATAGAAGATAAAAATGAATACCGTATATCATCTGTAAAGCAATAAAAATAAAAACATTCAGTCAAAAAGTGCAAATTTTGACATAAAACTCAAAATGGAATAGAACAAGTTCAAGTTTTGACTCGTTCTGTTTACCTTTGCGGGAGTGTCAGAATTGTACAGAAGAGTAAACAATTATGAAATATATGTACTGTAATTAGAGATAAGCGAATCGAAGCTGACGAAGTGGGATTTGATCCAAATTTCATTAAAAATTTGATTTGCACTGAATGCGAATTAACTTGGTTTCGTGGTAACGAATTGCAGAGAAAGGAACTCTGGGAAGGCGAGATCAGCCAGAATGCCAGGCATGCAGCCGATTAGCCTTGTGATGTCACAGCCCTTTAAATAGGTGCAGCCATCTAAGATTCTGCCATTTACCAGTATACGTAGTGCAGGGAGAGACGTCTGCAGGCGCTAGGAACAGTGTTAAAAAAAACGATATTTATGCTAAAAAAAAAATATTTACAAGTGCAGGGGAAGATTATTCAAGGCGTACGGAAAGGATAGGGAGGAATCATTCTACAGCATTTATGTTGAAAAGGGTTCAGTAGGGGAGGTTACAGCCTGGGTAATAGGAACAATCCTATTACACCTTGCTGCACTGACTGGGGACCCAAATTGCCATTATACATCTCTGTCATTCCAGCAAACCGTTCTTGTTATTGGGGTGCAAGTGCTGATTGATACAGCCATTAACAAGGTTTATTACAAGGAAATATTTCTACGTCTTATTTGCCCTTGTGCGGTGTAGTTATCTGTTGTAAAGCACTTTCTGGGCTGGTTTAGCGGAAAAAGAAAACATATATTTGCCGTTCAGCGGTGCAGTTCTCTGTTGTAAAGCCTTTTCTGGGGTAATTTAGCAAAAAAAGAGAAAATATATTTGCTGCTCAGCTGTGCAGTTATCTGTTGTAAAGGCTTGTGTGACGTGTATTAGCGCAAAAAGAAAACATATATTTGCCCTCAGCAATGAAGTTATCTGTTGTAAAGGCTTTTGTGGGGTGTTTTAGCTGAAAAAATTAAATTATATTTGCTTCTCAGCGGTACAGTTATCTGTTTTAAAGCTTTTTCTGGGGTGTTTAACGGAAAAAGTAAAAATATATTTGCCGCTCTGCGGTGCAGTTATCTGTTGTAAAGCCTTTTCTGGGGTGTTTTAGCGAAAAAAGAGAAAATGAGATACGACAAGATAAGATACAGGGGCGTAACTATAGGGGAAGCAGGGGAAACGGCTGCTTTGGGGCCCTGACCCAGAAGGGGCCCATCCAAGAGGAGGAGAAATACTAAAAGATTTTGTCAGGGCTCCTCAACATTATTACACAATGAAATGATATACAGTGGCAGTATAGACAGTGTAGAAAACGGATGGAACAGCTGCCGGGCCTGGTCTGAGAGAGCGATCTTTACTAGAGAAAGGAAAGGGGGCTGCATGAAAAGAAGGGGTTGTGAAAAACTTACTGGGGGAGGGGGCCCATTCAAAAAATTACTGTGGGGCCCAGTCATTTCTAGTTATGCCACTGATAAGATACCTTTATTGTCACTGTACAATACAATGAAATACAATGTACAATACAATGAAATGTTGTTTGGAGCAATCCTAGATGCCATGGACAGAGGAACAAGAACTGACATTTAAACTAAAGCATTGCACTAGAAAGCCTTACTATTCACAGTTCACAGCATATATATAGCAAGAGCAAAGTAGGAAGTGTTTATGAACATATATATACAAACTGAATCAGACACCATTGCAAACAAGAGATCATCATAGGGTCAGGAATGCAGCAGTCACTTCAGTCTGTGGTCATTTCTATCCTAGGAAGGGGCAATAATCTATCTGTAAAATGATGTTCTATTTTTGTTTGACAAAGGCTAGTGTATAGTCGAAACGTAGCCCTTTGCTGTGTTTACACGTGTTCCTTGGTACGGTTCCACTGGACATGCTGCCTATTTTTGTCTTTGTTTGCTATTTTTGTTTTGTTGCAGTGCTTTGCCTCCTTAATGCCCATCTTCAGATTGGACCTGGCTCTTTTGTACCCCTCTGGATCTCCCTTACGGAAAGCAATGTCACTTGCCTTCAAAAGGTTTTGGACATTTCTGTTTATCCATGGTTTCCCATTTGGGAAGGTCCGAATGATTTTGGTATCAGTGACATTGTCCAGACAAAATTTAATATAGGATAGGACAGAGGAGGCATATATGTTTAAGTCTGTGTGAATTTCCTTTGTAGCTGCCTGTTAAAACAAATCCAAATCTGTGTCCTCAAAACAACTCTGATTGTATGCAAAGTAGGCTTAATCCTGGTGATAGGAGGTTTGTATGCTGGAGCCAAAAACAAAGAAATGTGATCCGACCTGCCAAGAAGGGGGGAAGGTGATGCCGTATAATAATACATAATGATGCGGCAATAAACACGGTCCAATGTATTTCTCCCCCTAGTTGGGAATTTAACAAATTGGTAAAATTTGGGGAGCACGGTTTTGAGACTGGCTTGGTTAAAATCATCCACTAAGACGAACGCTCCATCTGGATGGATATTTTGCAGGCTGTTCGAAATATCATGCAATTTGGACAGTGCTAGCTTAACATTAGCTTGTGGAGGAATATAGACTCCGGTGAGATACACGACTGTGAATTTCCTCGGTAAGTAGAACGGTCTACACTTAACCCCTTAAGGACAATGCCCTATTTCACCATAAGGACCAGGCCATTTTTTGAAAATCTGACCAGTGTCACTTTATGTGGTGATAACTTTAAAACACTTTTACTTATCCTGGCCATTCTGAGATAATTTTTTCGTCAAATATTGAACTTCATGACACTGGTAAAAATGGAGTAAAAAAAATGTATTTTTATTTATAAAAAAAATACCAAATTTAACAAAATTGTATTATGAAAAGAGTGTGACATACGACATACCATCTCTTTGCCCAACATCTTCAGGGTCTCCTTTTTGCTATTAAGCATTTTGGCAATATTTATAAGCAGAAAACTAAACCCTTGGAATTAATCTCAGTCTCTGTTGTCATTATAATATATTGATTTTTCATGTTAATTTCCTACTATGAATTATTTTCTCCCTGTAGGATAGAAAAGTCTCAGAGAAGCTAATGTAGTATTAACCTCCACATGACAACCTCATGCTTTATTTGCTTAATCTCCTTGAGTCTCCTTTGAATAGGAAAAAGTTATGAAAATACAGAATCATTTATAATAAACATTTTTAATTGTGCACAAAATGTAAACAAATAAGGAAAATGGCATGCATATCATTTTTTTTTTTAGCTTTCTCCTATAATTTCTGGAAATATAAGTATTTTTGAAAAAAATAAAATTCTGCCACTGGAGATGAGCAAATTTCTCAAAAATTCTATTCGGACGGTTTGCCAAATTTCACAAAACGATTTAATTCAATCCGAATTTATTTGTGATGAATCATGTTAAAAAACATCTATTTCCTGGCTGCTGAAAGCCTGTATAGTAATGTAGAACACTGTGCATTGCAGAAACATGCATAGGGAATACACTGTGCTAGTGAAACAATACTGTGAGTCAGTATGACACGGAGATGACAGACGTCACTCTTAGAATCATTTCACATTTCATTCATTTGGTCAGTTACAAGGCCAAAACTAACCAAATAACCGTTGGTGAGGGTGACATCTGCATGAGGAGTAAACATAGTGGCCCAGTTACATTATGGGGAGGGTGGAAACAGCATGAGGAGTCAACATAGTGGCCCAGTTACATTATGGGGAGGGTGGCAACAGCATGAGGAGTAAACATAGTAGTCCAGTGACAGAGTGCTGAGGTGGAAACAACATGAGGAGTCAACATAGTGGCCAAGTTACATTATGAGGAGGGTGGAAACAGCATGAGGAGTCAACATAGTGGCCCAGTTACATTATGGGGAGGGTGGCAACAGCATGAGGAGTCAACATATTGGTCCAGTGACAGAGTGGTGAGGTGGAAACAACATGAGGAGTCAACACAGTGGCCCAGTGACAGATTGGTGAGGGTGGCAACAGTATGAGGAGCCAACACAGTGGCCCAGTCACAGAGTGGTGAGGTGGGGGGGGGGGCAAAATCAGTGGTAGTAACAGCACAAAATAGTGGGTTGCAGTAGAAGCACATGGCATTGGGTATGTTGCATCAGGCAGGTGGCAACATCCGAATAGTGGCTGAAGCAGGTGGCCAGAAGAATAGAGTCTCTTTTCACAAAGTTTGGGTGTGGCATACTGGGATTGGGCCCCCAAATTGGTTAAAAACAATATGTTATACAGCTGTAACTTCTAAGCCTTCACACTGAGATGGGGCAATCACGTGGGAAGAATGTGCCTTAGAGTGGGTTCACACCAGTGTTTTTTTTTTAAAAAAGTAAAAAAAAAACAGCTATTTCCAGGCTGCAGAGAGCCTTTATAGTGGAAACATACATAGGGAGTCTGCTATGGTAGTGAAAAAATACTGTGAGTCCGTATGACATGCAGATGACAGGCGTCACTCTTATATTTACTGCACTCTTTACTTATTTGGGCAGTCACGTGGCCAAAACTGACCAAATAACTCAAGTATGAACTCAGCCTTACAGGTCGATGTTAGCATCACGAAGAAGCGCACTCTTTTTACACCGTCATTAGCTGATTCCACATAGATTTCTACAGAACCTGTTCTATTAAACACTTATACAAGTAGAGCCCCCCGACAGAGTGGAGTGGGTGTCAGCAGTATGTTTGTGTTGACGTCAGTGATTAATTTGCCCTTCCTCTGATCCATCAGAACAATAATCCCAAAAACACGGATCATGTATGTTGAGCATCCGCCTTCATTCGGTCAGCATTTGGTCAGTAATCCATCAGTATTGCTAATGCAAAAAACAGGAGTGGATCCAAAATAGATCTGACACGTAAATATTTGCATGTCTTCTGTATTTTGTACACACATAAAATATAACACAGAAGGGGCAAAACCAGAAGATTTAACCCCTTAGTGACCACCCATACGTATTTTTACGGCGGTCACTAAGGTGCCTTAGTTCAACAAAATTCCCTCAATTTCTGTTGTAGTTACTCAGGTTCTCAAGTGCTGCAGATCTTCAAGTGGCGTGGGTAAATGGCACTCAAGGTACAATGTTGCAAATCAGATCGCGTTGCTAGAGATACTATTTTATCCTCAAACAAGACCACACAAAATGATTGCTCTCCTCCTTCTCGTGCTTAAATGTCTCTCTTTCAATGACACAGAAACCTATAAAAACGTTAGAATTGCACTATGGTTAAGTACGTCCTCAGCTTTCTTCACATAGACAAATTGTATACAGTGGCGTAACTAGAAATGACTGGGCCCCACAGCAAATTTTTGAATGGGGCCCCCCCCCAGTAATTTTTTCACAACCTCTTCCTTTCATGACGCCCCCTTTCCATTTGTTTTCTACACTATCTATACTGCCACTGTATATAATTTCATTGTGTAATACTGTTGAGGGGCCCTGACAAACTCTTTTAGTCCTCCTCCTCCTCTTGGATGGGCTACATTTGGGTCAGGGCCCCAAAGCAGCCGCTTCCCCTACTTCCCCTATAGTTACGCCCCTGATTGTATATACTCACAGGATTCGATTAGTAAAGCGCATATCAGTTGTAACAGCGTATTCACATTCCACAGCAAAACCTCCTATTTTCACTGATCTCCCAGACGGTAGGATTCAAATGATAAAACACATATCAGTTGTAACAGCGTGTTCACATTCCACAGCTGAACCTCCTGTTTCGCCGATCTCTCAGACGATCTCAAGGGAAAGTGAGGGCGCAGAAATAGTGAAGTATGTACAATCCACTGTATAAAAATTTTCTTTAATATACAAACAAGATATAATTAAAACAGCAGAAAATCATCTCATGCTGCCCGACCCGGGTTTCGCCATGATGCTTCGTCATGGGCACTAATTACATAGCTGAAACCGCTGTGCTTTATTTGTTCAACCTCCCACCCCCCATACCCGACATGCAACTGACCTAAAAATACAAAAAAAAATCTTATCATATTCCTAAAATTCTATAGCCAACTACAGACACTTCAAACTTGAACATAAGGACAAAAAATATACTCTCTTCTTATGACAAAATCACATGGACAGGATCACATCTGAATAAATGGCAATCAATGTTTAGCACCTCCTCTCCCCCAGGTCCTCGAACCCTCCCCTATCTATCAGTTGTGGAATATCCTTAAACTATACATGAATTGATGTCACACTCGATGTTTAATCCTTGCGGATGGATGGTATTAAGAAGAAACATCCATTCCACTTGTTTATTTATCTTTGCCGTGAAATCTCCACCTCGTATTGGTACTCTCACTGTCTCAATGCCTAAAAATTGCAATCCCCTCAGGTTTTTTCAGGTGAGTTTTAAAATGCAGGGAGACACTATGTGTCTCCAGAACTTTTTTGATATTACATATATGTTCTTGAATTCTAGTTTTCAGACTGCATGTAGTTCTTCCAACATACTGGAGGCCACAAGGGTACTCCAGCATGTATATAACACCAGTACTGTTGCAGGAAATATTGCCCTTTATTTTCCAAATCTTTTTATCCAACTCCTAACCATAAAGGTAAAAATCAGTATAATATTTCATAAAATCTATTTAATGTTTCAGGTAAATAACTATTTTTTCAGTCTCTGTAATTGTGCCACTCTGTGGCCTTCTCATGCTGCTGCCACCTTTACACTCTTTTATTGTTCCACTAAAAGAACAATAAAAGTGTTCTCCTGAGGTTGCCATCACATCCAGACCCTGTAATTGTGCCATTCTGTGGCCTCCTGATGCTGCCGACACCTCCACAATCAGTCATTGTGCCACTCTGTGTTCTTCTGATGCTGCCTCCACCTCCAGACTCTTTCATTGTGCCACTCTGTGGCCTCCTGATGCTGCTGCCTCCGCCAGACTCTGTCATTGTGCCACTCTGTGTTCTTATGATGCTGCCTCCACCTCCAGACTCTTTCATTGTGCCACTCTGTGGCCTCCTGATGCTGCTGCCTCCGCCAGACTCTGTCATTGTGCCACTCTGTGTTCTCCTGATGCTGCCACCACCTCCAGTCTCTGTAATTGTGCTACTCTGTGGCCTTCTCATGCTGTTGCACCCTCCCCACTTAATGACTGGGCCACTATTTTGCCTTTCGGCCTGGCTGACATAATCATTTATTTGACCCTTCTTCTGATCTGTCAGAAGGAAGGAAAAATGAGACGCACAACAGATCCTGTCTGTGTAGCAGCTGTAAGGCCTGTATGGTCCCATCAGAATTGGCTTGTGACTTGGTAGCCAAAAGCAGTAGTGGGTACAAAACACAGAAGACATGCAAATATTCCATTCACTTGTTATTTCAGTTTTGCATCCACTCCTGTTTTTTTTTGGCATTAGCAATACTGATGGATTTCTGACCAAATGCTGACCGAGTTAAGGCGGATGCTCATCAGACAGGATACGTTTGTGGGGGTTATTGTTCTAACAGATCAGAGCCTCCTGACAGAGCCTCTGTCAGGAGGCTCTATTTGTATAAGCGTTTAATAGAACAGGTTCTTTAGACATCTATGTGAAATCACCAGACGACGGTGTAAAAGAAGTGTGCTCCTTCATGCTACAGTAGGATCTTGGGCTACTGTATTTGCATTTTTATCAAATGGGGAGAAACAAGACTGGATCGCACATCCACAACGCTTATCCCTTGATATGGGCACCATGGCACTATCCCAGCAGGCTGCAGTTACGCAAGCCAGCCAGAAAAGTACCACAACAACAAAGGCCACCATGCAGCACAGCGCTGTCTGAACAGGAGCCTAATGCAACCTGCTCAGTACTAACAGAAACCAGGACTAACAGCTAGTGGGTCACGTACACTCTTATGTAGTCTCCTACTAATTAATTAAAACCGCCTGTGGCAAGTGGGAGGAGTGCTGATACCAGGAATAAACAAGAAGGAAGATAAGATATGTATCAAATGGGGAGAAACAAGACTGGATCGCACATCCACAACGCTTAACCCTTGATATGTGCTCTTCAGCTACATTACTATAGTACTAGTCCCCCATATTGCATGCAAATAGTGGAGACATTAGTGTACATTTTAATCAAAAGGTAATAAGCCCACTCACCCCGTCACGGTTGTCTCCTAGAGTGGGTTCCTATTCTGTCCATAATCTGATAAAGGCGCCGCGCTTCATGGCGACACGTGGCACCATCCCAGCAGGCTGCAGTTACGCAAGCCAGCCAGAAAAGCACCACAACAACAAAGGCCACCATGCAGCACAGTGCTGTCTGTCGCTTATTACCTTTTGATTAAAATGTACACTAATGTCTCCAGTATTTGAATGCGATATGGGGGACTAGTACTATTGAAATGTAGCTGAATAGCACACATCAAGGGTTAAGCGTTGTGGATGTGCGATCCAGTCTGTCTCTCCCCATAGCATATTTGCATTTTTATACCTGGCGCTAACATCCACCTGTACGGCTGAGTTCATACTTAAGTTATTTGGTCAGTTTTGGCCCCGTGACTGCGCAAATAAGTGAAGTGTGCAGTGATTCTAAGAGCGCCAGCTGTCATCTGCGTGTCATACTGACTCAGGGTATAATTTCACTACCTCAGCAGACTCCATATGCGTGTTACTGCCAGGCACAGTGTTCTACAGTGAACACCACTGCAAAGGCTCTGCAGCCAGGAATAGCCATGTTTTACGATATTCGCCGCAAATAAATTCGGATCAAACCAAATTTTTTCAAAAGATTTGGGAAACCGGTGGAATTGAATTTTTGATGACGGCAGGCAGATTCCTAGTCAGTCAATGCAGGGGTCAATAGTCCAGGTAATCCAAGTAGCAGACGGCAGGCAGAATCGTATTCAGGCAATACAGGGGTCAATAGTTCAGGTAATCTGAGTAGCAGACGGCAGGCAGAATTGTAGTCAAGCAATGCAGCGGTCAATGCTGGAGGCAGACAGGCAGGAAAGGTCAGGGTTAATTAGCAAATGTCCTGTACACAGCGGGGCAGAGCAGCAGGAAGCTTCAGCAGAGGTTAACAGGTATAACAACCACGCTTGGGCCATGGTCAGTAAAGCTGCCCTAAATACCAGTAACCCCACCTCCGGGCAGAGACTGTAATCAGGAAGCGTGCTCTCCTCTCTTATAACAAAGGGAGAGGCGCACGCACATGATGTAACTCCCTCTTATGCCCTCACCTCCACTTAGTCAACTTGGAGAGAAATGTCTTCAGTAAGAGATGGGTATGAATATTCTCGACAGATTCCCAAGACCTCTCTTCAGGCTCGTAGTTCTTCCAGTCCATCAAGGTCTTACCCCTGATGATCCTCCTGTCCAGGATGTCCTTGACTTCGAATTCATCATCCATAGTGACAGGAGGAGGGTTCTCTGAAGTGCCTTTGGAGAACCTGTTAAAGACAGCTGGTTTAAGTAAGGAAACGTGAAATTAGTTGGAATCCGCATGGTAGTTTGAGCTTGTAGGCAACAGGATTAATTTTCTTGATTACTGGAAATGGTCCCAAGAATCGATGAGCTAGTTTGTAAGAGGGAAGTCTGAGACGGATATTTTTGAAAGAAAGCCATACCTTGTCTTCAATGGCAAACTGAGGAGGAGGACAGCGCTAGCTTTTCATCTGATCTTCTGTTCTCCAAAGAGATTACTTAGTGTCAAACCAGACCCAAGAGAACTGCTCCACACAAGAATCTGCCACAGGATCCCCAGAGGAAAGCTGCACAGGAAGAGAACACTTGGATTTCGACCGTAGACCACAAAAAATAGAGATATACCTGTGGCTTGGCTGACTCGATTGTATGAGCAAACTCTGCTCAGGGATGCAGATTCACCCAGTCGTCCTGATGGGCATAGGTGAAATGTCACAGGAAGGTGACCAGTATTTGGTTAATGCGCTCCACCTGGCCGTCAGACTATGAGTGGTAAGCAGAGGATGAGGCCAAAGACACATTCAGAGACTTACATAAAGATCTCCAGAAGCGGGAGGTGAACTGTACCCCTGTATCTGAAACAATGTGGTGAGGAAATCCATGCAGGTGAAAAATATGAAGAATGAATAGCTCAGCCAGATGGGGAGCAGATGGCAGACCTGGAAGCTGAAAAAAAATTTACATTTTGGAAAAACGGTCAACGACATTCCAGATGACTGTAGAACCATTAGAGACAGCTAATTTGGTCACAAAGTTCATACCAATATGCTGCCGGGGTCCTCAGGCAATGGCAGTGGCAATGATAGACCTGCAGGTCTCAACCTAGAAGACTTGTTCCGGGCACACAAGGTACAGGAAGCCACAAAGTCTCTAATATCCTCTGACATAAATAGCCACCAGTAATGTCGGGAGATGATACTCAAGGTCCCACGTTGACCTGGATGGCCAGCAAACTTAAAAGCATTTGCCCACAGCAAAACTTTCCTCTGTTTGGACTCTGGAACTCTTACCTTGGAAAACCTTGGACAGGTTAACTGGAGCCACTGGGACTACTTTAGTTGGTTCAATGATGAATTGGGGCTCATTTTCGGTGGTTTCAGAGGGCCATGGAGAGAGCATTGGCCTTGGTATTTTTGTCAGCAGACCGGAAATGAAGCTGGAAATTAAATTGGTCAAAGAATAGAAACCAACGAGCCTGATGAGGATTGAGCCATTGAGCCGTCTGCAAGTAGGTCAGGTTCATGTGATCGGTGTAAATTATGACTGGCAGAATAGAACCTTTCAGTAGATACCTCCACTCCTCTAAAGCCATCTTTTTTTTTTTTTTTAAGAAACAAAATTGAAAAAGTTACATAATTAATCAACAGCATTATAATTCTTGTGTCTCTTTTTTTTCTCTATTCCCAACCAACTCACCCAAACCTACCCTCCATCTCTTGCTATGCGTCGTTAAACCCTCCTCAAATAAAGAAAGGAAAGAATAAAGAAAACAAGGAAATGGAAAGTTAAAAACAGAAAGTGTGTGTATGTGTGTGTGTGTGGGGGGCAATACAAAAGACCTGCCACTTCCAACCTCCCTTATATCCTTGTATCTTGCCTAACACTAAGTGCCAGAGGCTCAATATAGATATCAAACAACCTTGGACAAATTTGACGAGTACCTCTAATCAACGTAAAACTCGAGGTAAGACTACCATTAAGATTCAGCTTCGCGATAGGGGAATTGTACATAAGCCTTGCCATACTTATGAATCTGGTACCGAATCCCATCCTTCCCAACACCCTCCATAGGAATTCCCACTCCCACGTATCGAATGCCTTAGAGACGTCCAAAGCCAGGATGGAGCAGGAATCCCCCACGGATGACTGGTTATTCGCAAAAAGTCGATGAAGGTTGTGATGAGTACCTTTATTAGGGATAAACCCATTCTGGTCAGGGTGTATAATTGAGGAGATAACTCTAGAAAGCTGATGCAGCGAGAGTAATAGGTGGCACCGTCAAACACCTGACTCTGATACGGGGCTCCAATCCAGCCTCTCAGACCTCCAAGGATCGGGGTGCCAGATGCAAATAGGTAGCGAATATCCAAAGCAAGTAGAAAAGATCCACGGCACTCACCATCCAGTACTGCTATAGTCCCTTTTATTGCAGAGTGTCAGGGGCAAAGACTCATATGGGAAGTAATACAAACAGCGACGGCCGTTTCGCTGGGTAACCGCTTCTTCCGGCTGTTCAAACACAATTGGAAAATCGCGCTAGCGCTGGTTATAAGCGTCACCGGGGAGGGTAAAACAACCCATCTCCTGGCAACCGATGCACGCTCAGCACCCAGCGCATGCGCGTTACATAGATTCAAAAGATCCAAAGTTACATAAAAACAAACAACATACGCGCAACAATACAGGCAGCATACACACAGAAGCTGACAAGATCGCATCTCTACATCCCTAATATCGAGGCAGGTATATATCAAGGCCGTGTCATGTCATATGGATATTAGATAAAAACCGACATATCATTACGCTCGTTTAAACCCAGTTGACCTGTAGCATCTGTTCTTATTATAAGACGAGCCTCCTTCTGGAGCAGTAGCGATGTCTATCCCCCGTGAACTACTGGGGGTACATATTCTAGACCCGCAAACTTCAGTACCTCGGCACTACCTCCATGCTGGCATCTCACGTGCTCAATGAGGCGTGTCCTACCTTTTCCAGTCTTAACTGAATTGCGGTGCTCGCGTATACGTTCCAGGAGGGCTCTTTTAGTCTTTCCAATATAGAAGGACCCACAAATACAAATCAAAACATAGACAACAAAACTCGTTTTGCAAGTCATAAACTAATTGACATGATATTCCATTCCCCCAAAAATAAATGTCGACCTTGTAACATATAGTTACATAATGAGCAATTGCCACAGCGGTGGTTACCTATCGGTTTCCTTAAAGATAACCAATCCATTTTCTTTCTGTTCATTATACTGACTCCTAACCAGAATGTCCCTGAAACGTTCTGCATCTTTTGAATGCCAACATGGGTTTTTTCTCCGTTAGTTGCCCTAGATTCTCCTCTGACCTCAAAATCTCCCAATTGTTCAAGATAGATTTCTTTATGCCCTCAGCCATCGGGCTATGTTGGAACACAAAAACAAATCTATCCTGACTATCCGCTTTCCTCACTTTTTTGTGCCTGCATGATGTCAGCAGTGCTTTCTGTGTATGGTTTTTAGCCTTCTCCAAAGCCTCGTCTAAACGTTCCCGTTGGTAGCCACGTTGAATCAATCTGTCTTTCAGTTCCTCCGCCTGTCTCAAAAAGACATCATCCTGACTATTAATACGCCTTAATCTTAGAAATTGTCCATACGGGACTGATACCTTTACGTTACGTGGATGATAGCTATCATGGTGTAGCAGGGTATTGGTGGCAGTGGGTTTACGGTATCCTTCGGTACATAAAGCCCCATCTACTGCGGTGACGCGAACGTCCAAGAATTCGATGGACAAACCCCCAAAATTGAGGGTGAACATCATATTCATGTCGTTCGCGTCATTAAGATGGGCTACAAATTGTTCACACTGCTCCTGCGTTCCCGCCCACACCATGAAGATATCATCCACGTATCGAAAAAAAGGCGTATATATCCAAGGTAGGGATTTGACGTAGTAAAAACATATCTATCCTCAAATCTACCTAGGAAAATATTCGCGAAGGTACAGGAGACGGGAGTCCCCATGGCAGTCCCAAATATTTGCCTATACCACTGTTCATCAAACTGGAAAACATTATTTTCAAGGACAAACAATAAAGACTCCTCTATGAACCTTCCAAAAAGAGGGCTCCTCCCTGAATGCTCAATGAGTTCAAGGACTGCGTTCACACCAGCTCTCTGGGGAATGCGTGTATATAGGCTCACCACATCCAGGGACACCAAATTGAAACCATCCCGCCAATGGAAATTCTCCAGTGCCAGGAGGAAATCGTTGGTGTCACCAAGGTATGTGGGGAGCCTACATAATATTGGACGCAGCAACCAGTCCAGGTATCTCGACAAGGGTTCAGTCACTGACCCAACCCCCGACACAATAGGTCACCCAGGGGGGTGGGTCAGTGACTTATGCACCTTAGGGAGAAAATACCATGCCGGTTTCTTGGGAAAGGGGGGGACTAATTTGTCAATGGTATTGCCACGGAGAACACCCGTCTCTATGTACCTCTGCAAAAGTGCCACAAGATTGGCACTAATCTCAGAGATTGGATCCGAGGAAATCTTCTCATAGGTAGAAGTATCATTCAATTGTCTCCCTGCCTCGGTTTTGTAAAAGTCACGTGACATCACAACGATATTGCCCCCCTTGTCCGCCGGCTTGATAATGAGGTCCGAGTTACGCAACCACTGAACAGCAGCTAGCTGTCTTTTATTCAAGTTCCCTTTTTCCCGTGGGTACAATAAAGCCTTCGTATCTCTCAAGACCCGTTTATGAAAGACATCAATTACCGAGCCGGCGGGCATAGGGGGACAAAAAGATGACGGCACACCTCTATGAAAGTCACCACACATGGCTTCAAGCATTGGATCGGGAGTTAGCATTGGCCTTGGTATTTTTGTCAGCAGACCGGAAATGAAGCTGGAAATTAAATTGGTCAAAGAATAGAAACCAACGAGCCTGATGAGGATTGAGCCATTGAGCCGTCTGCAAGTAGGTCAGGTTCATGTGATCGGTGTAAATTATGACTGGCAGAATAGAACCTTTCAGTAGATACCTCCACTCCTCTAAAGCCATCTTTTTTTTTTTTTTTAAGAAACAAAATTGAAAAAGTTACATAATTAATCAACAGCATTATAATTCTTGTGTCTCTTTTTTTTCTCTCTATTCCCAACCAACTCACCCAAACCTACCCTCCATCTCTTGCTATGCGTCGTTAAACCCTCCTCAAATAAAGAAAGGAAAGAATAAAGAAAACAAGGAAATGGAAAGTTAAAAACAGAAAGTGTGTGTATGTGTGTGTGTGTGGGGGGCAATACAAAAGACCTGCCACTTCCAACCTCCCCTTATATCCTTGTATCTTGCCTAACACTAAGTGCCAGAGGCTCAATATAGATATCAAACAACCTTGGACAAATTTGACGAGTACCTCTAATCAACGTAAAACTCGAGGTAAGACTACCATTAAGATTCAGCTTCGCGATAGGGGAATTGTACATAAGCCTTGCCATACTTATGAATCTGGTACCGAATCCCATCCTTCCCAACACCCTCCATAGGAATTCCCACTCCCACGTATCGAATGCCTTAGAGACGTCCAAAGCCAGGATGGAGCAGGAATCCCCCACGGATGACTGGTTATTCGCAAAAAGTCGATGAAGGTTGTGATGAGTACCTTTATTAGGGATAAACCCATTCTGGTCAGGGTGTATAATTGAGGAGATAACTCTAGAAAGCTGATGCAGCGAGAGTAATAGGTGGCACCGTCAAACACCTGACTCTGATACGGGGCTCCAATCCAGCCTCTCAGACCTCCAAGGATCGGGGTGCCAGATGCAAATAGGTAAGCGAATATCCAAAGCAAGTAGAAAAGATCCACGGCACTCACCATCCAGTACTGCTATAGTCCCTTTTATTGCAGAGTGTCAGGGGCAAAGACTCATATGGGAAGTAATACAAACAGCGACGGCCGTTTCGCGGGGTAACCGCTTCTTCCGGCTGTTCAAACACAATTGGAAAATCGCGCTAGCGCTGGTTATAAGCGTCACCGGGGGAGGGTAAAACAACCCATCTCCTGGCAACCGATGCACGCTCAGCACCCAGCGCATGCGCGTTACATAGATTCAAAAGATCCAAAGTTACATAAAAACAAACAACATACGCGCAACAATACAGGCAGCATACACACAGAAGCTGACAAGATCGCATCTCTACATCCCTAATATCGAGGCAGGTATATATCAAGGCCGTGTCATGTCATATGGATATTAGATAAAAACCGACATATCATTACGCTCGTTTAAACCCAGTTGACCTGTAGCATCTGTTCTTATTATAAGACGAGCCTCCTTCTGGAGCAGTAGCGATGTCTATCCCCCGTGAACTACTGGGGGTACATATTCTAGACCCGCAAACTTCAGTACCTCGGCACTACCTCCATGCTGGCATCTCACGTGCTCAATGAGGCGTGTCCTACCTTTTCCAGTCTTAACTGAATTGCGGTGCTCGCGTATACGTTCCAGGAGGGCTCTTTTAGTCTTTCCAATATAGAAGGACCCACAAATACAAATCAAAACATAGACAACAAAACTCGTTTTGCAAGTCATAAACTAATTGACATGATATTCCATTCCCCCAAAAATAAATGTCGACCTTGTAACATATAGTTACATAATGAGCAATTGCCACAGCGGTGGTTACCTATCGGTTTCCTTAAAGATAACCAATCCATTTTCTTTCTGTTCATTATACTGACTCCTAACCAGAATGTCCCTGAAACGTTCTGCATCTTTTGAATGCCAACATGGGTTTTTCTCCGTTAGTTGCCCTAGATTCTCCTCTGACCTCAAAATCTCCCAATTGTTCAAGATAGATTTCTTTATGCCCTCAGCCATCGGGCTATGTTGGAACACAAAAACAAATCTATCCTGACTATCCGCTTTCCTCACTTTTTGTGCCTGCATGATGTCAGCAGTGCTTTCTGTGTATGGTTTTAGCCTTCTCCAAAGCCTCGTCTAAACGTTCCCGTTGGTAGCCACGTTGAATCAATCTGTCTTTCAGTTCCTCCGCCTGTCTCAAAAAGACATCATCCTGACTATTAATACGCCTTAATCTTAGAAATTGTCCATACGGGACTGATACCTTTACGTTACGTGGATGATAGCTATCATGGTGTAGCAGGGTATTGGTGGCAGTGGGTTTACGGTATCCTTCGGTACATAAAGCCCCATCTACTGCGGTGACGCGAACGTCCAAGAATTCGATGGACAAACCCCCAAAATTGAGGGTGAACATCATATTCATGTCGTTCGCGTCATTAAGATGGGCTACAAATTGTTCACACTGCTCCTGCGTTCCCGCCCACACCATGAAGATATCATCCACGTATCGAAAAAAAAAGGCGTATATATCCAAGGTAGGGATTTGACGTAGTAAAAACATATCTATCCTCAAATCTACCTAGGAAAATATTCGCGAAGGTACAGGAGACGGGAGTCCCCATGGCAGTCCCAAATATTTGCCTATACCACTGTTCATCAAACTGGAAAACATTATTTTCAAGGACAAACAATAAAGACTCCTCTATGAACCTTCCAAAAAGAGGGCTCCTCCCTGAATGCTCAATGAGTTCAAGGACTGCGTTCACACCAGCTCTCTGGGGAATGCGTGTATATAGGCTCACCACATCCAGGGACACCAAATTGAAACCATCCCGCCAATGGAAATTCTCCAGTGCCAGGAGGAAATCGTTGGTGTCACCAAGGTATGTGGGAGCCTACATAATATTGGACGCAGCAACCAGTCCAGGTATCTCGACAAGGGTTCAGTCACTGACCCAACCCCGACACAATAGGTCACCCAGGGGGGTGGGTCAGTGACTTATGCACCTTAGGGAGAAAATACCATGCCGGTTTCTTGGGAAAGGGGGGGACTAATTTGTCAATGGTATTGCCACGGAGAACACCCGTCTCTATGTACCTCTGCAAAAGTGCCACAAGATTGGCACTAATCTCAGAGATTGGATCCGAGGAAATCTTCTCATAGGTAGAAGTATCATTCAATTGTCTCCCTGCCTCGGTTTTGTAAAAGTCACGTGACATCACAACGATATTGCCCCCCTTGTCCGCCGGCTTGATAATGAGGTCCGAGTTACGCAACCACTGAACAGCAGCTAGCTGTCTTTTATTCAAGTTCCCTTTTTCCCGTGGGTACAATAAAGCCTTCGTATCTCTCAAGACCCGTTTATGAAAGACATCAATTACCGAGCCGGCGGGCATAGGGGGACAAAAAGATGACGGCACACCTCTACGAAAGTCACCACACATGGCTTCAAGCATTGGATCGGGAGTTAGGCTGGTACCTGTCATAAACTCTAGGCACTCTATTTCCTGCGCATTAAACGGTTCAGACACATTATAACCCATAGGGTCCAAACACACCGGTCTATCACCTTCTTTTTCATTAGTCTGATATGATGGAACATTGCTGTAGTGTTTCTTTAAATACAATTTGCGAACATTTCTAAAAAGGTCGATTTCAAAAGTTGTTCTGTCGAACTGCGCTGTAGGGCTGAATCCCAGTCCCAAAATGAGGACTGAGGCGCAGTCCAAGGGCAGTTCGACATCACTGATGTTAATTACCAGATCGGGAACAGTATTAGCAGATACGCTTAGTCCCTCCAAGACACCTGCTTCCTTCTGCGCGTCGATCTGCGTATGTCTCTTCCTCCTCCCCCCTCTCCTTGTTCTCCGTCTAAAGAGGAATTACTAGGAGGTTTAGGTGGTTGATTGTTAGAGTCATCTGACGCGCTCGACTCCGACTCCGTCGTCCAGTAGTCGCTCTTAGATCGTCTGAAGGGACGTCGCCTTCTTTGTTTTCTCTTTTGCCAGTCAAAAACCCGACCTGAGTCATAGTCCATTTTATCACGTAAGAACTTGTCTTTCTTTTTTTCTTTGATCTCTGTTTCAGTCACAATTATTTTCTATTCATCCGTTTCTCAAAAGACGTAAACTGGGTTTTAGATAGTCGTATCTTTAATTCCTCTTTTGCTCTTTGGAGCTCCGCATTAACGAGGGTATATTCTTTCTCGTTCCTACCCATTACCGCCTGCATAATCTTAAGAGAAAAATCTAGGTGTAGTTCTTTCCATTCGTTCACAAACGCAGCATCCTCCTCGTACTGCACCAGATCCTTATAGATGCGAAGACCGCGTGGGACACGCCCACTATCTTTATACGATTTTAATAAATTCAATGTCCAAAACAGGCGCATCTCTTTGTCAGCTAATTGAAGGACTTTATTTTCCAGCGTCCTCGTGCTGCAAGATTGTAGCAAATCTTTTGAATTACAGTCCATAAAAAAGGAGTCTGCTCCCTCTCTGCCGGTGACCAAAGTCGAGGTCTCGTCTTCGGCCATAGTCCCCAAATTACTTCAACAGGTGTAAAGATCCACGGCACTCACCATCCAGTACTGCTATAGTCCCTTTTATTGCAGAGTGTCAGGGGCAAAGACTCATATGGGAAGTAATACAAACAGCGACGGCCGTTTCGCGGGGTAACCGCTTCTTCCGGCTGTTCAAACACAATTGGAAAATCGCGCTAGCGCTGGTTATAAGCGTCACCGGGGGGAGGGTAAAACAACCCATCTCCTGGCAACCGATGCACGCTCAGCACCCAGCTCATGCGCGTTACATAGATTCAAAAGATCCAAAGTTACATAAAAACAAACAACATACGCGCAACAATACAGGCAGCATACATACAGAAGCTGACAAAACCGCATCACTACATCCCTAATATCGAGGCAGGTATATATCAAGGCCGTGTCATGTCATACCCTGCTACACCATGATAGCTATCATCCACGTAACGTAAAGGTATCAGTCCCGTATGGACAATTTCTAAGATTAAGGCGTATTAATAGTCAGGATGATGTCTTTTTGAGACAGGCGGAGGAACTGAAAGACAGATTGATTCAACGTGGCTACCAACGGGAACGTTTAGACGAGGCTTTGGAGAAGGCTAAAAACCATACACAGAAAGCACTGCTGACATCATGCAGGCACAAAAAAGTGAGGAAAGCGGATAGTCAGGATAGATTTGTTTTTGTGTTCCAACATAGCCCGATGGCTGAGGGCATAAAGAAATCTATCTTGAACAATTGGGAGATTTTGAGGTCAGAGGAGAATCTAGGGCAACTAACGGAGAAAAAACCCATGTTGGCATTCAAAAGATGCAGAACGTTTCAGGGACATTCTGGTTAGGAGTCAGTATAATGAACAGAAAGAAAATGGATTGGTTATCTTTAAGGAAACCGATAGGTAACCACCGCTGTGGCAATTGCTCATTATGTAACTATATGTTACAAGGTCGACATTTATTTTTTGGGGGAATGGAATATCATGTCAATTAGTTTATGACTTGCAAAACGAGTTTTGTTGTCTATGTTTTGATTTGTATTTGTGGGTCCTTCTATATTGGAAAGACTAAAAGAGCCCTCCTGGAACGTATACGCGAGCACCGCAATTCAGTTAAGACTGGAAAAGGTAGGACACGCCTCATTGAGCACGTGAGATGCCAGCATGGAGGTAGTGCCGAGGTACTGAAGTTTGCGGGTCTAGAATATGTACCCCCAGTAGTTCACGGGGGGATAGACATCGCTTACTGCTCCAGAAGGAGGCTCGTCTTATAATAAGAACAGATGCTACAGGTCAACTGGGTTTAAACGAGCGTAATGATATGTCGGTTTTTATCTAATATCCATATGACATGACACGGCCTTGATATATACCTGCCTCGATATTAGGGATGTAGAGATGCGATCTTGTCAGCTTCTGTGTGTATGCTGCCTGTATTGTTGCGCGTATGTTGTTTGTTTTTATGTAACTTTGGATCTTTTGAATCTATGTAACGCGCATGCGCTGGGTGCTGAGCGTGCATCGGTTGCCAGGAGATGGGTTGTTTTACCCTCCCCCGGTGACGCTTATAACCAGCGCTAGCGCGATTTTCCAATTGTGTTTGAACAGCCGGAAGAAGCGGTTACCCAGCGAAACGGCCGTCGCTGTTTGTATTACTTCCCATATGAGTCTTTGCCCCTGACACTCTGCAATAAAAGGGACTATAGCAGTACTGGATGGTGAGTGCCGTGGATCTTTTCTACTTGCTTTGGATAACTCTAGAAAGACTTGTGGCCAGCATTCTTGCTAAGAGCTTACCATCTGTATTCAGGAGCTATATCGGTCTATGTGACCCCATATCTAAAGGATCCTTCCCCTTTTTCAAAATTAATACAATTACAGCTTCTGTTATTGACTCGGGTAAAAAACAATCCTCCAATGACTCAACCATTATCTTAAAAAAACATGGAACAATAAACTCACCGATAGAGATGAGCGAACACCTGGAAGTTCGGGATCGGGAAGTTCGGCTGAACTTCCCAAAAATGTTCGGGTTTGGGATCCGAACTCGACCCGAACTTTATCCCGAACCCGAACCCCATTGCAGTCAGGTCCCACAGCGAGGAATTATGCGTCATATCACCCACCACTGGAGAAGGCCACTTTCAGTTATTTCGGCCCAGCACCAAGACCGAGGATAGAGGTCCCACAGCAAGGAATCATGCGTCATATCAAGCACCACTGGAGAAGGCAACTTTCAGTTATTTCGGCCCCAGCACCCAGACAGAGGAGAGAGGTCCCACAGCAAGGAATCATGCGTCATATCAACCACCACTGGAGAAGGCCACTTTCAGTTATTTCGGCCCCAGCACCATGACAGAGATGAGAGGCCCCACAGCAAGGAATCATGCGTTATATCACCCACCACTGGAGAAGTCCACTTTCAGTTATTTCGGCCCCAGCACCCAGACAGAGGAGAGAGGTCCCACAGCAAGTAATCATGCGTCATATCACCCACCACTGGAGAAGGCCACTTTCAGTTATTTTGGCCCAGCACCAAGACCGAGGATACAGGTCCCACAGCAAGGAATCATGCGTCATATCACCCACCACTGGAGAAGGCCACTTTCAGTTATTTCGGCCCAGCACCAAGACCAAGGATACAGGTCCCACAGCAAGCAATCATGCATCATATCAACCACCACTGGAGAAGGCCACTTTCAGTTATTTCGGCCCCAGCATCCAGACAGAGGAGAGAGGTCCCACAGCAAGGAATCATGCGTCATATCACCCACCACTGGAGAAGGCCACTTTCAGTTATTTCGGCCCAGCACCAAGACCGAGGATACAGGTCCCACAGCAAGGAATCATGCGTCATATCAACCACCACCGGAGAAGGCCACTCTCAGTTATTTCGGCCCCAGCACCATGACAGAGGTGAGAGGTCCCACAGCAAGGAATCATGCGTCATATCAAGCACCACTGGAGAAGGCCACTTTCAGTTATTTCGGCCCCAGCACCCAGACAGAGGAGAGAGGTCCCACAGCAAGGAATCATGCGTCATATCACCCACCACTGGAGAAGGCCACTTTCAGTTATTTCGGCCCAGCACCCAGACAGAGGAGAGAGGTCCCACAGCAAGGAATCATGCGTCATATCACCCACCACTGGAGAAGGCCACTTTCAGTTATTTCGGACCCAGCACCCAGACCGAGGAGAGAGGTCCCACAGCAAGGAATCATGCGTCATATCACCCACCACCGGAGAAGGCCACTTTCAGTTATTTCGGCCCAGCACCAAGACCGAGGATACAGGTCCCACAGCAAGGAATCATGCGTCATATCACCCACCACTGGAGAAGGCCACTTTCAGTTATTTCGGCCCCAGCACCAAGACAGAGGATGAGAGGTCCCACAGCAAGGAATCATGCGTCATATCACCCACCACTGGAGAAGGCCACTTTCAGTTATTTCGGCCCCAGCACCCAGACAGAGGAGAGAGGTCCCACAGCAAGGAATCATGCGTCATATCACCCACCACTGGAGAAGGCCACTTTCAGTTATTTCGGCCCAGCACCAAGACCAGAGGATACAGGTCCCACAGCAAGGAATCATGCGTCATATCAACCACCACTGGAGAAGGCCACTTTCAGTTATTTCGGCCCCAGCATCCATGACAGAGGATGAGAGGTCCCACAGCAAGGAATCATGCGTCATATCACCCACCACTGGAGAAGGCCACTTTCAGTTATTTCGGCCCCAGCACCCAGACAGAGGAGACAGGTCCCACAGCAAGGAATCATGCGTCATATCACCCACCACTGGAGAAGGCCACTTTCAGTTATTTCGGCCCAGCACCAAGACCGAGGATACAGGTCCCACAGCAAGGAATCATGCGTCATATCACCCACCACTGGAGAAGGCCACTTTCAGTTATTTCGGCCCAGCACCAAGACCAAGGATACAGGTCCCACAGCAAGGAATCATGCGTCATATCAACCACCACTGGAGAAGGCCACTTTCAGTTATTTCGGCCCCAGCATCCAGACAGAGGAGACAGGTCCCACAGCAAGGAATCATGCGTCATATCACCCACCACTGGAGAAGGCCACTTTCAGTTATTTCGGCCCCAGCACCAAGACCGAGGATACAGGTCCCACAGCAAGGAATCATGCGTCATATCAACCACCACTGGAGAAGGCCACTTTCAGTTATTTCGGCCCCAGCACCCAGACAGAGAGAGAGGTCCCACAGCAAGGAATCATGCGTCATATCACCCACCACTGGAGAAGGCCACTTTCAGTTATTTCGGCCCCAGCACCCAGACAGAGGAGAGAGGTCCCACAGCAAGGAATCATGCGTCATATCACCCACCACTGGAGACGGCCACTTTCAGTTATTTCGGCCCAGCACCCAGACAGAGGAGAGAGGTCCCACAGCAAGGAATCATGCGTCATATCACCCACCACTGGAGAAGGCCACTTTCAGTTATTTCGGCCCAGCACCCAGACAGAGGAGAGAGGTCCCACAGCAAGGAATCATGCGTCATATCACCCACCACCGGAGAAGGCCACTTTCAGTTATTTCGGCCCAGCACCAAGACCGAGGATACAGGTCCCACAGCAAGGAATCATGCGTCATATCACCCACCACTGGAGAAGGCCACTTTCAGTTATTTCGGCCCCAGCACCCAGACAGAGGAGAGAGGTCCCACAGCAAGGAATCATGCGTCATATCACCCACCACTGGAGAAGGCCACTTTCAGTTATTTCGGCCCCAGCACCCAGACAGAGGAGAGAGGTCCCACAGCAAGGAATCATGCGTCATATCAACCACCACCGGAGAAGGCCACTTTCAGTTATTTCGGCCCCAGCACCATGACAGAGATGAGAGGCCCCACAGCAAGGAATCATGCGTTATATCACCCACCACTGGAGAAGTCCACTTTCAGTTATTTCGGCCCCAGCACCCAGACAGAGGAGAGAGGTCCCACAGCAAGTAATCATGCGTCATATCACCCACCACTGGAGAAGGCCACTTTCAGTTATTTTGGCCCAGCAGCAAGACCGAGGATACAGGTCCCACAGCAAGGAATCATGCGTCATATCACCCACCACTGGAGAAGGCCACTTTCAGTTATTTCGGCCCAGCACCAAGACCAAGGATACAGGTCCCACAGCAAGGAATCATGCGTCATATCAACCACCACTGGAGAAGGCCACTTTCAGTTATTTCGGCCCCAGCATCCAGACAGAGGAGATAGGTCCCACAGCAAGGAATCATGCGTCATATCACCCACCACTGGAGAAGGCCACTTTCAGTTATTTCGGCCCAGCACCAAGACCGAGGATACAGGTCCCACAGCAAGGAATCATGCGTCATATCACCCACCACTGGAGAAGGCCACTTTCAGTTACTTCGGCCCCAGCACCCAGACAGAGGAGAGAGGTCCCACAGCAAAGAATCATGCATCATATCACCCACCACCGGAGAAGGCCACTTTCAGTTATTTCGGCCCCAGCACCCAGACAGAGGAGAGAGGTCCCACAGCAAGGAATCATGCCTCATATCACCCACCACTGGAGACGGCCACTTTCAGTGATTTCGGCCCAGCACCCAGACAGAGGAGAGAGGTCCCACAGCAAGGAATCATGCGTCATATCACCCACCACTGGAGAAGGCCACTTTCAGTTATTTCGGCCCAGCACACAGACATAGAAGAAAGGTCCCACAGCAAGGAATCATGCATCATTTCACCCATCACAGGAGAAGGCAACTTTCAGTTATTTCGGCCCAGCACCCAGACCGAGGATACAGGTCCCACAGCCAGGAATCATGCGTCATATCACCCACCACTGGAGAAGGCCACTTTCAGTTATTTCGGCCCCAGCACCCAGACAGAGGAGAGAGGTCCCACAGCATTGAATCATGCGTCATATCACCCACCACTGGAGAAGGCCACTTTCAGTTATTTCGGCCCAGCACCCAGACAGAGGAGAGAGATCCCACAGCAAGGAATCATGCATCATATCACCCACCACCGGAGAAGGCCACTTTCAGTTATTTCGGCCCCAGCACCCAGACAGAGGAGAGAGGTCCCACAGCAAGCAATCATGCGTCATATCACCCACCACCGGAGAAGGCCACTTTCAGTTATTTCGGCCCAGCACCAAGACCAAGGATACAGGTCCCACAGCAAGGAATCATGCGTCATATCACCCACCACTGGAGAAGGCCACTTTCAGTTATTTCGGACCCAGCACTCAGATAGAGGAGAGAGGTCCCACAGCAAGGAATCATGCGTTATATCACCCACCACTGGAGAAGGCCACTTTCAGTTATTTCGGCCCAGCACCAAGACCGAGGATACAGGTCCCACAGCAAGGAATCATGCGTCATATCACCCACCACTGGAGAAGGCCACTTTCAGTTATTTCGGCCCCAGCACCATGACAGAGGTGAGAGGTCCCACAGCAAGGAATCATGCGTCATATCAAGCACCACTGGAGAAGGCAACTTTCAGTTATTTCGGCCCCTGCACCCAGACAGAGGAGAGAGGTCCCACAGCAAGGAATCATGCGCCATATCAACCACCACTGGAGAAGGCCACTTTCAGTTATTTCGACCCCAGCACCCAGACAGAGGAGAGAGTTCCCACAGCAAGGAATCATGCGTCATATCACCCACCACTGTAGAAGGCCACTTTCAGTTATTTCGGACCCAGCACCCAGACAGAGGAGAGAGGTCCCACAGCAAGGAATCATGCGTCATATCACCCACCACTGTAGAAGGCCACTTTCAGTTATTTCGGCCCAGCACCCAGACAGAGGAGAGAGATCCCACAGCAAGGAATCATGCATCATATCACCCACCACCGGAGAAGGCCACTTTCAGTTATTTCGGCCCCAGCACCCAGACAGAGGAGAGAGGTCCCACAGCAAGGAATCATGCGTCATATCAACCACCACCGGAGAAGGCCACTTTCAGTTATTTCGGCCCAGCACCAAGACCGAGGATACAGGTCCCACAGCAAGGAATCATGCGTCATATCACCCACCACTGGAGAAGGCCACTTTCAGTTATTTCGGCCCCAGCACCATGACAGAGGTGAGAGGTCCCACAGCAAGGAATCATGCGTCATATCAAGCACCACTGGAGAAGGCAACTTTCAGTTATTTCGGCCCCAGCACCCAGACAGAGGAGAGAGGTCCCACAGCAAGGAATCATGCGTCATATCAAACACCACTGGAGAAGGCCACTTTCAGTTATTTCGGCCCCAGCACCCAGACAGAGGAGAGAGGTCCCACAGCAAGGAATCATGCGTCATATCACCCACCACTGTAGAAGGCCACTTTCAGTTATTTCGGACACAGCACCCAGACAGAGGAGAGAGGTCCCACAGCAAGGAATCATGCGTCATATCACACACCACTGGAGAAGGCCACTTTCAGTTATTTCGGCCCAGCACCCAGACAGAGGAGAGAGGTCCCACAGCAAGGAATCATGCGTCATATCACCCACCAATGGAGAAGGCCACTTTCAGTTATTTATGTCCCACAACCCAGACAGAGAAGAGAGGTCCCACAGCAAGGAATCAGGCGTCATATCACCCACCACTGGAGATGGCCACTTTCAGTTATTTAGGCCAGTCACCCAGACCGAGGAGAGAGGTCCCACAGCAAGGAATCATGCGTCATATCACCCACCACCGGGGAAGGCCACTTTCATTTATTTCGGCCCCACCACCCAGACAGAGGAGAGGTTCATTCAACTTTGGTTTGCACCGCAAGATCATGTTAAAATTAAAAAAATTAGGATTCAATAAAGTATTGCCCCGGAGTACAAGAATACATGGTTGAGGGGGAGGCAGTTATAAATGTCTCTTCTGCACAAGGGAGGCACAGGTCTTGTGGGATCCATGCCTGGTTCATTTTTACGAACGTTAGCTGGTCCACGTTGGCTGTGGACAGGCGGCTGCGTTTGTCAGTAATGACGCCCCCTGCCGTGCTGAATACACGTTCAGACAAAACGCTGGCCGCCGGGCAGGCCAGCATCTCCAAGGCATAAAATGCTAACTCTGGCCACGTTGACAATTTGGAGACCCAGAAGTTGAATGGGGCCGAACCATCAGTCAGTACGTGGAGGGGTGTGCAGACGTACTGTTCAACCATGTTAGTGAAATGCTGCCTCCTGCTAATATGTTCCGTATCAGGTGGTGGTGCAATTAGCTGTGGCGTGGAGACAAAACTTTTCCACATTTCTGACATGCTAACCCTGCCCTCAGAGGAGCTGGCCGTGACTCAGCTGCGTTGGCGACCTCTTGCTCCTTCTCTGCCTTCGCCTTGCGCATCTTCCTATCACGCTCCAGTGCAGGAAGTAAGGTGGGCACATTGTCTTTGTTTCGGGGATCCAGCAGGGTGGCAACCCAGTAGTCCGCACACATTATAATGTGGGCAACTCTGCTGTCGTTGCCCATGCACTGCAGCATGTAGTCGCTCATGTGTGCCAGGCTCCCCAGAGTTAAGGACAAGCTGTCCTCCGTGGGAGGCGTATCGTCATCGTCCTCCGTATCCCCCCAGCCACGCACCAGTGATGGGCCTGAGCTGTGTCGGGTGCCACCCCGCTGTGAACCTGCTTCATCCTCATCCTCCTCCACCTCCTCCTCATCCTCCTCGTCCTCTAGTAGTGGGCCCTGGCTGGCCACATTTGTACCTGGCCTCTTCTGTTGCTAAAAACCTCCCTCTGAGGCACTTCTAAAAGACTGGCCTGAAAGTGCTAAAAATGACCCCTCATCCTCCTCCTCCTCCTTGGCCACCTCCTCTTCCATCATCGCCCTAAGCGTTTTCTCAAGGAGACATAGAAGTGGTATTGTAACGCTGATAACGCTGTCATCGCCACTGGCCATGTTGGTGGAGTACTCGAAACAGCGCAACAGGACACACAGGTCTCGCATGGAGGGCCAATCATTGGTGGTGAAGTGGTGCTGTTCCGCAGTGCGACTGACGCGTGCGTGCTGCAGCTGAAACTCCACTATGGCCTGCTGCTGCTTGCATAGTCTCTCCAGCATGTGCAAGGTGGAGTTCCACCTGGTGGGCACGTCGCATATGAGGCGGTGAGCGGGAAGGCCGAAGTTCCGCTGTAGCGCAGACAGGCGAGCAGCGGCAGAATGTGAACGCTGGAAGCGTGCACAGACAGCCCTCACTTTATGCAGCAGCTCTGACATGTCGGGGTAGTTGTGAATGAACTTCTGCACCACCAAATTCAGCACATGCGCCAGGCAAGGGATGTGCGTCAAACCGGCTAGTCCAAGAGCTGCGACGAGATTTCGCCCATTATCGCACACCACCAGGCTGGGCTTGAGGCCCACCGGCAGAAACCACTCCTCGGTCTGTTGTTCAATACCCCGCCACAACTCCTGCGCAGTGTGGGGCCTGTCCCCCAAACATATGAGTTTCAGAATGGCCTGCTGACGTTTACCCCAGGCTGGGCTGAAGTTGGTGGTAAAGGTGTGTGGCTGAC
The DNA here is from genome assembly GCA_033119425.1 of Bufotes viridis. Classification (NCBI taxonomy): domain Eukaryota; kingdom Metazoa; phylum Chordata; class Amphibia; order Anura; family Bufonidae; genus Bufotes; species Bufotes viridis. Next base: position 15,031,327 of record CM065592.1, on the reverse strand, counting down.
TGGATGAGCTGGTGGAAGCAGAGGAGGAGGAAGCTGAGTAGGAGGAGGAGGCTACAGGAGGCAAGGAATGATGCCCTGCGATCCTTGGCAGCGGAAGGACGTGCTCCAAGGAACTCTCCGCCTGCGGCCCAGCCGCCACTACATTTACCCAGTGTGCAGTTAGGGAGATTTAGCGTCCCTGGCCGTGCTTACTGGTCCATGTATCTGTGGTTAGGTGGACCTTGCCACAGATGGCGTTGCGCAGTGCACCCTTGATTTTATCGGATACTTGGTTGTGCAGGGAGGGCACGGCTGTCTTGGAGAAGTAGTGGTTGCTGGGAACAACATACTGTGGGACAGCCATGGACATCAGCTGTTTGAAGCTGTCTGTGTCTGCCAGCCTGAATGACAGCATTTCAAAGGCCAGTAGTTTAGAAATACTGGCATTCAGGCCCAGGGCTCGAGGGTGGCTAGGTGGGAATTTACGCTTTCTCTCCAAGGTTTGTGAGATGGAGAGCTGAACGCTGCTGTGTGACATGGTGGAGATGTTTGGTGACGCAGGTGGTGTTGTCGGTGGCACATCCTCTGTTTGGTTGGCGGCAGTTGCCAACATTCCTCCCGAGGAAGAGGCGGAGGCAGCAGCAGAAGAGGGAGCAGGGGGAGCCAGAGTGAGTTCCTTGCTTTTAAGGTGTTTACTCCACTGCAGTTCATGTTTTGCATGTAGCTGCCTGGTCATGCAGTTTGTGCTAAGATTCAGAACGGTAATGCCTCGCTTCAGGCTCTGATGGCACTGCGTGCAAACCACTCGGGTCTTGTCGTCAGCACATTGTTTAAAGAAGTGCCATGCCAGGGAACTCCTTGAAGCTGCCTTTGGGGTGCTCGGTCCCTGGTGGCGGTGGCCAGTAGCAGGCGAACTCTCTTGGAGGCGGCAGTTCAGCTTTTGCACCCTGCTCTCTCTTTTGCTACGCTGTTGGCTCGGTCTCACCACTGCCTCTTCCTCTGAACTATGAAAGTCAGTGGCACGACCTTCATTCCATGTGGGGTCTAGGACCTCATCGTCCCCTGCATCGTCTTCCACACAGTCTTCCTCCATGACCTCCTGTTCGGTCTGCACACTGCAGAAAGACGCAGCAGTTGGCACCTGTGTTTCGTCATCATCAGAGACATGCGGACTCCGATGAGGTGGTATTCCCATGTCCTCATCATCAGGACACATCAGTGGTTGTGCATCAGTGCATTCTATGTCTTCCACCACTGGGGAAGGGCTAGGTGGATTCCATTGGGAAACCCTGCCAGCAGAGTCTTCAAACAGCATAAGAGACTGCTGCATAACTTGAGGCTCAGACAGTTTCCCTGATATGCATGGGGGTGATGTGACAGACTGATGGGCTTGGTTTTCAGGTGCCACCTGTGCGCTTTCTGCAGAAGACTGGGTGGGAGATAATGTTGTGAACTTGCTGGATCCACTGTCGGCCACCCAATTTACTAGCGCCTGTACCTGCTCAGGCCTTACCATCCTTAGAACAGCATTGGGCCCCACTAAATATCGCTGTCAATTCTGGCGGTTACTGGAACCTGAGGTAGTTGGTTCGCTAGGACGTGTGGCTGTGGCAGAATGGCCACGTCCTCTCCCAGCACAAGAGGGTACACTAACACCACTACGACGGCGTCCCTTACTAGATGTTTTCCTCATTGTTACCATTCACCAAGCACCACATAAAGAAAAAAAATATTTGGCCCAATGTATTAATTTCAAATTCAGGCTTTTTTTTACAGGCACCTAACACTATCTGCCTATTTATTTATGTAGCGTATTACACTAATCCAGGCACAGCAGTTATCACTGATTTAGGGGAATATCTCTTTTAGGGCTAGTATTTAGGCCCTGGATGAAAGGTATCCGTTTACGGACAGATTATCACTTGGCCTGCAACAGCTCGAACACCAGATTCAGGGTATTGCTATTTTGGCAATTGAATTTAACCCCAGAACAAAATATATGTTTTGGCGGGCACTATTATACTTTACCAGCCACAGCTGAAACCCACTGATTTATGGTATTGCTATTTTGGCAATTGAATTTCCCCCCACAACAAAATATGCCCTTTTTTGGACAGATTAACACTTGGCCTGCAACAGCTGGTACACCAGATTCAGGGTATTGCTATTTTGGCAATTGAATTTCACCCCACAACAAAATATATGTTTTTGCGGACACTATGAATCTTGGCCAGCCACAGCTGAAACCACTGATTTATGGTATTGCTATTTTGGCAATTGAATTTCACCCCAGAACAAAATATATGTTTTTGCGGACACTATGAAACTTGGCCTGCAACAGCTGGGACACCAGATTCAGGGTATTGCTATTTTGGCAATTGAATTTCACCCCACAACAAAATATATGTTTTTCCGGACACTATGAATCTTGGGATTCTTGGCCAGACACAGCTGAAACCACTGATTTATGGTATTGCTATTTTGGCAATTGAATTTCACCGCAGAACAAAATATACCGTTTTACGGACAGATTAACACTTGGCCTGCAACAGCTGGGACACCAGATTCAGGGTATTGCTATTTTGGCAATTGAATTTCACCCCACAACAAAATATATGTTTTTCCGGACACTATGAATCTTGGCTAGCCACAGCTGAAACCACTGATTTATGGTATTGCTATTTTGGCAATTGAATTTCACCCCAGAACAAAATATATGTTTTTGCGGACACTATGAAACTTGGCCTGCAACAGCTGGGACACCAGATTCAGGGTATTGCTATTTTGGCAATTGAATTTCACCCCACAACAAAATATATGTTTTTCGGACACTATGAATCTTGGGATTCTTGGCCAGCCACAGCTGAAACCACTGATTTATGGTATTGCTATTTTGGCAATTGAATTTCACCCCAGAACAAAATATACCGTTTTACGGACAGATTAACACTTGGCCTGCAACAGCTGGGACACCAGATTCCGGGTATTGCTATTTTGTCAATTGAATTTCACCCCACAACAAAATATATGTTTTTGCGGACACTATGAATCTTGGCCAACCACAGCTGAAACCACTGATTTATGGTATTGCTATTTTGGCAATTGAATTTCACCCCAGAACAAAATATATGTTTTTGCGGACACTATGAATCTTGGGATTCTTGGCCAGCCACAGCTGAAACCACTGATTTATGGTATTGCTATTTTGGCAATTGAATTTCACCCCAGAACAAAATATATGTTTTTGCAGACACTTTGAAACTTGGCCTGCAACAGCTGGGACACCAGATTCAGGGTATTGCTATTTTGGCAATTGAATTTCACCCCACAACAAAATATATGTTTTTGCGGACACTATGAATCTTGGGATTCTTGGCCAGCCACAGCTGAAACCACTGATTTATGGTATTGCTATTTTGGCAATTGAATTTCACCCCAGAACAAAATATATGTTTTTGCAGACACTTTGAAACTTGGCCTGCAACAGCTGGGACACCAGATTCAGGGTATTGCTATTTTGGCAATTGAATTTCACCCCACAACAAAATATATGTTTTTGCGGACACTATGAAACTTGGCCTGCAACAGCTGGGACACCAGATTCAGGGTATTGCTATTTTGGCAATTGAATGTCCCCCCACAACAAAATATATGTTTTTGCGGACACTATGAATCTTGGCCAGCCACAGCTGAAACCACTGATTTATGGTATTGCTATTTTGGCAATTGAATTTCACCCCAGAACAACATATATGTTTTTGCAGACACTTTGAAACTTGGCCTGCAACAGCTGGGACACCAGATTCAGGGTATTGCTATTTTGGCAATTGAATTTCACCCCACAACAAAATATATGTTTTTCCAGACACTATGAATCTTGGCTAGCCACAGCTGAAACCACTGATTTATGGTATTGCTATTTTGGCAATTGAATTTCACCCCAGAACAAAATATATGTTTTTGCGGACACTATGAAACTTGGCCTGCAACAGCTGGGACACCAGATTCAGGGTATTGCTATTTTGGCAATTGAATTTCACCCCACAACAAAATATATGTTTTTGCGGACACTATGAATCTTGGGATTCTTGGCCAGCCACAGCTGAAACCACTGATTTATGGTATTGCTATTTTGGCAATTGAATTTCACCCCAGAACAAAATATATGTTTTTGCAGACACTTTGAAACTTGGCCTGCAACAGCTGGGACACCAGATTCAGGGTATTGCTATTTTGGCAATTGAATTTCACCCCACAACAAAATATATGTTTTTGCGGACACTATGAAACTTGGCCTGCAACAGCTGGGACACCAGATTCAGGGTATTGCTATTTTGGCAATTGAATTTCACCCCACAACAAAATATATGTTTTTCCGGACACTATGAATCTTGGCTAGCCACAGCTGAAACCACTGATTTATGGTATTGCTATTTTGGCAATTGAATTTCACCCCAGAACAAAATATATGTTTTTGCGGACACTATGAAACTTGGCCTGCAACAGCTGGGACACCAGATTCAGGGTATTGCTATTTTGGCAATTGAATTTCACCCCACAACAAAATATATGTTTTTGCGGACACTATGAATCTTGGGATTCTTGGCCAGCCACAGCTGAAACCACTGATTTATGGTATTGCTATTTTGGCAATTGAATTTCACCCCAGAACAAAATATATGTTTTTGCAGACACTTTGAAACTTGGCCTGCAACAGCTGGGACACCAGATTCAGGGTATTGCTATTTTGGCAATTGAATTTCACCCCACAACAAAATATATGTTTTTGCGGACACTATGAAACTTGGCCTGCAACAGCTGGGACACCAGATTCAGGGTATTGCTATTTTGGCAATTGAATTTCACCCCACAACAAAATATATGTTTTTCCGGACACTATGAATCTTGGCTAGCCACAGCTGAAACCACTGATTTATGGTATTGCTATTTTGGCAATTGAATTTCACCCCAGAACAAAATATATGTTTTTGCGGACACTATGAAACTTGGCCTGCAACAGCTGGGACACCAGATTCAGGGTATTGCTATTTTGGCAATTGAATTTCACCCCACAACAAAATATATGTTTTTGCGGACACTATGAATCTTGGGATTCTTGGCCAGCCACAGCTGAAACCACTGATTTATGGTATTGCTATTTTGGCAATTGAATTTCACCCCAGAACAAAATATATGTTTTTGCAGACACTTTGAAACTTGGCCTGCAACAGCTGGGACACCAGATTCAGGGTATTGCTATTTTGGCAATTGAATGTCCCCCACAACAAAATATATGTTTTTGCGGACACTATGAATCTTGGCCAGCCACAGCTGAAACCACTGATTTATGGTATTGCTATTTTGGCAATTGAATTTCACCCCAGAACAACATATATGTTTTTGCAGACACTTTGAAACTTGGCCTGCAACAGCTGGGACACCAGATTCAGGGTATTGCTATTTTGGCAATTGAATTTCACCCCACAACAAAATATATGTTTTTGCGGACACTATGAAACTTGGCCTGCAACAGCTGGGACACCAGATTCAGGGTATTGCTATTTTGGCAATTGAATTTAACCCCAGAACAAAATATATGTTTTGGCAGACACTATTATACTTTGCCAGCCACAGCTGAAACCCACTGATTTATGGTATTGCTATTTTGGCAATTGAATTTAACCCCGGAACAAAATATACCCTTTTTTGGACAGATTAACACTTGGCCTGCAACCGCTGGGACACCAGATTCAGGGTATTGCTATTTTGGCAATTGAATTTCACCCCACAACAAAATATATGTTTTTGCGGACACTATGAATCTTGGCCAGCCACAGCTGAAACCACTGATTTATGGTATTGCTATTTTGGCAATTGAATTTCACCCCAGAACAACATATATGTTTTTGCAGACACTTTGAAACTTGGCCTGCAACAGCTGGGACACCAGATTCAGGGTATTGCTATTTTGGCAATTGAATTTCACCCCACAACAAAATATATGTTTTTGCGGACACTATGAATCTTGGCCAGCCACAGCTGAAACCACAGATTTATGGTATTGCTATTTTGGCAATTGAATTTCACCCCAGAACAAAATATATGTTTTTGCGGACATTATGAAACTTGGCCTGCAACAGCTGGGACACCAGATTCAGGGTATTGCTATTTTGGCAATTGAATTTCACCCCACAACAAAATATATGTTTTTGCGGACACTATGAAACTTGGCCTGCAACAGCTGGGACACCAGATTCAGGGTATTGCTATTTTGGCAATTGAATTTCCCCCCACAACAAAATATATGTTTTTGAGGACACTATGAAACTTGGCCTGCAACAGCTGGGACACCAGATTCAGGGTATTGCTATTTTGGCAATTGAATTTCACCCCACAACAAAATATATGTTTTTGCGGACACTATGAATCTTGGGATTCTTGGCCAGCCACAGCTGAAACCACTGATTTATGGTATTGCTATTTTGGCAATTGAATTTCACCCCAGAACAAAATATATGTTTTTGCAGACACTATGAAACTTGGCCTGCAATTTTCAGATATGTAGTTAATAATAACATGATATTCTCAAATCAATAACTATTAGACTTACTTACCCCATATTTAATAAGATTCAGCCCTTAGCAGCCAGTCTGCAGAAAACTGCAATTTCACTATTCTGTTATGATGGCTGCCACTGCCCTCACCCTGAGGCTAATCCCGCCTGCCCTCACTACCCACAATGCATTGAGCTTCTCTCATGCACTAGCTTTTGCACCTCAACCAATCGTTGCTCTCCCCACTTAAACACACCATCCTCCTCCTTCTATTACATACACTTTAGGCTATTGCATTGGAATGTATGAGAATAGCAATCTAATGATTGCATGTTATAATTCCCTATGGGAACTATACAAAAGTGTAAAAAAAAATGTTAAAAAAAAAAAAACACATGAAAGTTCAAATCACCCCCCTTTTGCCAAAATGAAAAAAAACAACAACAAAAAAACACATCATGGGTGTCACAATGTGCGAAAACGGCCATATTATAAAAATATTTAAAAAAATTCCCCATGCGGTAAACAGAAAAAAGTGTCCAAATGTTGGATTCGCCATTTTTGGATGCTTCATTTCCTCAAAAAAAATTAAATAAAAAGTTATCAAAAAGTCATACACACCCCAGAATGGTATCAATAAAAAGATCAGATTGCGCCGCAAAAAATCAGCTCCGTACACATAATTACAAAAAAGTAATAGGGGTCAAAATATGGCAATTAAAAAGTAAAACAGATTTTTCCCACTTTAGAATTTTTTTTTGTGCCAGTAAAATCTGCCCCCATAGATGCCCCCGAATCATGTGCCAGTAACAAGAGCCCCCCCTTAAAATGTGCCAGTAACAATAGCTCCCCAAAAGTGCCAGTAACCAGAGCCCCCCAAATGTTTGCATTGAACTTAGGAGAGCCATGTGTATACCGATAGTACAGTAGGTATGGAACTTACTGACTGTGCTGCAGGGTATAATGCGTTAGGAAGAGCAGAGCCATGTGTAGGGCTAAGGGGTTAATATAATGTATAGGAAGAGCAGGGCCATCTGTGGTACTAAAGGGTTAATCTGGGGTAATACAGGGGTTACTTGTAGGATGCAGAGAAGTTGGTGAAGCCATGCAGTCATGCATGGGTTAATCCATAGGATGCCTGCAGTGAAGTTAGTGAAGACCAGCACTGTATAGGGGGGTCTTGCAGTGAAGTTCCTGGGTCTGGCTGAAGCCTGTAGTCCTCCTGCAGCACAGAGAGGTTGCCCCTGAGCTCTCATCGTACCACATGTTGCTGCTCCAGCCCCCATTCTCCAGCACTGCTGAGGGCGCGTCTGCCAAGCGCAGGGATGTGGAGAAGTGCACACAGCCCAGGCACTGTTATCAGCTGCTGGGAAGGACCTGGCTTTTTAACCATTTCCTTACAACTTTTACTCTAGCTATCAGTTCTGGCCAGTAATGTGAGCGCGCACGCAGGAGGACAGCCTGCTTGTGCATCCTCCGTCTTCCCTCAGAGGAAACTGAGAGACAGAGGATGCGTAGCAACCCTATTTTCAGCACAAGTAAAAATAGGCAGCACAGGGAACAAAATGTGTAATTAAGGGGTAATTGAATAGACAGTGAAAAGTTGAAACAGGGCCACCAAGGTGATATTAATCACCAAAATCCAATACCCCCAAAAAATATTAATACAACAGTTATCCTTTAACATCTCAAAAGTACACCATCTCTTGTTTCAACTAATCATGGTTGTCTATTACCGACAGCCAATAGGGATTCAATCTAAAGGGAGGTACTACCCCCTGCCTATCACCAAGCACTGGGACTGGGGCTGAAGTGAAGGCCTTCCTGAGGGAAGAAAATGCCGCCTCTGCTTCAGGGTACCATTGTTTGGGATTGGCACCCTTCCTGGTCAGAGCAGAAATTGGAGCTTTCAAAGTAGAAAAATTACGAATGAACTGTCGATAATAGTTAGCAAAACCCAAGAACCTCTGTATTGCCTTCACACCGGAGGGACGGGGCCAGTCGAGCAATGCAGCCAGCTTTCCTGGATCGATTTTAAGACCCTGATCTGAGATGATATATTCCAGGAAGGGCTGGGATGCCTTTTTGAAGACACACTTTTCCAATTTAGAGTATAGACGATTTTCTTGTAACCATTGTAAGACCATCTGCACATGCCTGCCATAAGTTTTGATGTCCCTGGAGAAAATAAGAATATCATCCAAATAGACAACAACACAAAAATAGATCAGATCTTGAAAAATATCATTACTGAGGCCGAAGGGCATAACAAGGTATTCATAATGGCCATCCCTGGTATTAAAGGCCATTTTCCATTCGTCACCCTCACAAATGCGTATTAAATTGTATGTCCGCCGTAAGTCCAGCTTAGAGAAGACCCTGGCCCCACAAAGTCTATCAAACAACTCAGAAATTAACGGCAAAGGGTACTTATTCTTTATAGTGATCTTATTCAGACCACTGTAGTCTATACAGGGGCGAAGAGACCCATCTTTTTTTTTTCACGAAAAAAAAAATCCTGCCCCTGTTGGTGAAGACTTCCTGAGGAAATCCCTCTCGAGATTCTCCTTGATGTAATCTGCTGTTTCTTGTCTCTCGGGAGACAGAGGATAAACACGACCCTGAGGAGGAGATGATCCTGGCAGAAGATCAATTGGGCGATGGGTTGGTAGTGTCTCAGCCTCATTTTTATCAAATACATCCACAGAAGAATGATAGGCCACCAGCAAAGCCTCCAGACTTTTAGGGAGAGATATAGAAAGCCTAGGTTGAATATAACGTAAACACTTGCCTTAGCAAAGCTGTCCCCATCAAAGAACTTCTCCTGAGCTCCAATCTGTTACCGGATTGTGCATCCTAAGCCAAGGCAACTCCAGCAAGAAAGAATAAGACAGTTCTGGTAGAACATACAGAGAAATCTTCTCAACAGGTAACTAGTGATGAGCGGCAGGGGCAATATTTGAATTTGTGATATTTCACAAATATTTGGGCAAATATTCGCCATATATTCACGAATTCGAAAATTCTTTATCTCCAGTCATAATTTTCTTGATTGCGGAAATCGGCAATTAAAGAATTTGCATTATGAAAATTCGCATTCAACGCTACTCCTGAAATCAAAGATATTTCAGCCTTCTCTTGACCCACAAGCTAGAAGCAGGGAGGGATCATGTGTACTGTTTAAAAAAAATCTCGAATATTCAAAATTACGAATATATATCACTATATTATTAATATTTGGGAATTCTCAAAGTGCCAATATTCACGATAAAAATTCGCAATTCGAATATTCGTGATCAACACTACATGTAACACTCCTATTTGCAGTTCCAACCGCTCAGAGACGAAAAGCGCTGGATCAATCAACACTTGTCCACTGATGGCTATTCACCAGCAGGGGATTCTTCAGCAGACGTACAGGAATGTGATGTTGATTCACCATAGCTTGGTGTATGAAGTTCCCCGTAGCTCCAGAATCCAAGGTAGCGGGCATGGAGACCTTGGTACCTCCAAGAAAAAGGAGCACAGGTATTTGGAGAGTGGAACAGTTTTCACCTAGAGCCACCTCCCCCAATGACCCTAAGCGCTGAAGTTTCCTGACTTCTGTGGACATCTGCAGACACGGTAACCCAGACCACCGCAGTACACACAGAGTCCAGAAGACATACTGTATGAGGACGACGTTACTCATCCGAGAGCCGAGTGGAAATTACCGCCATAGGTTCAGGATTTGGAAAGGAGGAGGGTAACGGAGGCTGAGACGTATTTGTTGAGCTAGACATTCAATATGGAAGTCTTTTCTCCTGACAAGCCTGCTCAGAAAAACGGATACCAATTTTTATAGCCAGAGAGACCAGCGAATCAAGAGAAGTAGGAACGTCATGTCCTACAAATTCTTCCTTAATACATCCTGACAGACCCTCCTAAAAGGTCCGCTACCAAGGCCTCCTCGTTCCATGACATTTCAGATGCTAAGGTGTGGAACTGGATCGCATACTGACCCACAGACCGGCTCCCCTGACAGACGTGCAGCAAAGAGGAGGCTGCAGAAAAAGCTTGACCTGGCTCTTCAAAAACCGTCTTGAAAAAGACCATAAATAGAGCCACATTACTGATGATGGGTCCAGATCTCTCCCATATTGGATTCGCCCAGGCCAGGGCCTCTCGAGATGAGAGATGATGAACGCCATTTTAGCTAGATCAGAATAAAAGTGATGAGGAAGCAGCTCAAAGTGAATTGCGCACTGATTGAGAAACCCACAACAGGTTTTCGGGTTGCCACTGTAACAGGATGGAGCAGATAAACGAGGTCCAGAAGAAACTGACTGCGCTGCAACCGCAGCAGGGGCAGCTGGAGCTGTAGGGGCTTGTGTAGACTGTGCTGTAGAGAGAGAATTCAGGCGAGCAGCTACATGCTGCAAGTAATTCAGCACTTGTTTCTGGTTGGTATGCTGTTGTTCAAGTTCCTGCAGTACTTCAGATATTTCAAGTTTAGAGCCAGTGGGATCCATGGCCCAAGCTTACTGTCATGACCAGGTGGATGTGGAATTTGACTAATATTGCTGACTGCTAACTCCCAGAGTCAGGACCCTGGTCTTTATACCAGTCACCCAGAAAGAAGCTAACTGCAGGAGTGTGTACAGAGTCCAAAAAAGGCAGAGCAATGTAACAGATGATTTTTACTGGCAGAAGGTAGACAAAAGTCACTTGAAACAAAGGCGAAACAAAGTTCAGAGAAATATGGTATACTGGGTCAGGCAGACTCGTAGTCAAGCAGTGCAAGGTCAGAGGTCCAGGCTAACTTACAGATCATGGAAGGCAGAATTGTAGTCACGAAATGCAGGGGTCAATAGTCCAGGAAATCCAATTAGCAGACGGCAGGCAGAATTGAAGTGAGGCAATGCAAGGGTCAATGCTGGAGGCAGACAGGCAAGGAAGGTCAAGGTTAATTGGCAAAAGTTCTGTACACGGCAGGGAAGAGCAGCAGGAAGCTTTAGCAGAGGTTAACAGGTATAACAACCACGCTGGTGTAAGTCGTAGAGGGGGAGGGCTCCCCAGTATACAAGGCCACACGGGGAGAGTTGAGAGAACCCAAACTGTATAGTTCTTTGGGGTGTTTGGAACAAGGAACCGGACCCGAACATTTTAAAAAAAGTTTGGGTTCAGGTCCATTGTTCGGCGATTTCTTCCCGCTTTCTGCACAGCAGCCAATCAGCTAGCGTTTTACTTCTTGCCCTAAGAAGCCATCACAGCCATGCCTACTAAGTGCAGCATGTGACCCAGCCTCTAATTAAGCTGGAGTCACGTAGCGCCGCACGTCACACTGCTCTGATTAGTGTAGGGAAAGGACGCAGCTTCTGTGAGGGCGAGATTAGGCAGGGAAAAGTCAGCAAAAAAACCCAATGAAGTGATCAATCTACAGCTGTGAATCCTTCAACTTCTGCTAGTTAATTGCTCACTGGTTTTTAGGCTGTACAGAGCGTTTTTCTGTCACTTTTTTCTGGGGTGATTGGCGGCCATTTTGTGTCTTGTGGTGCACCAGCACAAGCTGCCACCAAGTCCACCAATCCATCAATATTAGTTTTTTTTTTTTTTTGCTATATCCTACATCAGGGGCTTGGCTGTGCTTATTGTCACCTCTAGAAACTCAGGATAGAAATTTCTATATATTATTGAGGGGTTAAATTCAATTGCCAAAATAGCAATCCCCTAAATCTGGTGTTCCAGCTGTGGCTAGCCAAGTGTAATACTGTCTGCCGTCTGGCAAAGGATAGATTTTTTTCTGTGTGGAAATTCAATAGACAAAATAGCAATCCCCTAAATCTGGTGTCCCAGCAGTGGCTGGCCAAGTTTAATAGAGTCCGGCAAAGGATATATTTTGTACTGGGGTGAAATTCTATTTGCAAAATAGCAATACCATAAATCTGGTGTCCCAGCAGTGGCTGACCAAGTTTAATAGTGTCCGGCAAAGGATAGATAATTTTCTGGGGTGATATTAAATTGCCAAAACAGCAATACCATAAATCAGTTGTTTTAGCTGTGACTGGCCGAGATGAATAGTGTCCGGCAAAGGATAGAAAATTTTCTGGGGTGAAATTCAATTGCCAAAATAGGAATACTGTAAATCTGGTGTCCCAGCAATGGCTGGCCAAGTTTAATAGTGTCCGGCAAAGGAAATATTTTGTTCTGGGGTGACATTTAATTGCAAAATAGCAATACCGTAAGTCTGGTGTCCAAGCAGTGGCTGGCCAAATTTAATAGAGTCCGGCAAAGGATATATCTTGTACTGGGGTGAAATTCAATTTCCAGAAATAGCAATACCGTAAATCTGGTGTCCCAGCAGTGGCTGACCAAGTTTAATAGTGTCCGGCAAAGGATAGATAATTTTCTGGGGTGAAATTCAATTGCCAAAATAGCAATCCCCTAAATCTGGTGTCCCAGCAGTGGCTGGCCAAGTTTAATAGTGTATGGCAAAGGATAGATAATTTTCTGGGGTGAAATTCAATTGCCAAAATAGCAATACCATAAATCAGTGGTTTCAGCTGTGGCTGGCCAAGATTAATAGTGTCCGGCACAGGATATATTTTGTTCTAGGGTGAAATTCAATTACCAAAATAGTAATACCACCGTAAATCTGGTGTCCCAGCAGTGGCTGGCCAAGTTTAATAGTGTCCGGCAAAGGATATATTTTGTTCTGGGGTGACATTCAATTGCCAAAATAGCAATACCATAAGTCTAGCGTACCAGCAGTGGCTGGCCAAGTTTAATAGTGTCCGGCAAAGGATATATTATGTTCTGGGGTGAAATTCAATTGCCAAGATAGCAATACCATAAATCAGTGGTTTAAGCTGTGGCTGGCCAAGTTTAAATATGTCTGTAACAGGGTATATTTTCTTCTGGGGTGAAATTCAATTGCCAAAATAGCAATACCGTAAATTTGGTGACCCAGCAGTGGCTGGCCAAGTTTAATAGTGTACGGCAAAGGATATACTTTTTTATGGGGTGAAATTCAATTGCCAAAATAGCAATACCGTAAATCTGGTGTCCCAGCAGTGGCTGGCCAAGTTTAATAGTGTACGGCAAAGGATATACTTTTTTATGGGGTGACATTCAATTGCCAAAATAGCAATACCGTAAATCTGGTGTCCCAGCAGTGGCTGGCCAAGTTTAATAGTGTACGGCAAAGGATATATTTTGTTCTGGGGTTAAATTCAATTGCCAAAATAGCAATCCCATAAATCTGGTGTCCCAGCAGTGATTGGTCAAGTTTAATAATGTCCGGCAACAGATATATTTTGTTCTGGGGTGAAATTCAATTGCCAAAATGGCAATACCGTAAATCTGGTGTCCCAGCAGTGGCTGGCCAAGTTTAATAGTGTCCGGAAAAGGATATATTTTGTTCTGGGGTTCAATTCAATTGCCAAAATAGCAATCCCATAAATCTGGTGTCCCAGCAGTGACTGGCCAAGTTTAATAGTGTCCGGCAAAGGATATATTTTGTTCTGGAGCGAAATTCAATTGCCAAAATAGCAATACCATAAATCTGGTGTCTCAGAAGTGGCTGGCCAAGTTTAATAGTGTCCGGCAAAGGATATATTTTGTTCTGGGGTGAAATTTAATTGCCAAAATAGCAATACCGTAAGGCCTCATGCACACGAACGTGTGCACCCCATGCTCGTATTGCGGACCGCATTTGCGGATCCGCAATACATGGGCACCATTCCGTGGCCATTCCGCATCACGGATGCGGATCGATTCATTTCAATGGGACCGCAAATCCGGAGATGCGGAACGGTGCGGAATGGAATGACAGAACGGAACACTACGGAAGCACTACGGAGTGCTTCCGCGGGGTTCCGTACTTCCATCCCGCAAAAAGATAGAACATGTCCTATCTTTTTGCGGAACGGGCAGATCGCGGACCTATTCAAGTGAATGGGTCCGCGATCCGCTGCGGCTGCCGCACAGCCGGTGCCCGAGCAAATTGCAGCCCGCAGCACGGGCACGGGGTGCAAACGTTCGTGTGCATGAGGCCTTAGTCTGGTGTCCCAGCAGTGGCTGGCCAAGTTTAGTAGGGTCCGGCAAAGGATATATTTTGTTCTGGGGTGAAATTTAATTGCCAAAATAGCAATACCGTAAATCAGTGGTTTCAGCTGTGGCTGGCCAAGTTTAATAGTGTCCGGCAAAGGATAGATAATTTTCTGGGGTGAAATTCAATTGCCAAAATAGCAATCCCCTAAATCTGGTGTCCCAGCAGTGGCTGGCCAAGTTTAATAGTGTGCGGCAAAGGATAGATAATTTTCTGGGGCGAAATTCAATTGCCAAAATAGCAATACCATAAATCAGTGGTTTCAGCTGTGGCTGGCCAAGATTAATAGTGTCTGGCACAGGATATATTTTGTTCTAGGGTGAAATTCAATTTCCAAAAGAGCAATAACGTAGATCTGGTGTCCCAGCAGTGGCTGGACAAGTTTCATAGTGTCCGTCAAATGATATATTATTTTCTGGAGTGAAATTCAGTTGCAAAAATAGAAATACGGAAAATCTGGTGTTCCAGCTGTTGCAGGCCAAGTGTAAATCTGTCCATAAAAGGGTATAAAATACAGCATAATCCTCTACATTTGCACATACTGGTTTGCATCTCTAAGTGTTTTTCTTTCCGTTAAAGGGTATATTATACAAAGTGTTAAAATACAACTGCTGAAATCATAATCCTATATGTTTTTTCACATGCTACTGTGCATTTACAAGTCTAAATCTGTCCAAAAAAAGGATACCTTTCATCCAGGGCCTAAATACTAGGCCTACAATTGATGTTCCCCTAAATTTTGTGGTTACGGCTGTGCCTGGATTAGTGTAATACGGTACATAAATAAATAGCCAGATAGTGTTAGGTGCTTGTAAAAAAAAGGCCTGAATTTGAATTCAATACATTGGGCCCCAAATTTTTTTCTTATTGTGGTGAACGGTAACAATGAGGAAAACATCTAGTAAGGGACGCGGACATAGACATGGTCATGGTGTTGTTTGTGAACCATCTGGTGCTGGGAGAGGAAGTGGCTCCTCTGCCACAGCCACACGTCTTAGTGAACCAACTACCTCAGGTTCCAGTACCCGCCAGAATTTACAGCGATATTTGGTGGGGCCCAATGCCGTTCTAAGAATAGTAAGGCCTGAGCAAGTACAGGCGCTAGTCAATTGGGTGGCTGACAATGGATCCAGCACGTTCACAACATTATCTCCCACCCAGTTTTCTGCAGAAAGCGCACAGGTGGCGCATTAAAACCAAGCCCATCAGTCTGTCACATCACCCCCATGCATATCAGGGAAACTGTCTGAGCCTCAAGTTATGCAGCAGTCTCTTATGCTGTTTGAAGTCTCTGCTGGCAGGGTTTCCCAATGGAATCCACCTAGCCCTTCCCCACTAGTGGAAGACATAGACGCACAACCACTTATGTTTCCTGATGATGAGGACATGGGAATACCACCTAATCAAAGTCCGTACGTCTCTGATGATGATGAAACACAGGTGCCAACTGCTGAGTCTTTTTGCAGTTTGCAGACAGAACAGGAGGTTCAGGGTGGAAGACTGTTTGGAACACGATGCAGGGGACGATGAGGTCCTAGACCCCACATGGAATGAAGGTCGTGCCACTGACTTTCATAGTTCAGAGGAAGAGGCAATGGTGAGACCGAGCCAACAGCGTAGCAAAAGAGGGAGCAGGTGGCAAAAGCAGAACAGCCACCACCAAGAGAGTTCGCCTGCTACTGGCCACCGCCACCAGGGACCGAGCACCCCAAAGGCAGCTTCAAGGAGTTCCCTGGCATGGCACTTCTTTAAACAATGTGCTGATGACAAGACCCGAGTGGTTTGCATGCTGTACCATCAGAGCCTGAAGCTTTGGCATTAAAGTTCTTAACCTTAGCACAACCTCCATGACCAGGCATCGACATGCAAAGCATGAACTGCAGTGGAGTAAACACATTAAAAACAAGGAACTCATTTAGGCTCCCCCTGCTCCCTCTTCTGCTGCTGCCTCGGCCTCTTCCTCCGCCTCGGGAGGAATGTTGGCACCTGCCGCCCACCAAACAGAGGATGTGCCACCAACACCACCATCTCCGTCACCGAGCATCTCCACCTGCTCATCCAGTCAGCCACAAACCTTCACCACCCACTTCAGCACAGCCCGGGGTAAACGTCAGCAGGCTGTTCTGAAACTCATATGTTTGGGGGACAGGCCCCACACTGCGCAGGAGTTGTGGCGGGGTATTGAACAACAGACCGACGAGTGGTTGCTGCCTGTGGGCCTTAAGCCCGGCCTGGTGGTGTGCGATAATGGGTGAAATCTCGTCACAGCTCTGGGACTAGCCAGTTTTACGCACATCCCATGCCTTGCGCATGTGCTGAATTTGGTGGTGCAGAAGTTCATTCACAACTACCCCGACATGTCAGAGCTGCTGCATAAAGTGTGGGCCGTCTGTGCGCGCTTCCGGCATTCACATCCTGCCGCTGCTCACCTGTCTGCGCTACAGCGTAACTTCTGCCTTCCCGCTCACCGCCTCATAGGCGACGTGCCCATCAGGTGGAACTCCTCCTTGAACATGCTGGAGAGACTGTGCGAGCAGCAGCAGGCCATAGTGGAGTTTCACCTGCAGCACACACGGTTCAGTCGCACTGCGGAACAGCACCACTTCACCACCAATGACTGGGCCTCCATGCGAGACCAGTGTGCCCTGTTGCGCTGTTTCGAGTACTCCACCAACATGGCCAGTGGCGATGACGCCGTTATCAGAGTTACAATACCACTTCTATGTCTCCTTGAGAAAGCACTTAGGGCGATGATGGAAGAGGAGGTAGCCCAGGAGGAGGAGGAGGAAGAGGGGTCATTTTTAGCATTTTCAGGCCAGTCTCTTAGAAGTGGCTCAGAGGGAGGTTTTTTGCAAAAGCAGAGGCCAGGTACAAATGTGGCAAGCCAGGGCCCACTACTGGAGGACGAGGAGGACGAGGATGAGGAGGTGGAGGAGGATGAGGATGAAGCATGTTCACAGCGGGGTGGCACCTAACGCAGCTCGGGCCCATCATTGGGGCGTAGCTGGGGGGAAACGGAGGACGATGACGATACGCCTCCCACAGAGGACAGCTTGTCCTTACCTCTGGGAAGCCTGGCACACATGAACGACTACATGCTGCAGTGCCTGCGCAATGACAGCAGAGCTGCCCACATTTTAACGTGTGCGGACTACTGGGTTGCCACCCTGCTGGATCCCCGTTACAAACACAATGCGAAGGCAGAGGAGGAGCGAGAGGTCGCCAAAGCAGCTGTGTCACGGCCAGCAACTCTGAGGGCAGGGGTAGCATGGCAGAGATGTGGAAAAGTTTCACTAACATGGTGGAACAGTACGTGTGCACACCCCTCCACGTACTGACTGATGGTTCGGCCCCATTCAACTTCTGGGTCTCCAAATTGTCCACGTGGCCAGAGCTAGCCTTTTATGCCTTTATGCCACAAGACCTGCCCATCCCTTGTGCAGAATAGACATTTATAACTACCTCCCCTTAACAATATATTCTTGTACTCCATGGCAATTCTTTATTGAATCATCTTTTTTTAATTTTACCACTGCTAAACCCAAACTTAAATGAACCTCTCCTCCGTCTGGGTGCTGGGGCCTAAATATCTGAAAGTGGCCTTCTCCATTGGTGGGTGACATGAAGCCTGATTCTCTGCTTTGGGACCTCTCTCCTCTGTCTGGGTGCTGGGGCCTAAATAACTAAAAGTGGCCTTCTCCGTTGGTGGGCGACATGATGCCCCTTTTGCTGCTATGGGACCTCTCTACTCTGTCTGGGTGTCAGGGGCCTAAATTTCACATACTTGCTTGCTGTCTTGATGGCAGACATTTAACACTTTTTACTCTCTAGTGACCGCCCCATTGTCTGGGTGTCAGGGGCCTATATGTCGTTTAATTATTTGTTGTCTTGGTGGGAGATATTAAACTCTTTTTACTGTCTAATGACCGCCCCATTGGCTCAGTGGTCTATATTTAGTTTCATTGCTTGCTGTCTGGGTGAGAGACATTAAACTCTTTCTACTGTCAAATTGCCTCTCCTCTGTCTGGGTGTCAGGGGCCTACATAAATGATAATGGTCTGTTCCATTGCAGGTTGACCTGAGGCCTGTGTTGCTGTTACGGGACCACTCTCCTTTTTGCCATGGCCCTGATTCTGTGAATGAGGCCTGTGGCACAACAGTCAGACATGAATCCTTTTTGGCTGTGATAAGAACATCAACTCCCATAGCATTCCCACATAATGCCACCCCAACCTCCTATTCCACCTCTTCCTCCTCCAAGTTGACAATTGATATTGGTTAATTTTCTTTTATTTTTTTTTATTTTAAAATATTTCCCTATCCTCATTTGTTTGCAGGGGATTTACCTACATTTTGCTGCCCTCTAGCCCTTTCCTGGGCTATTTTACAGCCTTTTTAGTGCCCAAAAGTTCGGGTCCCCATTGACTTCAATGCGGTTCGGGTTCGGGGTGAAGTTCGGGTCGAGTTTGGATCCCGAACCCGAACATTTTAGGGAAGTTTGGCCGAACTTCTCGAACCCGAACATCCAGGTGTTCACTCAACTCTACACACGGGTTGTTATGCCTCATTCACACGGCAGTGTTCTGTCAGTGATTTCCATCAGTGATTTTTGATCCAAAACCAGGTGCGGCTCTAAACACAGAACAGGAGCAGATCTTTCCTAATATCTTATGTCTGTGTCGGCTCCAATCCTGGTTTTGGCTCACAAATCACTGATGGAAATCACTGACAGAACACTGCCGTGTGAATGAGGCATAAGGAAACTTTGTACTTTTATTCCTAAAAAATCAAACCTAGGAAAATACCACAGAAACAACAGTATGGCAATATATGTATTCACAGTTCTGGAAGCACCCACTCTGGTGCTGCGCTACTCGCCGAAATATGTAGTGAAAGGTGTTTCCCAATTTATCTATTGGCAAGGCCGTGTGTACGACTGCCAGAACTATATTATCTCCCCTTAGCGTTAAAGATACGCTGTAGTGTCTGCAGAGCCATCCGCCGGTGGCACAGCATGGGGTTCGCAAACTTAAAACCCGGCAGAGTATCAGACTCAGACCTGCCGGAACCTCTATAGACCACAACACCACACAGCAATGCAGAGATACACAGAGTACATTATACTCTAGGCGCGAAGTCACTATTCCTGTCCGACCGGACGAACCTAACGTGAAGTCGTGCATAGCAGAGCCTACAAGTCGATACTGTGCCGCGAGTAAGAACAAATCTAACTAGTGGCGCACACAGCAGAGCCTACGAGTCGATACTGTGCCGCTGGGTCACTGGTGTAGGCCTACACAGAAAAGAGTAGATCCTCTAACCTTTAGCGTGCACTCTGTTCACGACTCACCAGATCCGGATCTGCTATGGCTCGTGGTCCCTAGGGAACACTTCCTTCCTTAAGTCACGGAATCTTCTGCTACTGGTATCAGTTGATGTATAGATCCAGAACTCCTTTACAGCTCCTCAGAGAAACAATCATTTATCCTCAATAATCTCTCTCTGACTCTTGCAGCACAAACAGAGTTTTCTACTTCCTGCAGCCTTAGAACACAGTCCAGCCAGCTTACAAGGGACACAGCGGCATCTGGTGGCTGGAGTTAGTACTACTGGCAATAACAGTCTATAAGTTCTTAATACTGAACTGATGCAGTCTGTGTGTTTCATAGGAGCACCCTGCAAATAATCCCAGTTCACATGAAGGTCCACTTAAGGGTATATCCTCACCCTCTCACACTTGGACACTTCATGGTCAGTGAAGCTGCCCTAAATACCAGTAACCCCACCCCACCTCTGGCTGGAGACAGTAATCAGGAAGTGTGCTCTCCTCTCCTATAACAAAGGGAGAGGTGCACGTACATGCACTGTAGCGCACAAGACGAGACCTGGCAGTGAGGACGGATGTGTCGGTATGCTGGCAGGTGCCTTCTCCTCCTGCACGGTAGGCCAGAGCTGGGACCCATGGCGCTCCAGTGTGCAGATGGTGGTCTGTCACACTGCGGTGAAGTCACGGACCCAATACTGACAATAGCACTGGTATTTTATATAATGAATATGGCAGTATTATATGTACTTATTTTATTGTTTGTGTTTGCAGAGTGCTGTTGCATTTTGTTTAGCCAATACTTTAGTATTTTCAGCCATGGTGACGTGCACCTGCACATTTGGATGTGCTGACTGACCCCCAGTTTTTCTAATAGTTATCCTCTATCGCGTGGATACGGGATAATGTCATATAAACGGAAAACCATTTTGATATATAAAATGGCAGACTCTGTTTTGCACCTCAGTAGAGTAGAGTTTTTTGCATATTCATAAACAGTTTGATTCATTTAGAAATCACTCATCTCTACCTTTGATTGAGCTAAGGATGACTGAAGAACATGAGCATAGACCTGGTGTCATATTCTGGAGATATCTGTCACAGAGATGTGACTTAGCTGTGTTTTTCAGTAGCACAGTTTCTACAATCTTTAGATCTTCTAGCAACCAGTTTCTTCTGACAATTGCTGAACCATGAAGCTGTAACTCCTCCTTTCTTGGCTTTGATTCTTTTGTATGACAGCTCTTGTACCAGGGATCTGGCTCTGACTGAGCTACAAACAGAGACTATACACATGTGCACACACTGGAGCAGTGTTTTCTGTTGGTTTTCTCTTTATGCTGAATCTCCATTGCTGGACAAGTTTCTGGTGATCTCTGTTCCAGTTTATGTTACGGAAACATCTTTATCTGTTACATGTAAGAAGTGCTTATCATTAGAGATGTCGCGAACATAAAATTTTCCGTTCGCGAAATGTTTGCGAACCGGCAAACCCGGCAAACCGCTATAGACTACAATAGGCAGGCGAATTTTAAGACCCACAGGGACTCTTTCTGGCCACAATAGTGATGGAAAAGTTGTTTTAAGGGGACTAACACCTGGACTGTGGCATGCGGAGGGGGATCCATGGCAAAACTCCCATGGAAAATTACGTAGTTGACGCAGTCGGGTTTTAATCCATAAAGGGCATAAATCACCTAACATTCCTAAATTGTTTGGAATAACATGCTTTAAAACATGCAGTGTGTGTATACGATCAGGTATGATGTTGTACCGATCAGGTAGTGTAAGGGTTACGCTGCTTCACAGACATTGACAGACCAAACTCTGACAGACCAAACTCCCTGTTTAACGCACCGCAAACAACCGCAAACAGTCCATTTGCACAACCGCAAACTCCCCATTTGCACAAGGTTGGATACCAAGCTAGCCATGTCCCGTTCCTTGTCCTCACTGACGTCATTGAAGGTCTCTTCCTCCACCCAGCCACGAACAACCCAAGGGTCCCCGAAAGGTGACAACAAACCCACTGGGACGCCTGCTGTGGTTGGTCTTCAACCTCCTCAAAGCCACCTTCCTCCTCTGCCTCCTCTTCTTCAGACTCCTCTCTCTGCGTTGCCGCAGGTCCAGCAATCGACAATGACAAGGCTGCTTCTGGTGGTGATAGTGACCACAACTCTTCCTCTTCATGCTCATCTACGGCCTGATCCAGCACTCCTCGCAGGGCACGCTCCAGAAAAAACATATGGGATGAGGTCAATGATGTTGCCTTGGGTTTGACTGACCAGGTTTGTCACCTCCGCAAAAGGACACATGAGCCTACAGCCATTGTGCATGAGTGTTCAGTAACGCGGCCAAAAAATACTCAGCTCCGCAGAGGCTGTCTTCTTTTTTTTTAAATTAAAAAAATCTTTTTTTACCAGTTTAATCTCTGTTTTGTCCCCTATCAGGGGTCGATGTATGGGATAGATTTTAGGAATCGGGAGATGGAAAAAGAAGCTTGATCGTTCCTCTTCCTTCCAATTTGGGGCACTGTACGTGCGCCGTGCAATGTACTGTGCCACCCTATATGAGTGGTGTGTTAAGTAGTACTATTTCTATCAATTTAATCCCTGTTACGTCCCCTATCAGGGGACGTGTATGGAATATATTTTAGGAACCGGGAGATGGAAAAAGATGATTGGTCGGTCCTCTTACTGCCAATTTGGGGCACTGCGCGTGCGCCGTGCAATTGTCACCGCCGGTTCTGGGAGACGGTCGGTCAGAGGTTCCTCCCTGTCTTCTGTATGACGTTCTTTGTTTTGGCTTCACTTTGCTCAGTTCCTTTCTCTCCCTCAGCTGTTTCTTATCTTGATTAATTGGCTTCTGTTATATTCTCTCCCATGCTGTCTCACTTTGCGGTTTATATTACTTTCTGGTTGAAGTGCGTGCTGCTGGAGGCCGTAGTTGCCTTACTAAGATAACTCCGTTTACTTTGTGTTCTGTTTGCTGGCTTGATTCTAGGTGACCCTGACTCCCTCCGTATTCAGTGCAGGGAGCCAGTGGCCGTGTCCCCTCACTACTATAGGGTTTTCAGGTGTCACACAGTCTTAGGTACGTGGGCATGCAATCGTCTACCATTGAGGCCTTTGCATGTGTAGTAGTCAGGGAAAGCTCTTAGGGTTTTAACCCCTTCAGGACCGGGCCACTTTTCACCTTAAGGACCAGGCCATTTTTAGCAAATCTGACATGTGTCACTTTATGTGGTAATAACTTTTAAACGCTTTTACTTATCCAGGTTATTCTGAGATTGTTTTCTCGTCACATATTGTACTTCATGACACAGGTAAAATGAAGTAAAAAAAATGCATTTTTATTTATAAAAAAATATGTAATTTACAAAAAAATTGTCAAAATTAGCAAAGTTTGCAATTTTAAATTTCTCTACTTTTGTAATAGATAATAATAATTCCAAAATTAGTTATTACTTTACATTCCCCATATGTCTACATTATTTTTAGATCATTTTGAAAGTGACATTTTATTTTTGGGGATGTTAGAAGGCTTTAGAAGTTTAGAAGCAAATCTTAAAATTTTTAAGAACTTTTCCAAACCCCAATCTTTTACTGACCAGTTCAGTTATGAAGTCACTTTCTGTGGCTTACATATTACGAATCACCCAGAAATCATACCATTTTAGAAACTACACCCCTCAAGCTATTCCAAACTGATTTTACAAACTTTTGGTCTGAAGAAAAAAAATATATGGCAGCAGGATGGGGTTCAATGGAAAGTAGGTGGATGTGGGTGTTTGGTGCAACACTGACAGGAGCCCTCAGCGACAATAACTCTCTCTGATCACCTCTATAACAGAACTGAGGTGATCAGAGGGAGTGAAGACACCTAGCCAAACTCCTGTCTCCTGATTGGCCAACTTAGGACCATCTTGATTGGTTCTAGGTTGGCTAACTGTGATTGGTAGCTGTCTGTGACAGCTGCCAATCACAGCTCTGTCACCTACATGGTGACAGGTTGACATACCTATCGGCATCTGGGATTGCTGGCAAAGCGCAATGACAGCAGCGATCCCTGATGCCCTGCCACTCTGATCGGTCCCCTGGAGGGACGATCAGAGCTTCTATATGTGGCTGTGTGTATCGGAGCGCTGCTGCAGTCTCAGACACAGCTCACCAGCCTGCGCTCCGTTGCAGCTCCACCTCCCTGCCTGCGCTGCCAATAAAACTATCATTGATTGGTCCATGTGACTTCATGGACCAATCACAGCGATCGTCGACCTGGGCGGGCTCCCACAGGTCCTGCTCCGGCTTGCTATGATGGTAAGCTGTCCGTAACAGCAATTATCCCCACTCCTAATTTAACTGTGAAAAAATGGTGGCAGCATCCAGCCATGACGTGTATACCCGTCATGGAGCGCGAAGTAGCACTGCTCCATGACGGGTATACACATCATGGGGCGTGAAGGGGTTAAAGGGCTCACCTATATGCTCCTTAGTTTTGGATCAAGCCAGTCTGTCGTTATTTATCAGTTCCTGCTAACTGTTCTCCATCCTTGACAGCAATGTACTGTGCCACCCTATATGAATGGTGTGTTAAGTAGTACTATTCCTATCAATTTTATTCCTGTTATGTCCCCTATCAGGGGACGTATATCGAATAGATTTTAGGAACCGGGAGATGGAAAAAGATGATTGGTCGGTCCTCTTACTTCCAATTTGGGGCACTGCGCTTGCGCCGCGCAATGTACTGTGCCACCAATACAAATAGTGTGAACTACTATTCTTACCATTTTAATCTTTGTTAAGTTCCCTATCAGGGGACGTGTATTGATTTGAATCCTTGCATGGGGATTTAGAGAAAAAAGCTTGCTCTGTCCGCTTGCTTCTAATTTTGGGCACTTGCAATGGAATTTTCCACCAATGCAACAAGTGTTAACTAAGTCCTATTCCTATCAGTTTAATCTCTGTTTTGTCCCTTATCAGGGCCAGGGCCGGTGTAGTGAATAGATTTTTGGAACCGGGAGATGGAAAAAGACCCATGCTTTGTTTGAATTTTAGGTCACTGCGTGTGCGCCGTGCAATGTACTGTGACACCCTATATGATTGGTGGTCAGTGGGCACAGTACAGTCTGTGGGCCTGACACACACTGGCAGGCAACTGCAATTATATTAAAGGGTAAAAATGAAATGACTTTTTTATCTGCAAGGTACTGTGCCACCATATATGAGTGGTGTGCACACAGTACAGTCTGTGGGTCTGCGGCCTCTCAAACATGGGCAGGCAACTGCAATATATATATATAGAAAAATAAAAGCAGACGGATGTACCAGCCCTAACAATGGCTTTTTGGGGTGCTGTCAGGACGCTGTCCTTACAGCAGATGGCCCCTTTTACACGAGCGAGTTTTCTGAATCCTGACCCATTCATTTCAATGGGTCTGTGTACATGAGCGGTTTTTTTTCACGCATCACTTGTGCGTTGCGTGAAAATCGCAGCATGTTCTATATTTTGCGTTTTTCACGCAGCCCTAGCCCCATAGAAGTGAATGGGGCTGTGTGAAAAACGCATTGCATCCGCAAGCAAGTGCGTATGCGTTGCATTTTTCACTGATGGTTGCTAGGAGATGTTGTTTGTAAACCTTCCTTTTTTTTATCACGCGCATGAAAAACACATCAAAACGCATTGCACCCACGAGGAAAAAACTGAACAACTGAACGCAATCGCAGGCAAAACTGAATGACTTTGCTTGTGAAATCGCACAGTTTTCACTGAACGCATCCTCACTGCATCCGGACCTAAGGCCCCATTCACACATCCGCAATTTTTGTCCGCATCCATTCCGCAATTCTGCGGAATGGATGCGGACCCATTCATTGTGAATAGGGCCGGACGTGATGCGGAAAAGATAAAGCATGTCCTATTCTTGTCCGCAGCCTGCGGACAAGAATAGGCATCTCTATGGGGAGTGTCGGCATGGTGTGTTGCGGATCCGCAACACACTACGGACGTGTGAATGGGGCCTAATCCGGACACGCTCGTGTGAAAGAGGCCGATGAGTCTTTGAGGACTGGAGTGGACACAGAACACTGGCCTAGCTAACGCTTTCCCTATTAATTCAGCAGCAGCAGCACTCTCCCTGCTCTAACTATCACTGCAGCTTCAGAATGAATCTAAAAAGGATGATGTCCTTGCTTTTTGATCGGAGGTGGGAGGGTCTGGGAGGGAGGGTATGTTGATTGGCTGGAATGTGTTTGCTGACTGTCTGGTACAGGGTCAAAGTTTGCTCAATGATGACGTCTAGGGGGCGAATCGAACATCGCATATGTTCGCCCGCCGCAGCGAACATGCGATGTTTGCCGGGAACCGTTCGCCGGCGAATAGTTCGGGACATCTCTATTTATCATTGTTACCAACAGTTACATTTTTGTTTCATCTAACCAGAGAAGACTCCTCCGACAGACGAGATCTGTCTCCTGGAAATCACCTGCAAATACAACTTTGTTGTGTCTTCAAGTTGGAGACTGCCTATCATAGTGTGGTGTTATTACAGATCTCTAATATGAAAATGAGGGGTTCCTGGCACAGCAATTATAATGAATGTGATACTGAATATCTGGTCAACATTTTCCAAAATGCATTTTTCACTTCATTATTCCTCAAGCTGTAAATGAAAGGATTTAATAAAGGAGTAATAATTACATACATTATGGAAACATATTTTAGCTTGGGTGAATAATCTTCTCCTTGCCCCGTGTACGTGGTCATACATGTCCCATAGAGCATTAAAACCACAGTCAGATGAGAAGCGCACGTCGAAAAAGCCCTTGATCTTCCATCTTGTGATTTGATTTTTATTATCGATATAATGATACAGATGTAAGAAACCATGATGAAAACAAATGGTAAGAACAGGACAAATAAGCTCCCAATAAATGTAGTTAATTTATAAAAGGAGATGTCTCCACACACCAGCTCTAGAAGGATGAAAATCTCACAAGCAAAATGATTGACCTTATTTCCTCCACAGAATACATAAGGCTTTATGATTGGGGGGACTGTGTTTAAAATTATATTCCCTGCCCACATAATGACTGTGAGGTATTTACATGTCCTCCAGCTCATGATGACAGTGTAATGTAAGGGAAAGCATATGGCGATATACCGATCATAGGCCATGACAGCCAATAACACATACTCAGTACCCCCTAGAATCAAACCACAGTACATTTGTGTCAGGCAACCGATGACAGAAATTCTACTTTGTTCAGAAATCACATCATACAGCATATTTGGGATACAATTTGATGAGTAAAACAAGTCAATAAAAGACAAATTACAGAGGAAATAATACATGGCTGTGTGCAATTGAGGGCTAAGGATGACAGTGCAAATAAGAAAGCAGTTCCCCAACATGGTCATTATATAGATAAGTAACAATCCAATGAACAGTAAAATTCTCATGTGCCATCTTTGAGGAAAACCAGTGAAAAAAAGTTCATCAACCAAGGTATGGTTTCCAAAATTATAGTTAAAATATATACTTTCAGTGTTGTAACCCTGTAAAATACACAAAAGATCAAAACACATACTGTATTTTTCACCATTCTAAAAGCAATAAGAACAAAATATTTTATTGAAAAGTGCAAACATTAACACAAAATGAACTGTAAGAGCAATATGATAGGATGAGTTCAAGTTGTAGATTATTCTTGAGGCCTTTCTGGAGGTGCCACAAGATAAAAATGTGTTAAATATAGTGATCTATGTGTATTTGACATTTAAGCATATGTTATATAGTCAGAGGAGTTGTCCAGTTGTCTTCATGGAAAAGCAGATCAAAGAATTCCTATTGTGAAGATCTTAACTCGTAGAAAACCACATAGGCGTGATGATAAAAATGTTTTAAAAAATATGTATTATACAATGGCTGTATTTTTAGATGCAGCCACCTATTCTTCAATAGTATTTGTTGGTTTTGTAAAGTATATGTGATATTCTGTCTGGATAATAGTTCATAATAAAAGACGTCCATAAAATAAAAGTGAAGGATGAGAATAGTAAGGTGGAAAATGTATGTAGAAGGTAGGACAGCTAGTTAGATGTAATGCACTGCATGGAATTCTACGTATTGTTTCCTTAATTTTTTTAAAAGAAAGAGAATGGCTTGAAAATTGGGCAATTCTTTAATTAATTGTTATTTTTATTGATAAAATGGCTTTATATGATGAGGATTGTTTCTCTTCTATTTATGATTTACGATGAGTTTTTGGAAAGGAACATACCTCAAAAACAGAACTTTTTAGTGTCAAAAATATATTTATTCAAAGCTATGCGGAAGAATAAAGAGACAATATGAAAAGGCAATCATGGGTACAATAGAGATAAGCAAATCAATTCTGAATTAATTGGATATGTTATGAATTTCACAAAAATTATGCTGCCAAACAAATCAGAAGTTTAAAAATTAGCAGGAATCATGGGCAGAAGGATGAAGTTTGAGAGGATTAAGGATCATATGATCCTGGGAGAAGGGAGGATTTGGTGATGATGCTGGCCCTACTGTCTCTACCATTACCTCTACACAGCCACACATCTACTGCTTTGTCTGTTGTATGCCATACTGCTGCTACTGCTGCCACTGGTACCACAACACAACTTACCTCTTCCATATGCACACTGTACTGCCTCATTTTCCAGGCTTGTTCATAACAAACCACTGAATTAACATTTGTGAGCATAAACAAGGGCAGGCATCTGCCACCATTTACGAATATATTTTGAATGCTTGTTCAGAACAAGCACCTGCTTCTTCCAACATGACCATGTGTGTACAAACAAGGGCAAGCATCTGCTTCTATTCAGGCATAATTTTTGGACTGCTTATTCAGAACAAGTCACAGTTTTTTTCAGATAACACCATGTGTGTTTAAATACCATCTGCCCCAGTAAAAACATTTTTTTATTTTATTTTAAAAAGCATAACACATACAGCATCACAGTGTATTTTTTTAAACACAGTGTTAACACAGTCAACAATATTTTTTACCCACTTTCACATTATCTGATATAGAAACATAGAAACATAGAATGTGTCGGCACAAAAGAACCATTTGGCCCATCTAGTCTGCCCAATTTACTGAATACTATGAATAGCCCCTGGCCCTATCTTATATGAAGAATGGCCTTATGCCTATCCCATGCATACTTAAACTCCTTCACTGTACTTGCAGCTACCACTTCTACAGGAAGGCTATTCCATCGTCCACTACTCTCTCAGTAAAGTAATACTTCCTGATATTAGTTTTAAACCTTTGCCCCTCTAATTTAAAACTATGTCCTCTTGTTGCAGTTTTTCTTCTTTTAAATATTCTCTCCTCTTTTACCGTGATGATTCCCTTTATGTATTTAAAAGTTTCTATCATATCCCCTCTGTCTCTTGTTACTTCCAAGCTATACATGTTAAGGTCCTTTAACCTTTCCTGGTAAGTTTTGTCCTGCAATCCATGTACTAGTTTAGTAGCTCTTCTCTGAATATCCTTCTGCAGATCTGGTCTCCAGTTCTGCACACAATACTCCCAATGAGGTCTCCCTAGTGCTCTGTAGAGTGGCACGAGCACCTCCCTACTGTTAATGCCTCTCCCTATACACCCAAGCATTCTGCTGGCATTACCTGCTGCTCTATGACATTGTCTGCCCACCTTTAGGTCGTCTGATATAATGACCCCTAAATCCCTTTCCTCAGATACTGAGGTTAGTACTGTATCCCTGATTTTATATTCTGCTCTTGGGTTTTTACGCCCCAGGTGCATTATCTTGCACTTATCGACATTAAATTTTAGTTGCCAGATTTTTGACCATTCCTCTAGTTTTCCTAAATCTTTTTCCATTTGGTGTATCCCTTCAGGAACATCAACTCTGTCATTGCGTTAAAGAGCAAGAATTTGGGGGGAAAAAGAGAAAGACAAGAGGGAAAAAATATGAGTCCTAGGAGACCTCGGAGTACCATTTGCCAATTTTGAGTTCATTTGGAGCATTTTTGAATCAAGCTGAGTACATATGGACTCTAATCGAATTTTTGTATCAATTTGGTGAATCGGACCCCAAACGAATTTCAGCAAATTTGTTTATTTCTAGTTTACATGTCTACAATATTATATTGCCAGCATACAGACATAAACAAAATCATAAATTTACATTCCATAAATAAATTAAAACATAATGCGTATAGTTGAATACCAGATGCATTTTGAACCAAAGAAGAGGATGATAAGGATCAGTATGATGTAGATTAGATACCATGATTAGAGGTGTAAGGAAAAAGGTAAGTTAAGAATTTAAGCATTAATGAGCTACAGTATGTTATCCAAACTTAGTGACTGTACCAATAATGACTGTTTTCAAGACTGCACTACTTGACTTCATCTATAGCAGTCTCTTTTTACAAGTACTCAGTAATCTTGGTACTCAGATACCCCCAGGTCTTGAGTAGACCATAATTTTGCAACAACAGGCAGTCACAAGGAGAGATATAAGAAGCACATATCAGTCAAAACCTACAAAATAAAACATTCACCAATAGATGACAGAATAGTAGATAAGGATGACAATGGATGAGGAAGACTAAGTCTAGCAATGCAACAGATGGCAGACAGCAATGGTGTATGTATGAGTGTAACTGGAGCACCCAAGCTTTAAGATAATGCTCACGATCTACACCGCAGAGGGATCCTGGTTTGTTTACATCTCCCCATGATGACGGTGGTCAGATGACTGGGAGGTGTGTCAATGATTACGTTTCACACCTCCGGTCACCTGACACCAACGGCGGAGTGCGCGACCATTGACAGGTGCATGCGCACACGCACAGGGGGGACGCTGAGTGGCACTGTGGTTATGGAGTCTCATGAAGGCAACATGCGGCGATGTAATGAAGGTAAATGTTAGTGATCGATGTGCGGAGTTGTAGTTTGAAATGGATTGTCTGCTTATGTGTGTCAGATGAAGGACAACTTTGATATATATGGAAGCAACAGTGTTGGGAGGAGGGGTCTGTTTTATCCAATCAACATACTGGGGGAGGCATATTAAGTTCACTTGGTTTATGTGTAATTGAGCTTGACAAAGACCGCAAGGTTGAAACGTTGCTACACTTTGGTGCAAATAAAATAAGAGTTTTTTGCTGAAAATTGGAGTGCCGCAGTGAATCTTTATACACACTTTGTACAGGTGGGCAGTAACAAATGTAGGTTAGAGGAAAAACCTAGCAGAAACTGATATTGAACTGATCCAAACAAACAACAAGAAAATCACAAACCAAACCGCAAACAGAAAGATTAACCCACAACAAACACAACAACAATAAAGACAACAATTTGACTGAGGAACTACAAATACAAGGATGTATTCAAACATAGCAAATAGACTAGGACTCAAGACTCTGAAAGCAAATAGGCACAAAAACTAATGGCATTTAAAGGGGTTATCCAACACTAAACTTATATAATAGTGCTGAACGTTCACCCCTGCGGCACGTGACCCAGTGATGTACCACATGGGAGACAGGTCATTGGCTGCAGAAGTCTGAAGAGATCTGCTGAAAAAGTTCAGTCATGCATAACACCTTTAAAGCAATACAAATCAAAAAGCTCCACCCAGCAAACACCAGATTAGGCAAGTTGGTACCTGGACCAGATACAGATATAGGACAGCTTCAAAACAACTGCTTTAATAAAGTCAGAGAGCCAAAGGCTCGTTACAGTGATCTCTAGCATCAGAGAGCGTGTTTTCATAAGGGAGCTTAGCTTTCCTTTTGGATGGACACATCTTAATATGTGTGACATAATCAGCTTTTCAAAACACGATTTTTGTGATTTACAAGATGTATATTGTATATGTGTGTATATGATGTGAACTGCAGGGTCTCAAGGGTTTGGGTGGCATGCCATAATATTGTATTGAACTGGTTTCATGAGCAATTGTAGTTCTTAACCAATGTAGAGCACAGGTAAAGGTAATTAAATATCTGATTCAGGTACCTTATTATGGAGGTCCCAAAAAGCTTTGGGCAGGACCACAAAATATGAAGAGTGGTTGCAAATGTTTGACATCCTCTGAAACAGAAACATGAGACCTTTGGGTAGATTTGGAGAAGTCTTCATGGCATCATATATGTTCTGTATTATCAATATTGATTCCATCAGGGTTACTTACCTACTAGATCTCCAAATCATAGTGCTTACCCCCGACCCAATTTCAAAGAGTGATATCTCAGGCTGAATGCTGTCTTAACAATGCAATCCTGGTCTTGTTTTAAAGATGAGACTATGGCTCATACAAAGCCGAATCACATTATTATGACCACCAGCTAATATTCAAAGTAACGCCGTGTGCAGCACGGTCAGCAGCTAGATAGACTGGAACTGACTCAATAAGGCCCTGGTAGGTTGTCACAGGTGTCTGGAGCTATGCTGACTTCAGTGCATCCCACAGTTGCTGGATTGTGCATGGGGGAGGATCCAAAGAATGAACACAATGATTTTAGCTGTGTGACATGTCTCATTGTCTTGCTGAAAGATCCCATCCAACCCAACCAAGACAATTAGCATATATGGGTGTCTGTGATCTGTAAGGATCATGAATGAGTGGGCCCAGAGAATGCCACGAAAACATTCCCCAGACCATAACACTGCCATCACCAGCTTATGTTCTTCCAGCAATGGCTGAAGGGTGTTTTTTCTCTGATGTTTCTTACCTGACATGTCAACGTCCATCCATTTTTTAAAGGAAAAAACCTGACTCATCCAAGAACGCAACCCTTTGCAAATCGGCAGAGGTCCAATTCCTATACTGTTGTGAAAAATAAAGCCTTTCAACTTCCTTAGCAGAGGTGCAGTGACTATCCATCTGCTTCGGAGCCCTATACTCAGTAGGGTTCGCTGAACTGTTGTTTTAGACACATTTCTGGAAGCCTCTGATTCATTCTGGTGGTGAGCTGCTTCACTATACAGTGTTGTTCCACCCTCGCCCACCTTCATAGTTGAACAGGGGCGAAGCTATAGTGGAAGCAAGTTAAGCTGCTGCTACAGGGCCCAAACACAGAGATCAAGACAAAGCAGGAAACTGGATCAACAGGTAAGGAACCAGTGGCAGGTAATACCACTGGACCATGTGCATCCGTTTTACTTGGGGCCAGAGGTTACAGGCAGCCAAGGTTACAGCCAGCCAGCCTACACAACAAGGAGAACCACACTGATACAAGAAACTAGTAGCATTCATATTCAGACCATGTTCACACACAAGGCCGCAGCCAGCATGCATCACAGAACCAGCAGACATGGAAATTCCCACAGCCAGTACACAAAGTGCCTGCAGCCAGCCTGCACGGCACCGGTGAGAGGAACTACAGAGACATGGATCACCCAGATTGACATACCTGCATGCATCCTATCAACAGCCGGCCAGCTCTGTGATGTCGCAGCCCTATAAATATGGTAGCCATCTTACAGTCAGACAGACGTGTGAAGGCACTAGCAAGTGGAAAAACAATTGTGGAAAAAAAAGACTTAAAAAACGATTTATAAGTGCAGGGAAAGAATAAGGAGGAATCATTTCACAGCACCTTAGTGCAGGAAGAGATGTCAGAAGGCGCTAGGGACATTGATAGGAAAGTTATTTACAAGTGCAGGGAAATATTATTTGG
This sequence comes from Bufotes viridis, assembly GCA_033119425.1. NCBI lineage: Eukaryota > Metazoa > Chordata > Amphibia > Anura > Bufonidae > Bufotes > Bufotes viridis. The sequence goes on along the minus strand of CM065592.1, from coordinate 14,997,686 downwards.
GGATCAAAATAGTCATTAGACAGCATTGTCATTCCAGCTTTTTGTTATTGGGCTGCAAGTGCTATGTTGAAAAGCCTTTAGAGGCTTATATCTTAGTATCTTTTTCAGTACTACAAGAAAAATATATTCTCAGTTCACTTCAGCATTAAGCGCTGCACTTATATGCGGTAAAATCTTTTCTGAAATATTTTGGTGGAAATACAAATTTCCACCTCCTCCATTGACTTCCTCACCTCTTCATTATCATCGGACACAGGAACTTTACACCCCCCCCCAGCTATATATATAAGTGGGGCCAGCACCACCTAGGATCGAATAAAGGTGAATGACACTGCCAGCCTGTTAAATTACAGCATGATACCACAATACATTTGATATGACATTTAGCAAGAGTTTAAAGCGCCCACATATAGCAGATTGTGGGACACTGCATCAAGATGAATCAGGTGTGGATCAGCCAGGATTTCCCCACACCAATGCCTGATGCATCAGACTAGATTATCCATGGTGCCACACCAACAATTTGACAAAAGAGACCAGTTTCTTCTGGCTACCTGCCTCAGCTACTATTCTGATGCTGCCACCCGCCTGATGCCACACATCTGATGCCAAGTGCTTCTTCTTTCACCCACCATCTTAAGCAGGTACTGGTATTTCCACTCACCTCCACAGTATGTCACCTTGCCCCTCTGTGGCCTCCTGATGCTGCCTCCACCTCCAGACTCTGTCATTGTGCTGCTCTGTGGTCTCCTCATGCTGCCACCACCTACAGACTCAGTCAGTGTGCCACCGGGTGGCCTCCTCATACCACTGCCAACTCCAGACCCTGTCATTGGGCTACTCTGTGGTCTCCTCATGCTGCTTCCACCTCATCACTATTTCATAGGGCCACTCTGTGTATTTCTCATGCTGTTCCGACCCTCCCCACTTCATGACTGGTCCACTATTTTGGCTTTCGGCTTGGCTGACATCATCATTTAGTTGACACTTCTTCTGATCTGTCAGAAGGAAGGAAAACCGAGACACACAAAGCATCCTATCTGTGTAGCAGCTTTAAGGCCTGTATGGTCCCATCAGAATTGGATTAAGATTTGGTAGCCAAAAGCAAGAGTCAGTAGAAAACACAGAAGACATGCTAATATTCCATTCACGTCTCATCTCTGTTTTAGATCCACTCGGTTTTTTTGTTTCCTTTAGCAATACTGATGAATTATTGAGCAAATGCTGAATGAGTGAAGGCGCATGCTACACAGACAGGATCTGTTTTTTCTGTGTTATTGTTCTGACAGATCAGAGAATGGGGAAAATTAATCAATGATGTCAACACAAACTTACTGCTGAAACCCTCTCCACTCTGTCGGGGGGCTCTACTTGTATAAGCGTTTAATAGAACAGATTCTGTAGACATCGATGTGGAATCAGCTGACGAGGGTGTAAAAGGAGTGCGCTTCTTCTTGACGCTAACATCTACCTGTAAGGCTAAGTTGATACTCGAGTTATTTGGTCAGTTTTGGCCCCGTGACTGCCCAAATAAGTGAAGCGTGAAGTGATTCTAAGAGCGATGCCTGTCATCTGCATGTCATACTGATTCACAGTATTATTTCACTACCACAGCAGACTCCCTATGCGTGTTACTGCAAGGCACAGTGTTCTACACCACTATAAAGGCTCTCAGCAGCCAGGAAATAGCTATTTTCTAAACGTAATTCATCGCAAATGTATTCGGATCGAATCAAATTTTTCTCTAGTGAAGATGGTTTTTTTTACTGCCCTTGTCTGTGGTGGATTTCATAGCACAATACATACATTAAAGTGTAACATGTGGCCACACAAAAAAGGTAAAAATGATACAAAAAGTGCTAAAAATGGTAAAAACACACAACAAATATTTGTTAAATCATCCTGATAAAAGCTTGATACAGATACTAAAGAGCTCCTCAGCCTGTAGAGTTTCAATTCAGATCTAGATGAGACTGATTATATGAGTATGAAGCTGACGTTAGAAGCCAACCGAATCCACCAATTTAAGCTAGACCAGCCAACCTTTTAGTGTGTAGTACAGTATGTCATAGAAAGATGAGGATCAGGAAGTTCAATTTAGTTTCTGTATATTTTATTTATGATTAGTGTTGGGCGCGAATATTCGCAATGCGAATATTTCGCGTGAATATCGCATATTCGCGATTTCGCGATTTTTCGAATATCATGCCATAAATTCGATATTGCGAATATTCGCGTTGGTTAAATTAGATGATACACAATAAGTTCAAGAACTTCAGTTCACTTGTGTTGATAAATGAGTTTGAGTGACTCTGAGTTTCATTCATTTAAGGTGTTGTTTTGCATCAAGGCTCTTTTTCAAAGCCATAGCCAAAATCCTGCCTTTTTTGCGATTTTTCGTAATGCGATTTTTATTAAGCGATGCGATTTCTTTCACACGTGCTATTCTTCCTGCGCATTGATTGACTTGAATGACCATCCCGGCCATGAAAGTTAAAGTGTTTTTGCGATTTTTTTGCCATGCGATTATCCGCGATTTTATAAAAAAAAAGATGGCGATTAAATGATGATGAATACGAATATTCGAATTTGCGAATATATCGCGAATATTTTACGAAATATTCGCGAAATATCGCGAATTCGAATATGGGCATATTCGATCATCACTATTTATGATGATCTAAAATCTCCTGGACAATGGATCCTGTTGTAGTATAGAAGATATTGTATACAGTAGTTGTATTATCAGATATGTGTGACATACAACATAGTACCATCTCTTTGCCCGGCATCTTCAGTGTCCATCTTTTTGCTATTAAGCATCTAATATTTATAAGAAGAAAACTAAACCCTTGGGATTTATCTCAGCCTCTATTATGTTTGTATTACATAGATTTTTCATTTTAATTGCTTACTGTAAAATATTTCTCCCCAGTGATATAGTAAACTCTCAGAGACGCAACAGTAGTAGCAGTAACCTCTGCATGACCACCTCATGCTTTACAGACTTTCCATGAGCCTGTGTTGTATAGAAAAAAGTAATAAAAAATAATAATTTGTAATAGACATTTATTAGATGCACAAAACATAAAAACATTGAGGAATGTTAATTATTTCCTCCAATAATTTTAGAAAATACTAATGTACGTAAACACATCACTGCACTTAAAATGGTACAAGCTTGCCTTTAAAAAGATGTCTTCTTCTTCTTCAAAAAAAAAAGTTATGACTTTTAGAATAAGAAACAAGGAAACTTAGACGATTGATGGAAGAAAAAGACCACCTGGTCCTTCTAGTCTGCCTTTATATTATTTTGTGTGTTTATCCCAGGGAGTTTATAACTTACTGTAGATTTCCCAACCACATCTGTTCCAAGCTTCAACCACTCTTTCAGTAAAATAATGTTTCTTGACATTGCTCTAGATCTTACCCCCAGCTAATTTCAGATTGTGTCCCCTTGTTCTTGTGTTTAGCTTCTTATTGAGAACAGTTCTCTCCTAAACCTTATTTAAACTTTTATCATATTTAATGATTTCGATCATGTCCCCCTTTCCCTTATTTCCGCAAGCCTTAATGGGCATTTTAGGTATCTACCACTGTTTCTAAATGTCTTACATTTAGGCCATTTTCTATGTCGAAACCAGCCTGATGGCCCATCTCCTTCCCCGTCCACTTTTTTTGACCTGGCGTGAGCGGGGAAGAAGTCGCAGATTCTGCCTCAACATGGCGTCCCACAGAATCTGCGTCAGATATACCCCACAAAAGTGGTGTATCTCTGTTTGCAAATGACCCCCTAAGTTCTTTAAGTCTATCCTGGTATGTTTATGCTTAAAAGGGTTTTCTGAGATTTTTTTTTACTGATGACCCATCCTGGGGGACAACACCCAGGACCCCTGTGGATCACATGATTTGAGAAGGCACCAGTGCTCCTGTGAGCGCTGCTGCCTTCTCTCCTACATTGTATAGTGGCCATGCTTGGTATCATGCTCAGCCGGAATCATTTTGTTATGACCAGCGGGTGAGAACCCGCTGCCCCATGTGACCAGCTCCCTCTGAGGGCGATATCTAAGCAAACATCTTGTGCTTCACACGATACCTCTGATGGTGAGGCAAGACTTTCTCGAGGGGTGTACCAGGTGCTACCTCAGAGTGGAATTGGAACACGAGGGAATCGGGATCAGTGTGTGAACCCACTGAACTGACCTCCAGGTGACACAATACACCCAGTGGATGCTGGGAGGCCAGAGGCTGATCAGATGAAGCATAGTCAGGGTACAAAGGCAGAAGTCAGGGCAAGGGACAGTCAGGCAAAATCCATTAATGTAGATCAGGGTCAGGGCAGGCGGCAATCAGGAAAAGTCCGTAAAACATAATCCAAAGTCTGATACACAGAATGACAAAAACCAACAGAACACATTCGCTCAAACAGGAAAATAGACAAACTAGGAAACTAAGTTGCTCAGGTGCCTTCCTGTAGAAGGAGGCACCTTTAAAAACCTCCTGCAGACCAGCAATAGACAGGGGAAGATATAGGGCATGTGCAGAGTTCAAGCTGGAGGCAAATGCTGGTGGCAGAAATGAAAACCACAGCTAAGACCCCAGCTACTAGTGCCTGTCAGCATGATGTGCAGTAGCGGGAAAAAGTGAAGAGGTCCTGCACCCGTATCTGCGTGGGTTGACAGAATCACAGGTACAGGGAGCTCGGCTAACAGAACCCCCCCTTATGCTCCCTCTTCTGAGGCCTGACCCTAGACAAAAATATTTTCAGAAGAAGAGAGGCATTGATGTTCTCTCTAGATTCCCAAGACCTTTCCTCAGAACCAAATTATTATCAGTCCACGAGAAACAAGGTTCTTTCTCTACTCTTCATGCCCAGAATACTTTTGACCTCATAGACATTCTCCTCACTGAACGGAGTAGGAGTAGAGGCAGGTTTTTTAACCCCTTAAGGACCATACCATATTTCACCATAAGGACCAGGCCATTTTTTGCAAATCTGACATGTGTCACTTTATGTGGTGATAACTTTAAAACGCTTTTACTTATCCAGGCCATTCTGGGAATGTTTTCTTCTTACATACTGTACTTCACGTCAGTGGTAAAATTGAGTCACAAATTGTCATTTTTATCTATGAAAAAATACCAAAAATTTTGAAAAATTTGCAAATTTCCAAATCCCAATTTCTCTACGTTTATAATAGATAGTAATACCTCAAAAAATAGCTATTAATTTACATTTGCCATATGTATACTTCATGTTTGGATCATTTTGTGAATGCCATTTTATTTTTTGGGGATGTTAGAAGGCTTAGAAGTTTAGAAGCAAATCTTGAAATTTTTCTGAAATTTCCAAAACCCACTGTTTAAGAACCAGTTCAGGTCTGAAGTCACTTTGTGAGGCTTACATAGTAGAAACCATCCAAAAATGACCCCATTTTAGAAACTACACCCCTCAAGGTTTTCAAAACTGATTTTATAAACTTTGTTAATTCTTTAGGTGTTCCACAAAAATTAATGGAAAATGGAGATAAAATTTCACTTTTTTGGCAGATTTTCAATTTTAATCCACTTTCTATGCTAACAAATCGTTAATTTCTAACGATAATTTGTTTTCCCTTAGTCCTAACAGCAGCACAGATGGGGTTAACCACCCCCCATGGACTGTTAGGACCGGCGGAATGTTTAATGAGCCCAAGACTAATAACTGAATTTAACAATTAAGTATCTCCTTAAAAGGAGGGAGTCAACCACCAGCCCACTGTGTTTATAGCAAGAAAAATCTAGACTTACTAGGGTGGGAAATTTGTGTGCTGCTGTTAGGACTAAGGGAAAACAAATTATCGTTAGAAATTAACGATTCTCTTACGTCCTACCAGCAGCACAGATAGGGAGATAGCAAGAAGAAACCACTAGGGAGGGCCTTCCTGTCTGGCAGAACTAAGAATAGTCTGCCCAAAGGCTGAAAACTCAGCTAGTCTGGCATCTAGTCTATAATGGGAGATGAATGTCGATTCAGAGCTCCAGGAGGCAGCTTTGCAAATCATGTTGAGAGGCAGAAGACTCCTCTTGGCAAAAGAAGTAGCCACAGCTCTAGTAGAGTGAACCTTCACAAATTCTGTAAGGTCAGAGATTGGGAAACAAAGGATTCCTTAATAGTCTCCTTAATCCACTGACTGATGGAAGGTTTGGATGCCTTACAGCCTTTAAACTTACCGGCAACATAATTAGCAGATTCTCATCTTTCCTGAACTCCTTATTTCTATCCACATAGATCTGGAGACATCTCGAGGCATCCAGAGGATGTCTAGCAGGTTCCTCAGAGGAGGTGGTAGATGTCGACAGAACCGGGAGGAATATCACCTGGTTGATGTTCTGGAAAGAAGGAACTTTAGGCCTAAAATACGGGAGGAATCTAAGAAGGACCCGTTCATGTAAGAAAATAGTATAGGGCTCATGTGCTGAGAGAGCTTGAAGCTCAGAGACCCTCTTGGCCAAAGTCACTGCAAGGAGAAACACAAAGTGACGAACTTGATGTCCACCGACTCTAACGGTTCAAAGGGGGGAGGTGCTAACGCCCTGAGAACTACTGATAAATCCCATTGAAAAATGGGTCTCAGCAATGTAGGCTTTAATCTTTCAGCTCCTTTAAGGAACCGTTTGATCAGCGGGTCCTGAGAAAAAAGTCTGTTAAGGCAAGCTGAGATGGCTGAAACCTGAACCTTCAGAGTAGAAGGGCAAGGCCTCTATCAAGGCCGTCTTGCAGGAACTGAAGGATAGCAGAGAGGGAAGGATCTGCAGACGCCACCTCAGTTGAGGTACACCAGGATAAGAATATCCTTATAATACGAGAGTAGGCTCTCTTGGTAGAGTCCAAACTAGAATGAGACAGCGTTCTCAGGACCGACTCTGAAAGCCCTCCTATTCTGGGAAGGGACTGATCAACCTCCAGGCTGTCAGGTTGAATCTGTGCAGATCTGAGCAGAGGTGAGTATCCCACGACACCAGGGTCTGCTGTGGGGGGAGCCTCCAATATTGTCCTCGACTCAACTGGGTAAGCTAGGTAAACCAGGATCTCTTTGGCCAAAACGGTATGATGGCTATCACCGAGGCCTGATCCTGACGGATTTTCATCAATACCCTCGGAATCATGGAAAACAGAGGGAAGATGTATGCCAGCCTGAACCTCCAGGATATTGACAGAGCGTCTAACGCCAGGCGGTTGTCCTTCCTTTAAAGGGATCAAAACCTCTCCACCTTGGCATTGAACCTTGAGATCCACCTCTGGCATACCCCACTTGAGGACAATCTGCTTGAATATCTCTGGATGTAAAGACCACTCCACCGACGAAAAACTGCGGCTCAGCCAATCTGCTATCATATTGAGGGAGCCTTGAATGTGGATCGCAGATAAGTGGGAAAGGTACAACTCTGCCTGATCCAGAATCACCCCGATCTCTGACAGGAGGGGAAGTGATCTCATGCTTCCCCGCTTGTTGATGTAAATAGTCTGACTGGACTTTCACCGCTTTGCCCCGGATCTGAGGGGCTAAGTGAAGGAGGGATAGCTCTCGCGGAGATTGATTGAAAGAAGCCACTCCTGAGTAAACCACGTCCCGTAAACTGGAGTGTCATCTAGGTGAGCACCCCAGCCTACTTGGGACGCATCTGTAGTCAATATGACCCAGGTTGGCTGGGTCATAGACTTCCATCTAAAAGATGGCACCACCATCTGAGGGAATACCAAGTTCGCCAAGACAGGGAGCACAGGGAGTTTAGCCCGGCAGGGCTGCCATTCCATTTAGAGAAGACCTCCGACTGTGAAGGGTGGATGTGCCATAGAGCACAAGGGACTGCTTCCGCAGACGCTGACATGAGCCCCAACATCTTCATGAGAGTCCGGATTGGGACTCGCCGGGGAACTGAAAGGAACTTGCCGTGTTCTGAACCCGGGATCTTATTTCTGGAGTCAACTGGAGCGACATCCAAGTGGAGTCGATTATGAAGCTTAGATATCTTACTGAAGTCGACGGGCTCAAGTTCGACTTCTGCCAGCTGATGATCCAACCTAGGCGGAACAGAAAGGAGATTGTTACCTGAAGAAGTTGGGTTAGGACCGCTAGAGCAGAGGCTTTCAAAAGCCAGTCGTCCAGATAAGGAATGATGGTCAGTCCTTGAAGTCTCAAAGCTGCCACCACAGAAACCACCACCTTGGTAAAAGTGTGAGGGACAGAAGAAATGCCAAAGGGAAGAGCAACAAACAGAAGATGCCTGATAACACAGGACACCTGGACCGCGATCCTGAGATACTTCCTGGAAGCAGGATGGATCGGGATGTGCAGATATGCATCCTTGAGGTCCAGGGTTGCCATCACGTCTCCAGGATTGAGGACGTGAACTACTGACCTGATGATTTCTATACAAAACTTTACCTTCCTTATAAACTGATTGAAATACCTCAGATCGATAATCATCCGGAGATCTCCTGAAGACTTCGGAACCAGAAAAACTGGTGAATAGATCCCTAGGCCCTGTTCCCCTGCCGAAACCTCCTCCAGAGCCGCCTTTCAAATGTAGTCCTGAATGTAGGCCTCCAGGATCGCCTGCCTGGCAGCTTGTAGAAGGTTGGTCTTGACAAACCTGTCCAGAGGAATAGAGGTGAGGTTGACTAAATAACCCTCAGAAATGATGTTCAGGACCCAGGGATCCGAGATCTCTCGGATCCACTCTTCTCAGAAGTGGGAGAGACGACCCCCGACGGGTACAAGAAGCATAGGAGTGGGGAAGCTTACTGGCAGGACAACAGGAGCAACGGGAATTAACCAAGAGGCCCATAGTCAGGAGGTGGATTTTCCATCTTTGTCTCCTCCACGAAAGCCCTTCGCTCTCCAGTCACTTCGAGACTTTGCTTGTTGGCAAGACCTACCACCGCGGTCTTGTCTGCCCTGCTCTAAAAAGGACTGCTGGGGAAGGCCCTTCACCTTCTTGTCTGAAAGGCCCTCCATGATCTTATCCAGCTCCGAACCGAACAAACGGTTGGGCTCGAATGGAAGGCAACATAAGCTGTATTTTGAGGAATTGTCAGCGATCCAAGGCTTAAGCCAAAAAAGGTCCGCCGACCCCAGGGCCATGGATTTGGCCGCTAGCTTCAACTGGAGCTGTGTGGTATCGCACAAGAAGTCCGTAGCCAGGTTGATGGTCTTGAAGGCAGCCAGTATGTCGTCCTGGGAAACCCTCTGGTTCACGTCAACTTGAATTTGATTCAGGCGAGATCGGAGGAACGCAGAGACCTCAGAAGCCGCTATGGCTGTGGAAGCGGGGCACTCTGCTCTCCTGTCAAGGGGGTCCAGCAGGTTAGACTCATCATCTGCAGGAACCAGAGTGCGCTTGGACAACTTGGCAATAGCCATGTCCACCTTGGCAATTGATCCCCATGAATCTACCGAGGGTTTAGCCATCGGGAACATGGATTTAAACTTCTTTGTAAAAACCGGACTCTTTCCAGGTTTTTTCCACTCTATAAACATGACAGAGAGGAGGGTCTCATCCACTTTGAATACATGAGGTGCCTGACTAGCGGGATCGGAAGGCTCCCCACGGTCAACATCATGATCCCATGACCTGATGGACTTGAGCAATTTCTGTGTCTTTTCAGGGGGGAAAAAACATGACGTCAGATCCTCCTTATCCGAGGAGGAAGAAACTGAGGAGACCAAGAAGGTCTCTCTACCATGAAGAGGTCTCCATAGGGGCCTGGACAGGCATAGGAAGCCTTTTCATCCAGCAGGCCTATGACTCCCTTAATAGAGCCATTGATACATATCCTGCAACTTAGGTTCATTAGAGGGCAGAACCCTCTAACGGCAGCTGTAACATCTGGAGTAGGGACAGCTGTCCTCCAGCAGAGCCCTGCAATGGTAGCAGGATAGATGCTTCCTCTTGGAATCCACTTTCCTGCCTTCCGAATCCCACGGAGAAGGCATCATCGTGGGAAAAAAGGGACAAATAAAACATTTGTAAACCACCTATCTCCGCAAGAAAGGTAGAAAAACAGACCAGAGGCAGCTGAGGACCAGGAGGAAAAAACACCACAAGTGGAACAACACCAACTTTAGGACTCTGGGAGCTAGCTGAAAAAGCATATGCAGCCAGAGACCGAACTGGAGCACACTGCTTCCATAAATAGGGGAAGGAAAGCCAATCAACCCTCCCCCCAGAGAAAAAATCTACGGATTTCATAAAAAATCCCTACAGAAGCAGAGGTCACTGTAAATCCTCCACAGGAAGAAGCATAAAAAAAAAATACTTAAAATTTCCGCTTGAAAATGCGAAAAAAATCGCATCTGCGAAAAAAAATCGCGTCTGAAAAAAATCCCATCCATGAAAAATTACGTCCGGAAGTGATGTAAAGGAGAATCCCCGCATCACTCCCGGAAGATGGCGGCGCCCAGGGACCGAGAATCCTGGACCGAGGACGTCGCTAAAATACCCCAGCCAGGCGCAACTGCACGGGGCCGGAAGCAGATAAGCTACCAGCCAAAATGACAACTACCTAAGAAAGGGCAATGCCGTTACCCAAACGAAAAAAGGCTCCCCGCACTTTCCATAAGAAAGGGGGGAATAAACCACCTAGTCCACCTGTCCAGGAGGACAGAAAAAAAACAGTGGGCCGGGGGTTGACCCCCTCCTTTTAAGGAGATACTTAATTGATAAATTGAGTTATTAGTCTTGGGCCCATTAAACATTCCTCCGGTCCTACCAGTCCACGGGGGGTGGTTAACCCCATCTGTGCTGCTGGTAGGACGTAAGGGAAACAAGGGTTAACAGCCAAACAAAATGCAATATTTATTGCCCTGATTCTGTAGCTTACAGAAACACCCCATATGTGGTCGTAAACTGCTGTATGGGCACACTGCTGGGCACAGAAGGAAAGAAATGACATATGGTTTTTGGAAGCAGATTTTGCTGGACTGTTTTTTTGACACAATATCCCATTTGAAGCTCCCCTGATGCACCCTTAGGGTAGAAAGTCCAAAAAAGTGACCCCATTCTGGAAACTACGTGATAATTTGGCAGTTTTGTTGGTACTATTTTAGGGTAGATATGATTTTGTGTTGCTCTATATTACACTTTTTTGTGAGGCAACGTAACAGAAAATAGCTGTTTTGGCACCATTTTCATTTTTTGTTATTTACAATGTTCATATGGCAGATTAGATCATGGGGTATTTTTATAGAGCAGGTTGTTACAGATGCAACAATACCAAATATGTGTACTTTTGGTTGTTTGTTTCAGTTTTAAATAATAAAGCATTTTTGAAAAAAATTATTTTTAGTGTCTCCACATTCTGAAAGCTGTAGTTTTTTCTTATTTTTTGGGCAACTGTCTTATGTAGAGGCTAACTTTTATTTGGTATGACGGTTTGATTGGTACTATTTTAGGGTGCATATGACTTTTTGATCGCTTGGTATTACACTTTTTGGGATGTAAAGTGACAAAAAATGCCATTTTTGACACACTTTTTATTTTATTTTTACTGTGTTCACCTGAGGTGTTAGGTCATGTGATATTTTTATACAGCAGGTTCTTACAGATGTGGCGATACATAATATGTAGACTTTTTTATTTATTTAAGTTTTACACAATAATATCATTTTTGTAACAAAAAATCATTTTAGTGACTCCATAGTCTGAGAGCTGTATTTATGAGATGAAGGTTTGATTGGAACTATTTTTGGGTGAATATAACTTTTTGATCGTTTGCTATTATACTTTTTGTGATATAAGGGGACAAAAAATTGCTTTTTTGACACCGTTTTGATTTTTTTTTTTACGGTGCTCATCTGAGGGGTTAGGTCATGTGACATTTTTATACAGCAGGTTCTTACGGACGTGGAGATACGTAATATGTAGACTTTTTTTTAGTTACTTAAATTTTATGCAATAACAGCATTTTTTAAACAAAAAAAATGATGTTTTAGTGTCTCCATATTCTGAGAGCCAAAGTTTTTTTTATTTTTTGGGCGATTGTCTTAGCTAGGGGCTCATTTTTGGAGGGATGAGGTGTCGGTTAGATTGGTACTATTTTGGGGGGCATATGCCTTTTTGATCGCTTGGTGTTGCACTTTTAGTGATATAACATGAGAAAAAAATGTTTTTTTTTAGCACAGTTTTAATTTTTTAAGGTGTTCACCTGAGGCGTTAGGTCATGTGATATTTTTATAGTGCAAGTCGTTACGGACGTGGCAATACCTAATATGTATACTTTTTTTATTTATTTAAGTTTTACACAATAATATCATTTTTGAAAAAAAATCATGTTTTAGCGTCTCCTTATTCTGAGAGTCATAGTTTTTTATGTTTTGGGCAATTGTCTTAGGTAAGGTATAATTTTTGCGGGATGAGATGTCAGTTTGATTGGCACTATTTTGGGGTGCATTTGACTTTTTGATCGCTTGCTATTACACTTTTTGTGATGTAATAAAAAATAGCTTTTTTGACACTGTTTTTATTTCATTTTTTTTACAGTGTTCACCTGAGGGGTTAAGTCATGTGGTATCTTTATAGAGCAGGTTTTTACAGATGTGGCAATACCTAATATGTATACTTTTTTTAATTATTTAAGTTTTTCACAATAATATCATTTTTTAAACAAAAAAAAATAATGTTTTAGTTTCTACATATTCTGAGAGCCATAGTTTTATTTTATGTTTTGGGTGATTGCCTTAGGTAGGGTATGATGTTTGCGGGATGAGATGACGGTTTGATTGAAACTATTTTGGGGTGCATATGACTTTTTGATCACTTGCTCTTACACTTTTTGTGATGTAATAAAAAATAGCTTTTTTGACACCGTTTTTATTTCATTTTTTTTACAGTGTTCACCTGAGGGGTTAAGTCATGTGGTATCTTTATAGAGCAGGTTATTACGGATGTGGCGATGCATAATTTGTATACTTTTTTTATTTACTTAAGTTTTACACAATAACAGCATTTCTGAGACCAAAAAAATGATGTTTTAGTGTCTCCATATACTGAGAGCCATAGTTTTTTTTTTTGGGCGGAGGGAGATTGTCTTAGATAGGGGCTAATTTTTTGAGGGATGAGGTGACGTTAGATTGGTACTATTTTGGGGGGCATAAGCCTTTTTGATTGCTTGGTGTTGCACTTTTATTTTTTTTTTATTTTTTTTACGGTGTTCATCTGACGGGTTAGGTCATATGAAATTTTTATAGAGCTGGTCGATGCGGACGCGGTGATACATAATATGTCTACTTTTCTTATTTTCCCTATTTTTTACAAATTTATTTTACTTTATTTTGGGAAAAGGACGCTTTTTTTTCTTGAAACTTTTAATTTTTTTAGTAAAACTTTACTTTTTCACTTTTTTTCACTTTATTTTTTGTCCCACTCTGAGACTTCAATTTTTGGCAGTCTGATCCCCTTTAGAATGCTTTACAATACTTCTGTATTGTAATGCATTCACTGTAAGTGTATTACTGAGTGTAGTAGACTTACAGCTTTCCTGCCTGTGAGATCCAGGGGGCTGGAACTTACAGGCTGTCACAAAAGGCAGCCACGATGCCTAAGGAAGGCATTGGGCTGCCTTCCCTGCCATCGGGTCCCCGTCACAGCAGTGCGGGGACCCGATGGCAGCTCCGATACCCGCAATGACATCGCACGTGCCGTGGTCAGCGCTGACAGCTGCACATCAAGGGTAATGCACTGGCATCTGTCATTTCACCGATGCCAGCGCATGAAGCAGGGGTACGGCTAGACCCCTGCCATAGATCGGACGGGCGCAACTCCTGCAGCCACCTGAATACTGTACCGTAAATGTATGGTGCTGGTCCTTAAGTCAAGGACATCTGCGCCGTACATGTACGGCGTGGGTCCTTAAGGGGTTAAAGAAACGATTGAGGATGACAGCCTTCAGCAGAGAGACCTGGAACAAATTCGGTATCCAGAGAGACGGGTAACTTCAATTTGTAGGACACATAATAATTGTCTCTAAAACCTCAAATGAACCAATAAAGCGTGGACCTAATTTGTAAGAGGGTACCTTAAGAAAGATGTATTTAGAAGACAGCCAGACCTTATCGCTTGGACAAAATTGAGGAGGACTCCTGCGCCTCCTATCTGCAAAGACCTTCATTCTTGCGGATGCTTCCTTCAAGGCAGTCTTAGTCTCCTTCCAAGTCTTTGAAAAATCTTCAGTGATCTTAACCGCAGAAAAACTTGAAGTGGGATATTGGGTTGCTGGCCATAAACAATGAAGACTTTGCCGACATTATTATTAAAGGAGAATTTCGCCCAGGGCAAGAGCTTGACTGGTCGTCATGATGGATATTAACAAAATAGCGCAGGAAATTTGTGAGGATCTAGTTGACCCGCTCCACTTGCCATTAGACTGAGGATGATATGCCAATTAGAAGCCCAGAGACACGTTCAATAGCCCTCCAGAACCTAGAAGCAAATTGAACACCTCTATCGGAGACAATAAGATGAGGAAAACCATGAGGATGGAAAATGTGCTGGATGAATCTTTTGGCCAGTTGAGGAGCTGAGGGAATACCTGAGGGACAAAATGCGCCATTTTGGGAAAGCGGTCCACAACTACCCAAATGACAGGATAGCCCGAAGAAACAGACAAATATGTGATAAAATCCAATGCTACTTGCTGCCAGGGAACCTCAGGAACAGGAAGAGGAAGCAGGAGACCAGCAGGGTGTTGTTTAGATGTCCTATTCTGTGCGCACACGAGACAAGTTGAGACAAAATCTTGAATATCCTTCCGCATGGATTGCCACAGGTACCGTTGAGTAATGAATTGGAAAGTCTTTTGCAGACCAGCATGACCGGCAACTTTCAAGAAGTGACCCCAGTGTAGGACCAGTCTTCTGAGAGACTCAGCAACTAAAGTCTCTCAGATAACTTAAAGGGTTTCTGTCACCAGATTTAACCCTATGAAGTAAGCTGACATTAGCGATGTGCTAATGTCAGCTAAACCTAACTAGCCTATTCTTACTTTTCTCAGTGCCTGCATTAACCTTAAAAATTGAACTTTTATAATATGCTAATGAGACTCTAGGAGCAGGGGGGGGCGTTGTTCCTGCTCCTAGAGCCTCCATTCTCCCACCTTGGTCTCCTCCCTCCAGGTCTTGATTGACAGGGCCAGGCAGCTCTTGCGTCTGTCTGCCAGCCCTGTGCTCGGATGAAATCTCGCGCCGTTCTGAACTCAGCGCAGGCGCGGTGAGGGAAAGATGCTCGTCGTCTGCGCTGAGTTCGTAACGGCGCGAGACTACATCCGAGCACAGGGCTGGCAGACAGACACAAGCACTGCCTGGCCCTGTCAATCAAGACTTGGAGGGAAGAGACCAAGGTGGGAGAACGGAGGCTCTAGGAGCAGGAACAACAGCCCCCCCTGCTCATAGAGCCTCATTAGCATATTATAAAAGTTCGATTTTTAGGTTGATGCAGGCACTGAGAAAAGTAAGAATAGGCTAGTTAGGTTTAGCTGGCATTAGCACATCGCTAATGTCAGCTAACTTCATAGGGTTAAATCTGGTGACAGAAACCCTCTAACAGGGCAGACCACAATCTGAGCCGAATCAATGATGTGTTGAGGTTCCTGCTCCTGATCCGTAGAATCAAAAGACCTGGACAGAACATCTGTTTTGATGTTTTTATCTGCCCCACAGAAGTGGAGAATGAAATTGAAGTGGGCAAAGAACAAGGACCTATCTTGACAAGGATTAAGTCTTTGTGCAAAATGCAGATAGGTAAGTTTCTTGTGGACGGTATAGATCAACACAGGATGAGCTGCTCCCTCCAAAAGATAATGCCATTCCTCCAGTGCCATCTTGATGGCCAACAACTCTCTGTCTCCAATCGAGTAGCTGTGCTCAGGAGCAGAGAAGGCCCTGGAGAAGAAGCCATAGGTTGTCATCTTGCCAGAGGAAGATCTTTGTGAAAGCACCGCCCCAGTTCCAATAAACAATGCATCTACCTCAAGAAAAAATTGCTTAGTAGCATCAGGACCATGGAGCACAGGGGCCGAAAAGAAGGCCTTTTTCAGAGCTTGAAAGGCTGATTTAGTCTCAGCTGTGCAATTCTTGGGGTTCGCTCCTTTGCGGGTGAAGGCTGAGATGGGAGCTATCAAGGACGAGAAATGAGGCACAAACTGGTGGTAATAGTTGGCAAACCCCAGGAAACGCTGGATTGCATTCAAAGGATGAGAACACTTTAAAATCTCTGAAAACTTCTCAGGTTTCATGTGTAGACCAGTATGGGATATTATGTACCCCAGAAAAGGAAGGGAGGACCGTTCAAAAGTATATTTTTTGAACTTGGCATACAGATCATTCTCTTTTAATCTTTGAAAGACCTGATGTACCTGTCTCCAGCGGGAGCCAAATCTGGAGAGAAAACAAGAATGTCATCAAGGTACACTACAACGCAGGAATAGAGCAAGTCTCTGAATATGTCATTCTATAACTCTTGGAAGACTGCTGGAGCATTGCTTAGCCAAGGGCATCACATACTCGTCGTGACCATCTTGGGTGTTAAAATTGGTTTTCCACTCATTTCCTTGATGGATCCTGATTAGAGATGAGCGAACTTTAAAAAAAAGTTCGGCGTTCGGCGTTTGGGTTGTGGTAACTCGCGCATCCTGTTATGGATTCCACTATCGCAGCATATGGAATCCATAAGGGGCGGCTTCCACCAACCCGAACTGTTGAACAGCCAAAGGACCTGGGGTGACGTCACCGTCATGTGATCAGTGCAGGGGGCGTGACTCAGCACTGGATTTGATCCCGTGCTGAGCCACGCCCCCTGCACTGATCACATGACGGTGACGTCACCCCAGGTCCTTCGGCTGTTCAACAGTTCGGGTTGGTGGAAGCCGCCCCTTATGGATTCCATATGCCGCGATAGTGGAATCCATAACGGGATGCGCGAGTTACCACAACCCGAACGCCGAACTTTTTTTTAAAGTTCGCTCATCTCTAATCCTGATCAAGTTATAGGCCCAACATAGGTCTAACTTGGAGAAGATCTTTGCTCCCCTGAGGCAGTCAAACAACTCGGGAATCAGAGGAAGAGGCTATATGTACTGTATGGTAATCTTGTTGAGCCCCCTATAATCGATGCATGGATGTAGGGTGCCATCTTTTTTCTTCACAAAGAAGAACCCTGCATCACCTGGAGACACAAAAAGATTTGCGGATGAATCCTCTGTGAAGATTTTCCTTGATATTCCCAGACATGGCCTGAGTCTCCGCTAGTGACATGGGATAGATGCGTCCACGTGGAGTCGAAGAACCAGGAACCAAATTAATTGGTCAGTCATAGGGCCTGTGTGGTCATAACATCTCAGCCTTTTGTTTTGTCGAAGACATCTGTGTAGGCATGATATGCTGCAGGCAGACCCTGGAGATTTGGTGGTACCTGTGGTGAAGGAGCCAGCTGAACAGAAAAAATACATCTCCCTAGGCAGGACTGCTCCCAACAAAGCACCTCTCCGTGTCTCCAGTCAAGAACAGGTTCATGAGTATGAAGCCATGGAAGTCCCAGTAGCAGAGGATGGGACAAACTTGAGAGAATCAGAAACAATATCTCTTCAGTGTAAGGAGCTCCCACCTGTAGTTTTACAGGTTCTAAAATAAACTGTATGGACCCAGATAGAGCCCTTCCATGGATGGATGATACTGTCAGATGACTCTGCAGTAGCGTTGAGCAAACCCGAACTGCAGAGTTCGGATTTGTACCAAACTTTGCGAGTTCAGGTACCGATACCCGAACCCAGACTTTTTCACTGAAGTACGGGTCCGGTGTTAGGGTGATTTTATTATTTTCTGTTATAAGGTTTTTCTATCTTCATTCAGCAGGACCTGTGGTGACGTCACTGCGCTCACTACGTGGTGAGCATGATGATGTCATTGAAGGTCCTTTTGCAGGTCCTGCATAAAGAAGATACTAGAGGATACCGGCTACGTGATCAAGTGGATGAGGTGGGATTTTTTTTATTTTTTACCCCTCAATGCAGATTTTATTTAGCATTCTGTCTTAAGAATGCAATTATTTTCCATTATAACCATGTTATAACGGAAAATAATAAAGTGAAGTTCGGGTCCTCATTGACTTTAATGGGGTCCCGGTTCGGGGTTAAGTTCAGGTTAAGCTTTGACCTGAAGTTTGTCCGAACTCGGCGAACCTGAACTTCATGGTGTTCGCTCAACACTACTGTGTAGGTATCGATCAGGAATCTGATAATGATCCACTAGGCCTTGTTGCAGGAAGTTCCCTGCTGCTCTGGAATCCAAAAGCACCCTCTCTGTGAATCGAACATCTTGCAACGACAAGGTTACCAGCAGAGTCAGAGGGGGAGAGGAATTGTTTTCACCTAGGGTCGCCTCCCCAACAGACCCTAGGCTCGGGAGTTTCCCAGCTTCCGAGGACAGGAACTGCCACAGTAGAAGCAGACTCTACTAGTACAATGACGGTCATGTTACTGTTCAGCTAGCCCAAACTGGTCAACCTGCATGGGTTCAGGAGCAGCAGCAGAGTTGGAAGACTGAGAGACAGAATACCGCTGGAACGATGGGGGCTGAGCTGCCCCACGTGAACGATGAATGTGAAGTCTCTGGCCCAGGAAATCTGTGAGAAGTCTGCTGCACTCACAGGAGCACAGCTGCCTTCTCAAACAGCTGATCAGAAGGGGTCCTGTATGTTGGACTGCCAACGATCAGATACTGATGACCTGTCCAGATGAGAAGTCATCAGTATTTAAGTCTCGGAAAAACCCTTTAACACCCTCCACCATTTTTGTAGCCCATCTCTGCATCTGTTCCTTTTTATCTATGTATTTTTGAAGGTATGGTCTCCAGAACTGGATGAAGTATTCCAGAATCCAGAAGTGGTCTATTCCAGTTCCGGCCACTAGATGGCAGCACTGAACTGAGATATAGTGATTTCTATACAGACTAAGGGCTCATTCAGATGGCCCTATGCTGTCTGCAAAAATGCGGATCCGTTTTTCTGCGGAAAGTTCAGCATGTCCGCAAAAAAAACGTATTGCATTCCGTTTTTTGCTGATCTATAGACTTCAATAAGGCCATGTCCTGATTTTCACTGATAAGTATAGGACATGTTTCATTTTTTTTGCTGAGCCATGCAAGTGAATGGGACAGCATCTAATCCGCAAAAAAACGGATTCGCATTTTTGCGGACAGCATGCGGCCATCTGAATGAACTCTAATGAAGGATTTTACATCTGATGATTGTAAGTTCTGGTCCACTTGGGGGACTTAACAAAAAGTAAAAAAAAAAAAATAAGTTATTAACTTATAAAAAAAAATTAAATCACCCCATTCCTCAAAATAAAAAGAAACATCATCACTTTTTCATCACTTTATTTCCCAAGAAAATTGAATAAAAAGTGATCAAATGATAACACCCCAAAATGGTATTGTCAACACGTCACACAAAAAATGATCCCACACACATCTCCGTAGACATACCTATAAAAAAGTTATGAGGGTCAGAATATCGCAATGAAAGAAGTGAGTCCCAATGAGGCTTAGCTTGCTGCAGTGAGCAGGCCTATAGACGTCCTGAGCGGGGGTGCTGTTAGGGTTGCAACTAGAGATGATCAAATATGTCGCTGAATTTCCTGGCTCCAGACAGGCTTTATGGTGGTATAGAACACTGTGCCTTGCAGTAACACGCGTAGGGAGTCTGCTGTGGTAGTGAAACAATACTGTGAGTCAGAATGACATGGAGATGACAGGCGTAGCTCTTAGAATCACGGCACACTTCACTTATTTGGGCAGTTACGGGGCCAAAACTGACTAAATAACTTGTGTGAACTCAGCCTTACAGGTTGATGTTAGCTCCAAGAAGAAGCGCACTCCTTTTACACCGTCAACATAGATGTCTACAGAACATGTTCTATTAAACGCTTATACAAGTAGAGCCCCCTCCCCCCCCGACAGAGTGGAGAGGGTGTCAGCAGTAAGTTTGTGTTGACGTCGCTGATTATATTGCCCTTCCTCTGATCCGTCAGAACAATAACCCAAAAAAAACGGATCCTGTCTGTGGAGCATCTAACTTCACTCGGTTAGCATTTGGTCAGTAATCCATCAGTATTGCTAAAGCAAAAAAAAAAAACAGTAGTGGATCCAAAACAGAGATGACATGTGAATGGAATATTTGCATGCCTTTTGTGTTTTGTACCCACTATTGCTTTTTGCTACCAAATCAGAAGCCAATTCAGATTCAAAATAGGGACCATGTCATGCAGGCCTTTCAGCTGTTACATAGACAGGATCCGTTGTGCGTCTCATTTTTCTTTCCTTCTGACAGATCACAAGAAGCGTCAAATAAATGATGATGTCAGCCAGGCCAAAAGGCAAACTAGTGGCCTGGTCATGAAGTGGGGAGGGTGGGAACAGCATGAGAAGTCCACAGAGTGGCCCTATGGTATAGTGGTGAGGTGGAAGCAGCAGAATCAGGAAGCCAGAGAGGGGCACAATAACAGAGTGTGGAGGTGGTGGCAGCAGCAGCATCAGTATGAGGCCACAGGGTGGCACAATGGCAGTGTGCAGGTGGCAGCAGCAGCATGAGGAGACCACAGAGTGGCACACTAATAGTGTGGAAGTGGAAGCAGCATCAGAAAGAGGCCACAGGGTGGCACAATGACAGAGTTAGGATGTGGCAACAGCAGCTGCATGAGGAGACCACAGAGTGGCACAATGACAGAGTGGAGCTGGCAGCAGCATCATCAGGAGGCCACAGAGTGGCACAATGACAGAGTGTAGAGGAGGCGGCAGCAGCAACAGGAGGAGGCCACAGGGTGGCACAATGACAGAATGTGGAGGTTGCAGCAGCATCAGGAGGAAGCCACAGGGTGGAACAGCAACAGAGTGTGGAGGTGGCAGCAGCATCAGGGGACCACAGAGTGGCAAGGTGACATAGTATGGAGGTGGCAGCAGCATCAGGAGACCACAGAGTGGCAAGTTGACGTAATATGGAGGTGGGAGTAGCATCAGGAGACAACAGAGTGACCTGGTGTCAGAATGGGGAGGTGGGTGGCAATATCAGTACCAGCTGAAGATGGTGGTGAAAGAAGGAGCACTTTCCATCAGATGTGTGGCACCAGGCAGGTGGCAGCATAAGAATAGTAGCTGAGGCAGGTAGCCAGAAGAAACCGGTCTCTTTTCTCAAAGTGTTTGTGTGGCACCATGGATGATCTAGTCTGATGCATCAGACATTGGTGGGTGGAAATCCTGGCTGATCCACACCTGAATCATCTTGACAAAGGTCAGTCTCTCCACATTTTGGGTTGGAGAGGCGAGTTCTTCTTGGGGTAACTATGGCCCCGGCGAACTAAACACTCGCTCTGAAGCCACTCTTCTAGCCAGGCAGGACTGCTTCTGCTCCAATGTCCTCCTCCTCCTGTTCAGCCCCCACAAGGCTCATGTAGCCATGAGATCTAGAAGCCACGTCTCCAGTCCCCTGACCAGCCAGATTTACCAGCATCTGTTCCAGGACATGAAGCAGTGGAATGACATAGTTCACTCTGTAGTTGTCACGACTGCTATCCCAGCAGCAGTCGTGTCGCACCAGATGGAGGGGGACCCTTATCTACGGATGGGAAATAGAACGGCCACCCCTGACTAACCCTAAGCTGGCACCTGTCTGCCCTGATACCCTAGATGGGGTATGAACCTGTACGGCGAGCAGGATGCCTAAACCCTGAGTCACCCTAAGAAGACTAGACTGGGGAAAGGCAGATGGGAGCACTAGTCACCATCACTCATGTCTAGGAGAACAACAGGGGAAGACAGCAACAAACAAACAATCTCCAGCAGAGATAGACTTATCCAGTCACGAGCAGAGAAGATGATCCCAATAACGACAGTCCACGCCAGACAAGAGCTCCACAGCAATACCGTCAAACGATCTCCTTCAAAGGTCAGAATAGCACTGGAAGTAAGGACTATATCTGGCAATGACTGCAAGTGAAACTGAAACTGATATAGTAGCTGGGAGTGGCAGACAGGACTCATCTGAGAAGGATGCCTACAAACTCCCAGTCAGGACAAAAAGGTTCCCAAGGCAAAACCCGGATGACATACCCTGAACAACGGAGCAAACTCACAAGCTATCGCGAGTAGCAAGTCGCTGCGACTTTCTCCTCCCAGACCTGTCTGGATCAGTCACAGTCGTGACAGTAGTCCTGGCAACTGACAAGTAACATGGCCTCCTCAAAGAGCCTGAGCAAACAGCAGATGTCACGTATGAGCTGCCACTGGCTGACATAAAAGTTACACAGGGGAGTTCACCTGTCCACTTGGATCATCGTTTATGGCCTTTCTCTGTTCATATAGTCGGTCCAAAATATGGAGGGTGGAATTCTAACGGGTGGAAACGTCGCATATGAGCCTTTGTTGGGCGGTGCCGTTCTTCCACTGCAGCTCAAGGATGGTGTGCTTTGCTGTGTATGAGTAGCTGAAGTGCATGCAAAGTTTCCTGGCCATTTTTGGGATTTCTTTCAGATGGGTTGAAGACTTCAGGAACCTCTTGACAACCAGATTGAACATGTGTGCCATGCAGGGCGCATGGCTCAGCCCTCCTTGACGCAGCACCGACACCATGCTCTTCCCGTTGTCAGTCACCATGGTTCCGATTTTAAGTTGTCATGGAGAAAGCCAGGATTCGATTTCTTGATGAAGGATACGGACTAGTTCCTTCCCTGACTCTGTTAACCCTGGAAAATGAGGTGTAGAACAGCATGACACTGCCGTGCCCTGCACATGTGGTATGCTGAAAAAACCACAGTGAATTGTCCCTGCAGTGGAGGCTGGGGACAAGGTGGTGGATGAGGAGGCAGAGGTGGACATTGTCGCAGGACCAACGGCGTGAGAATGTGGAGGCGTAAGGCAATGTTGCCTGGCCAAGCTGCTGGTTTAGCTGGGCAGGAACCACATTTACCCAGTGGGCCGAAAAGGATATACTGTATATTGTGCTCGAACATAGTTACAGCTCCACACTTTGGCAGACACCTACAGCCTCAAGGACTGGCCCACCTGTTCTTCATATTTGTGCAGGGTTGGTACTTCCTTTTTTTGACAAATAAATGATGGCTTGGGACTCTCCAACTCGGCTCAGCACAAGCCATCAGTTCTCTGAAAGGTGCAGAGTCCACCACTTGGAAAGGGAAGGCCTGCAGCACCAGAAACTTGGCCAGGAGCACTTTCAGCTTCTGTGCCGTTGGATGGGTGCACACATACTGTTGTTTCTTGGCAATCGCTTCGGTGATGGATTGCTGATGGAATGACTGACGAGGAGTAGGAGGGGGAGGAAAAGGAGCATCAGGAGTGGTATATGATGGGACGGACAGACAGCTCTCTTCGGCTGAGGTGGTGGAGCCTCGAATGCCTGAAATCAGGTGCGTGTCACTATGTGATGCAGCGGTTGCTGCGGCAGGCTGGACCACCACTTCGGAGCCACAAACTTCCCAGGCCACTTACATAAACATATTTTCTAGTAATACAACCTAGTAATACACCCTGTTAATGGCTGGATCACACAGTACTTGCACCCCAATAAAAAGAACGGTTTGCTGGAATTACAGAGGTATCATCTATTGCAAACCTGAAAGAAGCAGCAGTATAATGGCAATTTGGATCCTTAGTGAGTGCAGCAAGGTGTAATAGGATTGTTCCTATTACCCAGGCTGTAACAGTAAGCCGCGCATGAGGGTGAGGGTGCTGCTGGGGTGTCATGAAACTGTCCCAGGCTTTAGAGAGTGTTGCCCTGCCTCTGTTGGAACTGCTGTGTGTTCCCCTTGTCTCTCCTCCTCGGTTGCCGAAGGAACTACGGACTCTGCTGCCAGCATTGTCAAATTTTTCAATAAGGACCTTCTTTATTGCACCGTTTCACTCATCCTCTCCACCAGAGGAATGAGAGATGAGAAGTTCTCTTTGTAGCGGGGGTCGAGAAGGGTGAACACCCATTTATCCGTGTTGTCTAAAATGTGTATAACACATGGGTTGCGGGAAAGACAGCCTAACATGAAGTCAGAACAGGCAAGAGTTTGCTGTCGCCATCAGGAGGATGACTCTCAATCTCCTCATCCTCTTA
Source organism: Bufotes viridis (assembly GCA_033119425.1). Classification (NCBI taxonomy): domain Eukaryota; kingdom Metazoa; phylum Chordata; class Amphibia; order Anura; family Bufonidae; genus Bufotes; species Bufotes viridis. The sequence continues at coordinate 14,973,539 of CM065592.1, read as the reverse complement.
TTCCTCTTCTGCCCACCCATGCTTAACAGATGGAATGAAACTTCCATGGGTACTACCCTCTGTAGCGGAGGCAACCATGTCCTGCTCCTCCTCCTCCTCATAGTCCAATTAGCGCTGAGAAGACCAACAGAGGGTGGTCTGGCTATCACCCTGTGTAATGTCTTCCCCCAGTACCACCTCTTCCACATGCAAAGCGTCGTCCTTAATTGTGATCAGCGAGCGTTTGAGTAGACACAGAAGTGGGATGGTTACGCTGATAATAGCGTTATCGCCGCCCACTATCTTTTTTGATTCCTCAAAGTTTCTTAAAACCTCACAGAGGTCAGGCATCCATGCACACTCCTTGCTTGTAAATAGTGATGAGCGGGAGGTGCCATATTCGATTTTGACCAAATTTCGTCGAAATCGAAATTTTCATCATTATTCTAGTTATCACAATTAATATTCAATTCAAATAATCGCATATTGCGATTTTAACTTAAGGCAACTTTCCTATGGGTTTGATATCTAGAATTAGCGAAGATGACGAATATGACGAATATATTCATCATATTCCTCAAAACGAAGATAACGAAAAATTCTCCATCTTAGTTTTAGCTCCATATCTGTCAACTTCGCTAATTCTAGCAATCAAATAGGAAAATTTACTAGAGACAGCTAAGTTCGCTATGCGATAATATTACTTTTTTTTTTAAATAAATAGAATAATTATAATAATTATCAAGTATTATAAGTTGAAATCGCAAAGCGATTACTTCAAGTTATATTAATCGCATTGCGATTTCAACTTAGAGCTGTGTTTCTAATGGGTAAGCTTGCTAGAATTAACAAAGTTAACAAATATGAAATATAGCAGTGCTAAGTTTGAAATCGCAATGCGATTAATATAACTTGAAGTAAACGCATTGCGATTTCAACTTAGCACTGCTATATTCCATATTCGTTAACTTTGTTAATTCTAGCAAGCTGATCCATTAGAAACCCAGCTCTAAGCTGAAATTGCAATGCGATTAATTCAAGTTATATTAATCGCATTGCGATTTCAACCTAATTCTCACATCCGACAGTACATTCTAGTATGGAGGCGTTCCCATGGTGATGGGGACACTCCATGAGCATGTAAGTCGGCAGAAGCGGCAACGGACACTGACTGGAGCAGCCAGGAAGCCAGGAATCCGCAGGACAGTTAAGAACTATATATACTGGAGAGTGAATCTGGATCGCACATCCTCAACACTATGCTTTTGATATAATGACTGTGTCAGCATAATTACGTGGCATATCCGCCCAATTTGTAATACATTGTATGCTGTGCATAAGAGGCATTAGTATACAGTTTGATCAAAGAGCATAGGCCCACTAACCGCGACAAGGTTGCCTCTACAAGTGGGAAACTACTCTAACCTATAAATGGCGCAGCAGTGCGCGGCGACCACCGGCGCCCCAGCACCGCACCAGCAGCAGAGAGCGGGACCCAGGAGCCACACAGCAACCCCACTGTGCAGCAAAGCCTCCTTGGCTCTGGGACCCACCGCCCCACCAGCACAGCACTGAGGCAGCAATGGCAGATACGCAGTACTGCACCATGTGAACGAGTGCAAAGAGCTCACCCAGTCACGACTCTCAGGAAATGCATCTGAGGGATAGTAGGAGTTTATAAACCCCTTGCAGCTAAGGCTAATTAAAAACACCTAGTCCAAATGGGGAGTGGAAATCCTGATGGAAGTAGGGCCCGCAATCCTTGGCGTCGGTAGCACCTGTGCCATCCCAGGGTACGAATCACTCTCGGCCTCCACAAAGTTCACCCAGTGTGCTGTCAGGGAAATGTAGCATCCCTGGCCGAATGCACTTGTCCATATGTCCGTGGACCTTCCCAGTAACTGCATTGGTCAGGGCACATGTGATGTTACGTGACACATGTTGGTCTAAGGCTGGCACGGAACACCTTGAAAAATAGGTGTGGCTGGGGACTGCGTGACGCGGGACAGCTGTCGATATCAGGCTGCCGAAGGCCCCAGTGTCCACAAGTCCAGGGCCAGTAATTTGGAAAGCTGCACATTTAGTGTTATGGCCTGTGGGTGGGTGGCTGGGTATTTGTTCTTGCGTTCAAAGCCCTGGGGTAAGGACATTTGGATGTTGCGCTGGGAGACGGAAGTGGAGGTGGACGCTGATGGTGATTTTGAAGGTCCAGGTGCAGGGCGGTAGGCATCTGGGCCTGCGCCTTTGACAGGAGATTGGCCAGCACGTACCATAGGGGAAGAGGAGGTTGTGGTGGGACCCTCAACTGCAGATTGTGGACCCAGGCGTTCGTCCCATTTATTACAGTGCTTGGATGCCATGTGGCGGATCATGCTGGTGGTGGTGAGGTTGCTAGTTTTCACGCTCCAGGTTGCAAACTACTATTCTGTTGTCGTCCGCACTTTCCTCAAAAAAGCGCCATACTGCAGAACACCTACCCCTTGGCAAGGGAGATTTCCGCAAGGGGGTGCTCCGTGGAACAGTTGCGTGCCTATTTGTTGTGGGCCACCTTTTCCATTTTGCCTCCACTGCCTCTTCCAGCCTGTCGCGTTGATGCAGATCCATTCCCCTCTGTACTACTGTCTTTGCTCGGCTTTCCACCTTCCCAGGTTGGGTCAGTGACTTCAACGTCCACCACCTCTTCTTCCACTTCTTCAATCTGCTCATCGTGCTGACTTGTTGACCTAACCACAACCTCAGTGATTGACAACTGTGTCTCATCCTCTTCATCAACCTCTTGAGACAGTAATTGCCGTTGACTTATCGGCAACTGTGTCTCATCATCATCCACCTCATTAAACAGTAATTGCCGTTCCCCACAGTCATCTTCTTATGACTGTGGATGCTCAAGAGGTTGGGAATTAGGTCACAAGATTTGTCCCTCTTCAAGCGTGCTTGGTGAGAGGGCCAAATGAAGGAATGGTGATGAAAAGAGGTCCTCAGAATATCCAAGTGTGGGATCACTTGTTTGCCCAGACTCTCCATGGTGGGAGGATCAGTGTGAGGATTGTGTTGACCAGACTCCCGGCTACTGAGACTGGAATTGGTGGAAGACAGGGTGGTGCTTATCCAACCGGAAGCATTATCTGCTGCAATCCAACCGACCTTCTGGTCGCACTGGTCTGACTTCAAGAGTGGTATCCTGTGCCACTCTGCAAACTGGGACATGAAGCTGGGTATCGTGGATGATTGTGTTTCTTGTTCTTTCCAGCAGGCACAGTTTCAACGCGCCCAGGGCCCTCTGCATGCACCATAACCATCATGGCCACTTCCCCGTTCCTTACTGCTTGCCTTCTTCATTTCAAATGTTATATATGCTTGAAAGTATGTCACACGTACGTAGTTTAAAAAGGTATTTGGGATGTGGAAACATTACACAGGAGATATCCCACAGATAATCTCAATGTCACAGGTATTTGGGATGAGGAAACGTTAAAAAGGAGAGGACCCACAGGTAATGTCACTGTCTGCAGAGTCTATGGAAAAAGTACACTGCATGTCACGGATAAAAAATGTATGCGCACATGTACAAAGGTACACTGGAGATGTTGCACTGGAAATGTCACTGTCAGAAGCGGGCACCTTCTATTGAAAAAGTACACTGTATGCAACAAACAAACCCCGTCAGGCTTAAGCCATGTTCTGAAAATACACTTGCTGCACGGTAGACGAGCACCTCCAAGGCATAAAGTGCAAGCTCAGGCCATGTGCCCAATTTGGAGACCCAGAAGTTAAATGGGGCAGACCCATCAGTCAGTGCGTGCAGACATGTGGACATGTACTGTTTCACCATTTTGCTGAAATGGCTGCCTCCTGCTAATATGGTCCGTATCAGATGGTGGTGCTGGATATTGTGGTGTACAGACAAAGCTCTTCCACATTTCGGCCATGCTAATCCTCCCTACTGAGGTTCTGATGGTGCCCCTGCTGTGTTGGCGACTTCCTCCTCCTCCGTCTTTGTGCTTCCACTGAGCCCCCGCTGCCAGGTGTGAATGCCATCAGTAGCGCCTCTACCAGTGTTTGTACTTGTGCATCTTTCGATCACACTCCAGTGATGGAATTAAGGATGGCTGTCATTAGTGAGAGGTGTATTGTCTGTGTCCTCTGTATCCCCCCAGCAACGCTCCAGTGATGCCCATGAGCTGATTTGGGTGCCACCCTCCTGTGAACAGGGACCCTCCTCCTCTTCATCATTTACATCCTCCTCATCCTCCAAAACTGTGCCCTGGCTGGACAGTTGGGTACCTGGCCGCTGTTGGTGCAGGAACCCACCCTCTGAGCCACCTGTAGACGACTGGCCTGATAACCGTGGGAATAATCTCTAATTCTCTGCCTCTTCCTCCTGTGCAACATCCTCATCCATCAGCGCCTGAAGCTTTTTTTAAAGGAGACATAGAAGTGGAATAGTAATGCTAATGGCAGCATCATAAATACTGATCATGTTGGTGAAGTACTCGAAACACACATCCTGCATGGAGTCCCATGGTGGTAAAATGGTGTTGTTCCGCAGAGCGACTCATCCATGTGTGCTGCAGCTGAAACTCCACTCAGGCAAGGGATGTGTGTCAAACCTGCTACGAGATATCACCCGTTGTCACACACCACCAGGCCGGGCTTAAGGCTCTCATCGGTCTTTTGTTCCTCGCCCGCGCACAGCTCCTGCGCAGTGTGGGGTCTTTCCCCCAAACATAGGAGTTTTAGAACAGCGTGCTGTTGCTTCCCCCGCCTCTGCTGTAGGAGGAGGAGGCAACAGGAGGCACCAAGAAATGTCCAGCAATCTTCGTGGCAGTAGGACATTTATTAAACCGCTTACTACCTCAGGCCTAGCCGCCACTATATTTATCCAGTGGGCAGTTAGGGAGATATGACGTCCCTGCCCATACTTACAGGGCCACGTGGCGGTGGTTATAAGGACCTTGCGACTGATGGCGTTGCATAGTGCACACCTGATTTTTTCGGCCACTTGTTCGTGCAGGGCAGGGATGGCCCATACTGATGAGCTGCAGGGACAATATTTGAATTTGTGATATTTCTTGATTGCGAAAATCGGCAATGTAATTTACGCGTATTGCACGCGCAATACAGGAGTGGGTCACTATAGCTACATTTTTCAAGCTGCTAGAAGTTTCCTGAGACTGGAGAAAATGGTTGGCACGGCAGAGCATTACATTAGCTTTATATTCAGATACATTGCTCTGATATATTCGCGATTGCGCAAATCAGCAATTAATTATGCGCATATTTTTGCGCAATATGTGCAATTTCACATTTTAGCAGCTCTGACTATATATTAGTGATTGGTGCACTAAGTATTGTTGTGAACTTGTGACATCACAGCACTATTTATGTAGCATGTATGTGTGGACAGAAGAACCTACACTACCTAACACCCTGCACTGGAACCTATCAGCTACACTATATCACTATCTAACCTACACTGACTATCTCCCACTAACTATCTGTATTATAGATATAAGATAACTAACTATCTAATGTAATGACTCAGCAAAGCACAGAGCACAGCAATGACTCTCTCAGAACTGAAAAAATAATCAAAAATACTGCAGAAAATGGCTGCTGGGGAGGTTCTTATATGGTAAGGGGTAGGCAAATTTCCTATTGGTTGCTAAGGATGTTACTAAGCTCAGACAAAGACATTGCAGCCTTCTCATTGGCCCACAAGCAAGAAGCGCTGCGTGACCCCCACCTCTTCCTCCGAACTACACATTCCACTCACACGACCTGGGTGCCATGTGAGGTCTATGACCTCATCATCCTCTACATCAATTTCCAGCCACTCCTCATACCTACCCTCCTGGCCGGTCTGCACACTGCAGAAAGCCGCAGCAGTTGACACTTGTGCTTCGTCATCATCAGAGACGTGCTGCGGTGGTCCTCCCATGTCCTCATCCTCAAACATAATTGGTTGGACATCAGTGCATCCAATCTCTGGTCACTTCTGGGGTAGGGCTAGGTGGATGGCCCACGAAAACCCTGTCAGCAGTGTCATCAAAAAGCATAAGTGACTGCTGCATGACTTGGGGCTCAGACTGCTTGGCTGATGTGCAAGGGGTTAAGGTGGAAAACGGTTGCCCGTAGGCCGCCGCTGCCAACTCTGCTCTTTCAGTAATGGCTGGCACTGTCAGCCACCCAATCTACTACTGCCTCTACTTGTTCTGGCCTCACCATTGTTAGAGTGGTATTCGGGCCTACAAACCAAAGAAGAACGTCCTGTCGTCTACATGCACCAGAGTAAGGTGTTTCATTTGGGCCCGTAGCTGGCACAGATCGACTACGTCCTCTACCTGCAGCAAGAGCTCCACCACCATCAACACCAGGAGCACCACGACCACAGCCTTGTCCCCTTTTTGATGCTTTTCTCATTTTGTTACAGTCACCCGCAAAATTGGCTAACAGATTAACAATTATATATCCGTGTCACAGATGCAAAAGAGATGTTTAGAACAAAAAAAAATTGTTATGTCTCGCCACCCCAATTAACAGGTTGATTATTATATTTTACTGTGACTGTGGCAAGTAAAGTTTTTTCTCACCACAAAAAATAGGTAGGTCTCACCGACCCAATTAAAAGGCTGATTAACTATTATATTTTCCTGTCACTGGTGCAAAAGCTTAGGATTGCACGGAGCAAAAATGCCAACAGGTCCCCCTCAGACTGAACACCACGATTAAGTATGGTATTTCTGTGTCACTGGTACAAAGGAGCTGTATTGCATCAACCAATAATGCCTACAGGTCACCAGAAAGCTTTTTAAAACTAATACAAGTCTAATACTCTCCCTTGACATGGACTTTGGCACCAAAATCCATTTTCGGATTTAGTACCCAGACACCCTAATGTCCGGTACGGTCCCGAACGTGGCGGTCCGAGTTTGCTTATCCCTATAAATGACTTTTGCCTCTTTCACACGAGCGTGACGGATTAGGTCCGGATGCGTTCAGGATGCGTTCAGTAAAACTCACACCATTTTGCAAGCAAGTTCAGTCAGTTTTGTCTGCAACTGCGTTCAGTTGTTCAGTTTTTTTCGCACAAGTGCAATGCGTTTTGAGGCGTTTTTCACGCGCGTGATAAAAAACGGAAGGTTTACAAACAACATCTCCTAGCAACCATCACTGAAAAACGCGTTGCATCTGAACCTGCTTGCGGATGCAATGCGTTTTTCACTGAAGACCCATTTACTTCTATGGGACCAGGGCTGCGTGAAAAACGCAGAATATAGAACATGCTGCGTTTTTTCACGCAACGCAGAACTGATGCGTGAAAAAAAAAGCTCATGTACACAGAACCATTGAAATGAATGGGTCAGGATTCAGTGCGGGTGCTATGCATTCATGTCACGCATTGCACCTGCACGGAAAACTTGCTTGTGTGAAAGTGGCCTTACCCTGGGTTCACACCTGAGCGTTTTACAGCGCGTTCAAACGCGCTGTAAAACACTCAACACATGAAAACCAATGCTTTCCTATGGCCCTGGTTCTCACTTGAGCGTTTTACAGCGCGTTTGAACGCGCTGTAAAACGCCCTACGCTCGAAAAAGTACTTGAGCTTCTTTGGGGCGTTTTGTCGCGCGTATTGTGATTGAGGCCACAGTGGTCAATCACATGAATGCGTGTATGATGCGCGTTCCCTATTTGCAAAAACGTGCTGTAATACGCGCGACAAAAACGCGCGTAAGACGCGCGTATCAGATACGCGCAAGTGTGAACCCAGCCTTAGAGACACAGTAAACTACAGTGCAGTCATTCATAGGTTACATGCTGGTGTAGTATTGCCAGGGGATATTTCGGTGAGAAAACAATTCCCAGCAGCCATTACAATCGTGTCCCTTTTCACAGTGGTTATAATAAATCTATCGGCTTCATGATTAATCTCAAGAGTTTCGTTTTCTGTGGGAATAGAACAGCTTATAAAGGCCGAGGAGAAAACAATAGGAGAAGGCAAAGCTCTGAAGACCGTCTGCACGTCGAGCGCTCAGGGTTTTATATTTGTCACAGTTGTATAGGTAGAGAAATGAAATCAGATGAAAGCAGAAATGTAATAATAATGCTGTTAATATGAATTTGCTTTACCTTCTATATCATTAATATACAGAGATCGTTCAAGATACAATGGCCACAGGGTACAACATTTTCAACTTGCATTGGTCTTTTCTGTGCCATTGTACAGATGTTGTTGGGCTAAAATTGCTGGCAAGAAAATTTTAACTAAATTTTCAATGTATTTCCATGGTTTTTGTCACGAGATAGCATGACATATGTTATCAGAGTCAATTTTAGCTCGGCTACATCTGTAAGTTGAAACTAGGCTCAAAATACAATGTTTCAGACTCAAATCCAACTAATCAACATGGTCCTCTAACCGGTAAAAGACCTTTATTGGTTATTTGGTAGCTCCTCTGTGCTACTTAATGTTCTTTGCCCCCAGCCTGTGCCAGGATGAGCTGCTTCTTTGGACATCAGTTGAGCGGCAACTCAACTTTGATCTTCGGGTTTATGTTCCGCATTTTTCACCCCATAAGACACACTTCCCCCCCCCCCCCAAAGTTGGGGAAAAATGCCACTGCGTCTTATGGGGCGAATACTAATGAGCGATTCCATTATGTAAGCGCTCATTAGTACCGGAGGACTGGGAAGCGGTGTAGGCTCTGTACTCACCGCTTCCTGGTCCTCGGCTGTTGGCTGTGCAGTGGCTGTGCACAGCATGAGGGCGCTCTGTGACCTCACGCTGTGCGCGCCGGTTAACAGCACAGCCGACAGCAGGATGAAGAGGATCGGGATGTAGGTGAGGAGCGACAGCATCTGGAGCACGAGAGTTAAGTTTTTTTATTTTGTGATCTGTACCTGGGGGCTGCTGTATTATGGCTGGGGGCTGAGTACATATGGCAGGGGGCTGATTATATGACTGGGGGCTGATTATATGACTGGGGGCTGATTACATATGGCAGAGGCTAATTACATATGGCTGGGGGCTGATTACATATGGTTGGGGGCTGATATGAGGCATGGGGGACTTATATGAGGCATGGGGATCTCATCTGAGGTCTGATTGGGGGTCTTCTTTATATTGGGCTCTGATCTGAGGTCTGATTGGGGGTCATTCACATTGGGGTCTGAGCTGAGGTCTGATCTGAGGTCTGATTAATATTGGGGGTCTGATTGCTGATCTGATCTGAGGTCTAATGAAAAATATTTTTTTCTTATTGTCCTCCTCTAAAACCTTATGGGCCAGTGCTTCTTATAGGGCGAAAAATACGGTATTTACTCTGCAAGACCCTGAATAAGCTCCTGTCCTCACCATAGAAAGTCATTTACAGCTTCCAGAATCTATTCCTGTTTTATTACTTAAGGACTTGCTTTATGTCTTGTTATCTGCTTATTTTTCTTACTTTTTATTATTCGGGAGGGCATTTTTAGGCTGTGGAACTAATTGCTGGTTTTCCATCGAGTTATGGACTGATTATTGTAACTTGAGGAACCATTGTACACATTATGTTGAAAAACAAGATTGTAGTTTAGCTTCATTTTGTAATCTACATAAAGAGAAAAACGGTGCCTTCCTTATCTTTACAGTCTTACGTTTCATTTAGTGTTGACCATATCAAAACATCCGAAGCAGGATTCGATCCGAAGTTTAGGAAAAAATTTACTTTGTGGTAACTAATCAATTTTTCCTAAAATGGTGGCCGAAAATAAAAAAATTATACTCACCTCATTCACTTGATCATGAAGAGGCCATCCACTCCCATCTTTATTGAAAAGAATCTGGCATGATTTCACAACATGATCACGCTCGCCATGCGCAGTGATGTCATCAGTGAGTCACTCGGCCAGCGTGATCACGTGGTGATGTCATCCCGCTTGTCGCAGGTACTTTGATTGTTTTTCTTCAATCAAGATGGGAACAGACGGTCTCTCCGTGATCAAATGGATGGGGTGAGTACAATTTTTTTTTTTTAAACCTGGCTTAACCCTTTGCGCACCTGAATGAGTCTTAGATGCTGCTATCAGCGTTGAACGCGGCATTTGAGAGGTTTAATGACGGGGCAGCGTGATCGCAATTCCTCATCAGTGTGCCTGCTCCATACACTGAAAAGCAATTTGTGGCAAAGTAATTTGTAATGAATCAAATTTCTTGACGAAGTTCAGCCAAGCTGCCGAATAGAATTTTTGAAAACTTCGCTCATCTCTAATTTCATTTTTATCCAAAGTTGCAATTCTGCAAGAGTTCAAAAGTACGTGTATTTCCTGCTCGTTCATTTTCTGTACAGAACTCACTTGAAGATGACTTCACCTGTAGGTATTTTGAGGTATTGTTCTTTATTTTTGCATTTTTTTCTGTAAATCACCTGCTCCAGTTGTTAGCGGAAGGTCTATAGTTAATATGAAATGCAGGAAACATGATTTTTTTCTTTTTTTGGCTACTGGAGTTTTTTTTTTGTTTATTAGGTGTTGCTTTTAGTATTTTTTGCTTCTTTTCGAAAACACAGCCTATTGTGGCCTGCTACTACTGGCCAGATGGCTGATGCAGACATTGCTGCTGCTTTTGCAACCTGTACCACAGCCACTCACATTCTTACGGGCGGATGACGTAACACAAGTTTTCCCCTTAATTTACCCCATCTATTGCCACTCTGTTTTTTACCAGACATATTATTTTTACCAGATACTAAAAGTTCAGTTTATTGTTGGATAGAGTCCACTGTAAGTGTGTTCTATAAACTATGACTCACAAAAAGAATTGGATTTGATGCTTTTTCAGGCACTTTCGCATCACCTTCTCTACAGTGCAAAAACACCACGAAAAAAGGCTAGTGGTAAGGCACTATTTCTGCAAAAACATCCTAAAAAGTCATAAAACACAGGTGGCCAAAAATATTATGCAATATTTTCTGGTTTTACAGCACACCCCACCAAAAAAAAAAATATATATATATATATATAGTGTAATTTGTGTGCATCATCCTTAGTGATTGATTTTCTGGGACGTTTAGACTTTATCAATTTTTTTTTAAATGGTGGAATAACAAACTGGTGTAAAGGAAAACCGTCTAAGTTGCCCATAGTCAGTTTTGACCTTTATTCTTACAAAAGAGCTCAGAAAAAAAAGCAGAATCTGATTGATTGCTCTGGGCAACACATTTAGTTTTGATAAATCTCCCCCAAAATTTGTATCCACAAATTCTTCTGATTTTGGTGGGATCTGGCAAAAGTTTCATGCTAGGGTCTTTCTCCTAGTCAAAAAGGTTTCTTACTTTGGTAAGAGAGAGAGATTGGATTTGTACCTGTCAGATCAAAAAGAGCTGCAGAACTGTGATTGCAGCTCTGGGCAAGATAAGTAATGTATTTACTAGTGTTGGGTGCGAATATTCGAATAGAGAATTTTAATCGCGAATATCACAACTTTGAGAATTCGCGAATATTTACAATATAGTGATATATATTCGTAATTTCGAATATTCTACATTTTCTTTTCATCAGTAACCTCCCTTTTTGCTTGTGGGCCAATGAGACGGCTACAATGTCTTTGTCTGAGCTTAACAACATCCATAGCAACCAATAGGAAAGTTGCCCACCCCTTACTATATAAGAACCTCCCCAGGAGCTATTTTCTACAGTTTATTACTGAGAGATTACTGAGAGAGTTCTGAGAGAGACAGCAGTGTCATTACTGTGCTCTGTGCTTTCCCGTGTCACATTATATTAGATAGTTAGTTAGCTTATATGTATAATACAGATAGTTAGTGGGAGATAGTCAGTGTAGGTTAGATAGTGATATAGTGTAGCTGATAGGTTCCAGTGCAGGGTGTTAGGTAGTGTGATAGCTTCTGCTGTCCACACATACATACATAGTGCTGTGATGTCACATTACATTAGTTAGTTAGTTAGTTATCTTATATATATAATACAGATAGTTAGTGGGAGATAGTCAGTGTAGGTTAGATAGTGATATAGTGTAGCTGATAGGTTCCAGTGCAGGGTGTTAGGTAGTGTGATAGCTTCTGCTGTCCACACATACATACATAGTGCTGTGATGTCACAAGTTCACAGCAATACTTAGTGCACCAATCACTAATATGTAGTCAGACCTGCTAAAATGTGAAGTTGCCGACATTGCTCCAAAATATGTGCATCATTATTGCCAATTTGCGCAATAGCGAATATATTAGAGCATTCTATCTGCATATAAAGCCATTGTAATGTTCTGCCGTGCCAACCATTTTCTCCAGTCTCAGTAAACTTCGAGCAGTTTTAAAAATGTAGCAATAGTGACCCACGCCTGTATTTCACGTGCATTACGTGAATATTACATTGCCGATTTTCACAATCAAGAAAATAATAACGAATTCACAAGTTCGCGAATATATGACGAATATTCTACCAAATATTCGCGAAATATCGCAAATTCGAATATTGCCCCTGCCGCTCATCACTAAGTATTTACAAAGTGACTGTATAAGTAATGTAGAACCATACAATACTCTTCAGTGGGGACTTTTGTATAGGAGACCCACAGAAAATCCCACAGCCTGGGCACTGCAGATCTTTTATTGTTCCATTGACTGTTGTTTTACTAAGCGTCCCAGGCACCGAACTTTGAACTGTGAAGATAATGTTCTTATAAAGTTCAGGAAGAAATAAATATTGGATCTATTAGCCAAAATCTGAAATGAGCAGAGAAGTCTAGGTTTATTACCATAAATATTAAATATTCTGCAGGCCCCACCAAATAAGCAAGATCTATCAACAAATCTAACTTTTAGCACAAAGGAACTCTCCAAGTAAAAGTAAAATACTGGAACTACAGATGAGCGAATTGCCTAAAATCTGATTCAGATCTGATTCGACCGGATCAAATGTCTGATTTGAATCACATCCGAATCAATTTAACCCAAATCAAAAGAGCCATAATTGCCTGGAAAAGTCTCTGTTTCTCTTCTCCAGAATTGATAATGGTCATGGTTTACTATAGTTTTAAACTTTTCTACAGATGTCACTAAATAAACAGGATCAGCCGAATCAAACTTTTAGCTTACACTTCGAGCAAAACTAAAATACAGCATTTTGCCTTACTGAAGGTTTGGTGGAGGAGTACAACTGAGTAAGTGAAAGATAGCATAGACAGAATTTGAGTACTATGCTCTTGAGCCCTGCCACAAACATAAAATGCAATAGTTATCACTTTTGTCATGTTAGTTTCAAGGATGATAGCTCCCCAGTGGCGTCCAGATCTTATTTTTGAGAACTAAAATAATGTTCTGATACTCTTGTACCAGTGACCCCTCTCTGTGTATTACAGGGTTACACAAGTCAAAATGAAAACGGTAATATAGAACTTGTAAACCAAACCTTGGTTGTAGAATTTGTTCTCACCAGTTATCCCAACAACCTCCAGATCAAAATATTTCAGTTCATTGTGTTTTTATCCATGTATATATTGAGCATACTGGGAAATGGTTTCATAATCTTCACTGTCATCGTCAGTCCTCAGCTGCACACCGCTATGTATTATTTCCTCTGTAATCTGTCTCTTATTGATTTGTGCTTTACATCGTGCACTATACCAAAACTTTTGTTTGTTATTTTTTCTAAAATTCAAAAGATTTCATACATTGGATGCATGATACAAATGTATCTTGGTCTGCTTCTAGGAGGCACCGAGTGCTTCTTATTGGCTGTGATGGCCTATGACCGGTATATCGCTATATGTCTTCCCTTATATTACACCACCATTATGAGTTGGAGGGTCTGTAGATACTGCACGGTTATAATTTTGTTAGGAAGCTTCATATTTTGTATTATCCCGAATATCCTGAAGCCTCTTGTATTCTGTAGAGGGAACAGGATGGATCATTTTGCTTGTGAGCTTTTAGGACTTCTGGAGCTGGCGTGTGGAGACATCGATGCTTACAGATTACTGATATTCATTTTCAGTATATTTCCTCTGTTCTGTCCTTTTGTTTTCATCCTGGTCTCCTATATTTGTATCATTATATCAATACTAAAAATCAAATCAGCAAACAGTAGGTTGCAAACTTTTTCTACCTGCACCTCCCACCTGACCGTGGTTTTTATGTTTTATGGGACAAGTATGAGCGTGTACATGGGACAAGGAATACGTTTTTCATCAAAATCGAAATAAATATCTCTCATTTATGGAGCTGTTACACCTGTCCTAAATCCAGTGATATATAGCCTGAGGAATAATGAAGTGAAAAGAGCATTTTCAAAAATACTGATGAAATATTCTGTATCACATTCAACATAATTCCTTTGTCGACAACCCCTGGAGTCAGGACAAAGCTATAAAGATGTGGTCATCCTAGAAGGACACACAATGAACTGCTGTAAGTATCTTTCATTATTCAAAAACTCTCCCGGTTGTGAGAAGTGGATGCTACAATTTGGTTTCCCAGATGTGGATAATTCCCTTGAAGAAATAGTTTATGTTATAAGTATAAAAAATATTATTTGTTATTTAAATTTATATAGAGGGAACATATCCAGCTGCACTGTACAGAGATTGTTGCCACCATATTGGTCCTGTTTTTCATTGGGGCTCACAATCTCAATTCCAAATGGACTTATGTTTTTTTTTTTGTTTGTTTTAGCGAGAAGGAGGAAACAAGGACTTGGAGAAAACAACACATAATTGGATAACATTTAGTGCAACTTGTCTTTTGTGTGTAACATAAGTAGTCTAGCCATCAAAGATGATCACAGTATCTATGTCTTGCATGTGAGTTCCAACACACGAGTGTTTGTGTTAAGTACTATCTACCAAAAGAACAATGTGCTGTTGAATATAAATATATGAAGAAACTGGCCAACCTTTTATCTCTATCACTTGGAAACTTTTTTTTTTTTAAACTGTTAAAGGGGTTTTCTGAATTTACATATTGTTGGACTATTTTCAGTATAGATCACCAATATGAGATTGACGGGGGTCTGACTCCCAACACCCCAGTTGATCAGCTGTTTGAAGAAGCCACATCACTCCAGTGAGCGCTGAGGCCTCCTCAAGGTGTTGTATAGACACTGTACTTCGTATTGTTGCTCGGCCCCATTCACTTGAATGGTCAATGTTCCATCACATGGCCTAAGCACTCACGTAGCACTGCAGCCTCTTCCTAAAATGTCAACAGAGGTCCAAGGAGTTAGACCCCCTCTGATCTCATATTAATAATTGTTACGGTATAACCCGGTATAGTGAGGGTTAATACCGTTCGGGCGATTCCCCTGGCGAAGAGCACAGCAACCCACAACCGCTGGAATCCACCGAACTGGAACCATACGAAGTCCTCCTCTCCTGGAACAGCCAAGAGAACGTTCTGACGTAGCAATTCCCCCCAAGTACGAGACGAGGCTCCGTATTAATGGTTAAACAGGAATTCTAACTTTATTGAGGGCTACCTGCCCGGTATTTATGCAGGTCTCCCACCTGGTGGACACTCCCCTAGGGGACCAGAAGGAAGACTGCGACACAGGGATACAGCAGCCAATCACACACAATGGGACAATACAGACACCCCCAGCATATCCCTCCCCTCTGCCTGTGATACAATTACCCTACACAGGTTAATGTAATCATCACAGGCAGGAGAATACACAATGTCTTCTGTCCTGGAGACAATCGAGGACTCATTCAATTATCTCTCAGGCCAAAGGGAAATCGCCAATACACACGTGGGGACAATAGGACAGACATCATTATTCAATATACCATGTCCCACCCTTTACAGTACACACAGACATTTAACATATCCCCAGATGGCTTGGATCTGAGCGCTCAATATATCCAAACAGCGCTCAGATGCCATAAACACAGTCAAATCGCCATGGGGTTTAAGTTTAGCGTGGGCTGATGAGAGGGCCCATAATCCTGGGGCAAGAGGCTGGCAATCTGTCCCCTCCAAAACTCAGTGGCGAGTTTGGTTTCGCCACAATAATATTTCCTGAAGGTAGACCATTAATATGTACAGTGCATTAAAATAGAAATTAGCAAACCTTTTGAGTTTCAGTTTAGTTCCGATTCCCCAAATCAATTTGTCTCAAATGGTGATGGGCGAGCACCAAAGTATTCGGGTGTTTGGGTGTTTGGCCCGAACACATAGCTATATTCGTGTGCTTGGCCGAGCACCCGAGTATAATGGAAGTCAATGGGAGACAACTGCTCTGAAGAGGGGAAGGTGCCTGGTCCATTGAAAAAGGTCTGAAAGTGACAGAAACACCACTGAAAAGGATCGGGAACAGCATGGGGACGATGCCTGGATGCATCTTGGACTCCCAGGTTGCTGCTGGGAACCAAGTTGTTTGAGTTGTACACCACTTTTACAGACTGACAAAAATAAGTACAAAACCCCCCAAAAAATCTATTTTACATTCTTTCCTGTATATTCAATTGTATATAAAGTGCAAGTCGTGCAAAAACTTAAAATTACAAGCAAGAGGCACTCTGAAACAGCCTATATATCACATAAAGGAGGGCCCCATTCACATTGTAGTACAATTGTTCAGGTAGTGGGACTTCTACACTCATAAAACCTATGCACTAAGTGAAAGGGCTGCCAAAAATTAAAAGGAACTGGCACTGCAATACACCCTTTATTACACATAAAGGAGGGCATTATACACAACCTTGAAAAATTTTGATTGGTGGCCTGCTGGTGACCCTCAAAAACATTTGGAGCAAGGGCCTGCTGGTGACCCTCTAAAACATTATGGGCGAGGGCCTGCGGCTGAGCTGACCCTCTAAAACATTAGGGCGAGGGGCGGCTGGTGAGCTGACCCTGTAAAACATTATGGTTGAGGGCCTGCTGGTGAGCTGAGACTGTGAAGGATCAAGAGTTTGGGAATCAGGGCACAATATCTCAAGTACCTCATCAAGAGTGCTTGGCGAGAGATCCAAACCAACGACTGGCGATGAAAAGAGGTCATGTAAATATCCAAGTGTGGGATCACTTGTTTGGCCAGACGCGACATGTTGGGAGGAAGGAAGATCAGAGTGAGGATTCGATTAACCAGACTCTTGGCTACAGAGACTGGACTTAGTGAAAGACTGGAAGCATTATCTTCAGCAATCCAACCGACCACCTGTTCGCACTGTTCCGACTTGGACAGTGTTGTCCTGCACCGCCTAGCTAAGTTGGACATAAAGCTGGGTACGGTGTTTTTTTTGTTTTTTTCTGGTGCACTGGCAGCAGGGCACAGTTTCATTGCGCCCAGGGCCCCGGAGTCGGCTTGCACCATCAGCATTACGCCCACTTCCCCATCCCTTAGTGCTCGCCTTCTTCATATTAATGGTTTTGCCTGTAGATGTGGTGCAGATTGTTTTACTGTCCGCTAAAGACACAGGGCCAGATTTATCATTACACTTACATCTTACTCCACTTTTACATCTGCCCAAAGTCACTTTTAGTTAGTCAGATTTATTAATGGTCCTTTAATACTGTGATAAATGTGGATTGACGGTAGCAGTTTATCCTTCAGTAAGCGGCTTTATAAAAGTCGCACGTCTTTACAAAAAAGTCGCATGTTCTATTAAAAAGTCGCATAAGATAAGCATGGTCACCCCTGGAGTGAAATTGCGCATTTTTTTGCGACTTTTTTGCGACTTTTTAAATGGTTGCAATAGTAAATCTGTCTAGAGATTCATTTACATAAGACAACACGCGCACTTTCACAAAACTGGAGAGCTTAGTGCAGAGCTTGAAAAAGTCGCAAAAAAATGCGCAATTTTACCGATTGTGCATTTTTTTGTGACTTTTTCACTCCATTAAAGTGAATTTAGCTAATGATAAATCTGGCCCACAGTTTTCTTATGCAGGACAGTATTGGTTACAGAACACCACAGATTGTGGACACTATACTAGGTCCAGATTAATGGAAGTAGTAATATACACACTGTTTTCAGATGCAGTTCGGTATTGGGTCCAAAAACCAACAGATTTTGGACACTATACTAGGCTAGAGATGGCCCGAACTATCCGCCGGCGAACAGTTCCCGGCGAACATAGCTTGTTCGCATTCGCCGCGGCGGGCGAACACATGCGATGTTTGGTCTGCCCACTATACATCATCATTGACCAAACTTTGATCATGTACCTCAAAGTCAGCAGACACAATCCAGCCAATCAGCAGCATACCCTCCCTCCCAGACCCTCCCATCTCCTGGACAGCATCCATTTTAGATTCATTCAGGAGCTGCAGTCTTAGTGAGAGGAGGGAGAGTGTAGCTGCTGCTGATTTAATAGGGAAATCGATAGCTGGGCTAGTGAATTCAGTGTCCACTCCAGTCCTGAAAGACTCATCTGATCTCTGCTGTAAGGACAGCGTCCTGACAGCACCCCAAAAAGCCCTTTTTAGGGCTGCAACATTATTCTGCTTTTTTTTTTTCTCCATATACATATTGCAGTTGCCTGGCCTGCCCGTGTGTGAGGAGCTGCAGGCCCACAGACTACATAGTGCCCACTGCCAGTGCCCACCCCTGTCATTCCGTGTGGCACAGGACTTTTAATTAAAAAAAGGCATTTAATTTTTACACTTTAGTGTAATTTCAGTTGCTTGCCTGCTAGTGTGTGTCAGGCCGACTTCCACTGACTGTATTATGCCCACTGCCAGTGCCCACCCCTGTCATCCCTTACGGCACAGGACTTTGAATCAAAAAAGGCATTTAATTTTTACACATTAGTGTAATTTCAGTTGCTTGCCTACTAGTGGGCGTCAGGCCGACTTCCACTGACTGAAGTGTGCCCACTGCCAGTGCCCACCCCTGTCATCCCGTGTGGCACAGGACTTTACATCAAAAAAAGGCATTTCATTTTTACACATTAGTGTAATTTCAGTTGCTTGCCTGCTAGTGTGTGTCAGGCCGACTTCCACTGACTGTAGTGTGCCCACTGCCAGTACCCACCACTGATGACGGGTGGCACAGTAGCTTGCCGATAAATAAGGCATTTCATTTTTACACATTAGTGTAATTTCAGTTGCTTACCTGCTGCCAGTGTGTGTCAGGCCCACTTCCACATACAGTAGTGTTCCCACTGCCAGTGCCAACCACTGATACCGGGTGGCACAGTAGCTTGCCGATAAATAAGGCATTTCATTTTTAGACATTAGTCTAATTTCAGCTGCTTGCCTGCTGCCAGTGTGTGTCAGGCCCTCTTCCACAGACTGTAGTGTGTCCACTGCCAGTGCCCACCCCTGTCATCCCCTGTGGCACAGGACTTTGCATCAAAAAAAGGCATTTCATTTTTACACATTAGTGTAATTTCAGTTGCTTGCCTGCTGCCAGTGTGTGTCAGGCCGACTTACACTGACTGTAGTGTGCCCACTGCCAGTGCCCACCACTGATACCGGGTGGCACAGTAGCTTGCCGATAAATAAGGCATTTAATTTTTAGACAGTAGTCTAATTTCAGATGCTTGCCTGCTACCAATGTGTGTCAGGCCCACTGCCAGTGCCCACCACTGATACCGGGTGGCACAGTAGCTTGCCGATAAATAAGGCATTTCATTTTTACACATTAGTCTAATTTCAGTTGCTTGCCTGCTGCCAGTGTGTCAGGCCCACTTCCACAGACTGTAGTGTGCCCACTGCCAGTGCCCACCCCTGTCATCCCGTGTGGCACAGTAGCTTGCCGATAAATAAGGCATTTAATTTTTACACATTAGTCTAATTTCAGTTGCTTACCTGCTGCCAGTGTGTGTCAGGCCTACTTCCACTGACTGTAGTGTGCCCACTGCCAGTGCCCACCACTGATACCGGGTGGCACAGTAGCTTGCCGATAAATAAGGCATTTAATTTTTACACATTAGTCTAATTTCAGTTGCTTGCCTGCTGCCAGTGTGTGTCAGGCCTACTTCCACTGACTGTAGTGTGCCCACTGCCAGTGCCCACCACTGATACTGGGTGGCACAGTAGCTTGCCGATAAATAGGGCATTTCATTTTTACACATTAGTCTAATTTCAGTTGCTTGCCTGCTGACAGTGTGTGTCAGGCCCACTTCCACAGACTGTAGTTTTCCCACTGCCAGTGCCAACCACTGATACCGGGTGGCACAGTAGCTTGCCGATAAATAAGGCATTTAACTTTTAGACAGTAGTCTAATTTCAGATGCTTGCCTGCTACCAATGTGTGTCAGGCCCACTGCCAGTGCCAACCACTGATACCGGGTGGCACAGTAGCTTGCCGATAAATAGGGCATTTCATTTTTACACATTAGTCTAATTTCAGTTGCTTGCCTGCTGCCAGTGTGTGTCAGGCCCACTTCCACTGACTGTAGTGTGCCCACTGCCAGTGCCCACCACTGATACCGGGTGGCACAGTAGCTTGCTGATAAATAAGGCATTTAATTTTTAGACAGTAGTCTAATTTCAGCTGCTTGCCTGCTGCCAGTGTGTGTCAGGCCCACTTCCACAGACTGTAGTGTGCCCACTGCCAGTGCCCACCCCTGTCATCCCGTGTGGCACAGGACTTTGCATCAAAAAAAGGCATTTCATTTTTACACATTAGTGTAATTTCAGTTGCTTGCCTGCTAGTGTGTGTCAGGCCGACTTCCACTGACTGTAGTGTGCCCATTGCCAGTGCCCACCACTGATACCGGGTGGCACAGTAGCTTGCCGATAAATAAGGCATTTAATTTTTAGACAGTAGTCTAATTTCAGTTGCTTGTCTGCTGCCAGTGTGTGTCAGGCCCACTTCCACTGACTGTAGTGTGCCCACTGCCAGTGCCCACCACTGATACCGGGTGGCACAGTAGCTTGCCGATAAATAAGGCATTTAATTTTTAGACAGTAGTCTAATTTCAGTTGCTTGCCTGCTGCCAGTGTGTGTCAGGCCCACTTCCACAGACTGTAGTGTGCCCACTGCCAGTGCCCACCATTGATACCGGGTGGCACAGTAGCTTGCCGATAAATAAGGCATTTAATTCTTAGACAGTAGTCTAATTTCAGTTGCTTGTCTGCTGCCAGTGTTTGTCAGGCCCACTTCCACAGACTGTAGTGTTCCCACTGCCAGTGCCAACCACTGATACCGGGTGGCACAGTAGCTTGCCGAATAATAAGGCATTTAATTTTTACACATTAGTCTAATTTCAGTTGCTTGCCTGCTGCCAGTGTGTGTCAGGCCCACTTCCACAGACTGGAGTATGCCCACTGCCAGTGCCAACCACTGATACCGGGTGGCACAGTAGCTTGCCGATAAATAAGGCATTTAATTTTTACACATTAGTCTAATTTCAGTTGCTTACCTGCTGCCAGTGTGTGTCAGGCCTACTTCCACTGACTGTAGTGTGCCCACTGCCAGTGCCCACCACTGATACCGGGTGGCAGAGTAGCTTGCCGATAAATAAGGCATTTAATTTTTAGACAGTAGTCTAATTTCAGTTGCTTGCCTGCTGCCAGTGTGTGTCAGGCCCACTTCCACAGACTGTAGTGTGCCCACCGCCAGTGCCAACCACTGATACCGGGTGGCACAGTAGCTTGCCGATAAATAAGGCATTTCATTTTTAGTCAGTAGTCTAATTTCAGTTGCTGGCCTGCTGCCAGTGTGTGTCAGGCCCACTTCCACTGACTGTAGTGTACTGCTCCCAAGTTACCATGCTCCCGCCCGCCGCCACCACCACCATTACCACCACAGCCACCACAGCCGCTTCACTTGATCCGTCAGAGGAGTTATTTACACATCAGTTGGATGCAATTAGTGATGCGCAACCATTATTGCCAGATGATGTAGATTACAGGGATATGTCTCAGTTAGGCAGGATTACACACATGGACGTTCAGTGTGATGATGATGACGATGATGTTGTACCCGCTGCTGCTTCCTTTGCTGAGGTGTCAGATACAAGTGAAGCGGTTGATGATGACGATGTGTCCACGGGTGCCACGTGGGTGCCTGCTCGAATAGAAGAAGAGGGGGAAAGTTCAGATGGTGAGACAGAGAGAAGGAGGAGACAAGTTGGAAGCAGGGGGAGGTCATCGCAAGGAGTTAGTGGCACAGTCAGACAGCATGTATCGGCACCCGGGGTCAGCCAGACAGCACGCCAGTCAACGCATGCTGTTGCCACCACCAGAATGCCGTCATTGCAAAGCTCAGCAGTGTGGCATTTTTTTGTGTGTCTGCCTCTGATAACAGCGATGCCATTTGCAACCTGTGCCAAATGAAACTGAGTCGTGGGAAGTCCAACACCCACCTAGGTACAACTTCTTTGCGAAGGCACATGATCTCACATCACAAACGCCTATGGGATCAACACATGCGTTCAAGCAGCACACAAACTCAAAGCCACCATGCTCCTCCTGGTCCAGCATCTTCAGCCACGTCAACCACTGCTGTCCTCCCTTCCCCCTCTCAACCAACCGCCACTCCAACTCTCACCTTCAGCAGTTCCTGCTCATCTGCCCACAGTCAGGTGTCTGTTAAGGAAATGTTTGAGCGTAAGAAGCCAATGTCACAGAGTCACCCCCTTGCCGGGCAACTGACAGAGGGCTTGACGGAACTCTTAGCCTGCCAGCTTTTACCATACCAGCTGGTGGAATCTGAGGTC
Organism: Bufotes viridis; assembly: GCA_033119425.1. Lineage (NCBI taxonomy): Eukaryota > Metazoa > Chordata > Amphibia > Anura > Bufonidae > Bufotes > Bufotes viridis. The sequence goes on along the minus strand of CM065592.1, from coordinate 14,950,953 downwards.
TTCAAAAAATTTGTCGCTATTGGGACACCACAGTGGAAGGTACTCTAACGAAAAAAAAATTCAAAAAAGGCAATCCCAAACCTCTACAATGTTATTGAAAAGGAAGTCATGGCATCTCTGGCATACAGTGTTGGGGCAAAGGTCCATCTGACCACTGATACCTGGTCTGCAAAGCACGGTCAGGGCAGGTATATCACGTACACTGCGCATTTGGTCAACCTGCTGACGGCTGACAAGCATGGAATGCGTGGCTCCGCAGCGGAGTTGGTGACACCACCACTACTTGCAGGCAGACCTACTGCCACCTTCTCTACTCCTACTCCATCCTCTTCGATATCCTCCTCGGCTGAGTCCTCTTCTGCTGCGGCGTCTGGCTGCACATCAACTGAATCCCCCTAGCCCCCAGGGGCTATTCCACATCCCGGATACGACAGTGTCACGCTGTCTTGGGGTTGACTTGCCTGAAAGCAGAGAGCCACACAGGACCAGCACTCCTGTCCGCCCTGAACGCACAGGTGGATCAGTGGCTGACCCCGCACCAACTGGAGATCGGCAAAGTGGTGTGTGACAATGGAACAAATTTGTGAATTTGGGAAAGTTGTCACATGTGCCGTGCATGGCACATGTGTTGAATCTCATCGTACAACGCTTTGTGTCTAAGTACCCAGGCTTATAGGACATCCTCAAGCAGGCCAGGAAGGTATGTGGCCATTTCAGGCGTTCCTACACGGCCATGGCGCACTTTTCCGATATTCAGCGGTGAAACAATATGCCAGTGAGGCGCTTGATTTGCGAAAGCCCGACACGTTGGAATTCAACACTCCTAATGTTCGACCGCCTGCTCCAACAAGAAAAAGCCGTCAACGACTATTTGTATGCGCGGGGTGCTAGGACAGCCTCTGCGGAGCTTTGAATTTTTTTGCCACGTTACTGGACGCTCATGCGCAATGCCTGTAGGCTCATGCGTCCTTTTGAGGAGGTGACAAACCTAGTCACCATCAGCGACCTCATCCCATTTGTTTTCTTCCTGGAGCGTGCCCTGCAAAGAGTGCTGGATCAGGCTGTAGATGAGCGTGAAGAGGAAGAGGAAGAGTTGTGGTCACCATCACCACCAGAAACAGCCTTGTCATCATGGCTTGCCGGACCTGCGGCAACGCTGGAAGAGGAGTATGAGGAAGAGGAGTCAGAGGAGGAATGTGGCAGCTTTGAGGAGGAGGAAGACCAACCACAGCAGGCACCCAGGGTGCTCATTGTTGTCACCTATCTGGGACCCATGGTGTTGTACGTGGCTGGGGGAAAGAACAGACCGTCAATGACATCAGTGAGGATGAGGAACGGGAAATGAGTAGCTCTGCATCCACCCTTGTTCAAATGGGGTCTTTCATGCTGTCATGTCTGTTGAGGGACCCTCATATAAAAAGGATGAAGGAGAACGACCTGTACTGGGTAGCCACGCTACTAGACCCTCGGTATAAGCAGAGAGTGGCAGAAATGTTATCAAATTACCGAAAGTCGGAAAGGATGCAGCAGTTCAAAACCAAACTAAAAAATATGCTTTACACAGCTTATAAGGGGGATGTCACAGCACAACGGGAATCTAACAGGGGAAGAGGTGAGTGTAATCCTCCTCCTACCACAGCGGCAAGGACTGGACGATTTACAGATGTGTTGTTGATGGAGGACATGCGGAGCTTTTTCAGTCCTACACATCGCCACAGCCCTTCGGGATCCAGCCTTAGAGAATGACTCGACCGCCAGGTAGCAGACTACCTCGCCTTAACAGCAGATATCGACACTCTGAGAAGAGATGAACCCCTTCACTACTGGGTGTGCAGGCTTGACCTGTGGCCTGAGCTATCCCAGTTTGCGATAGAACTTCTGGCCTTCCCTGCTTCAAGTGTCCTGTCAGAAAGGACCTTCATTGCAGCAGGAGGCATTGTCACTGACAAGAGAAGTCGCCTCGGTCAAAAAAATGTTGATTACCTCACCTTTATAAAGATGAATGAGGCATGGATCCCGAAGGGACTGATAGTGGGGGATACGTTTGACTAACAAAAGGCCTGATGACATGCCTTGGCCTCAAAATGGTCCCCACGCTGCTGTATTTAATGTCTGCATACCGGATGACTTTCGTGAATTCTCCACCACCAACTAGGGTTCAAGCCGCAATGTTTTAGTTACTTCAATTTTTCCGGCCGCTGCTACAATAGCGGCTGCAACAATGGCATTATTTTTCAGGCATGTGTACATGCCTAATTTTTCTGTCCTATGGTGCAGCACTGTGGTTGCAAAAAAAAAAAAAAGGCACATACAAGTGTCAATTCCCCTTCGTGATCGTTACCTTGTTGTGGTGAAGGGGCTTGCGTATCACAATGAAGCAATCATCACCTCTATGAGTGTTTTGGCATGAGTGTTTTGTTATGTTGCCACACCCCAGATGATAAGGCCGTTGCTTCATTATGGTCAGACCAAAAGCGATCGGACGGCTGGATAATATTTCATATAAAAAACATTAAGTTACCTTTTTTTTTTTTAAGTTGTATGGGTTTTAATACATAAAATAAAAAATCATAACAAAGTCTCTTAATAGTTTATTAGAAATAATGCAGACAATTAAAAAAATCCCCATCAATTCCAATACAAAGCAGGTACCGAGCTCAGAACTAAATTATTTCATGATGTCGTAATGGTTCGTTAATTCAACAATGGTTAATCAATTCGACCGGATAGGGTACGTAACAGGGATTAAACTGATAGGAATAGTACTAGTTAAGACACCACTCATATAGGGTGTCACAGCACGTTGCTCTGTGCACGCGCAGTGCCCCAATTTGGGAGTAAGAGGACCGACCAAGCTGCTTTTTCCATCTCCTGATTCCTAAAATCAATTCAGTTTGGTGTATGAGAGTTTGGTCTGTCACTGTGAAGGCAGTCGAAGGTACCTGGCCAAAATTTTTTCACAAAAGGCAATTCCTGATATGGGATGTAACTGGGATTAAACTGATGAGAATAGTACTACAGAAAAAACCACTCATATCGAGTGTGACAGTAAATTGCACGGCGCAGACGCACTGACCGTGGATAAAAACAGAGTGGAAGGAGCCAGCGTTTTTTTAACCATCTCCCCGTTCGAAAAATCAATTCCATTCACCTTTCGGGGACCCTTGGTGTTGTACGTGGCTGGGTGGAGGAAGAAACCTTCAATGACATCACCGGGACATGGCTAGCTTGGTATCCAACCTTGTGCAAATAGGGAGTTTGCGGTTGTGCAAATGGACTGTTTGCGGTTGTTTGCGGTGCATTAAATTGGGAGTTTGGTCTGTCAATGTCTGTGAAGCGGGCGTAACCCTTACACTACCTGATCGATACAACATCATACCTGATCGTATACACACACTGGATGTTTTAAAGCATGTTATTCCAAACAATTTAGGAATGTTAGTTGATTTATGCCCTTTATGGATTAAAACCCGACTCTGCGTCCACTACGTAATTTTCCATGGGAGTTTTGCCATGGATCCCCCTCCGGCATTCCACAGTCCAGGTGTTAGTCCACTTTTCCATCACTATTGTGGCCAGAAAGAGTCTCTGTGGGTTTTAAAATTCGCCTGCCTATTGTAGTCTATGGCGGTTCGCCCAGTTCGCCCGTTCGCGAACATTTGCGGAAGTTCGCGTTCGCCGTTCACGAACGGAAAATTTCATGTCCGCGACATCACTATACTAGGTCCAGATTAATGGAAGTTGTAATATACACAATGTTTTTAGATGCAGTTCAGTATTGGATACAAAAACCAACAGATTTTGGACACTATACTAGGCACAGATTAAGCTCTTATGGACACAGGGCGTACAGGTACGCCCTGATATCTGAGTCCTTAAGGACACATGTACTGTCACGAACGTTTGTTCGGTCTTAAATTTGTGTTGCATGCACTTGCCAGCGGTGTGGTTTGCCGCATGTGAGTGCTATTCTGTGGTAGCCTCACGTGCGGTTGCCGCTGGAAACAGGATAGGTTCGCATGCATGTTTGTTTTCCTGTTTGTGTGCACTTTCCCTGGGTGTGGTTTGCACAGGGTTAATGTGTGTGCTGGGTTTAGTGGGTGTGACCTTAGGGCTCTTTATATGCTAGTGCGTTGGAGCCTGAGGTCAGTTTGTTTGTCTCAAGCCATGGTGTGAGCGTGTGCTGGAGGTTGCTGGTTGTTTCCCCTGTTTGGTCTGTGTGAACCACCCTTATTTGTTATATTGATTGTTTCCCTTTCTCAGTTTGTGTGTCCCCTCCTGCGTGCTTCAGTTGGCCCTTATGTTGTGATGGTGTGGGCTTTGTTTGGAGGTTTGTGTAATAGTGTGTGCTCCGGAAGGGACTTGCTTACACGGAGGGGTATAGCTTAAACCAGATGGTGTGCTGTCCTGCCAGGATCTCCCCTATGCATCTGGTGTCCGCATGGGGGTCCAGGAGGTCCTGGTGCTGGTTAGGCTTCTCCAGTACAGCAGGTAAGTGTGGGCTTTGTGGATGTGGTTTGCTCTGTTACTTACCTGTTGTGCGGGTGTACACTGTCTGGTTCCCGGCTGCTGTGGGGCCTCTGGAGACGCCTGATCATTCGTTGTCCTGGATGAGCGGGTGGTCTCTGCCCTCTCACCATCCTAGGGTGATACAGGGACGCCATGGCTCTTTGGTTCCAGAAGTATGGGCCCTCCTACCTTCTGGGTTGGCTCATACTGTTAGGAGACCAGGGCAAGTATAAGGGACGCTTCAGGAGTTGACCTGCTCCCTATTCCCTGCTTTCCGGCGTAGCAACCCCCACTCCCCACCGTAAAATGTACGCTCTGCGTAGTTCCGATCACCTCTGCGCAGCGGGCAGTGATCGGAATGCGGTGCCTGCTGAAATCATTCAGCAGGAGACATGGGAGAATTCCGAGGGGGGTCCTGTGCCCCCCCCCCCCCCCCCCCACACACACACACTTGACGGCGATCTCAGCAAACCGCAGGTCAATTCAACCTGGCCGCGGGGATCAGAAACTTTAAAATGACTTTTTTTTATTTTTTGACCCCCCCCCACTGCAGGCCTCATGTGGGGGCGGAGTGCCGGCGGTGCGGGCGCGCGGGCGACCCCCCGCCAACACCTCTCTCATTTCCAGGATGGCCGAGCGGATAGCAAAGTGTCAGAACATTGCTGGCTCTCTGCTTGAAACCCAAAGTCTTACTTGTATACAGCACTCCTAGGCTCCCTTTGTTTTGGTAAAGTTTCCCTTTATCCGCATGAATTCAGTTTGGGTAAGAATAAAAAAACTGAGACAGCGCGTCCAATGCGATTGTGTTTAATCCGGATGCTACGACATGTCTTAAGCCCGAGCACCACGCCAAGGTCTCTCAAGTAGTTTGGGACCTAACACTCACCTACCTGTGCCATATGGGCAATACCAGGAGCCAGTGGGCAAAATTACAGGAATGTTTTAGGCCGACTCGCAGCAGACTCCTCAGTTACCTCCAGCATGTAACCATGCCTGCAATGGGAGGAGGGAGAAGGCTGTGAGCGCCACCCAAGACTGGCTGATATGGCCCAGGCCTCACAGGTGCACCTAAATATAGCCTGTGGATGGAAAACAGGCTACATTTACATGGGAGTTTATACACCTCCAAACAATTATATATACACAAACCAACTGAAAGGTGGCATGAAGCAGGATGTGCTCAACCCAAAAATGCAGTTGTGCATATATATACAGGGGAGCAGATCCTGCACTTGTGGCCCGTTGCTAATGGCGATCCCCAGCAAAAATGCATACGGTGGAGGATGCCTGCAGCGGACCACAAGTACCACAATAGATAGTAGATATAAATAGTGTCAATAGATATAAATAGTGTCACCATATTGTCCCCTCCCCATCTTGGGTCAGGGGGCGTGTTACAAAACTTAAGCAGGACATCATTTTGTTACCATAATATACATATAATAAACCATAATCTATTAAAATTCAAGTAATTAGGTTACCTTATGGCCTTTGTTTGTTGATGTTCTGAATCTGTAAACAGTTAAAGCAGCTTTGTGCGATGCCACGATGGTGGAACGCAGTATGTTTCCTGTCTATACTTTCAGCTGGGCGCGCTTTCCTAGCAGTGTGCGTGTGGAACGCAAGTTGTGTTCCACCGCGAACATCCGGTGTGCTATTTCCGGTTTTCGGCCTATGGGTGAAATGCATTATGCGTTCCACTGAGAACATCAAAGGTCCCTGGTCGGCTGTTTTTATTAAATACGAAAAACGGCTCAGATATTCTCATCACGATACAATATATGTATCACTTTAGTGTTCTCATTGGCATTAGCAAGGAGATGACATGGGGCATGGCTGTGTGTGTATAAGAGGGCTAATTGAATCGCTGCAACTCAATTAGCCCTTATACACACACAGCCACGCCCCCTATAGGCCGAAAACCGGAAATAGCACACCGGATGTTCGCGGTGGAACGCAACTTGCATTCCACGCGCACGCTGCGAGGAAAGCATGCCCAGCTGGGAGTATAGACAGCTAACATACTGGTGGAATGCAGATGCGTTCCACCATCGTGGCATCGCACAAAGCTGCTTTAAGTGTTTACAGATTCCTACATCAACAAACGAAGGCCATAAGGTAACCTACCTGATTGAATTTTAATGGAATATGGTTTATTATATATATATATTATGGTAAAAAAATGATGCTATGCTTAAGTTTTGTAACACGCCCCCTGAACGAAGATAGGGAGGGGACAATATGGTGACACTATTTATACCTGCACTTGGTCATGTATATGTATGCTTGAAAAAGGCTAATGTGATAGCCGAAACATAGCATCCTTATTAAACACAATCTCATTGGACGCGCTGTCTCTGTTTTTTTATTTTTACCCAAACTGGATCTCTGCTTGAAACGGCTGACATCTGACACAGATGGCAGCCGTTTAACCCCTTCCATGCCGCGGTCTGTAGGAAAAACTGTATGGAAGGGGTTAACAAGGAGGGAGCTCCCTCTCGGCTGCTGTGCCGTTTCAGCCACATAGTGTCCCTGACACGAATAGTGTAACCATAATGTCCCCCAAAAATACCTGTGCTAAGCTGATACTGTGCCAGGGTGCCCCAACAGTAATAGTGCTCCCCAAAATCCCAACAATAGAAATAGTTCTGTGCCAGAGTGCACTTAGTAGTAATAGTGCTCCCAATGGTGAACGCCATAAAATAATTAAAAATATGATGAAATTGAAAGTTTGCCCACCTTACTTCCCAAAAAAGGTAATAAAAGTTATCCAAAACGTCTTATGTATGCCAAAATGGTACCAATCAAATCGGCACCTCATCCCGCAAAAAATGAGTCCCGAATGAGACAATCGTCCAAAAAGTAAAAAAAATATGGCTCTCAGACAATGGAGTCTCTAAAGCATTCTTTTTTTCCCCGAAAACGCTGTTATTGTGTTAAAGTAAAATAAATTTAAAAAAGTATACATATTATGTATCGCTGCATCCATAAGAACCTGCTCTACAAAAACATCACATGACCTAACCCCTCAGGAGAAAACCATAAAAATCTGAAATTTTATCTCCATTTGCCATTAACTCTTGTCGTACACCTAAAGGGTTAACAAAGTTTGTGAAATCAGTTTTGAATACCTTGAGGGGTTTAGTTTCTAGAATGGGGTCATTTTTGGGTGGTTTCTAATATGTAAGCCTCACAAAGTTACTTCAGACCTTAAATGGTCCTTAAAAAGTGGGTTTTGGAAATTTTCTGAAAATTTTCAAGATTTGCTTCTAAACCTCTAAGCCTTGTAACGTCCCCAAAAAATAAAATGGCATTCCAAAAATGATCCAAACATGAAGTAGACATATGGGGAATGTAAAGTAATAACTATTTATGGAGGTATTACTGTGTATTATAGAAGTAGAGAAATTGAAACGTTGAAATTTACAAAATTTTCCAATTTTTAGGTAAATTTGGTATTTTTTTATAAAAAAAATTTATGTTTTTTTACTCAATTTTACCACTGTCATGAAGTACAATATGTGCCGAAAAAATAATCTCAGAATGGCCTGGATAAGTAAAAGCGTTTTAAAGTTATCACCACATAAAGTGACAGTTGCCGATTTTGCAAAAAATGGCCTGGTCCTTAAGGTGAAATATGGCCATGTCCTTAGGAGGTTAATAGAAGTTGTAATATACACACTGTTTTCAGATGCAGTTCAGTATTGGGTACAAAAGCCAACAGATTTTGGGCACTATACTAGGCCCAGATTAATGGAAGTTGTAATATAGACAGTGTTTTTAGATGCAGTTCAGTATTGGATACAAAAAACAGCAGATTTCGGACACTATACTAGGCTCAGATTAATGGAAGTTGTAATATACACACTGTTTTGAGATGCAGTTCAGTATTGGATACAAAAAACAGCAGATTTCGGACACTGTACTAGGCCTAGATTAATAGAAGTTGTAATATAGACAGTGTTTTCAGATTCAGTTGAGTATTGGGTACAGAAACCAACAGATTTTGGACGCTATACTAGGCCCAGATTAATGGAAGTTGTAATATAGACAGTGTTTTGAGATGCAGTTCAGTATTGGATACAAAAAACAGCAGATTTCGGACACTATACTAGGCTCAGATTAATGGAAGTTGTAATATACACACTGTTTTGAGATGCAGTTCAGTATTGGATACAAAAAACAGCAGTTTTCGGACACTATACTAGGCCCAGATTAATAGAAGTTGTAATATAGACAGTGTTTTCAGATTCAGTTGAGTATTGGGTACAAAAAACAGCAGATTTCGGACACTATACTAGGCCCAGATTAATGGAAGTTGTAATATACACACTGTTTTGAGATGCAGTTCAGTATTGGATACAAAAAACAGCAGTTTTCGGACACTATACTAGGCCCAGATTAATGGAAGTTGTAATATACACACTGTTTTGAGATGCAGTTAAGTATTGGATACAAAAAACAGCAGATTTCGGACACTATACTAGGCCCAGATTAATGGAAGTTGTAATATACACACTGTTTTGAGATGCAGTTCAGTATTGGGTATAGAACATTACATAATATGGACACTCTATTAGGCCCAGATTATTGAAATTTGTAATACTGACAGTGTTTTCTGATGCAGGACAGTATTGGTTGTAGAACAACACTGATTTTGGACACTATAGTATGCCCAGATTATTGGAATTTGTGATACAGACAGTGTTTTTTGATGCAGTACAGTATTGGTTACAGAGAACACCTCAGATTATGGACACTAGATGTCACCCAGATTATTAAAGAGTCAGTCTGCGGATGATGTACAGTATATGTCACGAATAGGTATAAAATAAAAATATCTTGCTGCTTTCAAACACACACAGTAGCCCTTAAAAGGACTTTGGGTTCTTCAAAAAGCTTTTGGTATTAAATACAGCAAATTTCTCTCCCTGCACTATCTGTCCCTTAGCACTTATGTCCCTGACACTGCTGTTAAATATATTGTTGATTGAAAAAAAAACACACACACACAGTAGTCCTTAAATGTACTTTTGGGCCTTTGAAAAGCTTTCTCTAACTAAATTGCTGAAATTCGCTCCCTTCTCTGTCTTTCCAATCCTACCCAATGCTCTCCCTGTCTATGTCTGAACCGAACATGCGTCATCGGGTTCTATATAGCACCCAATGACGCGTGCCAGCCAGCCAATCACTGTAATGTTCGGGTGATTTTATTATTTTCTGTTATAACAGGGTTATAACGGAAAATAATAGCATCCTTAAGATAGAATGCTAAATAAAATGGCCATTGAGGAGTTAAAAATAATAAAAACAAACTCACCTCATCCACTTGATCACGTGTGGTGAGCACAGTGACGTCATCGTAGGTCCTTTTTCAGGTCTTGAAGAAATAGAGGATAGCGACTGCGCAATCAAGTGGATGAAGTAAGTTTTTTTTTATTAATTTTAACCCCTCAATGGCTATTTTATTTTGAATTCTATCTTAAGAATGCTATTTTTTTCCGTTATAACAATGTTATAACGGAAAATAATAAAGTGAAGTTTGGGTCCCCATTGACTTTAATGGGGTCCAGGTTGGGGTCAAGTTCGGGTCCCGAACCCGAACTTTAACCTGAAGTGCGGCCGAACCCGGCGAACCCGAACTTCACTGGGTTCGCTCATCCCCACATTTTTTTTCCACCTAAGCTTTTGGACGCAATGACAGTAAATGTAAATTATGTCAGATTTACACTGACATACATTGCTATGGGTAAATGCATGTTTGACAGAGTTAACATACAGCACCGTCGCAAATTTTAACTATTATGGGATAAAAAAAAAAAAGTTGCTTCTTAGAGGACCAAGCATCCAAATATTATGCCTTGATGGGGTCAGAATACCTGCCCATACGACATGCAAGTGATATTTGTCAGAAGAAAAAGTAGGTAGGTGAGTAATTCAGAAAATGTTCCCTTTTAATTGGACATAGCAGCAATACCATGTGGATTCAGAAATTGTAGAGTCACGTGGTTGCAATTAGAGATTCGAATTTGCAAATAAGTTTCAGCACGGCCTGTTGCCACTTCCCCACTGCAGTGCTACACTGATTCCAGCTACTGACTGATGGCTGACTGGTGCTACAAGATGAGAATTCAGAGGTGGAAGTGGCGGAAGAGGTGGAGGAAATTAAGGCGGTGTTGCAGCCACTAATGTAGGTGGTGGCGGAAATCCTGATCCATATGTACAAGACAATGATTAAGAAAAACGTTCCTCCTCCTGCCCCAAAAAATAACAACTTACCAGTGAACTCCTGTCTACGATTCTTTATGGCAAGCTCTGCCAAAGACAAAAACGAGGACCATTCCTCCTGGTTCTCACAGACAAAACTTCTTAAGTTAGCCTCCAGACTCTGATTGGTGAGCTCCGTCTGTTCATTCGTCAGAGGATGAAAAGCAGAAGAAAAAGACAGTTGTACCCCAGCCGTCAGAGGGAATGCCATGAAGTTTCACAATGTTGTCAACAAACACTAGCGCAAGTGTTTTAGCATTAGTTAGGCCAGGCAATGCTGTAAAGTGCCCCATTTTACTAAAACGATCAACTACCAACAGAATAACTGTCTTTCCAGACGAATTATGCAGATCAGTAATAAAATCCATAGACAAGTGAGTCCATGGTCTGGACGGCATGGTCAACGGAAGTAGAGATCCAGAATCCAGAAGGTCGAGTGTCTTATTAGCGTGTGCACAGATACTACAGGCCGACACATAGTCCTCAACACACTTACGCAACCCCAGCCACAAGAATCTATGAGAGATAAAGTCGGCAGTGGATCAACTACCAAGGTGTCCCGTAAGAACCGTACAGTGATGTTCCACAAACACGTTATGAAACAAGTCTGATAGAAAAAACAATTGCCCAGAGGGGCAAGACTCCAATGCATCTTCCTGAGCCTCTAACACCTTCACCTCTAGGTCAGGGTATAGAGTGGATAACACCACCCCTCCGACAGTATCGGACTCAGATTTTCAAAATCACCACCTCCAGGAAAACTGCATGACAAGGCATCTGCCATGACGTTCTTAACCCCAGGATGATAAGTGACAATGAAATTGAATAATTGAATCTGGTGAAAGACCATCTGGCCTGCCTGGGGTTCAGTCGTTTAGTCGACTCCAGGTAAGCCAGGTTTTTGTGATCTGTGAACACCGTGATCGGATGAATCGCCCCTTTCAACCAATGACGCCGTTCCTCAAAAGTCAACTTAATGGCCAGCAACTCTCTGTTACCCACATCGTAATTTCTCTCTGCGGCAGAGAGTTTTTTAGAGAAAAATGCACATGGACGCCATTGGCCAGTGTAAGAGGGTGCAAGGTTCCGTCGTCGACGGAAGGTACGTGTCACTGAGGTTCCTGGCCTCGGTGATATAAGAGCCGGGGTGAGCTTATTGAACAGTTGGTGGTGCCCACAGCGTATCACAAGCTCGTTATGGAGCTTGCCCACCAACATGTTCTTGGGGGACACTTGGGATGGCAGAAAACCCAGGACCGCATACTGCAGCGGTTTTATTGGCCCAGTGTGTTCAAGGAGGTAGAAAATTATTGTAAAGTCCTGTCCAACCTGTCAGGTAAATAGCCCCCAGCCACATTTCCGTAGTCCTCTGGTACCTCTATCAATCATAGAGGTACCGTTTGAGCGAATCGCTATGGATCTAATAGGGCCCATACCGAAGTCCGCTAGGGGCCACCAACACATTCTGGTCGTTCTCGATTACGCCACTCGGTATCCGGAGGCGGTGCCCCTGCGACATACATCAGCTAAGCTCATAGCTAAGGAGTTAATGGAAATGTTTTCCCGGGTGGGCCTGCCTAAGGAGGTTCTGACAGACCAAGGGACCCCTTTTATGTCCAAGGTTATGAGGGAACTGTGTAAATTGCTGCGTATTAAACAGTTGCGGACGTCCGTTTACCATCCGCAAACGGATGGTCTCGTCGAAAGGTTTAACCAAACGTTAAAAAATATGTTAAAAAGGGTGGTGTCTAGAGATGGGAGGGACTGGGACCTGCTTCTGCCCTATCTCATGTTCGCAGTGCGAGAGGCGCCCCAGGCCTCTACTGGGTTCTCGTCCTTCGAACTGCTTTATGGCCGACACCCTCGGGGCCTGTTAGACATCGCCAAGGAAGCGTGGGAACAACAACCCGTCCCCCACAAAAGTGTCATTGAGTATGTCACCCAGATGCAGGAACAGATGGAAAGGGTGTTGCCGCTGGTTCGGGAACATATGGAGGCAGCGCAACAAGCCCAGAGTAGGGTGTATAATCGTCAGGCTCGGGTACGGGATTTCAATCCGGGAGATCGGGTTTTGGTTCTGGTACCTACCCTTGACAGCAAGTTCCTAGCTAGGTGGCAGGGGCCCTATGAGGTGATCGAGAAGGTAGGGGAAGTAAATTACAAAGTACACCAGCCAGGGCGGCGCAAGCCGGAGCAGGTGTACCATGTGAATTTACTAAAGCCGTGGAAAGATAGGGACTCGGCAGGGCTTCTAGGTGAAAAGGGTTCAGCCCCACAGCTTGAGGCCTGTGAAGCAGTAACCACGGTAAAAATTGTAGACAGCCTGTCTTCCAAACAAGTTCAGGCAGTCAGGGATTTAATCAGTCGGAAACACGGATGTGTTCTCGGACCTCCCTGGCCTCACTTCCCTCATCCAACATGGTATCGTCACGGAGCCTCAGGCCAAGATCCGGTTAAAACCATACCGGGTACCCGAGGCTTGGCGACGGGCCATCGCGGAGGAAGTGCAATTAATGTTGAAGCTCGATGTCATTGAGGAGTCGAAAAGTGAGTGGGCCAGTCCCATAGTCCTAATACCCAAGCCGGATGGGACGTTGCGGTTCTGCAACGATTTTCGCAAATTAAATGAAGTGTCCAAGTTCGATGCGTATCCCATGCCCCGGGTAGACGAGCTTGTTGAGAATTTAGGGCAAGCCCGTTATTTTTCTGTGCTAGACCTCACTAAAGGATACTGGCAAGTACCCTTAACGGAGTCGGCCAAGGAAAAAACTGCTTTTGTTACCCCGCAGGGCCTGTATCATTATAAGGTGTTACTCTTTGGCCTGCATGGCGCCCCCGCCACCTTCCAAAGGTTAATAGATATTGTGCTGCGACCTCATCGTCGGTACGCCTCGGCCTACTTAGATGATGTAGTCATCCACAGCACCGACTGGGAAAGCCATTTGCCCAAAGTGCAGGCGGTAGTGGATGCCCTTAGAAAAGCTGGACTAACCGCTAATCGAAAAAGTGTGCAATTGGGTTAGAAGAGACCAAGTATCTGGGGTATGTCATTGGGCGGGGACTCATCAAACCTCAGGTAAATAAGATAGAGGCAATACGTAATTGGCCCCGACTGGTCACCACCAGGCAGGTAAAATCGTTCCTGGGGATTGTAGGGTACTACATGAGGTTTGTGCCCCACTTTGCCACGATAGCAGCACCATTGACAGACCTGTTGAAGGGACGAAAGTCCGGAAAGGTTCACTGGAGTGAGAAGGCAGAAGAGGCTTTCTCTGCATTGAAGTCGGCCCTGTGTGGGTGCCCGGTTTTGGTGACACCCGACTTCAACAGGGAATTCATAGTACAGACGGATGCCTCGGAGGTAGGCCTCGGTGCTGTACTGTCTCAGGAAGTCAACGGCAAAGAACATCCCGTTGTCTTCCTGAGCCGTAAGCTCAACCCAGCCGAGACCAGGTATAGCATAGTGGAGAGGGAGTGCCTGGCTATCAAGTGGGCACTCGAGTCTCTCCGCTATTACTTGTTAGGGAGGAAGTTCCGTCTGGTGACCGACCATTCCCCTCTCAAGTGGATGAGCCAGGCCATGGAGAGGAATGCTCGGGTCACCAGGTGGTTCCTGTCCTTACAGAACTTCAAGTTCTCAGTAGAACACAGGGCAGGCCGCTTGCAGGGTAATGCAGATGCCCTGTCCCGCGTCCACTGCCTCATATGTGTTCACCCCCTCAGGGTGGAATAAAGGGGGGGGGTATGTAAGAGGGCGCAAGGTTCCGTCGTCGACGGAAGGTACGTGTCACCGAGGTTCCTGGCCTCGGTGAGATAAGAGCCAGATTTTTTGTGTGTCAGCAGCAGCTAGTGCTGTTTGACACATTGATATTTAGTATGGCTACAAAGCCAATCCGGGCCGGCTCTTATTGGGAATAGTCAAGTGCTGGGTGGGAGACTATTCCCCACGGTCCAGGCCGGACTTTTTCCGGGCCTTTAAAAAAGCAGCCACCTCAGCAGGTGAGGGGTGATTATCCTGGAAGCTGCTGGTGTTACTGTGGAGCTCTCAGGGCTGAGAGCAAGAGTCTGCAAACAGGCGTGCAGTCTACCTAGAAGCCTCTGGTGGAAACTTTGCGTGGCCGAGCTAACTGCCAGGTGTGAACTAACACCGACCACTCAGGTGACCTTGCTGTGGAACTGATGGTTTTGCCTCTTGTGATCAAGCACTGGGACTGTTTCTGTTTTGCCTTGTGTGAACAAGCACCAAGACTGTTTTTGTGTTGCCGAGTGTGAATAAAACACTTCTGCTTTACCCAGAGAACTGTGTACCTTGCCTCTATACTGCGTCCGCAAGCCTGTCTACCAGAGCAATTCCCCACACCAGCCATGGGCTGCACCAATATAGGGGCAGAAATGAAGCACTCCTTAACCGCAGGAAAGGCTCGCAACTCCGAATCAGACCACACTGAAACATCCGTCCCTTTCTTAGTCATGTCAGTTAAGGGTTTCACCACTGTCGAATAGTTCTGAATACATTTTCGGTAATAGTTGGTAAACCCCAAAAACCGCATAAGAGACTTCAGATTTTCGGGTCGATCCCAGTCCAATATAGCAAGGACTTTCTCCGGATCCATTTGAAAACCTGAAGAAGACAGCAGGTAGCCCAAGAATTGCACCTCATGTACAGCAAAAACACACTTCTCTAATTTTGCATACAATTTATTATCTCTTAGGATCTGTAACATCTTCAAGTGGATATGACAGCACCAGGAACTCAGCAGAGATCCACACACCAGCTATCCACAACTCAAACTGAAGCTATAAACTGCATAGCATAGAAGGAGTAACAACAATAAATAGAGAACAAACAACACCAACGTAATTTGATCCAAACAAAAAACATGTCAGATCAAACCACGTGTTGCCAGTCTCACGATCTCCTGCCACGTGTCGCGGGAATGTCCGTGACACACATCTGCGCAACACCTGCACCACCAACTTCAGCACAGCCAGGGGGAAACAACAGAAGGCTTCTCTGAAACTCATGTGTAGGGGAAAACCCCACACCGTGCAGGAGGTGTGTGCGGGCATGGAAGAACAGACCGATGAGTGGATGGTGCCACTGACGCTCAAGTCAGGCCTGTTGGTGTGCGAAGATGGACAAAATCTTGAAGCAGCTCTGGGGCTGGCCAGTTTGAAGCACATCCCTTTCCTGGTGCATGTGCTGATTTTGGTGGTGCAGAGGTTCCTGAAGAATTGCCCCGGTATGTGAGAGCAGCTGCAGAAAGTGAGGACCTCCTGTGCGCGCTTTTAGTGTTCTCATCTTGCTTCTGTTCGCCTGCAGCACAACTTCGGCCTTCCTGCTCACCACCTCATATGCGACGTACCCACAAGGTGGAACTCCACCTTGCATGTGCTGAAGAGATTGTGCGAGCAGCAGCAGGCGATAGTGAAGTTTCAGCTACAGCACGCACTGGTCAGTCGCTCTGCTGAACAGCAACATTTTACCACCAACGAGTGGGCCTCCGTGCGGGACATGTGTGCCGTGTTGCGCTGCTTCATGAACTCCACCAACATGGCCAGCGGTGATAATGCTGTTATCAGCCTTACTATCCCATTTCTATGTCTCCTTAAAAAAACGCTTCAGGCGCTGATGGATGAGGATTTGGCACAAGTGGAAGAGGACGAGGAACAGGGATCATTCCTACGGTTATCAGGCTAGTTGGTTATCAGCTCACGGCATCACCGGCATGACTGAAGCATGACTGGGGGGATACAGAGGACACAGACGATACACCTACCAATGACAGCTTGTTGTTGCCTCTGGGCAGCCTGGCACACATGAGTGAGTACATGCTCCAGTGCCTGCGCAACGACTGCCGAATTGCCCACATTCTAACCGGTGCTGATTATTGGGTGGCCACCCTACTGAATCCCCGTTACAATGCCGTCTTTACTTCTGTCACTGGAGCGTGAACAGAAGATGCACGGGTACAAGAGATTGAGACACTACTGATGGCGTTCCAACTTTTCAGTGTGGGCTCAGTGGAAGCATGGGACGGAGACGGAGGAGGAGGAGGAATTCGCCAACGCAGCAGGGGCACCATCAGCACCTTAGAAGGGAGGGTTACAATGGCCAAAATGTGGAAAAGCTTTGTCTGCACACCACAATATAAAGAACCACCATCTGATATGGACCGTCTTAGCAGGAAGCAGCGTTTCAGCAACATGGTGGAACAGTTCGTGTCCACACACGTCTGCATGTACTGACTGGGTCTGCCCCATTTATCTTCTGGGTCTCAAAATTGGGTACATGGCCTGAGCTTGCCCTTTAGGCTTTTTGAGGTGCAGGCCTTCCCTGTGGCAAGTGTATTGTCCAAACGTGTGTTTAGCACGGCAGGGGGGTAATCACGTAAAGGCGCATCACCCAGTCCACAGCCAACGTGGACAAGCTAACATTCATTAAAATGAACCAGGCATGGATCCCGCAGGACTTGTCCATACCTTGGTCAGAGTAGAGAGGTATACCAGCCGAACCCAGCCATTGTTATACTCCAGTGTAGTTTGTGAGTTCTCTTTGTTATTTCCCAATGTTTTGGGGCCTCCAGAAACAAAACAAAAAAAAAAATTGAAAAATAAAAATAAAATTAGATTTAACCTCAGTTACAGAAATAAAGTGTAATGGAATTACTTACTATGTGCATAAAACAATGTGAACACCCCAGAATCAGCAGACTGATTCTGGGGTTATTTACAGAATAAAAGTCTAATGGAATTACTTATGTATAAAAACATGTGAACAACCTAAACACAGTAGTAATTGAACAATATTTCACCCCAATTAAAGAATCAAGGCCTAAAGGAATTACTTATGTATAAAACAATGTGAACAACCTAAAAGCAGTAATACTAAAACTCCATTTCACCCATATTTCAGAATCAAGGCCTAATGGTAGAATTATGGTACTTATCTATAACACAAGGTGTAAAACCAAATATGTGAAAAAATACTGCACTATTTCACCCCAATTACAGAATCAAAGCCTAATGGTGGAATTACTTATTTATAATACAAGGTATAAAAAAAAAATATGTGAAAACATAGAGCTATTTCACCACAATTACAGAATCAAGGCCTAATTAAATTCCTTATCGATAACACAAGGTGTAAAACCAAATATGTGAAAAAATATTGCACTATTTCACCTCAATTACAGAATCAAGGCCTAATGGTGGAATTAAACATCCATAACACAAGGTGTCAAACCACCTACGTGAAAAATAGAGAGCTATTTCACCCCAATTACAGAATCAAGGCCTAATGGTGGATTAAATTATATATAACACAAGGTGTAAAACCAAATACGTGAAAAAATATTGCGCTATTTCATCCCAATCACAGAATCAAGACCTAATGGTAGAATTACTTATCTATAACAGAAGGTGTAAAACCTAATAAGTAAAAAAAAAATAGAGAGCTATTTCAAACCAATTACAGAATCAAGACGTTTTAGATTTACTGTATATATGTATAAAACAATGTGGACACCACAATAGCAGTAGTATTAGACAGCTTTTTCACCCCAATTGTTGCTGCAAGGTGTAATAGAATTGCTTATCTATTAACCAAGGGGGACACCGTTCAATTGGCCCCTGCACTCTCCCTATGCTCTCCCTATAGTATGAATAAAGTCTCCCTAAGATCTCCTTATTATCTCCCTACACCGTCCCTGAACTGTTCCAAACTACATTTTTTCGTAATCACTGTCCCTACCTCCTGTCACTTTTCCTCCTGCACTAATTTCACTGTAAAATGACGAAGACCGGGCAGGATGAGGCTTTTTATAGGGCTGTGACATCACAGCGGCAGGCTTTCTGCTGACCGGCTGGCTGCATGGCATTATTGGTGCTCCCTCATTCCCAGGTTTCCTGCTTTCACTTTGAAACACGAGCAGCAGCCATTATAGAAATAATATGATTCGCTACCACAAAGCGCAAGGAAATTCATATTCAGATTTATTCATCCAATATTATCAGAATCCTCCTGCTCTGAAGTATTGGTCCCTCTATGAAGTCCTCATTATATGCTGTAATAATATTTAGAAATTGGTCCAAAATTTTTTACAAAAACTTTTTTACAAAGATTCTATATTCTACATAATTTTATTATTTTTCTACACACCTCTTTATATATTTTATATATATTTTTAAACCAGAATAATGTATTGTCTGTTTTTATATTGACATCATGTATACACTTTAAGTGTAAGTATTCATCCAGGTAAAGGAACGTCCAAGCTTTACCACCGGATTTTGGAAATCCAAGCCATGGTTTATGTTGTACCTAAAAGCTCTGGATGAAGGATATAAAAGACTACCATGTATCTCACTACTTTTATCCATTGAAAAAGAGGGCGGACCCCCAAAACGCGTCTGGGACTAAAAGTAGTGAGACTCCAAAGGATCTTAACTTGCTACCTATATCGCTTAAATATTGCTGCCGAAGTGGAATATTGCAAATACGTCTGTAAAAGCCTGCACCGATACCCATTGATATATTCGAACAACCCGCAGGTATACGCCGCCCCAACTAGGTCACGTGGGACACCACGTCAAGACCAGTGCATTACGTGGGACGCCAGTGGTGCTGGGAGTGAACGCGGCAACCGCGGGAGGACTCTGCGCTCGAGCCGACGAGCCGAGGTAAGGTGCAAGGTGCATGGTGAGAACGGCAGAGGGGCAGAAGAGAGTGTGGCAAGTTGAAAGCGGTGGTTACGTGAGTGTATTGTCCAAGCGACACTATCATAATATCGGAGGACCGGAATTTTAACTATCTCCTGTTTGTGCCCTATGGAGAAACTGATTACAACTTTTATCATTAACTTTTAACAGTCTTTTGGTTTGGAGAATTAGATCGCGAATAGATTCATGAGAATAGTTTTATTGTGGCTATAGACTCCATATAAGACTATATGATTGTGGGCTAATTGAGCACGAGTTTATATATGCACAGAATATTGCACAGATGTTTGCGCTATTTTGCACAGAATTGTGAAGTTGCACTAAGTTATATGCTTGTTATGAAGTTGCACTGAGCTATTTGATCTTAATTTTAATATTAACTGATTCCTCAGATTAAGTGTGCCCTCTTGTCACTTGTTTTAATCAAATTCCGATTTGTGACTAATCAAATTTTTCTTGAAATTCAAATTTTTCCTGAATTCCACTTCATCAAGTCTGCTTAGTAGGCCTCAAATGTTTAATGCTGAAAGACAGACCGTGTTTGATTTTGACTCAGCAGAAAGCCTCATTCACACGCCTGTGCTCAAATCCCTGAGCAGGCGGTCATTGATGCATTCGTGAATGCAATTGGGTCCGTGTGTTCGTTTTTTGCTGTCTGTGTTGCATCCGTGTTTCACTGACACTGAACAGTAATCATTTTCAAAGAATATTTTCTTAATGATCCGTGAAACACGGATGCAACACAGATGGCATGGGTGGTTTTCACGTACCCATAGACTATAATGGGCGTGATGGATCCATAAACACGGACAAAGTAAAACATGCATCTGTGCTAAAAAAAACGACCCACGGACCGTGCTAAAACACTGATGTGACTGAATACACACATTATAATGAATAGGGACGTGTGCTGTCCGTGGAGAACACATACAGCACATGTCCGTGAAACACTGACGTGTGAGTGAAGCTTAACACTGTTCCACTATAAAAAAAAGTAAATGGATAAACCCCGTTACCAGCTCCACTCTGCAGAGTTCAGCTGACTTCTAGACTGGCGTGCATGGTGAGGCGGAGCTCCAACAGAAAGTAAGAACAAAAATCCAACACTGCCGTCTCTGATAAAACCAGATACTTTATTCAGAAGTTTACATGCAGGAACACATTTGACACGTTTCGGGCTATACATCCCCTTTGTTGTAAAGTTTATACAATATACAAAGGTTAAAATAGACATCTGCTAAAATACTGAGCCAGTCAGGATCCTCGTGTATAATTGACTCCATGTTTGGATACACACTAACTGGAGGAACGAACTCCATCTAAATGGCAAAAAATACAGAAGCGAGTGGTCAAGGAAGCCAGTGTAGTTCTATGGACCTACAGTACAAACTAAAAAAAAAGTAAGTAGATAATATTGTAATCTCCAAGAGGAGCTAAAAATTATTTTAAAAAGTTAAAATTATAATATAACAAAACATAAAATATAAAAAAATAAAAACATATATGAATTTAAATCACCCCCTTTTCCCTAAAATGAAAAAATAAATACATACACAAAAAAAAAAAAAAATGGACATCATCACATTCCAAAACACACACCCATGCTATTAAAATATAAAAATATGTGTCCCATATGGCGAATGGCGTAATGCAAAAACAATCAAAATGATCGATTCGCTATTTTTCCAATGCCTCACTTACCCCAAAAAATTGAATAAAAAGTGGTCAAAAGGTCACACCTGGCAAAATGATATCAGTAAGGGTGCTTTCACACTTGCGTTTTTACTTTCCGGTGTAGAGTTCCGTCGTCGGGGGTCTAGGACGGAAAGATACTGATCAGGATTATCCTAATGCATTCTGAATGGAGAGAAATCCATTCAGGATACATCAGGATGTCTTCAGTTCAGTATGTGAATGTTTTTTGGACGTTGACAAAACCGTAGCATGCTGCGGATTTGTCTCCGTCCAAAAATCCGGAAGACATGCCGTAACGCCGGATCCGGAATTAATGCCCATTGAAGTGCATTAATCCGGATCTGGAATTAAGCTAAACGTCATTTCGGCGTATCGCCAGATCCGACATTTAGCTCTGCGCATGCGCAGCAGCATTTCCGATCAGGGCCCCAGTGTAAGCTGGGGCTCCAATCGGTTACCATGGCAGCCAGGATGCTACTGAAGTCCTGGCTGCCATGGTAAGTACTTGGCAGCAGTGTACTTACCTGCACTGCGGTCTCCGGGCGCTCCTTCATGACATCACAGGTCCGGGCGGCGCATTGATCTATGTGCCGCGTGGACCTGTGACGTCATGAAGGAGTGCTCGGCGGCCTCAGCGCAGGTAAGTACACTGCTGCGGAGTACCATGGCAGCCAGGACTTTAGTAGCGTCCTGGCTGCCATGGTAACCTGAAAGCATTTCGAAGACTGATCAGGATCCTGATCAGTCTTCAAATGCTTTCAGGGGACTTGTGTTCTGATGGATCCGGCGGGATGGAAGTGCCTGCCGGATCCTCAGAACGCAAGTGTGAAAGGACCCTAAAAACTACAGATTGTCCCGCAAAAAATGAGCCCCCGAAGAGCACACAGAGAAAACCTAACTACAAAAACAGTTATGGGGGTCAGACTATGGCAATGTAAAAAATATATTTATTTATTTATTTTTATTCAGTATTAAAACATAAAAAAAAAAACTATGCAAATGTGGTATCTTTGTAATCGTACTGACCCAGAGAATGAAGGGCACAGGTCAGTTTTTTTAAATGGGAACGCTGTAGGGACAAAACCCATAAAACTGTGGCAGAATTCATTTTTTTTTTTTTTTCGTTTCAATTCCACCCCATTTGAAATTTGGCTTCAGCTTCCCAATCCCCTACATCAGGCATGCTCAACCTGCGGCCCTCCAGCTGTTGCAAAACTACAACTCCCAGCACTCCTGGACAGCCTACAGCTATCAGTCTACAGCAGGGCATGGTGGGAGTTGTAGTTTTACAACAGCTGGAGAGCCGCAGGTTGAGCATCCCTGCCCTACATTATTATACCTTATTAAACGGTTTCATTTAAAAGCGCTACTTGTCCCGCAAAAACCCTCATACATGAATGGAAAAATAAAACAGCTATGGGTCTCTTAAAATAGGGAAGAAAAATTAAAACGCAAAAATGAAAAACCCTTCGGTATTCCAGGGATTAAACATAAGATGACACCTTTATGTAAATGGAAATATTTGCAGAGATAGCAATAAGGACATGCTCATTGTCTATGGAATCCACAGCTGTCATAAAATGATGAATAGTGAAACGAGTAGCAGGAGAGATAGAAGCAACGGTTGGATTATGTGGTAGTAAGGCCTCTTTCACATAAACATTTTTTTTTTGCGATTGTACGGGCCGTTTTTTGCATTCTGTATACGGTCCTTATACAGAACTATTCATTTCAATGGGTCTGCAAAAAAAAACCGAAGGTACTCCGTATGCCTTCCGTTTCTGTGTGCATTCTGTTTCCGTTTTTCTGTTCCTTTCAAAGATAGAACATGTCCTACTAGGCCTAATTCACACATCCGTAGTGTGTTTTGCGGAAACACGGATCCGCAAAACACGGACGGCTGCAATGTGCATTCCGCATTTAGAAGACCGCACATTGCTGGCACTATATAGAGAATGCCTTTTCTTGTCCGCAATTACGGACAAGAATAGGACATGTTCTATTTTTTTACTGAAACACAGATGCGAAAACACAGATGCGGACATCACATAGTGCTGTCCACATCCATTCCTGCCCCTTTGAAATTAATGGGTCTGCAACCCTTCCGCAAAATTTTTTGCGGATACGTTTTTTTGCGGACCGCAAAACCATACGGTCGTGTGCAATAGGCCTAAAACTACTAATACTGCATAACATAAAGTAGTCAATGACTTTTAGAGAACCAGTTACATGTTGGTGTAGTATTGCCAGGGGATGTTTCGATGGGTACAATTCCCAGCAGCCATTACAATCGTGTCCCTTTTTACAGTGGTTATAATAAATCTGTCGGCTTCATGATTAATCTCAGGAGTTTACCTTTCTCTGGGAATAAATTGGTTTATAAAGGCCGAGGAGGTAATAACAGAAAACACGGCTCTGAAGACATTCTGCACATCGAGCGCTCTGGTTTTATTTTTGCCATTTGCACAGCTGTATAGATAAAAGTAATGAAATCAGATGAAAGGAGAAATGTAATAATAACGCTACTAGTAGGAATTTGCATTATCGTCTACCGCAGCCGCACTCAGCATTATCTTGTAATATGAGCTTCTGTGTAGTTTACCTTTTTTTTATAATTTACACACAAAATAGACATTGCCTTCCGTATCATATCACCAAATCCATTTACAGCTGCATTCACAATTCTGTAGGATTGGGAGCTCAAATTTCCTTTTACTACCTGCTTGTTAAGTGTCTGTAGAAAACAGTTTAACGCCTCATGCACACGGCAACGTCCGTGCGGCGGCCGGGACGGATTGAGACCCATACAACTCTAATGGGTCTGTGATCTGTGTGCAGCGCCAAAAAATAGAACAGTTTTGCGGTCCGGTTTTTTTCATTATCGCTAGCTGAAATTACTTAAATAATTCCCACTATGCGGAACACCAGAGTTTAATGAGGCTGCCAATCTGGCTAAACTGCATCCTGAATGCATATCCTCAGGATAGGCCATCGATATCAGATCAGCGTGGGTCTGTACTTGTATTACACTGCACTTCAGAGATAAAGTGCAGTGTAATCAACAGGTTACGTCGCTCGCATGGATCACTGCCTTCTCTTCAAACAGCTGATCAGTGGGGGTGCTAGGTGTTTGACCGCGCCAATCTGATATTGATGACCTATCCTGAGGATACTGTAGGTCATCAATGTATACATTTTTCTTCTCTTTTGTGTTTTGTTTTTGTTTGTTTTTTTGTTTTTTTTTGTACATGCAATTTTTTAAAATTTTCTAATTAAAAAACCAACTCCAGCTGAAAGTCTTTGGGAAATGCTAAATATTTTTGGCAACTGGAGGTTTTGTTAATTAGGTGGCATTTTATTTTGGTTTTGTCTTCTTATTTTACCTTATCCATTGCCATTCTCTCTTTTAAGCTACATGCACACGAATGGATTTTGTTTCCGTGTCCGTTCCGTTTTTCCATTAGGATGCGGACCCATTCATTTCTAAAAATGCTGACAGCCCACCGTGAACTATCCGCATCTGTATGCTTCGTAGACCCGCAAAAAAAATAGAGCATGTCCTATTCTTGTCCGTTTTGCAGACAAGGATCGGCATTATTACAATGTATCTGCAAAAAAAAGGGATGCCATATGGACGTCATCCGTTTTTTTTTTTGCGGACCGCAAAACACAAATGTTCATGTGCATGTAGCCTTAGCAGACATTTTAATTTTAATCCGATACTTAATCAGATATCACTTCTCTATTGTTATATTGTATTGTGGGGCAGAGTCCACTGTGATCTATAAACTATGACTATAAAGTATTTACAAGATGAATACCTATGTAGAGTAGAACAATACAATATTCGACATACAGTAGAAATCTCACCACAAAAGAATCCCAAAGCCTTGTATCATTGATGATTGTTCTACCAAGTGCCTACTGTATCAAATGTCTTGATAACTGTAACATAAAGATAAGGTCCTTATAATGATTAGGTAGAAATATTGGATCTCTTACCCACCAATCTGGAATCTGCAGATAAGTTAATGTTCAAGGGTTACCCTAGATATAACATTGTCTACCGACCTCACCAAATAGACAAAATCTACCAACACGTCTCACATTTAGCTTAAAGGAATACTCCAAGCGAAAGAAAGGGGACTTTCACACTTGTGTTGTGAGGAACCGGCAGGCAGTTCCGTCGCCAGAACTGCCTGCCGAATCCAGCAATCTGGATGCAAACGGACAGCATTTGTAGACGGATCTGGGTGCGGATCTGTCTCACAAATGCATTGCAATAACGGATCCGTCTCTCTGGTTGTCATCCGGAAAAACCGTCAATGTGGTATTTTTAATGCCGGAACCGGCACTAATACATTTCAATGTAAATTAATTCCGGATGCGGCATTCTGGCAATTCTATCCATTCAGGATGCATTAGAATAAAGTTAATCAGTTCTTTTTCGGAACTCAGTGCCGGAAAAGAATGACGCTAGTGTGAAAGTACCCTAAGATGTTCGGGCTAAGGATGAGCACATTCCTTAAAAGTGGATTCAAATCTGATTCTAATCACTTCCAAATTGAACCCAAATCAAAAGTGCCCTGATTGCCTGAAAAGGTCTCCTTCTCTTCTTCAGAATTGCTAATGTTCATAGCTTACATTGTTATAAACTTGTCTACAGATCTTACCAAATTGACAGAACCTACCTACATGTCCAACGTTTGCTAAAATACAGTACTTTGCATCATTTAAGCCCTGGTGGAGGGGTATGAATGAGAAAGTCAAAGGTGCAACAGACAAAAGTCATGTACTGTACTATGCTCTCAAGCCTCGCAACAGGCATAATATACAGTAACCATTCACTAGTTCTATGACCAAGTATTACAGACCGACAAGACTTCCGTAGAGGATGATGACTCTGTGGAGACCTCTAGATTTTATTTTTTACTACTGAAATAATGTACTGATACTTTTGGGCCAGTGACTTCTCTCTGTGTATTACAGGATTACACAATAAAAAATGAGAACGTTAATATGGATCTTATAAACCAAACCTTGGTTGTAGAATTTGTTCTCACCGGTTATCCCTGCAACCTCCAGATCAGAATATTTCAGTTCATTGTGTTTTTGTCCATGTACATATTGAGCATACTGGGAAATGGTTTCATAATCTTCACCGTCATCGTCAGTCCTCCTCTGCACACCGCTATGTATTATTTCCTCTGTAATCTCTCTTTTATTGATTTGTGTTATACATCGTGCACTATGCCAAAACTTTTGCTTGTTATTTTTTCAAAAATTCATAATATTTCATACATTGGGTGCTTAATTCAAATGTATGTTGGTGTGTTTCTAGGAGGCACCGAGAGCTTCTTGTTGGCTGTGATGGCCTATGATCGGTATATCGCTATATGCCTCCCTTTATATTACACCACCATCATGAGTTGGAGGGTCTGCAGATACTGCACGGTTATGATTTTGTTAGGAAGCTTCTTTCTATGTACTATCCCAAATATCCTGAAGCCTTTTGTCTTTTGCAGAGAGAACAGGATGGATCATTTTGCTTGTGAGCTTTTAGGAATTCTAGAGCTGGCGTGTGGAGACATCTCTGCTTACAAATTGCAGATATTCATTATTAGTATATTTGTTCTGTTCTGTCCTTTTTTTTTCATTGTGGTCTCTTATATTTGTATCATTATATCGATACTAAAAATCAAATTGGCAGACAGTAGGTTGAGAACTTTTTCTACCTGCGCCTCCCACCTGACAGTGGTTGTTATGTATTATGGGACATGTATGAGCGTGTACATGGGACAAGGAATGCGTTTTTCATCAAAATCGAAATATGTTTCTCTCATTTATGGAGCTGTTACACCTGTCCTAAATCCACTGATATATAGCCTGAGGAATAATGAAGTAAAAATAGCAATTTCAAAACTGCTGGAGAAATATTCTGTATCCCACTCAACATAATTCCTTTGCCAGCAACCCCTGGAATCAGGACAAAGCCATGAAGACTTCGGAAATCAGAGTCTTATCATCTGGATAATTCTTGCCCTTCAAAAATTACTTCATTGTTAGAAAGCGGTGGAAGTCCGATGGTGCGAGGTCGGGTGAATAAGGCATGCTTCCATTTGGGCAACATGTGAATGGTGAACAATTGTGTTGTCTTGCAGAAGGTGGACACCTTTGGTGAGCATGCCACTTCTCTTGGTTTTGAGGGCCTTCTGCAATTTCTGCAGCAGTGAAGCATAGTATGCCCCAGTGATCATGGTACCCTTTGCTAGGAAATCCATCAATACTACTCCATGCTGGTCCCAAAAGACTGTGAGCATGACCTTGCCTGCCGAGGGTTGGGCACGTGCCTCCTTTGGAGGCGGCGAGTCATGATGCTTGACTGGATTTTAGTCTCGGATAATAGTGATCCGAGACTAAAGCTTTCATCCTGTGTGACCCAGCTTTCATCCTGTATGATCAGTCTGTTGAAAAAGTCCTCCTGGTTTTCATGGCACATCGTCAACAGAGCCTGAGAGCATTCCACTCATTCCTGCTTCTGGAATGGTGTGAGCAGCCGGGGAAACCAGCGAGTGGATACCTTATGCATGTGAAGATGGTCTTGGATAATTTTTTTACACGGACCCCACACTAATCTTGACATTTTGGGCTAGGTGGTCAATGGTTACAAGGCGATTTTCCACTGGATAGCAGAGTTCATGGATAGCAGAGTGGGGTCACCCTGGAATTGGAGCTGTTTCCACTGAAGTCTGACCACATTTGAATTGACGATGCCAGTTCTTGACTACATTATATGATGGGGAATCATCACCATAAACTTCTTTCATCTCATCGAACGTCTTCTTTGGTGTGCGGCCTTTCAGGTAAAGGAACTTGATGACTGCTCTGTATTCCACTGGGTCCATTATATAACCTCACACCGCTTCAGCACCTATAAAATCAAGACCATTATCAGTTCTGAGTTGCAAATTGGCATGTAACCTATAGAGATTTATATTATTACACGTGCAGTTTCAGCGTCCTGTGATAGATAGAAGTGGGTCAGGGAAATCTTTAATGAATGACCCTCATATGATCCTCCTAGGAGGACACATAGTCAACTTTTATAAATGTATACTTCATGCTTCAAAAACCCTCCAGCACTAGCCGGACCTTGGGCTGCAAGCCTGGGGGTAGGCCTGACATGACTGAGGCTTGGAGGGAGTGAGATTTTTCCGGGACATATGGGGTTAATTGGTAGGGTCGGTGAGGGTGGTGCTCTAGGAGTGGGGTATACGGTTTAAAAAGGGTGGCTAGGGCGGGAAAATGGGCCATCTTGTGGGGACAGCAGACATGCAGCAGCCCTTGTCAGAGCTGCTGTATACCTCTAGAGTGGCTGTTTTTAACCTCCCAAGATGTCAGTTGATATGCTGCTGGCAGCAGCGGAGAGCAGGGGTGCTGAGTGGCTGCAGGCTTCAGTGGCAGGCCTGCTGTCGGGGTTCGGGGACTCGGCCTCTACGGCTTCCCACATTTGCCGGCCATGGAGCACTAGGCCTCCGGCAGTCCGAAGGAGACCCCTCCAGCATGCGCCGCAGGTAGGAACACGGGTACCAGGCGGTCGTGTGCCGGGAGGAATCATCTAAGCAGACGGGACAATGGGTGGGGGAGACGGGAGATACCCTCATCAGAAGCAGTCGCTGGGGAAACGGGATCAAGTTCGGCAGGCGGGCTAGGACGGACTCACCTTGCCCGGCGTAGGAGAGAAGTCCTGGCTCCTTCTGTGAGAAGGCGGGGTTAAGATGGCGGCCCGGTGCTGGGTTCTGTGATCTGGAAGCATGTTGCTGGCTCAGCGTCAGCTCCGTCTTTGGTAATAGTGGCCTCTAGTGGCGGAGCTGCAGAAGTGCAGGCTCCAGCAGCAGCAAGAGGGGGGCACAGGTAGTGTGAAGACCTGATCACAGCTAGAGGAGAGATCAGCGCCGGTCAAGTTCCAGTACCTCCTGATCTGGCTAGTGGAATCACAGCGTCCACGCAGCCAGGTGAGACACGAGGGAAGTCCTCATTAGCGGTTTCTTGTCTTGGAGGGGCTCCCGGGGTTGGGGGGGGCCGGGGGGTGTCCATTGTGGGTGGGTTATTGGGGGTACGGGAGTTAGTGAAAAGACTGGTGAGTACGGGGTCAGGGTCAAGGTCACCGTTGGCGGCTTGGGGTTTACAAGGGTCAGGTGTACCAGGTAGTAGTGGGGCAGCAGTGGCAGACAGGAGGGGGGATAGTGGGGCTGTGGGTACGGGGGCCAGTGGGTCGTGGGGGGCATCGCCACAAGGGGCGGCGTACAAGGATGGGGTTATGGAGAGAGAGGGTGGTCAGGAAAAAGTTGAGGCTGGAGGTGAAAGAAAAAATTTGGAAAGATGAGTACGTGGACATATGTTTTTTACTCCCACTGGAACTGTATAGTTTAGATAGGGATAGGAAGGAAAATAGGAAGAAGGAAGATGAAGATAAGCGGCAGTAACATTTGATTCTGCTGACTTTTTTGCAACTGATTGCAGGTGTTTGTGATCCTGGCCAGTGTCATTGGGGAGAATGCGCTGGAGAATTGTTCCACAGTCTTCTGTTACCTGGACGCGATAGGGGAGGCGTATCGTGTTTATGGGTGGCAGGGGTGGTTGAGGTATAATGAGCAATTTCAGCAACGAAAAGCGGCTCGGTCTAGCATTCGGTGGGATTATAAGGATATTGGCCTGTGGATGGGGGCTCCAGTCAGGGACGGGGCAGTTCTTTCCGGAGGGTGCCGGGGATTCTGGGCAATCAGAGCGCTCAGCGGCCTCGCAAAAGGTGTTATGATTCTTGTTTAATGAGTGTGGATGCAAATATGGCGACAAGTGCAAATTTAAGCACGAGTGTTCCACATGTGGTGAGAATCATGGAGAGGTGCTTCAGAGGGCGGAAAGGAAAGGGTTGGGGTGATAGGGCTGAAAAAGGGGTGGACACCAATTCGGGTATTTGAGATGGTGCCCTTTTAAATAGGTACCCGAATGCGGAGGCAGCAGATTTTTTGTTGATGGCTTTTAGGGAGGGTTTTCATATCCTATTTGTTGAAGGCGAGTTTTGGCAAGGGAAGAAGAATTTGAGGTCAGCAATGAAGCTTCCAGGGGTGGTTACTGAAAACTTTCGGAAAGAAATGGAGTTAGGTTGCATGGCAGGCCCCTTTTGGGACTTGCCGATGGAAGATCTGCGGGTGTCACCATTGGGGGTCGTGCCGAAGAGGAAGCCTTATAAATTTCGCCTTATCCATCACCTTTCATTTCCAAAGGGGGGTTCGGTTAATGATGGGATTGCGCCGGAGTTGTGTTCGGTGGCGTGTACATCGTTCGATGAGGCGGTTCGATTTTATTTACTGCGCTTGTGGGCTCAGTTTCAGCAGCATGAAAATTTCCTCACGCTTCGTGGTAACAAATTTCATTTTCTCCTAAATTGACTGCTAAAAACAGTGGCTACACGTGTGAGGACATGGAGAAAGGAAATCTGGGAAGACGGGATCACCCACAATGCCATGCAAGCAGCCAATCAGCAGCCAGCAGGCCCTATTATGTCACAGCCCTATAAATAGCCTCAGCCATCCTGGATTCTGCCATTTTCCAGCACACTTAGTGCAGGGAGAGTCGTCAGAAAGCGCTAGGGACAGTAATAGGGAAGAATTTATTTTAATGAAAAAATGATTTATACGTGCAGGGAAAGGTTATGCAAGGTGCAGGAAAAGGATAGGGAGGAATCATTCCACAGCATTTATGTAGAGCAGGGTTCAGTAGGGTAATAAAAACAATCCTATTACACCTTGCTGCACTGACTGGGGATCCAGATAGCCATTTTACAGCTCTGTATTTCCAGGAAACTGTTCTTGTTATTGGGGTGGAAAATATATTCTGCGTTCAGCGCTGCAGTTATCTGTTGAAAAGCCTTTTTTGTGGCGTATATATGTGGAAAAAGACAAATATATTCTCCCTTCAGTGCTGCAGTTATCTGTTGAAAAGCCTTTAGTGGCTTATATACGCTGAAAAAGAAAAATATACTCGGTTGTGACTGTTCCAGTTATATGTGGTAAAGCCTTTAGTGGCGTATATCAGTAGAAAAAGAAAAATATATTTGCTGTTTAGTCATGAGCAGCATAGGCAATATTCATATTCTCAACATTTTTGGCCTAATATTCGCCATAAATTCTAGAAATCATGATCTCCAGTCATTATCATCGGAAATATATATATATATATATATATATATATATATATATAGACAATAGTGAAGGACCGCACCACTTATGCAGCAAAGCATGCAGAGGAGTGCCAGTGGCTGTAGCAGTATCCCACTTACTTTCAAAAATATAAAAGTAGTAAATCCACAGCACATCCAGGGTAGTGAAGAAAACAATTCTTTTATTCACCGAGTGGTAGCGACTTTTCAGTGCTCTCCATGGCACCTTTTTCAAGCAGTGTTAACAAATGGTGTGACAACAGACTTTAAATACATGTGTGCATAATGAATAATTAGCAATTAACAAAATTGGTGACAATGTAAACAAAGTTTAAATATATGAAAAAAATTAGTGATCCAGTGATAATAAATATAATCAAAGTATATAAATCATTCTTAATGTACATAACAATAACATTCATCTCTTCAAATGTGATTAATCAAATACATGATCCGATAATTAACATGATATAGTGTTACAGTGTCCATCAAATAGTTAAAAAATCAATTGTGCGTAATTAAAAACAGATTAAAAACAGTACCGGTGGTGGGGAGCGATCAATCGCGGCCAGCATGGTAATGGATTCCTGCGCGTCCTGCTATGTCGATTGCGCATGCTCCAAAGAGGTCATTACGTTGTCGACGTATTCAATCGACGCTGTATCCGATCACATGACTGTTGTTTGTTGACGATCACCATAGTGATTCTAGTCATGTGATCGCAGCTACGTAATTACAAAACAAACACGATATGCTTTCTGCAAACATTACCAAACACGATCGGAGAGCGGATATGAATAGACAGACGATGATTTAAATCGCAAATATGCGCAACAGTAAAAGCACTGATCACAGAGTTCCCAGACAAATACCAGATCGAAAGACCATCACATAATATTAGAATAAATCATAGAGATTTCGTATGCCACCTCCTATTAACCTGTCAATTAAACCAGGAACCATGCGTGGCTATATGTGATACAGCGATTCCTCACTGAACACAATAATATCACTGCTCTTATAGGGCACACACCATTTTCATAGTGTGAAAACCCCATTCGGGTTCCTATCGGTTTAAATTTGTTAGGAATTTCACATACATCCATTATAAAGAAAATAACATAATTTGTGTGGGTGTACCCAGACCAATTAACACAAAATTAATCGTATATAACCAAAACAATTCTGAGTATTCATTGCCGCAATCCGATATTGTATGATCCCAAAATATTGAAAAATGAATGAAAAACAATGAATGAAAAAAATATATGAAAGCTGCTGGCCGAGTTGATCTTTCCATCCATCATCCGGGTATAAACTGCGAGAAAGAACAAAAATACAAAATTAGTATAAAGACACACCCAAGGATGTTTACAGCATAATACATTGAAAACCTCCAGGCGAACAGATGTTATAAGATCCATGGTTTATAGTCTACATTAAGCCCCCCTGGTTTGAGACTGCTCAATCTGGCTATCCAATGGATCTCACGTTTTTTTAAATCCAAATTTCTATTTCCCCCACGTCGAGATAATGGGATATGATCAATCAACATACATTTTAAATCACTTTCCTTGTGATTTGCTTCCATGAAGTGTTTGAAGACTGGTAAATCTGCCCTTCTTTTTCTTATAGTGTATCTATGATAATTACATCTGGTTTTAAATTCTAGGGAAGTTTCCCCCACGTAAACAAGCCCACACGGGCACCACAAAGTATAGATCACTAAGGACATGTCACAAGTTAAATACTGAGTGATAGGATAAGCCTTTTTTGTTCCAGGGTGAACAAAAGTATCCCCCTTGACCAAATATCGACAATTAATGCAATTTAAGCAAGGGAAGCAACCCTTCTTCTTGCTGTCCATGCTTCTTTTGGGGCCCTATATCCGTACGTACTATTCTATCTTTAAGATTTCTAGTACGACGGTAGGACATTAGTGGTGGAACTTTAAATTCCTCAATTTTGTTGTGTCCGCTCCTCAGAATTGACCAGTGTTTGTACACTGCATCCCTAATTCTGTAGCTATCTTCAGTGTAGGTTGAGACCAACGGAATTCGATTCAATGTATTATCCGACCTAGTGTGTTTTTTAGTTAGTAGTTCTGTCCTACTGTTGGTCTGGGTCTTATCAATGTGAGAATTCAATAAATTAATCGGGTAACCCCTCTCCTGGAATGCTCTGCTCATAGCACTCAACGAGTCCTCCAACTGATTTTCCTCACTTACTATACGTTTTACCTGTAAAAATTGACTTAACGGTAATGATTTTAACATTGGCCTAGGATGGGCACTATCGAATTTTAATAGTGTGTTCCTGTCTGTGGTTTTTTTGTACACACTAGTTTGGATCCGACCGTCCTGAACCAAGACTGTCGTGTCCAAAAAATTAATTTTACTGTGTGAATAATCAAGAGTAAATTTGATGTCCTCATTGATAGTATTCAAAAACGAAAAAAAAATCCAATAATTCCCACATAGATGAATGACTCCTCTAGGAAGGAGACCGCCATGTTTGCATACATCGTTTGCATTCATCTCTTCAAATGTGATTAATCAAATACATGATCCGATAATTAACATGATATAGTGTTACAGTGTCCATCAAATAGTTAAAAAATCAATTGTGCGTAATTAAGAACAGATTAAAAACAGTACCGGTGGTGGGGAGCGATTAATCGCGGCCAGCATGGTAATGGATTCCTGCTCGTCCTGCTATGTCGATTGCGCATGCTCCAAAGAGGTCATTACGTTGTCGACTTATTCAATCGACGCTGTATCCGATCACATGACTGTTGTTTGTTGATTTGTTAATTATCGGATCATGTATTTGATTAATCACATTTGAAGAGATGAATGTTATTGTCATGTATATTAAGAATGATTTATATACTTTGATTATATTTATTATCACTGGATCACTAATTTTTTTCATATATTTAAACTTTGTTTACATTGTCACCAATTTTGTTAATTGCTAATTATTCATTATGCACACATGTATTTAAAGTCTGTTGTCACACCATTTGTTAACACTGCTTGAAAAAGGTGCCATGGAGAGCACTGAAACGTCGCTACCACTCGGTGAATAAAATAATTGTTTTCTTCACTACCCTGGATGTGCTGTGGATTTACTACTTTTATATTTTTGAAAGTAAGTGGGATACTGCTACAGCCACTGGCACTCCTCTGCATGCTTTGCTGCATAAGCGGTGCGGTCCTTCACTATTGTCTATTGTTTCCCTCGGATCAGCACGCTTCTTTTTCTTTTTTTTGAATCCTGGATACATTGAACTCACCTATTAATATGGCAACTACACCGGGTATTTTTTCCTATTCTCAAGATGAAGCAGGGCGTATCTTGAATGCGTTCCAGGGCGATACTGGTTTTTTGTCTACCCCTACGGTACTTAATACAAAGAAAAATCTGGAATTCATTACGAAACGGATAATATCGTTGGAGTTACATCTTATAACGTTGAGTGAGTATTACAAAGCTCAACAAATCCCAAGAGGGATGCGTATTCAAGCACAATCTACAATGCACATGAATGACTCTGATTTTCGTTTAAAATATGAATTGATAGCTAATAAATTTGCACTGGACTTGATCCTGCTCAATATGGAATTTTTACAAAAGGATCTATCTATTTCCCTTGAGAAAAAATTGACTTTGGAAACAACTTTAAGCTCTTTAGTTTCCCCAGAGGACTATACTGATATTCTTGCAAAATCACAACCGTTTTATGATAAAATCAGAAAGGACACACAAGAGATTAAAAGAAGTAAGTGGCAACGTGATGCTACAGATTATACAAATGGGACTGTCTACAATTGGAAGATCAACAACATGCATAACAAGCCTGCTCCATCCAGGATGGATAATAAAAAGAACTTCCCTAGAAAACCAATGGAGGAACAACAATTATCTACAACAGATATTTTTTTAGGGGATCATCTCACCCAAAGAAACCAACACGACGAGGTGGGCGCAAAAGACATAGAATCCCAGAGAAACAAGGGAAAACGGCCACAGAGAAAGAAAAATTAGAGGTTCAAACGGTGGTAAATATTTCTTCACATGTTTTGTCCCCTGATCAGATTAATGTACTAGCCAAGGGTTTGGGTTTTTGTCCAAATGTTTCAACTGATTGGTTACAGGTAGAAGCGAATCTATACCAATTCTTTAGGAGATTGAAATTGAAGGTATGGTTTTCAGCACAACCTCATAGGAAAAATATACGGATGTCTGAATTATGTTTATCTGATTTTGATCTGTACCATACGAGTGATTTTGTCCCGCCGTCTACTGATACTATAGATGTGTTTATGCATGCGGTGTTACGGGATATGAATGAATTAAAAAACCACCCTAATACACACTTTCGTCATCCCAATATGACACAGGGTGAATGGAGAGCTGTGAATGCTCTTGTCCACGACCACAGCATCACAATCAAACCCGCTGACAAAGGGGGTGCTGTTGTGGTCATGGACACAGAGCAATATATAGCGGAAGCCATGCGTTAACTCTCAGACAGTGAGGTTTATTTACAATTGAATAAGGACCCTAGATGGGACATTGAACGACAGATTAATTCACTGCTGACTGAGGGCATTACTGCGGGCTTAATTGACATACAGCTACAGGAGTTTCTAACTATTGTTCATCCCACTACACCAATGTTGTATTTACTCCCCAAAATACATAAAAATTTGGAACACCCTCCCGGGAGACCCATTGTGTCCGTGAGGGGTTCCTTATTGAATAACATTTCTATTTTTTTGGATGGAGTCTTGAGACAATTCGCTGTCTCTGCCACCTCCTATATTGTAGACACTTCGGATTTTCTTAGAAAATTATCGGATATACAAATACCAAGTGGGGCTATCTTAGCCTCATTTGACATTGTCAGCCTTTATACCTCGATTAATCATGATTTCGGATTCGAGGTGGCAAAGAGAGCGTTAGCTGGCTCTAAGTGGTCAGCAGGTTGTCAAGACTTTATCCTTCGATTATTACATTTAGTTTTGACTTGTAATTACTTTTTGTTTGGGGATCATTTCTATTTACAGCGGAAGGGGACCGCCATGGGGTCAAATGTGGCGCCGACGTATGCAAACATGGCGGTCTCCTTCCTAGAGGAGTCATTCATCTATGTGTCGCCCCACTTCACACATGTGTTGAGGTGGTGGCGATACATAGATGATATTTTCTTGATTTGGTTAGGTACGGAAGGGGAATTATTGGATTTTTTTTTTCATTTTTGAATACTATCAATGAGGACATCAAATTTACTCTTGATTATTCACACAGTAAAATTAATTTTTTGGACACGACAGTCTTGGTTCAGGACGGTCGGATCCAAACTAGTGTGTACAAAAAAACCACAGACAGGAACACACTATTAAAATTCGATAGTGCCCATCCTAGGCCGATGTTAAAATCATTACCGTTAAGTCAATTTTTATGGGTAAAACATATAGTAAGTGAGGAAAATCAGTTGGAGGACTCGTTGAGTGCTATGAGCAGAGCATTCCAGGAGAGGGGTTACCCGATTAATTTATTGAATTCTCACATTGATAAGACGCAGACCAACAGTAGGACAGAACTACTAACTAAAAAACACACTAGATCGGATAAAACATTGAATCGAATTCCGTTGGTCTCAACCTACACTGAAGATAGCTACAGAATTAGGGATGTAGTGTACAAACACTGGTCAATTCTGAGGAGCGGACACAACAAAATTGAGGAATTTAAAGTTCCACCACTAATGTCCTACCGTCGTACTAGAAATCTTAAAGATAGAATAGTACGTACGGATATAGGGCACCAAAAGAAGCATGGACAGCAACGTCTTTTCTTGCAGAAGAAGGGTTGCTTCCCTTGCTTAAATTGCATTAATTGTCGATATTTGGTCAAGGGGGATACTTTTGTTCACCCTGGAACAAAAAAGGCTTATCCTATCACTCATTATTTAACTTGTGACACGTCCTTTGTGATCTATACTTTGTGGTGCCCGTGTGGGCTTGTTTACGTGGGGGAAACTTCCCTAGAATTTAAAACCAGATGTAATTATCATAGATACACTATAAGAAAAAGAAGGGCAGATTTACCAGTCTTCAAACACTTCATGGAAGCAAATCACAAGGAAAGTGATTTAAAATGTATGTTGATTGATCATATCCCATTATCTCGACGTGGGGAAAAAAAAAATTTGGATTTAAAAAAACGTGAGATCCATTGGATAGCCAGATTGAGCAGTCTCAAACCAGGGGGGCTTAATGTAGACTATAAACCATGGATCTTATAACATCTGTTCGCCTGGAGGTTTTCAATGTATTATGCTGTAAACATCCTTGGGTGTGTCTTTATACTAATTTTGTATTTTTGTTCTTTCTCGCAGTTTATACCCGGATGATGGATGGAAAGATCAACTCGGCCAGCGGCTTTCATATATTTTTTCATTCATTGTTTTTCATTCATTTTTCAATATTTTGGGATCATACAATATCGGATTGCGGCAATGAATACTCAGAATTTTTTTGGTTATATACGATTAATTTTGTGTTAATTGGTCTGGGTACACCCACACAAATTATGTTATTTTCTTTATAATGGATGTATGTGAAATTCCTAACAAATTTAAACCGATAGGAACCCGAATGGGGTTTTCACACTATGAAAATGGTGTGTGCCCTATAAGAGCAGTGATATTATTGTGTTCAGTGAGGAATCGCTGTATCACATATAGCCACGCATGGTTCCTGGTTTAATTGACAGGTTAATAGGAGGTGGCATACGAAATCTCTATGATTTATTCTAATATTATGTGATGGTCTTTCGATCTGGTATTTGTCTGGGAACTCTGTGATCAGTGCTTTTACTGTTGCGCATATTTGCGATTTAAATCATCGTCTGTCTATTCATATCCGCTCTCCGATCGTGTTTGGTAATGTTTGCAGAAAGCATATCGTGTTTGTTTTGTAATTACGTAGCTGCGATCACATGACTAGAATCACTATGGTGATCGTCAACAAACAACAGTCATGTGATCGGATACAGCGTCGATTGAATATGTCGACAACGTAATGACCTCTTTGGAGCATGCGCAATCGACATAGCAGGACGCGCAGGAATCCATTACCATGCTGGCCGCGATTGATCGCTCCCCACCACCGGTACTGTTTTTAATCTGTTTTTAATTATGCACAATTGATTTTTTAACTATTTGATGGACACTGTAACACTATATCATGTTAATTATCGGATCATGTATTTGATTAATCACATTTGAAGAGATGAATGTTATTGTTATGTACATTAAGAATGATTTATATACTTTGATTATATTTATTATCACTGGATCACTAATTTTTTTCATATATTTAACCCCTTAGTGACCAAGCCTGTTTGGGCCTTTATGACCAAGCGTTTTTCGTCCTTTTTTCATGGTCTCGTTCCCAGAGCTATAACTTTTTTATTTTTCCGTCTATATAGCAGTATGAGGGCTTGTTTTTTGCGGGACAAGTTGTAGTTTTTAATAGCGCCATTTTGGGGTACACATAACTATGTTATTAACTTTTATTAACTCTTTCTGGGAGGGAGAAGGGGAAAAATAGTACTACTGCCACTGCGTTTGTACATTATAAATTTTACGATGTTCATTATTCGGTAAAAGTAACATAATATTTTCATTTCCTGGGTCAGTACGATTACATGGATATCAAATACTTATAAATATAACAATATACTGGGCACTCCAAGGATATCGTGAAAAATAGTGAATTGATAAAATGACAATATCGAAAGTTTTATTATTAAAACCAAATTATAAACACATTAGTCTCCAGCAGAAATAAACTAGGGATTTGTCTCCAGTTCTCTATTGACCATCAATCCAACATGTTCTCCACTAGATATTCACAGGACCTATAGATATAACTCCTCCAATAGTCTGTCTATTATGAACAATACTAATAATAGTGAAATATTCTCCTAAAATGACACTAAATGAAAACTACATCCACAATTGTGCAATCCAGCAATAGTTGTGCAAATAGCGTGCATGTGCAAATGAACAAATCCAACTGTGCAAAAACGCAATATATATCCAGTGCCTCCTTAATTGATCCAATGCCACCGTTTTTAGTTAATAGTGATGATAATTAATAGTAGTCTCAATGTCCCTCTAAAATCAATTGAATAACACCATTTGTTAGTTAATGATAATAATAATTGATTGTCCAGTGTTCATATTTAACAGTCCTTATTTGAAGTCCAGCTTTTATAACTAAAATCCTCAGAGTCTCACCATTCAATCCTGCAGGTTGTATTAGCGGCGTCCCGCTATATTCCACATCAGCGGCGTCCGCTGCAAAACAATTAGACACGTGTCTCTCCTACCTGAGTCTGCCGGCTGATACAGGAACGCTCTTACCCCGGTATTGAGGTTCGGCTTTCAGGAGGTGTTTCACTTGCACTCCCGTTTGTTCAGCCTTCTCTCCTTTAATTTGCTGTAACACGTGGATCGCCCGACCGTAGTTCCAAAGTCCAGGCTTCCTTGTTCATTCAGCGCATAAATCGTTCCGCAGGGCATATACTTGAGATTGGCGTTCTCTGTATTAGTGCACTATTCAGGGGTCCGACCAGACAGCGTTTCGGGGCTTTGGTCCCCTTCTTCAGTGGTGACCACTGAAGAAGGGGACCAAAGCCCAGCGTCTGTAGGACCTGAATAGTGCACTAATACAGAGACGCCAATTCTCAAGTATGCCCGCGGAACGATTATGCTGAATGAACAAGGAAGCTGGACTTTGGAACTGGTCGGGCGTCACGTGTTACAGCAAATTAAGGAGAGAAGGCTGAACAACGGAGTGCAGCAAACACTCCTGGCCGAACCTCAGTACCGGGTAAGCGTTCCTGTATCAGCCGGCAGACTCAGGTAGGAAGACGCGTGTCTAATGTTTTGCAGCGGGCGCCGCTGATGTGAGTATAGCGGCGCTAATACAACCTGCAGGATTGAATGGTGAGACTCTGAGATTTTAGTTATAAAGCTGGACTTCAAATAAGGACTGTTAAATATGAACACTGGACAATCAATTATTATTATCATTAACTAACAAATGGTGTTATTCAATTGATTTTAGAGGACATTGAGACTACTATTAATTATCATCACTATTAACTAAAAACGGTGGCATTGGATCAATTAAGGAGGCACTGGATATATATTGCGTTTTGCACAGTTGGATTTGTTCATTTGCACATGCACGCTATTTGCACAACTATTGCTGGATTGCACAATTGTGGATGTAGTTTTCGTTTAGTGTCATTTTAGGAGAATATTTCACTATTATTAGTATTGTTCATAACAGACAGACTATTGGAGGAGTTATATCTATAGGTCCTGTGAATATCTAGTGGAGAACATGTTGGATTGATGGTCAATAGAGAACTGGAGACAAATCCCTAGTTTATTTCTGCTGGAGACTAATGTGTTTATAATTTGGTTTTAATAATAAAACTTTCGATATTGTCATTTTATCAATTCACTATTTTTCACGATATCCTTGGAGTGCCCAGTATATTGTTATATTTCTGATACTCTTTTTGTGGGGGTAAGGGTGTATCCACCATACTGAGAGCACCCGATTTGTTTTCCTGTGAATCCTGTGCGTCACTTTTACTGTTATAGTTATTTGCACCAAATACTTATAGTTTTTATTAAGTTTTACTACTTTTTTTTCAATAAAACCCCTTTTTTTAACAAAAAAAAATGATTTTACATTGCCACTTCCCAGGACCCATAACTTTTTAATTTTTTTTTCTATGGAGTTGTGTGAGGGCTTGATTTTTGCGGGACGACTTCTATTTTTCATTGGTATAATTTTTTAGTAAATTACGCTTTTTGATTGCTTGTTATTTCGTTTTTTTTCTGTGAAAATTAAGAATAAATTAGAAATTCTGGCTTTTTTTTAATTTATTTTTTAACGGCGTGTACTATAGGGGATAATTTATGTAATATTTATGTAGCGCCGGTTGTTACGGACGCGGAAATACCAAACATGTGGGGGAAAAAAAAATTTGCAATTTTTTTCATTGAAAGCGTATTTTCAATGGAAAAAAGCATATTTTTATATTTCATGGAATTTTTTTTATTTAATAAATGTGTATTTTTTCAATTTTTTACTACTTAATAGTCCCACATGAGGACTATAATATACAGTAGTTTGATTGCTTTTAAAATGTAATGCATTATATCTATAATGCATTACATTTTAAATGCAGTGCAATTCTACCTTTGACCAGCAGGCTACGCCAGAGAGGCATAGCCTGCTGGTGAATACTCAGGGCAGGCTCAGGGCCCTGCCGGAAAGAAAGGTGAGCTTCCAGCCCATCAGCACCCTGCGATCGCATCTGCGGGGTGCTGATGGGTGACAGAGGGAGTTCGCTCCCTCTGTCAACCCTTTACATGCGCAGGCGCCATTGCGCCCGGCATGTAAGGGGTTAAACAGCCCGGATCGGCACTCCTGCCGGCCCGGGCTGTTAGAGCAGGGTCGCG
Source organism: Bufotes viridis (assembly GCA_033119425.1). Classification (NCBI taxonomy): domain Eukaryota; kingdom Metazoa; phylum Chordata; class Amphibia; order Anura; family Bufonidae; genus Bufotes; species Bufotes viridis. Next base: position 14,908,975 of record CM065592.1, on the reverse strand, counting down.
GCTCTCATGTGAGAGCCGGGCCCGCGCTCCCCGGACCCGTGCAGCGCTTAGACTGGGCCGCCGTAAAAACGCGGCAGCCCAGCCTAAGGCCCCTTAGTGACCGCCGTAAAAACACGTATGGGTGGTCACTAAGGGGTTAAACTTTATTTACATTGTCACCAATTTTGTTAATTGCTAATTATTCATTATGCACACATGTATTTAAAGTCTGTTGTCACACCATTCGTTAACATTGCTTGAAAAAGTGCCATGGAGAGCACTGAAACGTCGCTACCACTCGGTGAATAAAAGAATTTTTTTCTTCACTACCCTGGATGTGCTGTGGATTTACTACTTTTATATATATATATATATATTATTTTTTAAAAGGTCACATAAATGTCAGATCTTAAGAAAATACTGAAATGTGCACCTAAACAAAGGTGCATGAAATACTGACATGCACAAATACTGGTAACAATGGTAATTTTCTAGATTGACAGGAGAATACAAAAAGATTTGACATAGATTTGTACATGAAAACCAACATACATATCTGCAAGAGTTGTGTTTAATGTGCGATTAGAATATTCACTATCAACACTAGTCACAGCATGAAAACACTAGCAGGTTATTATACAGTATTTGCAACTTGTGAGGTGGATTATCTAGTCTATGGTTGGGAACAAAGATGAGCGAATAGTGATGAGCAGCAGGGGCAATATTCGAATTCGCGATATTTCGCGAATATTTGGGCAAATATTCGCCATACATTCGAAAATTCGCAAATTCTTAATCTCCAGACATTATTTTCTGATTGCGAAAATTTTCATTAAAAATTTGCATAAATTTGCATACAAATTCGCATAAACTGGCCTTTAAAAGATACCTTTTAAATACCAGCTTATGCGAATTTGTATGCAAATTTTATGTGAATTTGTATGCAAATGTATGCAAATTTGTATGCAAATTTTTGCAATCAGAAAATAATGCCATTATTGACTTGCTTGCGAAAATTTGCATATAAAAAATTCGCATAAAAACGCATATTCGCAATTGCGAATATATTTTGCGATATTCTAAATATTTGCGAATTCTCGAAGTGCCGATATTTGCGATTAAAATTCGCAATTCGAAAATTAGTGATAAACACTATGAGCGAATCGAATCTGACGAAGTGGAATTCGATCAGAATTTCAGGAAAAATTCGATTTGCACCGAATGCGAATTTTCTCGCCTTTCGTGGTTGCGAATCGCAATTTTTCCTAAAATGGCTGCCACTATTACTACACGTGTGAGGACATGGGGAAAGGAACTCTGTTAAGGTGGGATAATCCATTATGGATAATGGATTTACAAGTGCAGGGAAACATTATTCTGCTTTCAGCACTGCAGTTATCTGTTGAAAAGTCTTTAGTGGCGTATATACGTGAAAAAAGAAAAATACATTTGCCATTCGTTGCTGCACTTATATCTTGAAAAACCTTTATTGACCTATATCAGTACAAAAATAATATACATTCACCATTCGCTGCCGCACTTATATCTTGAAAATTTTTAATGACGTATATCAGTAGATAAAGAAATATACTGCACATTTGCCATTCGGTGGTGCACTTATATGTTGAAAACCCTTTATTAATGTATATCAGTAGAGGTGAGCGAACACCTAGAAGTTCGGGTTCGGGAAGTTCGGCCGAACTTCCCGAAAATGTTCGGGTTCGGGATCCGAACTCGACCCGAACTTCATCCCGAACCCGAACCCCATTGAAGTCAATGGGGACCCAAACTTTTAGGCACTAAAAAGGCTGTAAAATAGTCCAGGAAAGGGCTAGAGGGAGAGAGGTCCCACAGCAAGGAATCATGCGTCATATCACCCACCACTGTAGAAGGCCACTTTCAGTTATTTAGGCCAGGCACCCAGACCGAGGAGAGAGGTCCCACAGCAAGGAATCATGCGTCATATCACCCACCACCGGAGAAGGCCACTTTCAGTTATTTCGGCCCAGCACCCAGACAGAGGAGAGAGGTCCCACAGCAAGGAATCATGCGTCATATCACCCACCACTGGAGAAGGCCACTTTCAGTTATTTCGGAACCAGCAACCAGGCAGAGTAGAGAGGTCCCACAGCAAGGAATCATGCGTCATATCACCCACCACTGGAGAAGGCCACTTTCAGTTATTTCTGCCCAGCACCCAGACAGAGGAGAGAGGTCCCACAGCAAGGAATCATGCGTCATATCTCCCACCACTGGAGAAGGCCACTTTCAGTTATTTCGGCCCCAGCATCCAGACAGAGGAGAGGTTCATTCAACTTTGGCTTGTACCGCAAGATCATGGTAAAGTTAAAAAAATGAGGATTCAATAAAGAAGTGCCCCGGAGTACAAGAATACATGGTTGAGGGGGAGGCAGTTATAAATGTCTATTCTGCACAAGGGAGCTACAGGTCCTGTGGGATCCATGCCTGGTTAATTTTTATGAACGTCAGCTTGTCAATGTTGGCTGTGGACAGGCGGCTGCGTTTGTTATTAATGACGCCACCTGCCATGCTGAATACACGTTCAGACAAAACACTGGCTGCCGGGCAGGCCAGCACCTCCAAGGCATAAAATGCTAACTCTGGCCACATGGACAATTTGGAGACCCAGAAGTTGAATGGGGCCGAACCATCAGTCAGTACGTGGAGGGGTGTGCAGACGTACTGTTCAACCATGTTAGTGAAATGCTGCCTCCTGCTAACATGTTGCGTATCAGGTGGTGGTGCAGTTAGCTGTGGCGTGGAGACAAAACTTTTCCTGCAACAGCTGGAACACCAGATTCAGGGTATTGCTATTTTTGAAATTGAATTTCACCCCAGAACAAAATATACCCTGTTACGGACAGATTTAAACTAGGCCTGCAACAGCTGGAACACCAGATTCAGGGTATTGCTATTTTGACAATTGAATTTCACCCCAGAACAAAATATACCCTTTGCAGGATACTATGAAAGTTTGCCATCCACAGCTGGAACACCAGATTCAGGGTATTGCTATTTTGGCAATTGAATTTCACCCCAGAACAAAATATATGTTTTTGCGGACACTATGAAACTTGGCCTGCAACAGCTGAAACCACTGATTTATGGTATTGCTATTTTGGCAATTGAATTTAACCCCAGAACAAAATATATCCTTTGCAGGACACTATAAAGCTTGGCCAGACGCAGCTGAAACCACTGATTTATGGTATTGCTATTTTGGCAATTGAATTTCACCCCAGAACAAAATATATAATTTGCAAGACACTATGAAACTTGGCCAGACACAGCTGAAACCACTGATTTATGGTATTGCTATTTTGGCAATTGAATTTTACCCCAGAACAAAATATATGTCTGTTACGGTCACTATGTAAACTTGGCCAGCCACAGCTGGAACACCACTGATTTAGGGTATTGCTATTTTGGCAATTGAATTTCACCCCAGAACAAAATATATCCTGTTACGGACAGATTTAAACTAGGCCTGCAACAGCTGGAACACCAGATTCAGGGTATTGCTATTTTGACAATTGAATTTCACCCCAGAACAAAATATACCCTTTGCAGTATACTATGAAAGTTTGCCATCCACAGCTGTGACACCAGATTCAGGGTATTGCTATTTTGGCAATTGAATTTCACCCCAGAACAAAATATACCCTGTTACGGACAGATTTAAACTAGGCCTGCAACAGCTGGAACACCAGATTCAGGGTATTGCTATTTTGGCAATTGAATTTCACCCCAGAACAAAATATATCTTTTGCGGACACTATGAAACTTGGCCTGCAACAGCTGGAACACTAGATTTATGGTATTGCTATTTTGGCAATTGAATTTCACCCCAGAACAAAATATACCCTGTTACGGACAGATTTAAACTAGGCCTGCAACAGCTGGAACACCAGATTCAGGGTATTGCTATTTTGACAATTGAATTTCACCCCAGAACAAAATATACCCTTTGCAGGATACTATGAAAGTTTGCCATCCACAGCTGGAACACCAGATTCAGGGTATTGCTATTTTGGCAATTGAATTTCACCCCAGAACAAAATATATGTTTTGCGGACACTATGAAACTTGGCCTGCAACAGCTGAAACCACTGATTTATGGTATTGCTATTTTGGCAATTGAATTTAACCCCAGAACAAAATATATCCTTTGCAGGACACTATAAAGCTTGGCCAGACGCAGCTGAAACCACTGATTTATGGTATTGCTATTTTGGCAATTGAATTTCACCCCAGAACAAAATATATAATTTGCAAAACACTATGAAACTTGGCCAGACACAGCTGAAACCACTGATTTATGGTATTGCTATTTTGGCAATTGAATTTCACCCCAGAACAAAATATACTCTGTTACGGAAATATTTAAACTAGGCCTGCAACAGCTGGAACACCAGATTCAGGGTATTGCTATTTTTGAAATTGAATTTCACCCCAGAACAAAATATACACTGTTACGGACAGATTTAAACTAGGCCTGCAACAGCTGGAACACCAGATTCAGGGTATTGCTATTTTGACAATTGAATTTCACCCCAGAACAAAATATATGTTTTGGCGGACACTATTATACTTTGCCATCCACAGCTGTGACACCAGATTCAGGGTATTGCTATTTTGGCAATTGAATTTCACCCCAGAACAAAATATACCCTGTTACGGACAGATTTAAACTAGGCCTGCCACAGCTGGAACACCAGATTCAGGGTATTGCTATTTTGGCAATTGAATTTCACCCCAGAACAAAATATATGTTTTTGCGGACACTATGAAACTTGGCCTGCAACAGCTGAAACACTGATTTATGGTATTGCTATTTTGGCAATTGAATTTAACCCCAGAACAAAATATATGTTTTGGCGGACACTATTATAGTTTGCTAGCCAGTGCTAGGACACCAGATTTAGGGGATTGCTATTTTGACAATTGAATTTCACCACAGAAAATAATCTATCCTTTGCCAGACAGCAGACAGTATTATACTTGGCTAGGGGATTCATATTTGGGCAATTGTATTTAACCCCTTAATAAAATATAGAAATTGCTATCCTGAGTTTCTAGGGGTGACAATAAGCACAGCCAAGCCCCTGATGTAGGATATAGCAAAAAAAAAAAAACTAGTATTGATGGATTGATGGACTTGGTGGCAGCTTGTTCTGGTGCACCACAAGTCACAAAATGGCAGCCGATCACCCTAGAAAAAAAGTGACAGAAAAACACTCTGTGCAGACTAAAAACCAGTGAGCAAGTAACTAGCAGAAGTTCAATCATTCACCGCTGTAGATCGATCACTTCATTAGGTGCTTTTGCTCACTTTTTCCTGCCTAATCTCACCCTCACAGCAGCTGCATCCTCTCCCTACACTAATCAGAGCAGTGTGACGTGCGGCGCTACGTGACTCCAGCTTAAATAGAGGCTGGGTCACATGCTGCACTTGGCCAATTACAGCCATGCCATTAGTAGGCATGGCTGTGATGGGCTCTTAGGGCAAGAAGTAAAACGCTAGCTGATTGGCTGCTGTGCAGACCTTCAGAAAGCTTGAAGTAATCGCCGAACAAAGAACCCGAACCCAAACTTTATTGTGCATATTACGAATTGATAGACGTCTGAGGGAAAGGTGCAAGACTCCGTTCCCTCGGGACGTATTACCTGAAGGGAGGTCGACACTCGAGCCCATGTTTGGAGATGAGCCTATGCAATTGGGATGGGTAACTCCAGACCCTGGTAATAGGAACTTCAGGGCTAGAAAGAGACTCAGTTTTTGTTTTTTTTGTGGTAAAAAGGGTCATTTTGTTAATGTTTGTCCCTATGTAAAATATCAAGGTGAAAATGAATGAAAATTAAAAATAAAGGGAGTTACCAATAAGTTTTGTTCTGTAACTCTTGGTAGAGTAGATGGGGAATCTAAGAACATGCTCTGGTCTTTTACCGGTAGTACCCGTTTTCTGCTGACTTCCAGGGTGGCGCTAGATTCCAAAAATATTGATGTGGAGGTATTTGTGCACAGCGGGGCAGGGGTCAACCTTGTTGATTACCAGTTTGTCCTGATGCATGGTTTTAGAACTAATGCACTGGACAAAGATCTCAGTGTTCGCTATCCATTCTGCTCCCCTTTCTCAAAAATCTTTGACACACATGGTGCAGTATATCCATTTAAGGGTGGGGGATTCCCATGTTGAGGTTATTTCTTGTTTTATAATGAAGGGTCTGCCGGCTCCTCTGATGCTAGGGTTGCCATGGTTGACCAAACATACCGTATTTTTCGCTTTACAGGACGCACCTGATGATAAGACGCACCTAGGTTTTTGAGGAGGAAAATAAGAAAAAAAATATTTTTAACCAAAAGGTGTGCTTTTGGTGAGTTTTGAACTAATGACTGTCTTTGGATGACACTATTATGGGGGATCTGTGGATGACATTGTTATGGGGGATCTGTGGATGACACTGTTATGAAAGATCTGTGGATGACACTGTTATGGGGGATCTGTGGATGACACTGTTATGGGGGATCTGTGGATAAAACTGTTATGGGGGATCTGTGGATGACACTGTTATGGGGGATCTGTGGATAAAACAGTTATGGGGGATCTGTGGATGAAACTGATGGGGGATCTGTGGATGACACTGATGGGGGATCTGTGGATGACACTGATGGGGGATCTGTGGATGACACTGATGGGGGATCTGTGGATGACACTGTTATGGTGATATCTGTGGATGACACATATATATCATCTTATGCTATATATGTGTCATCCACAGATCCCCAAAGTGTCATGTAGTTACCCCCAACACTCTGCTACACTGATACTTTACAGGCCAGCGATGTATCAGTGTGAAGGGAGGAGGTGGGGACACTGGTGGCGGGGCCCGGTGGAGTGACTTTACTCTAATACACCGGATACCGCAGCTGTAAAGTGCATAGGTGCATTCATGTAATGCTTATTCTATCTTAATGTAGCCCAAACCCCTGCTGTACTTACTATCTACTGTAACAACGTATGGCATGCAGACTCGCCGGCCCGGCAGCTTAATATGACTCCCTCCGTCCTCCCACTTTATGAATGAAGCAGGGAGGCGGGGCAGGCGGCACATAACGGAGGGAGTGATGTTTAGCTGCCAGGCTGTCGAGTCTGCATCAGTGTATCAGTGTTCGTTTTATAAGACGCACTGCCATTTCCCCCACTTTTGGGGGGGAAAAAGTGCATCTTATAAAGCGAAAAATATGGCAATCCTACCATTGATTGGCAAGCTAGACAGATCAAGGGCTGGAGTGATTACTGTATGGACAACTGTCTTATATCATCTCTTTCTGGGATATCCACTAAGATGTTACCCCCGTTTCTCTCAGATTTTTCTGATGTGTTCTATGAGAGTGTGGATCAGGAGTTGCCCCCTCATAGAGAATATGATTGCCCTGTCAATCTAGTTCCCGGAGCTAAGTTGCCAAAGTCTCGGTTGTATAACCTTTCTGAACCTGAAAGAGTTGCTGAGAGTTTGGCAAAAGGACACATCAGACCATCTAAGTCACCTTTGACTGCTGGGTTCTTTTTTGTAAAAAAAAAAAGACGGGACATTTAGACCATGTCTAGATTTCCGAGAGTTGAATCGCATCACTATCCGTGATCCTTATCCCCTTCCCTTGATCCAAGATTTGTTCAACCAGATTATTGGAGCTAAGGTGTTTTCTAAATTAGACTTAAGAGGGGCATATAATCTGGTAAGAATCAGAGAGGGGGATGAATGGAAGACCGCTTTTAATACTCCTGTGGGCCATTTTGAGAACTTGGTCATTCCTTTTGGTTTGACCAATGCCCCAGCAGTATTTCAACATTTTATCAATGACATTTTTCATCATTTGGTGGGGAGGTTTCTTGTCGTATACCTGGATGACATATTGATTTACTTGCCCGATATGGAGAAAAATGTGTGTTTGCTGTTCAAGAAATTCCTTTTCTGGGTTACCTGATTTCTGCTTTGGGCTTTTGCATGGATCCAGAAAAAGTCTGTGCTGTGTTGGACTGGGATCTGCCCGAGAATCAGAAAGCTCTTATGAGGTTTTTGGGGTTTACCAATTACTACAGAAAATGTATCCTAAATTATTCCACTGTTGTCAAACCTCTGACTGATACGACTAAGAAAGGGGTGGATTTCTCTGTCTGGTCGAAAGAGGCGTTACATCCTTTTTCCACTATAAAGAAATGTTTTTCTTCTGCTCCCATTCTGGTGCAGACCTGATGTGTCTCAGCTATTTATTGTTGAGGTTGACGCATCAGAAGTGGGAGTTGGTGCAGTTCTGTCGCAGGGTCCTTCTCCTGGCAAATGGCGCCCTTGTGCTTTTTTTTTCAAAAAAACTCTCTTCTGCCGAGAGAAATTATAAAGTTGGCAATTGAGAGTTGCTGGCCATTAAGTTGACCTTTGAGGAATGGCATCATTGGTTAGAAGGAGAGAATTATCCCATTACTGTATTTACCGATCATAAAAATCTGGCCTACCTGGATTTGGCCAAACATTTGAACCCAAGGCAGGCAAGATGGTCTTTATTTTTAACCAGATTTTATTTCATTGTCACTTTTCGTCCTGGGGTCAAGAATTTCAAGGCGGATGCCTTGTCGTGTTGCTTCACTGGGGGGACTGAGGATTCAGGTCCGATTTTGGCTGACCTGCTGTACCATCTTCCTTGCCACCTCCACCTGTCATGGTTGACGGGAGTCTGGAGTTTCAAATTTCCAGAATTGTTGACTCTCATGTCCTTCGGGGTTCCCTTCAGTACCTTGTTAATTGGAAAGGTCACAGTTGGTAGAAGGAGAGAATGTGGGTCCCGGCGACTGATGTGAATTGCAGTCGGCTTCTGAAGGCCTTTCACAGAGCCCACCCTAATAAAGTTGGTAGAAGGGGGAGGGGGGGGGTACTGTCACCCCCAGCCCTGGAAAAGTTCTTAGAAGTTCAAATAGACGGAAGGCTCAGGAGTCTATCTGACAGATCACTCTTGTTTTCATTGTTGCTGACAGGTTTCCACGCCTTTGCAGATGCTGCTCATTATCTAGTTAGGAGGCTCTATATATGTTCCGCCTCTCACTTGTTACCCTGCGGCTGATATTTCCTCTGTGGAGTGCTCTGCTTGTTTGTTGGTTCTCCTGATCCAGTTGCTTCTCAAGCTAAGTCATTTTTCCCCTTGTTCTGACAAGGCCTCAGATAGACACTGGAAGGAGCTGGTTGCCTCTTTCCCTGTTCCCTAAATTAAATTTTTGATGCAGTGTTTAAGCAGTTTTAGGTTCCCGCGCATGTGCATATCTACCATTGAGATTTGCACATGCTGTCAGCAGTTAGGGAGAGTATCAGGGATTGCTAGGTGGTGACCTCCCTTTTCCCTAGGTTTGGGGCCTAGTCTGCTGTTGTTTTGCTTTCCTCCCACATACTACCCGTGACATATATTCTCACACATTATAAACTACTCAGTACAGTGTGAGATCCTCAGTCTGCAGTGCCTCTCTCTGCTCTCTTGGATGCAGGGGCGTAACTATAGGGGAAGCAGGGGAAGTGGTTGCTTTGGGGCCCTGACCCAGAAGGGGCCCATCCAAGAGGAGGAGAAGTACTAAAAGATTTTGTCAGGGCCCCTCAACATTATTACACAATGAAATGATATACAGTGGCAGTATAGACAGTGTAGAAAACGGATGAAACAGCTGCCGGGCCTGGTCTGAGAGAGCGATCTTTACTAGCCACAGGAAAGGGGGCGGCATGAAAGGAAGGGGTTGATAAAAATTACTGGGGGAGGTGGCCCCATTCAAAAATTTGCTGTGGGGCCCAGTCATTTCTAGTTATGCCACTGCTTGGATGCTAAAAAAAACTCAGAGGGGCTAGAGGCCAAGCTGTCAGAGAACCCATCTGATGGATTTTACACTGAATGTGACTGAGCTTCTGGCAATACATCAGATTACATACACGGTGCAGAAGGGAGACCGTTACCATTGCTGATAGTGGCTATTTATCGACGGTCCAATGATGCCACTGTCTCTCTGTCCAGTATATTCCATATTGCATTGCTGCTGGTTCCCCTACTGCCACTAATACTGCCCTACACAGCCACATATCTCCTGACTTTTCTCTCAGGTTCAATACTGTATTGCTGAAGACGTTAATACCTTCACCTCTATTAACCCTACAAAGCCACATATCTTCTGCCTTGTCTGTCAGGTTTAATACTATACTGCTGTAGCTTCTAATGCTTTTCAATACTACTAACTCTACACAGTCGTATATCTTCTGTCCTGTCTGTGAGGCTGAATACAGTAATTGTGCAGTGGCTAATGCTTCTACTACTACTACCACCCCTACAGAGCCACACATTTCCTGCCTTGTCTGTCATGCTCAATACTGTACTTGGGCAATGGCTAAGGCTTTCGCTACTACAATCCCTACATGTCCACACATCTCTTGCCTTGTCTTCCAGGCTCAATACCACAGTGGCTAATGCTGCAACAACTACTAGGCCTACACAGTTGTACATCTATTGCATTGTCCACCAGGTTCCATACTGTGCTACTGCTGCCACTACTACTGCTTATACTACTAGCGCTACAAAGCCACGCTACTTTTGTTTTGTCTTTTAGACTCAATGCTGTCCTGCTGCTGCTCACAAAAAAGGGAGAATTTTTGGACCACTTATTCAGAAGAAGCCAATACTTTTTCCTATACTACCATGTGTGTATAAACTTGAGCACTTATCTTCTCCTGTTAAGGCAGAATTTTTAGATGCTTGTTCAGGGCAAGCCACTTCTTTTTCTGATACTACTGCATGCGTATAAACACCTGCAAGCAATAATGGACAATGTTTGAAATTTTATTTTTATTTTAAAAAAGCATACAAATCTGGCAGTGCAGTATCTTTTTAAAGAGGCTGTTTGTTAACTCTGTCCACCTTGAATTTACCCATAGCTATATATGAGAGAGAAAATTATAGAAAAGCTTTAAAAAAGAGCTAGAAAGACATAAGAGAAAAAATATGATAACATTTTTAAACCAATTGGAAATCTTGTGTTCAATTTGTTTGAATAGGGCCTGAAACTAATTTAGAGAAATGAGCTATTCTGTAGATATTTTAGTTGAGATGAGTTCACACTTCAGTTATTTGGTCAGTTATTTCCATCAGTTATTTTGAGCCAAAACTAGGTGTCGGTCAAGAGCACAGAACAGGTACGAATCTTTTCATTATGCCTTATCACTGAGTAGGCTTCACTACTGGTTTTGGCTCACAATACCTGATAAAAATAACTGATTAAATAACTGAAGTGTGAACTGTGTTAAAGCGGTTACTGCTAAGGGCACTATAGGGGGCTTTATTTCTACTATGGGACACAATTAATATTGAGGGTATTTTTAGGGCATTATTATTCAGCATAATATGGAGGGCATCTACTAATGGGATTGCTATTGGGGTACTATAGGGGCACTATTAATTTGGGGGCAGTCTGGGATCACTATTACTATGGGGGTGCTATCCGTATGGTACTGTAATACAGTATAGTATTTCGGGGCATTGAGGAGCACAGTATTGGGGGTAGCAGCAAGTTGCTGCACCAGGAGGGGAAGGATGATGGGAAAGTTAGGAATCTAAGATGTCTGTGTGCCAAACTTTACAGAGACGAGATGCAACTGAAATAATTTGTTAAGGAGGTCTGGTCCGAATGGAGAAGATGAGGAAAGAGTGTGTCTACATCAAGAGGAGACATCACTGGATATAAGAGGTATATGGCACTTTATTCTACTCTATGTGTTAGAGTTTTGTATCTAATGTCCATCTATATCAGTGGGACTACAAGGATAGGTTGTATTGAGAATTTGGAAGGGGGCTACCATTTAAATTTTCCCCCCAGACAGCAAAAATGCCAGAATCAGCACTGATATTGCTAAACAATTGCCTAATTTGAATTTTGATATTGGGCCCCATGATTTCTATGTACACTCCTGAATTTGTGGTAGCATAAATACTAATATTGTATAACATAAAGTAGTAAGTGATTCTTAGAGAAGCAGTAAACCATAGTGCGGTCATACACAGGTTACATGCTGGTGTAGTATTGCCCGGGGGATATTTCGATGGGGAAACAATTCACAGCAGCCATTACAATTTTCCACATTAGTTAAAATAAATCTATCGCCTTCATGATTAATCTCAAGAGTTTACTTTTCTCTGGGAATAAAATGGTGATAAAGGCCGAGGAGGTAATAACAGGAGACATGGTTCTGAAGACTGATTCTGCACATCGAGCGCTCGGGGTTTATTTTTGCTATTGCTGGTATACATGTATAGCTAGGGAAATTAAATCAGATGAAAGGAGAAAAATGACTTTGTATTACCTTCTATAGCATTAATGTACAGCATTACCTTGCAATAGGAAATTCTCTATAGTATAGCTTTTATATTCTAATATGTAAAGCTGAATGTATGTGTGTTTGTCCGCTAAAGGAATCAACACATGAGGTGTCCGGGAAGGTTTTAGACCAGGTCTCAGTTCTCTAGCACGTACTGTTAATTAACTAAATACAATAGATGAATTATACCTGTGCGAAGCCGGGTCTTTTAGCTAGTATTTTATAATCTACACAAAAAAGATTGTCTTTTCTTTCATTTCAATCATATCCAAAGTTGCATTCACAATTTTGCAGGATTGGAAGCTAAAACCTGCATTTATTCCCTGCTTGTTCAATGATGAGTTTACACGTAGGTATTCTGTAGCATTGTCTTCTCATGTGTTTTCGACTACTAGAGTTTTTGTTCATTTGGTGGTGTATTTTGTCTTTTTGCCTTGTTTTAAAAAAACACAGCCTCCTGTGTCCTGCTACTACTGGCCGGACAGCTGGTTCAAACAGCTCCCGCTGCTTTTGCTGTGGCCACTCACATTCTCATCATGAAGGAAACGCTATTGATAACACACACTGTGTGCAAAAACACCCCAAAACGGTGAAACGGTAGAAACACAGATGGTCAAAAAAATTGCATGTGGTTATTTTACTGGTTTTACATACCCCCCCCCCCACTCATGCAATTTATGTGTAGGGTTCCTGAGAGATTAATATTTGGTGAGGTGTACAGATACTTAATAATAGAAAGAAGTCAAGTTGAGTTGAGACATAACATTTTTATTCAGAAATCCTACTGCTTTTGGTGGAATCTGGCAACTTTTTCTTGTGTTAAGGGTCTTTTTGTGTTTTTTCTGCCTGTGGAAAGAAGAATCAAGGAGATTGGATTTGTACCTGTCCGAACAGAAAGAGCTGCAGAACTGTGAGTGCAGCCCCAGGCAAAATATTGTTCAATGGTGACTTAATGTAAAATATCTAAAAAATGTTACATTTTCCAATTTACAAAGATCCACAGAAAATCTCACAGCCTGGGCACTCCAAATCTTTATTTTACTGTTCCATTGATGGTCCTACTAAGCACCTCTGGCATCAAATGTCTTGGTAAATGGAAAATGAAGATACTGTTCTTATAATGATCTGTTGTCCACCAATCTGAAATCTACAGATAAGTTAATGTTCATGGGTTACTATAAGTATTAAATTGTCTACAGGTCCTATCAAATAAGCAAGATCTACCAACAAGTCTCACTGTAAGCATGAAAGAACAGTCCAAGCAAAAGTTAAACATAGGGGTTAGAGATAAGCAAATTCCTTAAAATCCAATTTGTGTCCAATTTGGTTGAATAGACTGATTCAAATCATGTCTGAATAAATTTGACCCAAATTGAAAGTGGCCCTTTTCTCTTCTACAGAATTGACAATGTTTGTGGCTTATGTGCTAGTTATACAATTTCCTCACCAAAGAGACAGGGTTAACCAACTAGTCAAACTTTTAGCTTACACTCCAAATAAACTATAACACTGTATTTTTCTTCATTGAAGGGCTGGTAGAGGGGTACGACTTAATAAATCTAGGACACCACAGCAGAAGTTATGTATTATACTCTCCAGCCCTGTAACATGCATACAATAACATAAATAACATAAAGTGGTCAGTCAGTTTTGCCATATTAGCCCCAATAAGTATAACAAACCCAAGACATCTGTAGAGGAAGATGATTCCATGGTAGCCTCTTGATTTCATATTTGAGAAGTGAAATAACTCAAGATAAGTGGATTTTTAGAAAGTTCGATTTGGCTGCTTCATTGAATTCTACAAAAAAATTTGCTTCGTGACGAATTACTTCATCACGAAGCACATTTTGTTTGTAGGTGGCAGGTGCAATGACAGAGAGCAGCGATAGCGCCGCCCCCAGTCATTGCCACCATCTTGCTTGAAGATCTGGCACAAAATCTCACGCAGTGAGAGATGACATTATCTCGCCGGCTGGCGTGGTGATGTCATACGTCACCCGGCACTGTATTTCAGCCAAGATCTTCAATCAAGATGGCAGCTGGTGGCCTGTCATGACTGCAAATGGAGGAGCTAAGTAGGAATATTTTTGTTTTTTACACGAAGCACGAGGAAATTCAGACTTTGAGGCAAATTGAATTTATCCTGAAATTCGACCCACTTTGTGGGATTCAATTCGCTCATCTCTAGAAATAACGTTCTGATATTCTTGTACCTGTGACTTCTCTTTGTGTATTACAGGGTCACAGAAGCCAAAATGAAAACATTAATACTAATCTCCTAAACCAAACCTCGGTTTTAGAATTTATTCTCACCGGTTTTCCTTGCAACTTCCAGATTAGAATATATATGTTCATACTGTTTTTATCCATGTACATAATGAGCATATTGGGGAACAGTTTCCTGATTTTCACCGTCATCGTCAGTCCTCAGCTGCACACCGCTATGTATTATTTCCTCTGTAACCTCTCTGTTATTGATTTGTGCTTTACATCGTGCACTATACCAAAATTTTTGATTGTAATTTTTTCTAAAATTCAAAAGGTTTCATATACTGAATGCATGATACAAATGTATGTGGGCATGTTACTAGTGTGCACTGAGAACTTCTTGTTGGCTGTGATGGCCTATGACCGGTATATAGCTATATGTCTTCCCTTATATTACACCACCATCATGAGTTGGAAGGTCTGCAGATACTGCACGGTTATGATTTTGTTAGTAAGCTTCTTTTTATGTACAGTCCCAAACATTCTGAAGCCTTTTGTATTCTGTAAAGGGAACAGGATGGATCATTTTACGTGTGAGCTTTTAGGAATTCTACACTTGGCGTGTGGAGACATCGCTGCTTACAAATTACAGATATTCATTTTGACTATATTTCTTTTTTTCTCTCCCTTTGTTTTCATCCTGGTCTCTTATATTTGTATCATTATATCAATACTAAAAATCAAATCGGCAGAGAGTAGATTGAGAACTTTTTCCACCTGTGCCTCCCACCTGACAGTGGTTTTTATGTATTATGGGACATGTATGAGCGTATACATGTTTCAAGGAATGCGTTTTCATCAAAGTCGAAATATGTTTCTCTCATTTATGGAGCTGTTACACCTGTCCTAAATCCAATGATATATAGCCTGCGGAATAATAAAGTGAAAAGAGCATTTTCAAAAATACTGATTAAATATTCTGTGTTACGTCCAACATAATTCCTTTGCCATGAACGTGTGGTCATCCTAGAAGGACACACAATGAACTGCTGTAAGTATCTTTCATGCTTCAAAAACTTTCCTGTTTGTGAGAAGTGGATGCTACAACTCTGCTTACTAACTGTCTGGGAAAAAAATGTATGTGGAGTAATACAAAAGCACAATAAGAAATATTTTATATTATGAATATAATGAATATTATTCATTATATGTAGAGTTGAGCGAACACCTGGAAGTTCGGGATCGACTGAACTTCACCGCAAAGTTCGAGTTAGGGACCCGAACTTGATACGACGTTGAACCCGAACCCGATTGAAGTCAACGGGGTCCCGAACTTTGGGGCACTAAAATGTCTCTAAAAAAGTCCTGGAAAGGGCTAGAGGGCTGGAAATTAGAACAAAATGGGGGTAAGGATAGGACAAGTGCCCTGCAAACCAATTTGAATAGGGAAATAAAAATAAAAGTTCTAAACCTGAGCACAAGTGAGTGATAGTGGCACCTGCCAACCTGCAAACAGAAGATATGGCAGCAACGCCACCACATCTTGCACCGTCACCAAGCATCTCCACACTATCCCATGGAAGCGTTCAGCTGTCAATCTCCTAATTAGAAAAATAAATAGAAAGAGTATGTACCCCCCTACCCACCCGCGATCCCTGGCCCTGAATGCCAGGATTTAAAAATTCCTGGTTCTTTGAAATGCTGTCATTCTGTCTGGTGGAGATGGATGAAGACATTTAAATACTTATGGCGGTGGATGTCGCACACTACGTAGTTCCCAGCCGCCACTACTTTTCCAGGCGAGCCATCCCTTCCCTGCACAACCAAGTGGCAGACAAAATCAGGTGTGCACTGCACAACGCCATCTGTGGCAAGGTCCACATAACCACCAATACGTGGACCGGTAAGCATGGGCAGTGACGTTTTATCTCCCTAACAGCATACTGGGTAAATGTAGTGGTGGCTGGGCCAGAGGCGGATAGCAGTTTGGAGCATATCCTTCCGCCCCCGAGGATTGCAGGGCATTTCTATTTGCCTCCTCCTCCTACTCCGTTTCCTCCTCCTTCTCCGGTCAGCGAAAGACCTTCACCACCAACTTCAGCACAGTCAAGGGGAAACAACAGCAGGCTGTTTTAAAACTCAATTGTTTGGGGATAAAACCCCACACCGCACAGGAGCTGTGGAGGGGCAGAGAAGAACAGACCAATGAGTGGTTGCTGCCAGTGAGCCTCAAGCCCGGCCTGGTGGTGTGCGATAATGGGCGAAATCTCGTACCAGCTCTTGGCCTAGCCGGTTTGACACACATCCCTTGCCTGGCGTATGTGCTGAATTTGGTGGTGCAGAAATTCTAGAACATCTGCCAGTGAAAATTAATTCAGTTAATCCAGCTCTTAGATTCTGGTGGGACAAATTCACTTTTATTGGTGCTCAAGGACCCCTGCGGCCTGAGCCGCAGATGTGACAGGCAAATAATTTTATTAAATTTGTCGGTTAGATTGTTGGGTAACATTTCCACGGTTATCAAGACTTTTTATTATAAATCGTAACAAAAACTATACAAGGAACTTTTCAAAAAGAGAAAATTAATCCGACCAGACTCCCGCCCTACACCCCCCCCTTTCACTCAAACCACTCATTAATGCCCATTCACAAACTATTTACAAATTTAATTACAAACATATTTAAATAACTATAAGTCAGATAAATGAAATAAACAAACAAAACTATATACATGCCTTACCCAATACTACATACATAACTTATAAGGCCATTCATATACAAGTGGCTCGGAGGGTGGGTTCCTGCACCAACATAGGCCAGGTACACAATTGTCCAGCCAGGGCACAGTTCTGGAGGAGGAGGAGGAGAAGAAACCATGTTCACAGCAGGTTGGCACCCAAAGCAGCTCACGGCCATCACTTGAGCGTGGCTGAGGGGATACGGAGGACACAGATGATATGCCTCCCACAGAGGACAGCTTGTCGTTGCCTCTGGGCAGCCTGGCAAACTTGAGCGAGTACATGCTGCAGTGCCTGCGCAACGACTGCCCAGTTGCCCACATTCTAAATTGTGCAGATTAGTGTTAAGCGCGAATATTCAAATAGCAAATTTATTTTGTGAATATTGGCACTTCGCTAATTCGCGAATATTTCGAATATAGTGCTATATATTCGCAATTTCGAATGTTCTTTTTTTTTTTTTTTGTTAAATTGTTAATCCTTGTTGCTCTCTGGTTGTCTTCCCACTTTCCAAAAGCTGTTCTTACCTTTCAGGAGAATTCCTGGCTCCCTGCCCGCTCCAGTCAATGCCCGTTGCTGCTTCTGCCGACTTCCTGTGTGCATGGGAACACCTGCATGCTAAAATGTACTGTCGGTTGTGAGAATCACGATCTCACAAATTTGACTAAGTTGTATTCACAATGCGATTAATAAAACCTATATTACTCACATTGCACATTCAACTTGCATCTGTGTAGAATTAACTAATATTGAGAATATAGCTCTCAATCTTAGTTTTATTCTAGCAATACAACCATTAGGAACTCAGTTCTTAGTTGAATTCGCAATGCGAGTAAATGTTCCCATTGCGAATTAAACTTAGAGCTGGGTTTCTTATGGTTGGATTGCTAGAATTGATGAAGGTAGATCTAAGATATCGAATATATAGCACTATATTCTCAATCTTCGTTATATTCTAGCAAGCCAACCATTAGGTACTCAGTTCTAAGTTGAATTCGCAATGCGAGTAAATGTTCGCATTGCGAATTCAACTTAGAGCTGAGTTCCTAATGGTTGAATTGCTAGAGTATAATAAAAAAGATAATGAATATCAAATATAGCACTATCTTCTCAATCTTCGTTATATTCTAGCAAGCCAACCATTCGGAACTCAGCTCTAAGTTGAATTTGCAATGCGAACATATACTTGCATTGCGAATTCAACTTAGAGCTGAGTTCCTAATGGTTGGCTTGCTAGAATATAACGAAGATTGAGAAGATAGTGCTATATTCGTGAATTCGTGATATTCGTCATCTTCGTTATATTCTAGCAATACAACCATTAGGAACTTAGCTCTAAGATCAATTCGTAATGCGAGTATATGTTCGCATTGCAAATGAAACTTAGAGCTGAGTTCCTAGTGGTTGGCTTGCTAGAATATAATGAAGATTGAGAATATAGTGCTATATTCGATATCTTAGTTGATGGTACTAAGCTAACCCGATAGGAAATTTGCCTGTATACACTGTTCAAAGTTCAAATCGCAATACGCAAATATAAATTCGCGTAACATTTGCAATATATAGAATAACGAAGAATATTCGATTTCGACGAATATATGACAAATATTCAAATCAAATATTCACTAAATATCGCGAAATCGAATATGGCACCTCCTGCTCATCACTAATGCAGATTACTGGGTGACCACCCTACTGGATCCCGGTTACAAGGACAATGTGCCGCCCTTAATTCCGTCACTGAAGCGTGATCGGAAAATGCCAATGCTGGTAGACGCGCTGCTGATGGCATTCACACCTGACACCGGGGGCTCAGTGGAAGCACAAGGCTAAAGCAGAGGAGGAGGAAGAAGTCTCCAATGCAGCTGGGTCCCCGCCAGCACCTCAGAAGGCAGGGTTAGCATGGCCGAAATGTGGAAAAGATTTGTCACCAGACCACAACAACCAGCACCACCAGCAGATATCGAACGTCTTAGCAAGAGGCAGCATTTCCGCAAAATGGTGAAATAGTATCTGCGCACAGTACTGATTGATGGGTCTGCCCAGGGTCGTAGCTTCAGGGGAAGCAGGGAAAGCGGCTGCTTTGGGGCCCTGACCCAGAAGGGGCCCATCCAGCAGGAGGAGGACTAAGAGACTTTGTCAGGGCCCCCTCAACAGTATTATACAATGAAATTATATACAGTGGCAGTATAGACAGTGTTGAAAACAGATGGAACAGCTGCCGGGCCTGGTCTGAGAGAACGATCTTTAGTAGCCAAAAGGAATGGGGGCGGCATGAATGGAAGGGGTTGCGAAAAAATCACTGGGGGAGGGGGGCCAAATTCAAAAATTTGCTGTTGGGCCTAGTGATTTCTTGCTACGCCACTGGGTCTTCCGCATTCACCTTCTGGGTCTCCAAATTGGGGACATGGCCTGAGCTTCACCTTTACCCCTTGGAGGTGCTGGCCTGCCCTGCAGCCAGTGTATTGTCTGAACGTGTGTTTAGCACGGCTGGGGGCGTTATCACAGACAAGTGCCTGTCCACAGCCAATGTGGACAATCTCACATTCATTAAAAAAAACAGGCATGGATCCCACAGGACTTGTTCGTAACTTATGCAGAATAGACATGTATACCGGCCTCACCCAGACTTTGTTATACTGCAGCCCACTTACTCTTTGTTTTCTTTTTTATATTTCCCAATGTTTTCCCAATCCCACAGATCAGCCAACAATCTGAACGCCACCTAATTTACAGCATATATTTCCCAGTCAGGTATGCAGTGCAGGGGTACTTTGAAAGAAAGAAGGGGCACAGATCACCTAACAATCTGAATATATTTTACTGAATATATTTCCTGAACTTACTGAATATATTTCCAAGTCAGGTATGCAGTGCAGGGGTACTTTATGGCCCAAGATTTTTTGAAATTTACCTCCCTGTCACTTATGCAGAGCAGGGGTTGTATACGCAAAACTGGCAAAATGTCACCCACCAATGTAACAGATGATTTTTTAAAATTTACCACCCTGTCACCTATGCAGAGCAGGGGTTTGTATATGGCAAAACTGGCAAAAAAAAAACAGTTTTTTCAGCATTGTATGGAGATTTACTCTGAGAATACCACCAGTGGGACATATTTACAGTAGTCATGACACAATCCACCAACTTTCCTCTCTGGGGACTCAGCATCTTCTTCCTGGTCACTGCTATGCTTTAGCATTGCACCGATGTAGCAGTGGGTTCTGCACATGCGCTGGCACCCAACCTCTTGAAGGTCTTGTGCACTCATTTTGCCTCACTATAGCCAATTTCCATTTCCCCAAGCTTTTAGGCCCCTTTCACACGGGCGAGTTTTCCGCGCGGGTGCAATGCGTGATGTGAACGCATTCCACCCGCACTGAATCCTGACCCATTTATTTCAATGAGGCTGTGTACATTAGCGTTTTTTTTCATGCATCACTTGTGCGTTGCGTGAAAATCGCAGCATGTTCTATATTATGCGTTTTTCACGTGAATGGGGCTGCGTGAAAAGCGCATTGCATCCGCAAGCAAGTGCGGGTGCGTTGCGTTTTTCACTGATGGTTGCTAGGAGATGTTGTTTGTAAACCTTCAGTTTTTTATCACGCGCGTGAAAAACGCATCAAAACGCATTGCACCCGCGCGGAAAAAACTGAACAACTGAACGCAATCGCAGGCAAAACTGAATGGCTTTGCCTGTGAAATCGCACAGTTTTCACTGAACGCATCCGCAACGCATCCGGACCTAATCCGGACACGCTCGTGTGAAAGAGGCCTTAAGGTCCTTCCCACCATCACAGAATATTTTATTTTCTGTGTCTGCAATGGTGTATTTCTTCTTGCTTGATTACAAATGAACCTGATTTGTTAATGACTAGAGATAAGCGAATCGAAGTTGACGAAGTGGAATTCAATCTGAATTTCAGGAAACATTCGATTCGCACCAAAGCTGAACTTCCTCACAAATTGCAATTTTTTTATTAAATGGCTGCTGCATGTGTTAGGACATGGAGCAAGGACCTCTGGGAACTAGGGATTACCCGCATTGCCATGCATGCAGCCAATCAGCAGCCAGCCAGCCTTGTGATGTCACAGCCCTATAAATAGCCTCAGCCATCTTTGATTCAGCCATTCTCCAGTGTGCTTAGTGCAAGGAGAGATGTCAGCAGACGGCAGCACGGTAAACATGCCAAAAGGAGTCCGGAAAAAAAGTACAACATGTACTTTTATTCCGGCCGCCTCTCGGCATGTTTGCCGTGCTGCAGCCGAAACTCTGGCCCGGGCTGGAACGGTAGTCCGGGGGCACGCGTGCACTAGCAGCACCACGGATGTGACAGGCTGTTCACCCGCCCGAACAGCCTGCCGGACTTCCTTGCCCCTAATGTGAAACTAGCCTTAGACATGTATTAACTTCACAGATTTCATGCTTGTCCACTTTTTATGGCTGCTCAAACTTCTTGGGTGGTTGTTTTTAAAAGTTCTCTGGATTGTTTCCTGACTTTCTCCCTGAGACCTAAATGTGGTCTGTGCCATCACTAGCACCCTGCTTGAACCTCGCCTTCTGCCCACACATCCTCATAGCGCCACGCTAATGTCCCCCTTTGACTGTCTGAAATATTCCCACTCTGCTGAGTATCGCATTTTCCATCCACCATTGCGTGATGCCTGCTTGCCACTGCTTTTGTGAACCTGTGCACTGCCAGTTTGTTCCTCACAGGCAGTCTCCCGAGTAGCAGACGGTGTACCACTCCTGCGTTTGGCTCCAGATCTCCACTTGATAATGACAATGCAACTCTATAGCTAACAGATTAGCTATGTACTGTTTCTGGGTGCACTGCACACTTATGTACACTGCGATAAATTAAGCCTGTCTGTAATACTGACTCAGAGTAACTCTACAGCTAACAGAATGGATTAGCTATGAATCCCGCACACTGCACACTTTTGTACAAGGCCATAATTTAGATCTGGCTGTAATACTGATGCACAGTGACTCTACAGCTAGAAGAATGGATTAATTGGGAACATTGGTGCACTGCACACTTATGTACACAGCGATAAATTGTAGCAGAACCTTCAGTTCCACAGTCCCCCTGCACTCTCCTTCAGTCTCCCTGTAGTGATGAGCGAGCATACTCGGCCGAGTATTGGCTCGGGCGGAGCATTACGTGTATTCGTCGCATTGCTCGAGTCTCCTCCCCGCTAGTGTTGAGCACAAATATTCGAATAGCGAATATTAATCGCGAATATCGCAACTTCGCTAATTTGCGAATATTTAAAATATAGTGCTATATATTCGCTATTTCGAATATTCGTTTTTTTTAACATCTTAAAACATGATTCCTCCCTGCTTCTTTCTTGTGGGTCAATGAGTCATCGGCTCACAAGCAACTTAAGCAGGCAGGAATCATGTTTTCCATATGGAAACAAAATGACGAATATTATAAAAAACAAAGTTATAGCAATATAGCGAATATTCGTAAAATACACATTGTGAGACGGGACCACTCAAACAGTCTCTTTTCAGGGTTTATTAGGCACACAGTACAGTACAGGCTTGCTTTCTTCAAATAACAGAACAGTCCAAATGAAATAATAACACAGTGATACAGGCTTCTCACCAGCTGCAGTTTTTCTCCCAGCAAATCCTCACTGCCAAGAGGTTTGGTTCAGTAGTCTTCCTCTCAGACCACCATCCACACACACTGCTCTCTGGCAGTGTCTTTTTAAATCACCCTCGCACCTGTGTGTGTGGCGGTAACACCCGAGATGGAGTATGGGAGTGACCTTCCCACCCAAGCTCTTCAGTCACTCCTAAATCCCGGACCCAAATTCCAGCTACCACCAACTCAGTGATCTACCACCACTGGTCACTACTTACCTCCGGGATTTACATCACTGAGCGTAGCAGCCTCAGTGACACATACCTACCATCTATGATGTCACCCACTGCATGCTTACATATCCCCCCTCTGCCTAAAGCCGGGGGCTTGGCACCTTCCATAACCAAACAATGGACTCTTGACAGGGCATCTGCATTGATGTGCAATTTACCTGGCCTGTGTTCCACCACATAGTCAAAATCCTGTAATGCCAGGAACCACCTTGTTACCCTAGCATTATTTCCCTTGTTTTGACTCATCCACTTCAGTGGGGCATGGTCTGAGACGAGTCTGAACTTTCTGCCTAGCAGGTAATACCTTAGGGACTCTAGGGCCCATTTTATTGCCAGACATTCCCGTTCCACAATCGAGTAATTCCTCTCACAGGGGTTCAGTTTCCTACTTAGATACATGACAGGATGCTCTTCTCTGTTAACCTCCTGGGACATAACAGCCCCTAGTCCCACCTCTGATGCATCTGTCTGTACTATAAATTCCTTGGAGAAATCTGGCGCTATTAGCACTGGTTGCCTACAAAGAACGGACTTTAGTTCTACAAATGCCTTTTCTGCCTCCGGGGACCACTGAACCATAACTGACTTTTTCCCTTTCGTGAGGTCAGACAAAGGAGCAGCAATACTGGCAAAGTTGGGGACAAATCGCCGGTAATACCCGACTATCCCTAAGAAAGCCTGCACTTGTTTTTTTGTAAGAGGCCGGGGCCAACTCTGTATGGCTTCTACCTTGTTGGCCTGGGGTTTAATCATGCCTCTTCCCACAACATAACCCAAGTATTTGGCCTGCTCCATACCTATGGCACACTTCTCTGGGTTGGCTGTAAACCCTGCTTCTCTGAGTGAGTCTAGAACGGCCTGGACTTTACTTAAATGGCTTTTCCAATCCAGGCTGTAGATAACAATGTCATCTAAGTAGGCTGCTGCATATTCCCTGTGGGGAAGCAAAATGTCATCCATTGCCCTTTGAAATGTAGCAGGGGCCCCTTTCAACCCAAATGGCATCCTCACATAGTGGAAACATCCCTCTGACGTAGAAAAGGCTGTTTTCTCTCGGGCCTCTTTTGCTAATGGTATTTGCCAATACCCTTTGGTGAGGTCTAATGTGGTTATATACCTGGCGGGACCCAACCTTTCAACCAGTTCATCCACCCTGGGCATAGGGTAAGCATCCATCTTGGAAACCTCATTAAGTTTCCGAAAGTCATTACAAAAGCGCCAGCTTCCATTTGGTTTTGGGACCAACACAATTGGGCTGGACCATTCACTTTTGGACCTTTCAATTACCCCTAATTGTAACATCCTCTGAACCTCTTCTGAGACTGCTTGTCTACGGGCTTCTGGGATGCGATACGGTTTTACTTTAACCCTTATGTGGGGTTCAGTGATGACATCATGTTCCACCACATTAATGCAACCTGGTAAGCTAGAGAATATGTCCGTATTACGTTGCAACAACTCTTTAGTTTCCTGTCTTTGGGGACGTGATAAGGAACTAGCAATTGTCACCTTTCCAAACTCAGGACCAGAAACAGTGGGAGATAAGAGCGTAGCTGACAAGGACTCCCGTTCTCTCCAAGGTTTCATTAAGTTTACATGATAGACCTGCACTGGTTTCCTTTTCCCTGGCTGATGGACTCTATAATTTACTTCCCCAACTTTTTCCATCACCTCAAAAGGTCCCTGCCATTTAGCCAATAACTTGCTCTCAACCGTAGGTACCAGAATTAATACCCGATCCCCTGGCTTGAACTCTCTAATTCTGGCAGAACGGTTGTACACACTTCTCTGAGCTTCTTGGGCCCTCTGGAGATGTTCCTTCACTATGGGCATCACCTTGGCAATTCTCTCTTGCATTTGTACCACATGATCAATGACACTTCTGTATGGAGTAACTTCAGTCTCCCATGTCTCCTTAGCTATATCAAGCAAACCCCGAGGGTGTCTACCATAAAGCAACTCAAAAGGTGAGAACCCTGTAGAAGCTTGAGGAACTTCCCGGATTGAAAACAACAGATATGGCAACAAACAATCCCAATCCTTGCCATCTTTCTCAATGGCCTTTTTCAACATGGCTTTCAAGGTTTTATTGAACCTTTCTACAAGGCCATCAGTTTGGGGATGGTACACTGAAGTTTTTAACTGTTTAATTTTCAGTAGTTTACACAGCTCGACCATGACCCTGGACATAAATGGGGTCCCTTGGTCAGTCAAGATTTCTTTGGGAGTCCCACTCTCGTGCATATATGAAACAACTCCCGAGCAATAGTTTTAGCGGAGGAGTTTCGTAACGGCACAGCCTCTGGATACCGGGTAGCATAATCCAGCACTACTAGAATATACTGGTGTCCCCTAGCTGATTTGTCTAATGGTCCCACTAAGTCCATGGCGATCCTTTCAAATGGTATCTCAATAATGGGAAGTGGCACCAACGGACTTTTAAAATGAGACAGCGGGGCCTTTAATTGGCAGGTAGGGCAGGATTTGCAGTATTCGTCTATTTCTTTATAACACCCTGGCCAATAGAACCTCTGAAATATTCGTTCACGGGTTTTATCTGTACCTAGGTGACCCCCTAACACATGAGTATGAGCCATTTCTAGGACCATTTTTCTATAGGGCCCGGGAACCACTAACTGTTCTATCACCTCATTGTGAGCTTTGGTAACCCGATATAAGAGGTCATTGTGCATTTCAAAATACGGATACCTGTGGTCAGCACCCGGCTCTTGGGGAACACCATTTAGAACAGTCACATTTGCTAAAGCCCCTTTTAGAGTGGGGTCTTGCGCCTGGGCCGTCCCAAAATTCCCTTGCGGGATATCCAGAACGGGTATGGTCTGCTCAGATTCTACGGTCTCACTCTCGTCTCCCACCAAGACAGATAGCGGAAATCCCTCAACTATCTCAGCTGGTTCACTAGGCATAGCCTGGTTTGTGATTTCCTCAACATGAGACACATCATAAGCAGGTGCAAATTTTACTTGTTTGGGTGACATTTTACCCCACAGTTCCCAAAACAACGGAAGATCCCGCCCTATTATCATGGCATGCAATAAGTTCTTCACCATGCCCACCGTATGCAATACAGTCCCACATTCAGTGGCTATGGTGACCTGAGCAACTGGATAGTTCTTAACATCCCCATGCACACACATCACCCCCATGCCCTGTCCAGGTGCCGGCAATACGGGAACAAGATTTTCTCTGACAAGTGTAACCAGGCTTCCTGAGTCTAGTAGTGCAGTCACAGGGCTAGCATTGACAGTCACCTGGCATATATGAGGCCCGGTTGCCTGGTACTGGATGGCACTGCAGGCGGGATGGGCAAACAGGGAGCACCGTCGTGCCATATCACAATCCATATGTTCATTTGTCATGGGACAGTGAGCTGCAATGTGCCCCAGGTTATGACACCTCCAACAAACAAGACGGCAGGGTGGAGGTCTAGAACCAGTTTCTGGTGATTCTTTTTCGTTTCCACGGGCACTTGTCCCCGCTCTCCCCTGGGTTTAAACCCCCTCTTACTGGGTTCCGCATAAACCTTGGGGTTACCGGGAGTTATTTTTATTTTCTCAGCTCCTGCAAGGAGGTTCTCCGCTGCAGTGTACCTCTCAACCAGGTTTATCAGCTGGTCAGCATTCTGGGGATCTCCTGGGCAACCCAGCGTTGTACTGGCCCGGGAAGAGAGTGCAGGTAACGATCCATTACCACTTTTTCCACCATCTGCTCTGGGGACGACGACTCTGGTTGCAACCACTTCCGTACCAAGTGGAACAGATCAAACATCTGTGACCTCGGTGGTTTGTCTAGGCAAAAGATCCACTGTTGTACCCGCTGGGCCTGGAGTGCAGGACTGACTCCCATGCGAGCCAGTATTTCCGCTTTTAATTTGCGGTAGTCTCTCGAATCCTGCAAGGTCAGGTCATAGTATGCTTTCTGCGGCTCCCCAGTCAAATATGGAGCCAGCACCTCAGCCCACTGATCTACAGGCAGTTTCTCTCTGTCTGCAATACGTTCAAAGACAGTTAAATAAGCCTCCACGTCGTCCTCATTTGTCATTCTCTGTAAAGCAGACTGCACAGTTTTCCGCACACCACCTGAAGCTTGCCCAGCCATATGCACCACTTGTTGTGCTGTCACAGCATCTCTGAGGGCCGCAATTTGCTCAGTCAATAGACGGTTAGTCTCGTGTTGCTGCGCATTAGCCTGCCGTTGAGCCTGTAAAGCCTCTGCATGGGCTCTTTGCTGCTGCTCCAGTGCCTGCCGCTGCTGCAGATTGCTCTGCACCATCTGCTTGAGGAGCTCCTCCATTTCAACAGATTCTTGTTGCAATCCTGCTGCTGCCTTAACCCACGACATTCACCACTGACAGGTTTTCATGTCGTTGCTCTTAGCAACCAATTGCCCGCGTCCTCCACCATATGTGAGACGGGACCACTCAAACAGTCTCTTTTCAGGGTTTATTAGGCACACAGTACAGTACAGGCTTGCTTTCTTCAAATAACAGAACAGTCCAAATGAAATAATAACACAGTGATACAGGCTTCTCACCAGCTGCAGTTTTTCTCCCAGCAAATCCTCACTGCCAAGAGGTTTGGTTCAGTAGTCTTCCTCTCAGACCACCATCCACACACACTGCTCTCTGGCAGTGTCTTTTAAAATCACCCTCGCACCTGTGTGTGTGGCGGTAACACCCGAGATGGAGTATGGGAGTGACCTTCCCACCCAAGCTCTTCAGTCACTCCTAAATCCCGGACCCAAATTCCAGCTACCACCAACTCAGTGATCTACCACCACTGGTCACTACTTACCTCCGGGATTTACATCACTGAGCGTAGCAGCCTCAGTGACACATACCTACCATCTATGATGTCACCCACTGCAGGCTTACAACATATAGAGTGAATCACGATCTCACAAATTTGACTAAGTTGTAATCGCAATGCGATTAATATAACCTGTATTACTCGCATTGCGAATTCAACTTAGAGCTGGGTTCTAGAGATGAGCGAACACCTGGAAGTTCGGGTTCGGAAGTTCGGCCGAACTTCCCGAAAATGTTTGGGTTCGGGATCCGAACTCGACCCGAACTTTTTCCGAACCCGAACCTCATTGAAGTCAATAGGGACCTGAACATTTAGGCACTAAAAGGCTGTAAAATAGTCCAGGAACGGGCTAGAGGGCTGCCAAAGGCAGAAAAATGTAGGTAAATCACCTGCAAACAGATGTGGATAGGAAATGAATTAAAATAAAATAAAAATAAAATTTAACCAATATCAATTGGAGAGAGGTCCCACAGCAAGGAATCATGCGTCATATCACCCAACACTGGAGAAGGCCACTTTCAGTTATTTCGGCCCCAGCACCCAGACAGAGGAGAGAGGTCCCACAGCAAGGAATAAGGCGTCATATCACCCACCACTGGAGAAGGCCACTTTCAGTTATTTCGGCCAGCACCCAGGCAGAGGAGAGGGTCCCACAGCAAGGAATCATGCGTCATATCACCCACCACTGGAGAAGGC
This sequence comes from Bufotes viridis, assembly GCA_033119425.1. Classification (NCBI taxonomy): domain Eukaryota; kingdom Metazoa; phylum Chordata; class Amphibia; order Anura; family Bufonidae; genus Bufotes; species Bufotes viridis. The sequence goes on along the minus strand of CM065592.1, from coordinate 14,880,212 downwards.
CACTTTCAGTTATTTCGGACCCAGCACCCAGACACAGAGAGAGGTCCCACAGCAAGGAATCATGCGTCATATCACCCACCACCGGAGACGGCCACTTTCAGATATTTCGGCCCCAGCACCCAGACAGAGGAGAGGTTCATTCAACTTTGGGTTGCACCGCAAGATCATGGTTAAGTTAAAAAATGAGGATTCAATAAAGAAGTGCCCCGGAGTACAAGAATATATGGTTAAGGGGAGGTAGTTATAAATGTCTATTCTGCACAAGGGAGGCACAGGTCCTGTGGGATCCATGCCTGGTTCATTTTTATGAACGTCAGCTTGTCCACGTTGGCTGTGGACAGGCGGCTGCGTTTGTCAGTAATGACGCCCCCTGCCGTGCTGAATACACGTTCAGACAAATCGCTGGCCTACGGGCAGGCCAGCACCTCCAAGGCATAAAATGCTAACTCTGGCCACGTGGACAATTTGGAGACCCAGAAGTTGAATGAGGCCGAACAATCAGTCAGTACGTGGAGGGGTGTGCAGACGTACTGCTCAACAATGTTAGTGAAATGCTGCCTCCTGTTAACACGTTCCGTATCAGGTGGTGGTGCAGTTATCTGTGGCGTGGAGACAAAACTTTTCCACATTTCTGCCATGCTAACCCTGCCCTCAGAGGAGCTGGCCGTGACACAGCTGCGTTGGCGACCTCTTGCTCCTCCTTTGCCTTGGGCTTCCACCTGTTCCCCTGTGACATTTGGGAATGCTCTCAGGAGCGCCTCTACCAGTGTGCGCTTGTACTCGCACATCTTCCTATCACGCTCCAGCGCAGTAAGTAAGGTGGGCACATTGTCTTTGTACCGGGGATCCAGCAGGGTGGCAACCCAGTAGTCTGCACACGTTAAAATGTGGGCAACTCTGCTGTCATTGCGCCGGCACTGCAGCATGTAGTCGCTCATGTGTGCCAGGCTCCCCAGAGGTAAGGACAAGCTGTCCTCTGTGGGAGACGTATCGTCATCGTCCTCCGTATCCCCCCAGCCACGCACCTGTGATGGGCTTGAGCTGTGTCGGGTGCCACCCCGCTGTGAACCTGCTTCATCCTCATCATCCTCCACCTCCTCCTCATCCTCCTCGTCCTCCAGTAGTGGGCCCTGGCTGGTCACATTTGTACCTGGCCTCTGCTGTTGCAAAAAACCTCCCTCTGAGCCACTTCTAACAGACTGGCCTGAAAGTGCTAAAAATGACCCCTCATCCTCCTCCTCCTGCTCCTCCTGGGCCACCTCCTCTTCCATCATCACCCTAAGCGTTTTCTCAAGGAGACATAGAAGTGGTATTGTGACGCAGATAACGGTGTCATCACCACTGGCCATATTGGTGAAGTACTCGAAACAGCGCAACAGAGCACACAGGTCTCGCATGGAGGCCCAATCATTGGTGGTGAAGTGGTGCTGTTCCGCTGTGCGACTGACGCGTGCGTGCTGCAGCTGAAACTCCACTATGGCCTGCTGCTGCTCGCACAGTCTCTCCAGCATGTGCAAGGTGGAGTTCCACCTGGTGGGCACGTTCCATATGAGGCGGTAAGCGGGAAGGCCGAAGTTCCGCTGTAGCGCAGACAGGTGAGCAGCGGCAGGATGTGAACTCACCACCAAATTCAGCACATGCGCCAGGCAAGGGATGTGCGGAAAACCGGCTAGTCCCAGAACTGCGACGAGATTTCGCCCATTATCGCACACCACCAGGCCGGGCTTGAGGCCCACCGGCAGAAACCACTCGTCGGTCTGTTGTTCAATACCCCGCCACAACTCCTGCGCGGTGTGGGGCCTGTCCCCAAACATATGAGTTTCAGAATGGCCTGCTGACGCTTACCCCGGGCTGTGCTGAAGTTGGTGGTGAAGGTGTGTGGCTGACTGGATGAGCTGGTGGAAGCAGAGGAGGAGGAAGCCGAGTAGGAGGAGGAGGCTACAGGAGGCAAAGAATGATGCCCTGCGATCCTAGGCGGAGGAAGGACGTGCGCCAAGGAACTCTCCGCCTGGGGCCCAGCCGCCACTACATTTACCCAGTGTGCGGTTATGGAGATATAGCGTCCCTGGCCGTGCTTACTGGTCCACGTATCTCGTGGTTAGGTGGACCTTGCCACAGATGGCGTTGCGCAGTGCACACTTGATTTCATCGGATACTTGGTTGTGCAGGGAAGGCACGGCTGTCTTGGAGAAGAAGTGGCGGCTGGGAACAACATACTGTGGGACAGCCATGGCCATCAGCTGTTTGAAGCTGTCTGTGTCCACCAGCCTGAATGACATCATTTCAAAGGTCAGTAGTTTAGAAATGCTGGCATTCAGGCGCAGGGCTCGAGGGTGGCTAGGTGGGAATTTACGCTTTCTCTCCAAGGTTTGTGAGATGGAGAGCTGAACGCTGCCGTGTGACATGGTGGAGATGCTTGGTGACGCAGGTGGTGTTGTCGGTGGCACATCCTCTGTTTGGTGGGCGGCAGGTGCCAACATTCCTCCTGAGGCGGAGGAAGAGGCCGAGGCAGCAGCAGAAGAGGGAGCAGGGGGAGCCAGAGTGAGTTCCTTGCTTTTAAGGTGTTTACTCCACTGCAGTTCATGCTTTGCATGTAGATGCCTGGTCATGCAGGTTGTGCTAAGGTTCAGAACGTAAATGCCTCGCTTCAGGCTCTGATGGTACAGCGTGCAAACGACTCGGGTCTTGTCGTCAGCACATTGTTTAAAGAAGTGCCATGCCAGGGAACTCCTTGAAGCTGCCTTTGGGTTGCTCGGTCCCTGGTGGCGGTGGCCAGTAGCAGGCGAACTCTCTTGGAGGCGGCTGTTCTGCTTTTGCCCCCTGCTCTCTCTTTTGCTACGCTGTTGGCTCGGTCTCACCACTGCCTCTTCCTCTGAACTATGAAAGTCAGTGGCACGACCTGCATTCCATGTAGGGTCTAGGACCTCATCGTCCCCTGCATCGTCTTCCACACAGTCTTCCTCCTTGACCTCCTGTTCGGTCTGCACACTGCAGAAAGATGCAACAGTTGGCACCTGTGTTTCGTCATCATCAGAGACGTGCGGACTCCGATGAGGTGGTATTCCCATGTCCTCATCATCCGGAAACATCAGTGGTTGTGCATCAGTGCATTCTAAGTCTTCCACCACTGGGGAAGGGCTAGGTGGATTCCCTTGGGAAACCCTGCCAGCAGAGTCTTCAAACAGCATAAGAGACTGCTGCATAACTTGAGGCTCAGACAGTTTCCTGATATGCATGGGGGTGATGTGACAGACTGATGGGCTTGGTTTTCAGGCGCCACCTGTGCGCTTTCTGCAGAAGACTGGGTGGGAGATAATGTTGTGAACATGCTGGATCCACTGTCGGCCACCCAATTGACTAGCGCCTGTACCTGCTCAGGCCTTACCATCCTTAGAACGGCATTGGGCCCCACCAAATATCGCTGTAAATTCTGGCGGGTACTGGAACCTGAGGTAGTTGGTTCACTAGGACGTGTGGCTGTGGTAGAATGGCCACATCCTCTCCCAGCACCAGAGGGTACACTAACACCACCACGACCGCGTCCGCGTCCCTTACTAGATGTTTTCCTCATTGTTACTGTTCACCAAGCACCACAATAAGAAAAAAATATTTGGCCCAATGTATTGATTTCAAATTCAGGCCTTTTTTACAGGCACCTAACACTATCTGCCTATTTATTTATATAGCATATTACACTAATCCAGGCACAGCAGTAACCACTGATTTAGGGGAATATCTCTTTTAGGGCTAGTATTTAGGCCCTGGATGAAAGGTATCCTTTATGGACAGATTTACAATTGGCCTGCAACAGCTCGAACACCAGATTCAGGGTATTGCTATTTTGGCAATTGAATTTCACCCCAGAACAAAATATACCCTGTTACGGACAGATTTAAACTAGGCCTACAACAGCTGGAACACCAGATTCAGGGTATTGCTATTTTGGCATTTGAATTTCACCCCAGAACAAAATATATGTTTTTACGGACTCTAAGAAACTTTGCAAGCCACAGCTGAAACCACTGATTTATGGAATTACTATTTTGGCAACTGAATTTCACCCCAGAACAAAATATATGTTTTGGCAGACACTATTATACTTTGCCATCCACAGCTGTGACACCAGATTTATGGTTTTGCTATTTTGGCAATTGAATTTCACCCCAGAACAAAATATATGTTTTTGCGGACACTATGAATCTTGGCCAGCCACAGCTGAAACCACTGATTTATGGTATTGCTATTTTGGCAATTGAATTTCACCCCAGAACAAAATATATAATTTGCAGGACACTTTAAAACTTGGCCAGCCACAGCTGAAACCACTGATTTATGGTATTGCTATTTTGGCAATTGAATTTCACCCCAGAACAAAATATATGTTTTTGCGGACACTATGAAACTTGGCCTGCAACAACTGGGACACCAGATTCAGGGTATTGCTATTTTGGCAATTGTATTTCACCCCACAACAAAATATATGTTTTTACGGACACTATGAATCTTGGCCAGCCACAGCTGAAACCACTGATTTATGGTATTGCTATGTTGGCAATTGAATTTCACCCCAGAACAAAATATATGTTTTTATGGACACTATGAAACTTGGCCTGCAACAGCTGGAACACCAGATTCAGGGTATTGCTATTTTGGCAATTGAATTTCACCCCACAACAAAATATATGTTTTTGCGGACACTTTGAATCTTGGCCAGCCACAGCTGAAACTACTGATTTATGGTATTGCTATTTTGGCAATTGAATTTCACCCCAGAACAAAATATATGTTTTTGCGGACACTATGAAACTTGGCCTGCAACAGCTGGGACACCAGATTCAGGGTATTGCTATTTTGGCAATTGAATTTCACCCCAGAACAAAATATATGTTTTGGCAGACACTATTATACTTTGCCAGCCACAGCTGAAACCACTGATTTATGGTATTGCTATTTTGGCAATTAAATTTCACCACAGAAAATAATCTATCCTTTGCCAGACAGCAGACAGTATTATACTTGGCTGGCCAAAGCTGGAACACCAGATTTAGGGGATTGATATTTGAGCAATTGTATTTAACCCCTTAATAAAATATAGAAATTGCTATCCTGAGTTTCTAGGGGTGACAATTAGCACAGCCAAGCCCCTGATGTAGGATATAGCAAAACAAAACTAGTATTGATGGATTGATGGACTTGGTGGCAGCTTGTTCTGGTGCACCACAAGTCACAAAATGGCCGCCGATCACCCCAGAAAATAAATGACAGAAAAACGCTCTGTGCAGCCTAAAAACCAGTGAGCAAGTAACTAGCAGAAGTTCAATCATTCACAGCTGTAGATCGATCCGTTCTTTAGGTGCTGTTGCTGACTTTTCCCTGACTAATCTCGCCCTGACAGAAGCTGTGTCCTCTCCCTACACTAATCAGAGCAGTGTGACGTAGCGGCGCTACGTGACTCCAGCTAAAATAGAGGCTGGGTCACATGCTGCACTTGGCCAATCACAGCCATGCCATTAGTAGGCCTGGCTGTGATAGGCTCTTAGGGCAAGAAGTAAAACGCTAGCTGATTGGCTGCTGTGCAGCCCTTCAGAAAGCGGGAAGTAATCGCCAAACAATGAACCTAAACCCGAACTTTTTTGAAAATGTTCGGGTCCGTGTCCCGGACACCCTAAAATTCGGTACGAACCCGAACTATGCTCGAATTGTTCGCTCAACACTACTGGGTTCCTAATGGTTGTTGCTAAAATATAACGAAGATTAAGAATATAGTGCTATATTCGTGAATTCGTTATATTATAGCAAGCCAACCATTAGGAACCAACTCTAAGTTGAATTTGCAATGCGAGTAATACAGGTTATATTAATCGCATTGCGAATTCCACTTAGAGCTGAGTTCTAAATGGTTGGCTTTCTAGAATATAACGAAGATTGAGAATATAGTGCTATATTAGTTATCTTCGTCAATTCTAGCAATACAACCATTAAGAACTCAGCTCTAAGTTTAATTCGCAATGCGAGTATATGTTCGCATTGCGAATTCAACTTAGAGCTGTCTATAGGCAACTTTCTGATAGCCTTTTTAGAATTAGCGAAGATTACGAATATTGGAATATAGTGCAAGATTTTCTAAATTCGTTAATTCTAGCAAGCCAATAGGAAAGTTGCCTTTATACCCCATTCAAAGTTCAATACGCGAATAATTAATTTGCATATTAATAAAATAATGACGAATATTCGATTTCAACAAATATATGATGAATGTTCATTTGAATATTTGCGATATATCGCAAAATCGAATATGGCACCTCCCGCTCATCACTACTCCCCGCACGTTTGGTGCTTTCTAAGTAGCCAATCAAGGTCCAGGTAAGTAATTCCCCTCAGTGTAAGGACATAGCAATGTTAGATGTAAGCCTTACACTGATTGGCTGGCCGGAACATGTGATACCATTTCATATAGGAGCTGAGGTCCAGCGCTCGGCTCATTCAACGTCAGGGAGAGCAGACAGTAGGCAGGGACAGACAGCGTTTTGCTCTAAACTTACTGATTTCACTCCAAAAACCTTATTGAAAGACCTAACATTCCTATTGTGTGTTTGACAGCAGCAGTGCAGCACCTTTTTTTTAGTTTTTTAAGAAGGTAGTTAATTCAGCACTATCAGGGACAGGGAGGGACAGATAAGTCCAGGGCTTGAAAGTCGCTTTGATAACTTTGATAAGACAGAAAGATTTCCGATTAGTGACAGCTACAAAATGCCATCATTAAGCAATGTGTTAAGCAGTTATTATCAAAAGGGGCTTATTCACTACAGTGTTCCTTAGTACTGAGATATACACTGCACCACTATAAAGCAGTGTGTTGGGCAGACATTATTAAAAGGGGCTTATTCACTACAGTGTTCCTGCTACCGAGATATACACTGTACCATCAGATAAATTATTTGTTCTGGGAAATTACCTAACTTGTGCCACATCTGTGTGCGTTCAATCTGCAACCGTTATATTAATTACTCCAGCAGAGAGTGATTTATATTTTGGCCATAGTTAACTAGTTTTGGGCACATCTGTGTGTGCGTTTAGGCCGCAACCGTATATACAGTATTCCAGCAGAGAATACATTTTATTTGGGACAAATTTGTATCCAATATAGAACTACATCCGAATAAAGTGTGTATTGTAAAAATTACATTATCTCTGGCCTAGTGTAGTGGCGAAAAATTGTATTTCTCTGTCTTCTATTCATTACAGCAAGCAAATACAGTGTGTTCAGTAAAAATTACATTATCTCTGGCCAAGTGTAGTGCCGAAAAATTGTATTTCTCTGTCTCCTGTACATTACAGAAAGCAAATACAGTGTTTACTGTAAAAATTACATTATCCATGGCTTAGTGTGGTGGTGAAAAATTGTATTTCTCTGTCTCCTGTACATTGCAGAAAGCAAATACAGCGTTAACTGTAAAAATTACATTATCTGTGGCCTAGTGTGGTGGTGAAAAATTGTATTTTTTTGTCTCCTGTACATTACAGAAGGCAAACACAGTGTGTACTGTAAAAATTACATTATCTGTGGCCTAGTGTGGTGCCAAAAAGTTGTATTTCTCTGTCTCCTATTCATTACAGCCAGCAAATACAGTGTGTACAGTTAAAAAATTCATTATCTGTGTCCTAGTGTACTCCTGAAAATCTTTATTTTTCTGTGTTCAGTACATTATAGCAAGCCATTACAGTGTGTCCTGTAAAAATAACATTATCTCTGGGCATGATGCTGATTGTGGAAGCAGAGGCCATAGCCCTTGGCGTGATGCTGAAGGTGCAAGCAGAGGTCGTGGCCCTGGGCGCAATGAAACTGTGCCTGCTGCCAGTGCACCAGAAAAAACTAAAAAATCCACCTTACCCAGCTTCATGTCCAACTTAGCCGGGCGCTGCAGAACAAAACTGTCCAAGTCAGACCAGTGCAAACATGTGGTCGGAAGATAATGCTATCAGTCGGTTAAGCACTAGTGATGTCCCGAACTATTTGCCGGCGAACAGTTCCCGGCGAACATAGCTTGTTTGTGTTCGCGAGGCGGGCGAACATATGCGATGTTCGGTTCACCCCTATACATTATCATTGAGCAAACTTTGACCCTGTACCTCAGAGTCAGCAGACACATTCCAGCCAATAAGCACCCTCCCTCCACACCTTCCCACCTCCTATAAAAACGGCAGCCATTTTAGATTCAGTCTGAAGCTGCAGTGTGTTAGTGAGAGCAGGGAGACTGCTGCTGCTGCGCTGATGATTGTGAATTCATAGGGAAAGCATTAGCTAGGCCAGTGTTCTGTGTCCACAGGCTCATCTACTGTAAGGACAGTGTCACAGCACCCCAAAAAGCCCTTTTAGGGCTGCTACATTAGTCTGCTTTTATTTATTTTTTCTCCATATATATATTGCAGTTGCCTGGCCTGCCCGTGTGTGAGAGGCTGCAGGCCCACAGACTGTAGTGTGCCCCCTGCCGGTGCCCACCACTCATACCGTGTGGCACAGGACTTTGCATAAAAAAAGGCATTTAATTTTATACTTTAATCAAATTTCAGTTTCCTGCCTGCCAGTGTGTGTCAGGCCCACAGACTGTAGTGTGCCCACTGCCAGTGCCCACCACTCATACTGTGTGGCACAGGACTTTGCTTAAAAAAGGCATTTCATTTTTATACTTTATTCTAATTTCAGTAGCCTGCCTGCCAGTGTGTCAGACCCACACCCAATCTTCTACAGCTTCCGCTCGGAACCTTGATGCACCATCCTCCTCCAGCTCAGCTTCAGGCACCTCTTAAGTTACCACTCGCCTGCCCGCCGCCACCACCAACACTAGCACCACAGCCGTTTCATTTGATCCGTCAGAAGATTTATTTACACATCAGTTGGATGCAATTAGTGATGCGCAACCATTATTACCAGAGGATGTAGATAACAGGGATATGTCTCAGTCAGGCAGCATTACACACATGGATGTACGGTGTGATGATGATGTTGTACCCGCTGCTGCTTCCTTTGCTGAGTTGTCATATACAAGTGAAGCGGATGATGATGACGATGTGTTCGTGGATTTTACTTGGGTGCCTGCTCAAAGAAAAACAGGGGGAAAGTTCAGATGGGGAGACAGAGAGGAGGAGGAGACGAGTTGGAAGCAGGGGGAAGTCGTCGCAAGGAGCTAGTGGCACAGTCACTCAAGCAGCACACAAACTCAAAGCCACCATCCACCTCCTGTTCCAGCATCTTCAGCCACGTCAACCACTGCTGTCCTACCTGCCCCCTCTCAACTACCCGCCACCCACTAGGAAGAAGCCTAGGGCGAAACGCGCGTTGGGGCAGACAGGCCGCTTCTCTACACGTGGGTAACAATTGTCAATATTGCTATGTGTATATTTGTTTTCCCAAGTTTATTTGATTGTACTTGTTAGATGTTGCTTTCCACTGTTGGAATTGTTCTGCTTATCGCTGTGGGACACAATATGTCTTGATGACCGGCGGCCATATGCAGGTCCCCGGTGAGTCATTTAAGACTGGCTATTTAGTCCTTTAATGTAAATCCATAGCGATAGCAGTGCAATACAATTCATTTATGTAACTGGCGGCCTTTATTTGGTCCCCGGTGTAATGATTGAATCGAGATATTGGTGGAAACTATTTTCTATATACCGTTACAGGTTAATATATATATTTTTTCTTGGTGTGTTATAATATATTATAATATACTATGTTATACTATGTCATGTAATCCAATTGCAGGGTTGGACAATGTAATTATTATGACTGGATGCCCATGTGTGTCAGCGGCTTTTTTATTGCTGTAACAAAGGATCTTGTTTTTTAACTGCTGTGATTGCTCTATGAATTTAATATTATTTTCAATTTGTTGGAAATGAATAAACTTTAATAAATTTTGTGATTTATATATTTATAAAACGTGGATCTCTTCTTTGGTGGTTACTTTATGTGTTTCTCCACGTGTCTCATTGAGGTGCTGCGGTTTTTGGAGTGGTTGAGAGTCACCGCCTTGCTCGGCGTCTGCCACTGCCAGTGCCCACCACTCATAGCGGGTGGCACAGTAGCTTGCCGATAAATAAGGCATTTAATTTTTACCCTTTAATCTAAGGTTAGTTGCCTGCCAGTGTGTGTCAGGCCTACTTCCACTGACTGTAGTGTGCCCACTGCCAGTGCCCACCACTTATACCGGGTGGCACAGTACCTTGGGGTAAACAAGTCATTTAATTTTTACCCTTTAATATAATTTCAGTTGCCTGCCAGTGTGTGTCAGGCCCACAGACTGTACTGTGCTCACTGCCAGTGCCCACCACTCATATAGGGTGGCACAGTACCTTGCACGCATAGTACCACTAATCAAATAAGAAATGACAGGCAGAGGCAGGCCACCCCGCAGGGAGTCCGTCGTGGTGCTGTGATTTCCTTTGAACCTAGAATAATGCCCAGTGTTCAGAGGCCACATACCCTGAACTCGAAAAATTCTGAGAACATAGTTGACTGGCTTACACAGGACACCCAATCTAATACAGCTTCCGCTCTGAACCTTGACGCACCACCCTCCTCCAGCTCAGCTTCGGGCACCTCTCAAGTTACCACTCGCCCGCCCGCCGCCGCCACCAACACTAGCACCACAGCCGCTTTATTTGATCTGTCAGAGGATTTATTTACACATTAGTTGGAGGAAATGAGTGATGCGCAACCATTATTGCCAGAGGATGTCGATAACAGGGATATGTCTCAGTCAGGCAGGATTACACACATGGACGTACAGTGTGATGATGATGATGTTGTACCCGCTGCTCTTTCTTTTGCTGAGTTGTCAGATACGGTTCATGATATGGATGTGTCCGTCGATGTCACGTGGGTGCCTGCTCGAAGAGAAGAAGAACAGGAGGAAAGTTCAGATGGTAAGACAGAAAGGAGGAGGAGACGAGTTGGAAGCAGGGGAGGTTGTCGCAAGGAGCTAGTGGCACAGTCAGACAGCATGTATCGGCACCCGGGGTCAGCCAGACAGCACGCCAATCAACGCATGCTGTTGCCACCACCAGAATGCCATCATTGCAAAGCTCAGCAGTGTGGCATTTTTTTTCTGCCTCTTATAACAGCGATGCAATTTGCAACCTGTGCCAAAACAAACTGAGTCGTGGGAAGTCCAACACCCACCTAGGTACAAATGCTTTGCGAAGGCACATGATCTCACATCACAAACGCCCATGGGATCAATACATGAGTACAAGCAGCACACAAATTCAAAGCCACCATCCTCCTCCTGGTCCAGCATCTTCAGCCACGTCAACCACTGCTGTCCTCCCTGCCCCTCTCAACCAACCGCCACTCCGCCTCTCACCTTTAGCAGTTCCTGCTCACCTGCACACAGTCAGGTGACTGTCAATGAAATATTTGAGCTTAAGAAGCCAATGTCACAGAGTCACCCCTTGCCCGGCGTCTGACAGCTGTATTGACGGAACTATTAGCCCGCCAGCTTTTACCATACAAGCTGGTGGAGTCTGAGGCCTTCAAAAAATTTGTAGCTATTGGGACACTCCAGTGGAAGGTGAAATTATTTTTCACAAAAGGCTATCCCCAACCTGTACTCTATTGTGGAAAAGGAAGTCATGACATGTCTGGCACACAGTGTTGGGGTAAGGGTCCATCTGACCACTGATACCAGGTCTGCAAAGCATGGTCAGGGCAGGTATATCACGTACACTGTGCATTGGGTCAACCTTTTGACGGCTGCCAAGCATGAAATGCGGGCTCTGCAGCGGAGTTGGTGACACCGCCACAACTTGCAGGCAGGCCTGCTACCACCTCGTCTATTCCCCCTACTCCATCATCTTTGCTAACCTCCTCGGCTGAGTCCTCTTCTGCTGCTGCGTCTTGCTCCACATCATCAACTGCACCCCCCCAGCTCCCCAGTGCTATTCCACATCCCGGATTCAACAGTGTCACGCCGTCTTGGGGTTGACTTGCCGGAAAGCAGAGAGTCACACCGGACCAGCACTCCTGTCCGCCCTGAACGCACAGGTGGATCAGTGGCTGACCCCGCACTAACTGGAGATCGGCAAAGTGGTGTGTGACAATGGAAGCAATCTGTTGGCGGCATTGAATTTGGGCAAGTTGTCACATGTGCCGTGCATGGCACATGTGTTGAATCTGATTGTACAACGCTTTGTGTGTAAGTACCCAGGCTTACAGAATGTCCTCAAGCAGGCCAGGAAGTTGTGTGGCCATTTCAGGCATTCCTACACGACCATGGCACACTTATCTGATATTCAGCGGCGAAACAACATGCCAGTGAGGCGCTTGATTTGCCACAGCCCAACACGTTGGAATACAACACTCCTAATGTTCGACCGCCTGCTCCAACAAGAAAAAGCCACCAACGAGTATTTGTATGACCGGGGTGCTAGGACAGCCTCTGCTGAGTTGGGAATTTTTGCCACGTTACTGGACGCTCATGCGCAATGCCTGTAGGCTCATGCGTCCTTTGAGGAGGTGACAAACCTATTCAATGGCGCCGAAGGCACCATCAGCAACCTCATCCCATTTGTTTTCTTCCTGGAGCGTGCCCTGCGAAGAGTGCTGGATCAGGTTGTAGATGAGCGCGAAGAGGAACAGGAAGAGTTGTGGTCACCATCACCACCAGAAACAGCCTTGCCATCATCGCTTGCCGGATCTGCGGCAACGCTGGAAGAGAAGTCTGAGGAAGAGGAGTCAGAGGAGGAATGTGGCTTTGAGGAGGAGGAAGACCAACCACAGAAGGCATTCCAGGGTGCTCGTTGTTGTCACCTATCTGGGACTCGTGGTGTTGTACATGGCTGGGGGGAAGAACAGACCTTCAATGACATCAGTGAGGACGAGGAAAGGGACATGAGTAGCTCTGAATCCAACCTTGTTCAAATGGGGTCTTTCATGCTGTTATGCCTGTTGAGGGACCCTCGTATAATAAGTGGGCTGAAGGAGAATGGCCTGTACTGGGTGGCTGCGCTGCTAGTCCCCCGGTATAAGCATAAAGTGGCTAAAATGTTACCAAATTCCCAGAAGTCGGAAAGGATGCAGCAGTTCCAAAACAAGTAAAAAAGTATGCTTTGCACAGCGTATAAGGGTGATATCACAGCACAATGGGAATCTAACAGGGGAAGAGGTGAAAGTAATCCTCCTCCTACCACGCCAGCAAGGGCAGGACGCTTTACAGACGTATTGTTGATGGAGGACATGCGGAGCCTTTTAAGTCCTACGCATCGCCACAGCCCTTCGGGGTCCACCCTCAGAGAACGACTCGACCGACAGGAAGAAGACTACCTCACCTTAACTGCAGATATCGACACTCTGAGGAGCGATGAACCCCTTGACTACTGGGTGTGCAGGCTTGCCCTCTGGCCTGAGCTATCCCAAGTTGCGATAGAACTTCTGGCCTCCCCTGCTTCAAGTGTCCTGTCAGAAAGGACCTTCAGCGCAGCAGGAGGTATTTTCACTGACAAGAGTCGCTTAGGTCACAAAAGTCTAGATTACCTCACCTTTATTAAGATGAAAGAGGCGTGGATACCAAAGGGACTGACAGTGGGGATACATTTGACTAAAAAGGCCTGATGAGATGCCTTGGGCTAAAAATGGTCCCCACGCTGCGGTATTTAAGCTCTGAATGCCGGATGACTTGCGTGACTTCTCCGCCACCAACTAGGGTTCAAGCCGCAATGTTTTAGTACACTTTCTGCCTGGAAAACATAAAATTTTACGGCCGCTGCTACAGAAGCGGCTGCAACAATACCAAATTTTTCAGGCATGTGTACATGCCTAATTTTCTGGCCTCTGGTGCAGCACTGTGGCTGCAAACACAAAACAAAAAGAAAGGCACATACAAGTGTCAATTCCCTTCGTGATCGTTACCTTGTTGTGGTAAGGGGGCTTGCGTATCACAATGAAGTGATCACCTCCATGAGTGTGTTGGCAATGTTGGCACACCCCAGATGATAAGGCCGTTGCTTCATTGTGAACAGACCAAAGGCGATTGGCTGTATAATTTGTTATAGAAAAAACATTAATTTTCTTTGTGATCATCTAAGGTGATCATTAAAGCCTACTAAGCCAACAATGGCCCACTGCAGAATCATTTTTTTCTGGGTCACTTAACTGTCACTGAACTACCTGAGCACGACCATAGGCTTTGAAAAACCGCCATCGCCTTCAATCTCCCAAAGCGTGCGCCTGAGCACAGTCATCACTACACCAAGATTGGCGCATAGAGGAATAAAATATATGTCATGATTGTGTCAACTATTGACAACCCTTTGCGGTTGTCTGAAATCTATTCAATACACGTCCCCTGATAGGAGGCGTAACAGGGATTAAACTGATTAGAATAGTACTACTTAACAAATCACTCATATAGGGTGTCACAGTACATTGCACAGCGCACGCGCAGTGCCCCAAATTGGAAGGAAAATGACCGACCAACCATCTTTTTCCATCTCCCGGTTCCTAAAATCTATTCACGTCCCCTGATAGGGGAAATAACAGGGATTAAATTGATAGGAATATTACTACTTAACACACCACTCATATAGGGTGTCACAGTACATTGCACGGCGCACGCGCAGTGCCCCAAATTGGAAGGAAAAGAACTGACCAACCATCTTTTTCCATCTCCCGGTTCCTAAAATCTATTCACGTCCCCTAATAGGGGATGTAACAGGGATTAAATTGATAGGAATAGTTCTACTTAACACACCACTCATATAGGGTGGCACAGTACATTGCACGGCGCACGCGCAGTGCCCCAAGTTGGAAGGAAGAGGACCAACCAACCATCTTTTTCCATCTCCCGATTCCTAAAATCTATTCCATACACCGGCCCCTGATAGGGGACAAAACAGAGATTAAACTGGTAAGAACAGATTTTTTTAATTTAAAAAAGAGAGGACAGCCTCTGCGGAGCTGGGTATTTTTTGGCCGTGTTACTGAACGCTCATGCACAATGGCTGTAGACTCATGCATCCTTTTGCGGAGGTGACAAACCTGGTCAGTCAAACCCAAGGCAACATCATCAACCTCATCCCATATGCGTTTTTTCTGGAGCGTGCCCTGCGAGGAGTGCTGGATCAGGCCTTAGATGAGTATGAAGAGGAAGAGTTGTGGTCACTATCACCACCAGAAGCAGCCTTGTCGTCGTTGATTGCTGGACCTGTGGCAAGGTAGAGAGAGGAGTCTGAAGAAGAGGAGTCAGAGGAGGAAGGTGGCTTTGAGGAGGTGGAAGACCAACCACAGCAGGTGTCCCGGGGGCTTGTTTTCACCTTTCGGGGACCCTTGGTGTTGTACGTGGCTGGGTGGAGGAAGAGACCTTTAATGACGTCAGTGAGGACAAGGAACGGGACATGGCTAGCTTGGTATCCAACCTTGAGGTTGTGCAAATGGACTGTTTGCAGTTGTTTGCGGTGCGTTAAATAGGGAGTTTGGTCTGTCAGAGTTTGGTCTGTCACTGGGAAGTGGGCGTAACACTTATACTACCTGATTGATACAACATCATACCTGATCGTATACACACACTGGATGTTTTAAAGCACATTATTCCAAACAATTTAGGAATGTTAGGTGATTTATGCGCTTTATGGATTTAAACCTGACTCTGCGTCAACTACGTAATTTTCCATGGGAGTTTTACCATGGATCCCCCTCCCGCATGCCACAGTCCAGGTGTTAGTCCTCTTGAAACAACTTTTCCATCACTATTGTGGCCAGAAAGAGTCCCTGTAGGTTTTAAAATTCGCCTGCCCATTGAAGTCTATGGCGGTTCGCCCGGTTCGTGAACATTCGCGGAAGTTCGCGTTCGCCATTCGGGTAAAAGAAAAGTACGTAAGTGAGTGGTCTAGTCCCATCGTTTTAATTCCCAAACCTGATGGGTCCACCAGGTTCTGTAATGGCTACGACCAGTTGAACTTGGTCTCAAAGTTTGACGCCTACCCAATGGCGAGATTAGACGAGCTAATAGACAAGCTGGGTAGTGCTCGGTACTTAACAACATTGGACTTAACTAAAGGGTACTGGCAAATTCCGCTAGCTGAAAGGGCCAAGGAAAAGACTGCTTTTTCTGCACCCAACGGCCATTTCCAGTACACTAGGTTGCCATTTGGCCTCCATGGGGCCCCAACTACATTCAGCGTATGATGGATAGGATCCTAAGGCCACATATTGGTTATACATCAGCATATCTGGATGATGTAATAGTTTACAGTAGCGACTGGAAGTCTCAGCTACAAAAAGTGCAGGCGGTCGTGGATTCACTATGACAGGCGGGCCTCACCGCAAACCCTAAAAAGTGTGCCATCGGCTTGGAAGAAGCCAAATATTTGGGATACACCATTGGGCGAGGTCTGATCTAACCCCAGCTAAACAAAATAGTTCTGCTTTTGCCCCCCTGCTCCCTCTTTTGCTCGCTGTTGGCTCGGTCTCACCACTGCCTCTTCCTCTGAACTATGAAAGTCAGTGGCACGACCTTCATTCCATGTCGGGTCTAGGACCTCATCGTCCCCTGCATCGTCTTCCACACAATCTTCCTCCCTGACCTCCTGTTTGGTCTGCACACTGCAGAAAGACGCAGCAGTTGGCACTTGTGTTTCGTCATTATCAGAGACGTGCGGACTCCGATGAGGTGGTATTCCCATGTCCTCATCATCAGGAAACATAAGTGGTTGTGCATCAGTGCATTCTATGTCTTCCACCACTGAGGAAGGGCTAGGTGGATTCCCTTGGGAAACCCTGCCAGTAGAGTCTTCAAACAGCTTAAGAGACTGCTGCATAACTTGAGGCTCTGACAGTTTCCCTGATATGCATGAGGGTGATGTGACAGACTGATGGGCTTGGTTTTCAGGCGCCACCTGTGCGCTTTCTGCAGAAGACTGGGTGGGAGATAATGTTGTGAACATGCTGGATCCACTGTCGGCCACCCAATTGACTAGCGCATGTACCTGCTCAGGCCTTACCATCCTTGGAATGGCATTGGGCCCCACCAAATATCGCTGTAAATTCTGGCAGGTACTGGAACCTGAGAACCAGAGGGTACACGAACACCACCACGACCGCGTCCGTGTCCCTTACTAGATGTTTTCCTTATTGTTACCGTTCACCAAGCTCCACAATAAGAAAAAAAATATTTGGCCCAATGTATTGATTTCAAATTCAGGCTTTTTTTTTACACGCACGTAACACTATCTGCCTATTTATTTATGTACCGTATTACACTAATCCAGGCACAGTAAGGCCCTGGATGAAAGGTATCCTTTTATGGACAGATTTACACTTGGAGATGCACAGTAGCGTGAGAAAAAATATGTAGGATTATGCCTTCAGCAATTGTATTTTAATTGTAATATCAATTGTAGGGCTAGTATTTAGGCCCTGGATGAAAGGTACCATTTAACGGACAGAAATCCAATGGGAGATGCACGGTAGCGTGTGAAGTTATTGAGGATGACCCTCTCAGCACTTGTATATACACCTTGAGTGTAATATACCCTTTTACGGACAGATTAACACTTGGCCTGCAACTGCTGGAACACCAGATTCAGGGTATTGCTATATTGGCAAGTGAATTTCACCCCAGAACAAAATATATGTTTTAGCGGACACTATTATACTTTGCCAGCCACAGCTATGACACCAGATTCAGGGTATTGCTATTTTGGCAATTGAATTTCACCCTAGAACAAAATATACGGTTACCCTGTTACGGACAGATTTAAACTAGGCCTGCAACTGCTGGAACACCAGATTCAGAGGTATTGCTATTTGGCAATTTAATTTCACCCCAGAACAAAATATACCCTTTTAGGCTACATGCACACGACCGTTGCCTGCCTCCGCGTCCGCTCCTCCTGCAAATTTTGCATCCGTCAAAAAAAAGCGGATGGCGTGCGTTCCGTTTTTTGGCGGATCCATTTTATGGCAGATCCATTGTAAAAATGCCTATCCTTGTCCACAAACGTGAAAAAAATAGGACAAGCACTATTTTTTGACGGAATGAAAACACGGACCACGGATGCGGAACAAAAACGATTGACCATCCGCATTTTTGACGGACCCATTGAAATGAATGGGGAAGCATTCTATCCGTGAAAAAAAACGGAATGGACGTGAAAAAAACAACGGTCGTGTGCATGAGGCCTACGGACAGATTAACACTTGGCCTGCAACAGCTGGAACACCAGATTTAGGGATTGCTATTTTGGCAAGTGATTTTCTCCCCAGAACAAAATATATGTTTTGGCGGACACTATTATACTTTGCCAGCCAGTGATGGGACACCAGATTCAGGGTATTGAGGCATTGAATTTCATCACAGAAAATAATCTATCCTTTGCCAGACAGCAGACAGTATTACACTTGGCTATCCAAAGCTGAAACACCAGATTTAGGGGATTGGTATTTTGGCAATTGTATTTTACCCCTTAATAAAATATAGAAATTGCTCTCCTGAGTTTCTAGGGGTGACAATACGCACAGCCAAGCCCCTGATGTAGGATATAGCAAAATAAAACCCCTAGTATTGATGGATTGATGGACTTGGTGGCAGCTTGTTCTGGTGCACCACAAGTCACAAAATGGCCGCCGATCACCCCAGAAAATAAGTGACAGAAAAACGCTCTGTGCAGCCTAAAAACCAGTGAGCAAGTAACTAGCAGAAGTTCAATGATTGTAGATCGATCACTTCATTAGGTGCTTTTGCTGAATTTTCCCTGCCTAATCTCGCCCCCACAGCAGCTGCGTCCTCTCCCTACACTATTCAGAGCAGTGTGACGTGCGGCGCTACGTGACTCCAGCTTAAATAGAGGCTGGGTCACATGCTGCACTTGGCCAATCACAGCCATGCCATTAGTAGGCATGGCGTTGATGGCTTCTTAGGGCAAGAAGTAAAACGCTAGCTGATTGGCTGCTGTGCAGCCCTTCAGAAAGCAGGAAGAAATCGCCGAACAATGGACCCGAACCCAAACTTTTTTGAAAATTTTCGGGTCCGGGTCCCGAACACCCCAAAATTCGGTACAAACCCGAACTATTCTCGAACTGTTCGCTCAACACTAATTGGGACTGTACTCTGATTCATCATAGACCAGGGCTTCGGGTTTCTGGGAGATTGCTGAAAAACTGTTTGTGGGCCACCAGTCTGTTGAGAGGTCTGACCTCCCGGAATATCTCCGCAGCTTGCACATCGACATCTGTTTTGGTCCCATGTTCATATGTGTCCGCATTGCTGAGTAAAATTATGTATTAATATATGCAAATGAGCCTCTAGGAACAATGGGGGAGTTGCCATTATACCTAGATGCTCTGCTCTCTGTGCGACTGCCACACCCTCTCCATTTTGATTTACAGGGACAGGTGGTGAAAACGTCATCACAGCTGGTCCTGTCAAGTATATTTCTTAGCAATGCAGACACATACGGTGTGAACATGGGACCATCACAGATGCCTTCAGCTGCCACAGGTCAGTCAGTTTCATATGTGCAATCTGCTGACAGATGTCCATTAGGGCCGGCTCCACATTTATCCGGCAATCTAGTTCAGTTCCACTCCTGTGTGAAGTAGAAAATGCCAGAGAGAAACTAAAGCTAGAACTGATCCCATAGTTTTCTTTGGAATTGTTCATATTCAACCAGCACATCACTGATGGTGCCGAATGTCAAATAGCACCAGACAGAAAAACGCCGCATGCTCAGTTTTTCTATCTGGCGTCTATAAATGCTGTCCTGTGCACATTGTGACGGTCCGTTATTTAGCTCACCTTTCCAGAGGTGAAAAGCTAGGGGGATTAGTCAGATTATTTCGCACAACGATACCTCAGGAGACAGATGTGCATTTTAACTGGTGTCCTGCAAGCTTTATTTCACAGGTCACATCAAAACACAAAACATAAACAGAACACCTAGCCTTGCCCAGGCTCTAACTAAACAATAGGTCCCTCTCTAGGGCGTGGCTGAGTTATCATCCTTAGTCCACACAAAATAAACACGCTGTCTGAACAGCAACCTGTGATACTTGCAGTTTGCAGGCTCTGGACCTTTAGGGTTCCTCAGTAGTGTTGAGCTCGAATATTCGAATAGCGAATTTTTATTGCGAATATCACAAATTCGATAGTCGCGAATATTCGCAATTTCGAATATTCATTTTTGTTTTTTTAGATGTTAATCCTTGTTGCTCTCTGTTTGTCTTCCCACTTCCCAAAAGCTGTTCTTACCTGTCCGAGGATTCCTGGCTCCCTGCCGCTCCAGTCAATGCCCGTTGCCGCTTCTGCCGACTTCCTCTGTGCATGGGAACGCCTCGATGGTAAATTTACTGATCGTATGTGAGAATCACGATCTCACAAATTTGACTAAGTTGTAATCGCAATGCGATTAATATAACCTGAATTATTCGCATTGCGATATTCGTTATATTCTAGCAACACAACCATTAGGAACCCAGCTTTAAGTTGAATTCGCAATGCGAGCAATACAGGTTATATTAATCACATTGCGAATTCAACTTAGAGCTGAGTTCCTAATAATTGTTGCTAGAATATAACGAAGATTGAGAATATAGCGCTATATTCGTGTATTCGTGATATTCGTCGTCTTCATTATATTCTAGCAATACAACCATTATGAACTTAGCTCTAAGATCAATTCGCAATTGCGATTATATGTTCGCTTCGCGAATGAAACTTAGAGCTGAGTTCATAATGGTTGTATTGCTAGAATACAACGAAGATTGAGAATATAGTGCTATATTCGTGAATTCGTGATATTCGTCATCTTCGTTATATTCTAGCAATACAACGATTAGGAACTTAGCTCTAAGATAAATTCGCAATGCGAGTATATGTTCGCTTTGCGAATGAAACTTTGAGCTGAGTTCCTAATGGTCGTTGGTAGAATATAACGAAGATTGAGAATATGGTGCTATATTCGTGATATTCCTTATATTCTAGCAATACAGCCATTAGGAACCCAGCTCTAAGTTGAATTCTCAATGCGAGTAATATAGGTTATATAAATCGCATGGCGAATCTAACTTAAAGCTGAATTCCTAATGGTTGACAACCATTAGGAACTCAGCTCTAAGTTAAATTCACGATGCAAATATAAATTCGCGTAACATTCGCAATATATAGAATAATGACGAATATTCGATTTTGACGAATATATGACGAATATTTAATCGAATATTCGCGAAATATCGCGAAATCGAATATGGCACCTTCCGCTCATCACTATGACCTCAGTGAGATGTGGCTTCTCTCACTCCCAGGAAGTTCTTAGAAAGTGTGTTGTCAGCCCAGTTATCTAGGAATCTGGGAGACACATATAGACCCTCAATTACTTCACCCTGTGAGACACCACATTTCCTACCCCCCAACCTATGGGTTGGGGCACCCTGGCTTGACAAACAGTAAGTACGAGACAAACTATCCACATTTCCCTGGAGGCTGCCTGCTCGGTTCTGTACTGTGAATCTAAAAAGCTGGAGGGATAGAAACCACCTACTATTCTAACCCTACTATTATTTTCCTTGTTATTCTGCATCCACTTTAGGGGTGCATGGTCTGTGATGAGGTTGAATTCTCTGCCCAGTAGGTAGAATTTGAGAGTGTCTAGGGCCCATTTAATGGCCAAAGCCTCTTTCTCTACAGTGGCATACCTCTTTTTATGGTCATTCAGCTTCCGAGTTATGTATAAGACAAGGTGTTCTTCCCTATCAATTATTGGTGACAACACTGCTCCTAACCCTGCCTCCGAAGCATCGATTTGCACTCAGAAGGGTTTTTGAGAATCCGAACATACCAGTACTGGTTGGGAACACAGGGCTTGATTTAGGGACTGGAACGCCCTCTCGGCCTCTGGGGTCCATTTTAACATCACAGAATTTTTCCCTTTTGCAAGATCAGTTAAGGGAACCACCCTAGATGCAAAATTAGGGATAAACTTTCTGTAATACCCTGCAATTTCCCAAAACGACCTCACTTGCTTCTTGTTTGGGGGTCTAGGCCAGTTTTGTATTGCATCTATTTTGTTTAGCTGGGGTTAGATCAGACCTCGCCCAATGGTGTATCCCAAATACTTGGCTTCTTCCAAGCTGATGGCACACTTTTTAGGGTTTACGGTGAGACCCGCCTGTCTTAGTGAATCCACGACCGCCTGCACTTTTTGTAGATGAGACTTCCAGTCGCTACTGTAAATTATTACATCATCCAGATGTGCTGATGTATAACCAATATGTGGCTGAAGCTAGAACCGAGCACCCCATAGGCAGCTTCAAGGAGTTCCCTGGCATGGCACTTCTTTAAACAATGTGCTGACGACAAGACCGAGTGACTTGCACGCTCTGCCATCAGATCCTGAAGCGAGGCATTAACATTCTGAACCTTAGCACAACCTGCATGACCAGGCATCTTCATGCAAAGCATGAACTGCAGTGGAGTAAACACCTTAAAAGCAAGGAACTCACTCAGGCTCCCCCTGCTCCCTCTTCATCTGCTGTCTCGGCCTCTTCCTCCGCCTCGGGAGGAATGTTGGCACCTGCCGCCCACCAAACAGAGGATGTGCCACCGACAACACCACCTGCATCACCAAGCATCTCCACCATGTCACACGGCAGCGTTCAGCTCTCCATCTCACAAACCTTGGAGAGAAAGCGTAAATTCCCACCTAGCCACCCTCGAGCCCTGGGCCTGAATGCCAGCATTTCTAAACTACTGGCCTTTGAAATGCTGTCATTCAGGCTGGTGGACACAGACAGCTTCAAACAGCTGATGTCCATGGCTGTCCCACAGTATGTTGTTCCCAGCCGCCACTACTTCTCCAAGACAGCTGTGCCTTCCCTGCACAACCAAGTATCCGATAAAATCAAGTGTGCACTGCGCAACGCCATCTGTGACAAGGTCCACCTATACACAGATACGTGGACCAGTAAGCACGGCCAGGGACCCTATATCGCCCTAACTGCACACTGGGTAAATGTAGTGGCGGCTGGGCCCCAGGCGGAGAGTTCCTTGGCGCACGTCCTTCCGCCGCCAAGGATCGCAGGGCATCATTCTTTGCCTCCTGTAGCCTCCTCCTCCTACTCGGCTTCCTCCTCCTCTGCTTCCACCAGCTCATCCAGTCAGCCACACACCTTCACCACCAACTTCTGCATAGCCCGGGGTAAACGTCAGCAGGCCGTTCTGAAACTCATATGTTTGGGGGACAGGCCCCACACCGCGCAGGAGTTGTGGCGGGGTATTGAACAACAGGCCGACTAGTGGTTGCTGCCGGTGGGCCTCAAGCCCGGCCTGGTGGTGTGCGATAATGGGCAAAATCTCGTCGCAGCTTTGGGACAAGCCGCTTTGACGCACATCCCTTGCCTGGCGCATGTTCTGACTTTGGTGGTGCAGAAGTTCATTCACAACTACCCCGACATGTCAGAGCTGCTGCATAAAGTGCAGGCCGTCTGTGCTCGCTTCCGGCGTTCACATCCTGCCGCTGCTCGCCTGTCTGCGCTACAGTGGAACTTCGGCCTTCCCGCTCACCGCCTCATATGCGACGTGCCCACCAGGTGGAACTCCACCTTGCACATGCTGGAGAGACTGTGCGAGCAGCAGCAGGCCATAGTGGAGTTTCAGCTGCAGCACGCACCGGTCAGTCGCACTGCGGAACAGCACCACTTCACCACCAATGACTGGGCCTCCATGCGAGACCTGTGTGCCCTGCTGGGCTGTTTCGAGTACTCCATCAACATGGCCAGTGGCGATGACGCCATTATCAGCGTTACAATACCACTTCTATTTGTTCACCAAATAACCATAAAGGGACACGCAATACAATTTCATAAACTTTATTAGTTGATAAAAAGACCAACAACATACACAATATCAATATTAAAAATATATATATGGCAGCAATGCAAATGGTAGCCAAGACATGTGGCTCCCCTCCCATGCACAGAAAACACCGATTACTCTCCTATATAAGGTAAAAAAAAACTTTTTCAAAGTGCTGACGTGAACAGACACATCCCCAATACAAAAAAAAAAAATGTATAATAGAACAGTGCCCCACTAAGCTGATCTGGTGGACAATACCGCACATACACTGCAGCAAAGAGACACATATGTTCAATGAATGTATACCTGAGGGACACTTGAAAAGGAGGACACAGGTTTCTTTAGCAGAGAGGAGAGCCCACCCCGACGTACGTTTCGCTCCGCTTTCTCCTCTTCCACCCCCACCTCTAACTCCACCTCCACCAATGAGCTTCCTAAATATCAAATATTAAAATCACTATAACCCCCCTAATCCATAGGAATCCACATATGTACTGGAGTAGGTAGATTCCTATGGATGTGGGGGGTTGTAGTCATATTTAAAATAAACAATGTTCTCTAATTGGCATTTGTCTATATTAAATATGACTATAACCCCCCTTATCCATAGGAATGTACTCATGTACTGCAGTGTATGTGTGGATTCCTATGGATGAGGGGGGTTATAGTCATATTTAATATAGACACGTGGCAATTAAAAAACAGTCCTTGGACAGTGTTTATTATAAATATGACTATAACTCCCCTCATCCTTACACTAATACACTAATGTACAGTACCTGCAGTACATTGGTGTATTCTTTAGGATAATCGGGGTTATAATGACATAACATCCACAGATCCCCTATAACAGTGTGTCATCCACAGATCCCCCATAACAATGTGTCCTCCACGGACCCCCCCTAACCGTGTCATCCACAGATCTCCCCTAACAGTGTGTGATCCACAGATCTCCCCCTAACAGTGCGTTATCCACAGATCCCCCATAACAGTGCATCATCCACAGATCCCCCATTAGTTCAAATCCCACCAAAAGCATACCTTTTAGTTCAAAATATGTTTTCCTTATTTTCCTCCTCAAAAATCTAGGTGCGTCTTATCTTCAGGTGCGTCTTATAAAGCGAAAAATATGGTACTTAGTTTATCTCTCTGGAAGGGTCATGTATTAATGGCCGTTAAAAAAAAAAATATATATATATATATAAAAAAAAAGTGCATGTTTACTGTCACCTGTTTTGCATGTGGGGTGCACGTCCGCAGTTAGCGCCAGACATGCAAGGTGTTGGTAAATGTATATCAGTGGTCAAGCAGATTGATCAAGGCGCCTGTATTTGAGTACTGAGGCTCTGGTAAGCATGTTTAATACATAAATTGCATGTTATGGGCACGCATGTGTCAGCGGTTCTCTGCTGTGTTTATAGGTGCATTATCGTGTCGATTAATTGGCGCTGCTTCAGGGTTTATGTTCAACCACGTTTATGTTTTCTTAGAGGAACACGAGATGGTGTTGTGGTGACCATCTTTTTTTAAAAAAAACAACTCCTGCAGCATTACGTGGAGGTCCATTCGCACCTGAGCAATGGCAGAAGGTGCCAGGCGAGTGCTGGCATTCACGGTGGGATCGGACTTGGTTACACAGTCTGTGACTTGTAGCTCTCTGGGGCGAAGGGGGTTGGGCGCTAATGGTCGAACGATCATGGCTAGGTTTGTTACCTTCAAAAGCTACGTCCGTGTGTCTGCATTTTGTCCTGTGCTCCATTCACTACTAGAGCTGCGTTCATGCATCTGTTGTTGTATCACATCAATACTCTGCTCACTTTCAGATTGCATTCATACGGCTGCGTTATACCTTGCTCTTCATGCTCAGAGCTAGGCCCATACCATGTTTTGGGCACCACTCACATCCAGAGCTGTATTCACCCACCTGTTCTTACACCATGTGTTATACTCTGCTTCCACTTATAGTTACATTTTCCTTTTAATTCGACATCATGGTTACTCAGTATTTTCATTAGGGCAGTCAGCACACCGCTCCTCGTTAATTTGTTACATTCCAAAGGCCTACTTTTGCTGTTCACTTCGATAAAAAATCTTTTTGGGTGTTTCAGTCCTGGTTTGCATTTACTTAGACTGGTCTCCTTTACTTCTGTTTCATATTCACTCAGATTGGTCCCTTGCCCCAGTTAACCAAATAGCTTCTCAGCGGTCAGTGGGCCAATAGGAGTACGTTTCCTACTATATTTTCACAAATACTTTGTTTGTCAAGATAAGGGTCTTTTCTTAGCAAACTGCAAGGCCTCTGGCTCTTCGTTTTCTCCCATCTGTTCAATTTCACGGTTCGCTGTTGGTTAATGTTTATTTATGCACGTGATTCGAATTACTAATGTCCATGCATATCCCATCGGGTCTGGCTCATGTTTTGATTACTACTCGTCACTGTAAGGCCATTCAGTTCAGTCTCATGGCTTCGAGGGGCCTTATGGCTTCGGGTGGCCCGATGATCGCTTCGGCCTCATGGCTCCGGGGGGCCCTTTGACCGTTCTTCATGTTGTTCGTTACGGGTACCATATGGTTGTAGGCTGTTTAGTGTCTTAGGCTCCCTGTCAGAAGGGATTCCTGGTTACGCAAGTTCCCAAGTCATACTGGTGCCATATAAGTGGTATATAAAAAAAAATAAAAAAATCTGCCGTTAGAGTCTCGCATGTATGGCTCCGCTATTAGTCTCTCACGCATAGCTTCTCCGATTTAGTGTTACACATATGACTCCGCCATCAGAGACTTTCATGCATGGCTTCTCCAATTTAGTGTACACATATGACTCCGCCATCAGAGTCTCACGCATGGCTTCTCCGTTCATGTTTTACACATATGACTCCGCCATTAGAGTCTGTCAAGCAATGCTTCTCCGATTAAATGTCCACCATTAGAGCCTCTCACGCATGGCTTCTCCGTTTATGTTTTACACACATGACTCCGCCATTATAGTCTCAAGCAACGCTTCTCCGATTAAGTGTCCGCCATTAGAGTCCCTCACTCATGGCTTCTCCGATTTAGTGTTACACATATGACTCCGCCATTAGTCTCCCACGCATGGCTATTCCGATTTAGTGTTACACATATGACTCCGCCATTAGAGTCTCTCACGCATGGCTTCTCCGTTTATGTTTTCACACATGACTCGCCATTAGAGTCTCCCACGATGGCTTCTCCGATTTAGTGTTACACATATGACTCCGTCATTAGAGTCCCCCACACATGGCTTCTCCGATTTAGTGTTACACATATGACTCCGCTATTAGTCTCTCACGCATAGCTTCTCCGATTTAGTGTTACACATATGACTCCGCCATCAGAGACTTTCATGCATGGCTTCTCCAATTTAGTGTACACATATGACTCCGCCATCAGAGTCTCACGCATGGCTTCTCCGTTCATGTTTTACACATATGACTCCGCCATTAGAGTCTGTCAAGCAATGCTTCTCCGATTAAATGTCCACCATTAGAGCCTCTCACGCATGGCTTCTCCGTTTATGTTTCACACATGACTCCGCCATTATAATAGTCTCAAGCAACGCCTCTCGATTAAGTGTCCGCCATTAGAGTCCCTCACTCATGGCTTCTCCGATTTAGTGTTACACATATGACTCACATTAGTCTCCCACGCATGGCTATTCCCGATTTAGTGTTACATATGACTCCGCCATTAGAGTCTCTCACGCATGGCTTCTCCGTTTATGTTTTACACATGACTCCATCATTAGAGTCTCCACGCATGGCTTCTCGATTTAGTGTTACACATATGACTCCGTCATTAGAGTCCCCACACATGGCTTCTCCGATTTAGTGTTACACATATGACTCCGCCATTAGTCTCCCACGCATGGCTATTCCGATTTAGTGTTACACATATGACTCCGCCATTAGAGTCTCTCACGCATGGCTTCTCCGTTTATGTTTTACACACATGACTCCGCCATTAGAGTCTCTCAAGCATGGCTTCTCCGATTTAGTGTTACACATATGACTCCGCCATCAGAGACTTTCATGCATGGCTTCTCCAATTTAGTGTACACATATGACTCCGCCATCAGAGTCTCACGCATGGCTTCTCCGTTCATGTTTTACACATATGACTCCGCCATTAGAGTCTGTCAAGCAATGCTTCTCCGATTAAATGTCCACCATTAGAGCCTCTCACGCATGGCTTCTCCGTTTATGTTTTACACACATGACTCCGCCATTATAGTCTCAAGCAACGCTTCTCCGATTAAGTGTCCGCCATTAGAGTCCCTCACTCATGGCTTCTCCGATTTAGTGTTACACATATGACTCCGCCATTAGTCTCCCACGCATGGCTATTCCGATTTAGTGTTACACATATGACTCCGCCATTAGAGTCTCTCACGCATGGCTTCTCCGTTTATGTTTTAACACATGACTCCGCCATTAGAGTCTCTCACGCATGGCTTCTCCGATTTAGTATTACACATATGACTCCGCCATTAGAGTCTCTCACGCATGGCTTCTCCGTTTATGTTTTACACACATGACTCCGCCATTAGAGTCTCCCACGCATGGCTTCTCCGATTTAGTGTTACACATATGACTCCGTCATTAGAGTCCCCCACACATGGCTTCTCCGATTTAGTGTTACACATATGACTCCGCCATTAGTCTCCCACGCATGGCTATTCCGATTTAGTGTTACACATATGACTCCGCCATTAGAGTCTCTCACACATGGCTTCTCCGTTTATGTTTTACACACATGACTCCGCCATTATAGTCTCAAGCAACGCTTCTCCGATTAAGTGTCCGCCATTAGAGTCCCTCACTCATGGCTTCTCCGATTTAGTGTTACACATATGACTCCGCCATTAGTCTCCCACGCATGGCTATTCCGATTAAGTGTTACACATATGACTCCGCCATTAGAGTCTCTCACGCATGGCTTCTCCGTTTATGTTTTACACACATGACTCCGCCATTAGAGTCTCCCACGCATGGCTTCTCCGATTTAGTGTTACACATATGACTCCGCCATTAGAGTCCCCCACACATGGCTTCTCCGATTTAGTGTTACACATATGACTCCGCCATTAGTCTCCCACGCATGGCTATTCCGATTTAGTGTTACACATATGACTCCGCCATTAGAGTCTCTCACGCATGGCTTCTCCGTTTATGTTTTACACACATGACTCCGCCATTAGAGTCTCTCACGCATGGCTTCTCCGATTTAGTGTCCGCCATTAGAGTCTCTCACGCATGGCTTCTCAGATTTAGTGTCCGCCATTAGAGTCTCTCACGCATGGCTTCTCCGATTAAGTATTTGACATATGACTTTGCCATTAGTGTCTCTCACGCATGGCACTGCCGTTGAGTCTTGCACGCATGACTTCTCTGGTTATGTTTTACACACATGACTCCGCCTTTAGAGTCTCTCACGTATGGCTTCTCCGATTAAGTGTTTGACATTTGACTCTGCCATTAGTCTCTCACGCATGGCTCCGCCATTAGTGTCTCTCATGCATGGCCTTCTCCGATTTAGTGTTTCTTATATGACTTCACCATTCAAGGTCGGCCACGTGGCCGCACCACAAGTAGGTTCCATGTCTTTTTCCACCACTCAGGCGAGGGTGTTGGTGTCGGGCCTAAGTCCTGGGTATCAGTCCGTCTTCCAGTAGGAGGTACAGCAATAAGGTGCAATTCTCAATGTCTCACGTCTACAGACATAAGTCCTATCAGGACTACAGGCGCTACATACATAGTATTACGACCTTAAGCTTATTTCCTGTCACAACTGCAGATATGGTGTATTCATTTCTCTGTCTTCATTACAGGCAACATTATCTTGTTAATTGATATAGCCATGTATTCGTGTTGACGGTTCCCCAGGCCTGGTGAGTTTACACATTCCACTTAAATCTACTAATAGAGGAACACGGCATACGCCATGTTCTAACTTTTGGGCCCTTTACATATTTAAGTTGTGGCCTGGGGAATAAGTAGAGGAGTAGTAGTTTGCAACCAGGAATAGTTGGTGCCTGATCAGGGCCCTTGGCGAATGCTTGGAATTCATTTAGGCCTTCCAACAGATTCACCATGGTTTGTTTCAGTCTGCAGCTCTCTGGATTCAGACCGTCTCATAATATGTTCATACATTGTTAGTATACATAGGAGTAAATCGTTTCTGATTACCGGCCACTCCTTCAATCGCATCAGCGTTAGCCACCTCCAAGAACGATGTGCCGGTGCACATGACAGAGGTAAGATAGATGGTAGTCACTGTGATAGGTACGGTACATTCCGCACCTTCATTGAGGAATGTCTTTTACGTTCAAAATGGGTGTAGTAATGGTAACTATATATTTTGCTCTAACCTAAGGTCTGTTCTTTTTGGCCCCTTTAGGCTGCCCTACCGTAGCAGTTATGGCATAATTCTACTGCTTGTTGTAGATAGGGTTAGATAGGTTAGGTGCACCTTTCTGATAGCCGATCCGACCACAAGTATTAAGCAAATATATTTGCTGTGTTTGTGGGAGGGGAGGCTGATTACAAGGCTATTTATAGGCACCTGTGGGCCCAGGCTGACGCCGATTCAGCTGATTTCTCCCACCCACCCACACCATCTTACAGTCATTTCATACTAGGGTGGCCCCCTTTAGGCTGCCCTACCGCAGCAGTTATGGCATAATTCTACTGCTTGTTGTAGATAGGGTTAGATAGGTTAGGTACACCTTTCTGATAGCCGATCCGACCACAAACCTACATTTTGCTACCTTTTGAAGCCCTCTAGCCCTTTCCTGGACTATTTTACAGCCTTTTTGGTCCCCATTGACGTCAATGGGGTTCGGGATGAAGTTCGGGTCGAGTTCGGATCCCGAACCCAAACATTTTCGGGAAGTTCGGCCGAACTTCTCGAACCCGAACATCCAGGTGTTCGCTCAACTCTATTTATAATGTTAGCTAATTTGGGGGCCTGTTACATTTTTATCCTGTGATAGCTTAATGTACCTCCAGCCACAGAATCAAAATTGCTTTGGGGGGGCGTGGCCTGATGCCGAGCAGGAAGGTTGTGTGAGGCTCTCTCCCGCTCCTAGCCTAAAGCAAAAAGTATCCCAAAGCAGAGAACTTAGCAAAAGCAGCACCAGAATAACTACCCTCATAATTCTACCCACAGAAGAAGCAGCCATGACATGAGGACGCCAGAGAAGAACAGAACCGGCGAAAATGATTGCCTTCTTCCACCGTGCAGGAGCGTCCCAAGATGGCGCCCCCAGCACAATAGAGAGAGGCGCAGCAAGCGAAGAAGGACTTGGTATCCTCAGCAAGGGCGCAGTAAGTCCATCGCAATCCCAGTCACAGGGCTCACACAATAAAAGCCCACAAAAGTCCCCCAAGCAGCATGAGCTTTGCAACCCTGTCAATAGGGATGCAGCGGGAGACAGAGAGACCCAGCATAAGCTCAGCAATAAGGCGGCCATTACAGAATCTTGTAAAATAAACAGTGGCTCAACCCCTCAACACAATATGAACGGGTGCACACCCACCGGTTCACCCCGTCCCGTAAAACGAAATAAGAATAAAAAACGTGGGGGCACTCAACAGATCTGTATATGGATTTTTGTTTTAATATATATAAACCACAATGTATAAACCACAATAAAATTCCACAATAAAATTCCACAATAAAAAATTTTTGCAATAAAATTCCACCTTGCGTGCGAATGAAAAAAGTCCACAGTGCATGCAAATGAAATAAGGTCCACAGAGAAACTCCACCTTGTATGCAATGAAAACCCGCTCTTGTATTCAATATTCAATATGGACTGGCGGTATAGACGTCAATTTCCTTGTAAATGTCCGTGTTAAAATGCTCCACAATATATTAGCTACAGTTTGACTATCATCTATATTCAGTCTCTCATATATAGATATAGATGCAAGTACATTACCACACTTGTTCCACACTTGTTCCTCTCCGATGCGGTGCGATGCAAGCGTGTTCGTTGCTTGCTGTCCCACTGCCTGGACTGGCGTCCTCACGCGATCACTCCGTCCTCGTGGCGTCACGTGACCGGTGGCGGGCAGGCTTTGATTGGTCTCACCGATTTTTAAAGTGCAGCTAACCGGGCTTTGATCGTGTGGTTCTCTAGCTGTGGATATACTGATATTGAAGATGATCGCCTGCTCCCAGTAGGCGCGCTGTCTTCAATATCAGCATATCCACAGCTAGAGAACTGCACGATCAAGCTCGAGTTAGCTGCACTTTACGGTGAGACAACTGCCTCCCGCCACCGTCACTGGGACGACTGGCAGGTGATCACGTGGGAGCATCGTCCCGAAAGAGCCTACGCCTGCGTCGACCGAGAAGCAACATGTGTGTGTGCTAGCACGCTAACTATATATGAAGACTAATGTGAATGAATAGTCGATGGCAATCAGTGCATAATCACTGCATGTCGGAGACCTGAGCATGGGCATTATGTCAATGCTGCATACGGAGCGTGGACAGTGCTCCTAGGTGGACACTGTGACTTACATTGCATGCACTGTGGACTTTTTTCGTCTGCGACGCAAGGTGGAATTTATTGCAAAAATTTTTTATTGTGGAATTCTATTGTGGAATTTTATTGTGGTTTATACATTGTGGTTTATATATATTAAAACAAAAATCCATATACAGATCTGTTGAGTGCCCCCACGTTTTTTATTCTTATTTCATTACAGAATCTTGCATGAGAAATATGCTACAGGAGCTTCGCTCCTCAATACAAGCAGACTTTCAGACAGCTATTCAGGATGTGTATATAGAAATCAAAGATATAGGGGACAGAACAGCCCACCTTGAAACTAAAATAGATGAGTTTTCCACAGCTCACAATTCCTTAGTAGATGCACAAAACGAGCTATATGATGACATGGGGGCAGTCAAACTAAAACTAGCGGACTTAGAAGACAGAAGCCGCAGAAATAATATAAGGTTCAGAGGAATCCCAGAAACAATTCAAACTGATCAATTAAAAGAATTCCTAATAAACTTCTTTGCAATTCTCTTGCCTCAAACAGAACAAAGAGACATAATCATTGATAGGGTCCACAGAACCCCAAAAGCAAAACAACACCCCAATCTGCACCAAGGGATGTTTTAGCAAGATTACATTTTTTCCATTTCAAATTAAAAATAATGCTGGCAGCTAGAAACAGCAAGGATATACCAGAAAAGTATGCAAACATAACCCTGTATGCGGACCTCTCAACTGCCACCCTCAACAGAAGGAGGGAATTCGCTGAGGTCACAAAATCTCTCAGAGACAAAGGGATTTAATATCGATGGGGTTACCCTGTGAAATTAATCATCTACAGAAATGGTTCATCTCATGTAATGTACTCTCCCCATGCAGCGGTTAAACTGATGAACAAATGGTTCCAGGAAACACCAATGAGGAATGATACACCATCACCAATCAAGAAACCATCAACCCTGAGAGAAGAATGGACCACTGTTAGACCCGCCAAATCATCTAACCACTCTCCGGGTTGATGACATCAAATCCGCAAGCTGAAGACACTAAAGAACCCTCCTATGATGGACGATAGTCTACCTCCTTCAGACGGACTGTCAAGCTCCATAAGGAACAATAGCTAAGTTTTCACAACAGTTATTTATACTTTACATATCAGTTTTACTGATCACTCAAAGCTTTCTTTTCAGTTGTAAAAAAAAATATAGGCTAGATGGGGTCCCTGGACAAGAGGTTCTGAGACACTCTCTACCCCCCCACCTGTCTCACCTCGGGGTATATCCATATATCTACGAGGTGAGATAAGATTATGTGTTATACTTACTTTTCTCTGATTAACAGTTCCAGTTCATTATCTACACTGTTAATTGTTGATTGTGTGGGTCCAAAATATGAAGTATGTCTTGCTATATTGATAGCTGTTCAACCTGTCGGTACTAAGGCTCATAGAAAATTCATAAATAAGCTAACCCAAACTTATATACAAGATGGTACTTACAATCTCTTCCATTAATGTAAAAGGACTAAATAGTCCAATTAAAAGATCTTTCCTATGGAAAGAAACAAAGTCACTTAAATGTGATGTACTATGTGCACAAGAAACCCACCTACATCAAAAGGATACCCATAGAATAAAAACAAAAATTTCCCTCATGTGTTTACAACCCCAAATACATGTAAAAGAAAAGGAGTGTTGATAGCGGTAAAAATTCGGTGGCGTTCACCTTGATAAATGCATTTACTGACAAAAATGGACGCTACATAATTTTGAACTGCCTCATCAACAATTTACCATACTGTATAGTATCTGTATATGCCCCAAATAAAAAACAAGGCAAATTTCTCAAATGTGTATTGAAGCATGTCAGGAGCAAGGGGAAGGGAGCTCTGGTAATTATAGGCGACTTTAATAAAGTACTGATTCCAAATTTAGATAAATTTCCCTCTAAACCTAATGAAAAGAATACCGACCTATTTTTCTTACTCAATAAGGAGAATATTTATGACACATGGAGAATCCTACACGAGTCTGAAAAAGACTACTCCTTTTACTCTAACCCTCATAGAGTTTATTCTAGGATTGACCTGGCATTAGTAGATAAGAAACTCTTGCAAAGGGTCGCAAAGTCAATTATAGGGAGTATACCATGGTCAGACCATGCCCCTATATCCATCTCAATAGAAGAAAATTACAACTCCCTTCCCCAGACTCCCTGGAGAATTAATAATTCTCTTTTGTCAGACATCACATCGCGCGATGCCTTAGAAAAGGAAACAACTGAATATTTTTCACATAACTATAGTGAAAAAACAGCTCAAATAAATTGGTGTGCTTATAAAGCTGTCATAAGGGGTACATGTATCCAACTAGCTTCCATAAAGAAAAAGCAGAAAAGAGAGAAAATCGAAAGCCTGTTAAATAAAATTAACACCCTTGAATCAAAACATAAAATCTCTATATCTCAACAACAAATAAAAGAACTCAGAGAACTATGGGCACAACTATATAGAATCCATCATGACCATTTTGAGTTTCTTTATAGGAGAAATACGTAAAGCTTTATTCTACGCACAAGGCAACAAAGCGGGGCGACTACTGGCCAACAAATTCAAAAATAGATTAGAAAAATCCAAAATTCTATTTATATATGACAAAGTAGGCAAAAGATTCTAAATCCTAAGGAAATTACTAACGTACTAGCAGAATATTATGCTAATCTCTATAACCTGAATTACGACCCACTCACCCCACAACCAAATGCGGGTAACATTGCTGAATTTGATGGAGATCTAAAAATTCTCGCAAAAATATTGGCAAACAGACTAATAGATATACTCCCAAGATTAGTAAAAGAGGACCAGGTGGGATTCATCAAACATAGGCAGACTATAGACGGCACCAGGAGATTCATAAACCTCATCCACTATGTGGAGCGTACTGGAACGCCTTCTCTGCTTCTCTCCCTTGATGCGGAGAAGGCATTCGACAGGGTCCACTGGGGATACTTGGAAAAAACACTAGAGTCTTTTGGTTTTAGAGGCCCCTATCTTTCAGCAATAATGTCATTATACTCAAATCCATCTGCATCGGTACTCTCCTCTGGCTTTCTTTCACAAAGTTTTGGTATTACAAATGGCACATGACAAGGATGTCCTCTCTCCCCAATGATATCCGCCTTGATTGTGAAGCCACTAGCAGAAACAGTAAGGAATGATCCCCAAATACAAGGCATCCAGATAGGCCGAGTGTCTTATAAGATAGGCCTCTTCGCAGATGATATCCTCCTAATATGTAAAAACCCGCTGAACTCACTTCCAGCTATAACTAAGGTGCTCCTTAACTTTAGCAAGGTATCATACTATAAAATGAACCAATCCAAATCCTCTGTCCTGAATATGGGCCTCCCACAGAAAACTCAACTGCGACTGAAATCTCTCTACTCCTTCAAATGGGAAACTGAGGCTATTCAATACTTAGGAGTTAAACTAAGTTACCCAGCACGCAAACTATTTGAAACAAATTACTCCAATCTTATATCAGATATCAGAAAAGAATTGGCCAACTTCAAAAGCGGAGGGGTCTCATGGCTTGGAAAGATAGCGGCTATAAAAATGTTAATCATACCAAAAATATTGTACCTATTTAGAAACGTACCAATCAGTCTGCCACACTCATTTCTCCAAAAAATCTAATCTACCTTAATGGGTTTCATTTGGAATAACAAACCTCCTAGGGTCAAATCGGAGATTTGATACAAAGATTTAAAAATGGGAGGGGTGGGTTGCCCCTCTAGAAGTTACTACTACTATGCTGTTATTTTGGCCCAGCTCAAATCTCTTTGGATAGGGAACTTGTCACAACATTGGGTTTCCATGGAAACAAAAAGTTAGGTAAAATCAAAATATCTGCGAAGCTTAGAGCAGCATCCTTATTTCACACACAAATAACCTTCACACATCCAACTATAGGAGCAATAATGGATACATGGTGGAGAATGGCAATCCCACGCAATTTATATATAATAAATATACCCGACGAGGATATACAGTCGTGGCCAAAAGTTTTGAGAATGACACAAATATTAGTTTTCACAAAGTTTGCTGCTAAACTGCTTTTAGATTTTTGTTTCAGTTGTTTCTGTGATGTAGTGAAATAAAATTACACGCACTTCATACGTTTCAAAGGCTTTTATCAATAATTCCATGACATTTATGCAAAGAGTCAACTTCTGGGCCAATTCCTGACTGATAGCAACCCATTCTTTCATAATCACTTCTTGGAGTTTGTCAGAATTAGTGGGTTTTTGTTTGTCCACCCGCCTCTTGAGGATTGACCACAAGTTCTCAATGGGATTAAGATCTGGGGCGTTTCCAGGCCATGGACCCAAAATGTCAACGTTTTGGTCCCCGAGCCACTTAGTTATCACTTTTGCCTTATGGCACGGTGCTCCATCGTGCTGGAAAATGCATTGTTCTTCACCAAACTGTTGTTGGATTGTTGGAAGAAGTTGCTGTTGGAGGGTGTTTTGGTTCCATTCTTTATTCATGGCTGTGTTTTTGGGCAAAATTGTGAGTGAGCCCACTCCCTTGGATGACAAGCAACCTCACACATGAATGGTCTTGGGATGCTTTACTGTTGGCATGACACAGGACTGATGGTAGCGCTCACCTTTTCTTCTCCGGACAAGCCTTTTTCCTGATGCCCCAAACAATCAGAAAGAGGCTTCATTGGAGAATATGACTTTGCCCCAGTCCTCAGCAGTAGTGTTGAGCGCGAATATTCGAAAAGCGAATTTTTTTAGCGAATATCGGCACTTCGCTAATTCGCGAATATTTCGAATATAGCGCTATAAATTCACTATTTCGAATATTTGTTTTTTTTTTTTTTTTTTTTTTTTAGTTATATTTCTTTCTTTCCCACTTCCCAAAAGTAGTTCTTACCTGTCCTGAGGATTCCTGGCTTCCTGGCTGCTCTGTCAGTGCCCGTTGCCGCTTCTGCCGACTTCCGTGCTCATGGTCCCATGGAGCGTCCCCATATACTAAAATGTACTGTCGGATTTGAGGAATTACGTTGAAATCGCAATGCGATTAATTCAAGTTATATTAATCGCATTGCGATTACAACTTAGCACTGCTAACTTACATAGGCTAGAATTAATAACGAATATGGAATATAGCACTAGCAGTGCTAAGTTGAAATCGCAATGCGATTACTTCAAGTTAAATTAATCGCATTGCGAATTCAACTTAGGAGTTAGCACTGCTAGTGCTATATTCCATATTCGTTAATTCTAGCCTATGTAAGATAGCAGTGCTAAGTTGAAATCGCAATGCGATTACTTCAAGTTAAATTAATCGCATTACGAATTCAACTTAGCACTGCTGCTATATTCCATATTCGTTAACTTCGTTCATTCTAGCAAGCTGACCCATTATAAACCCAGCTCTAAGTTGAAATCGCAATGCGATTAATATAACTTGAATTAATCGCATTGCGATTTCAACGTAATTCCTCAAATCCGACAGTACATTTTAGTATATGGAGACGTTCCCATGGTGATGGGGACGCTCCATGAGCACGGAAGTTTATGGTTGGCTTGGTAGAATTAGCAAATAGCGAATATGACGAATGTATTCGTCATATTCCTCAAAACGAAGATAACGAAGTATTCTACATCTTCATTTTAGCAACCTATTCGTCAACTTCGCTAATTCTAGCAATCAATCAAATAGGAAGGCTGACTATAGAGACAACTGTGTTAAATTCGCTATGCAATTTTTTTTTTTTTTTTTTTATAGAATAATTATATTACTTGATATAATTTATTATAATTATTCTATTTATTAAAAAAAAAAATTAAATAATCGCATAGCGAATTAAACACAGCTGTCTCTATAGTCAACCTTCCTATTTGATTGCTAGAATTAGCGAAGTTGACGAATAGGTTGCTAAAACGAAGATGTAGAATACTTCGTTATCTTCGTTTTGAGGAATATGAAGAATACATTCGTCATATTCGTCATCCTCGCTATAATTCTAGATATGAAACCAATAGGAAAGTAGCCTTAAGTTAAAATCGCAATACGCGATTATTTAAATCGCATATTAATCGCGATAACTGGAATAATGACGAATATTCGATTTCGACGAATATGAAATGAATATTCATTCGAATATTCGCGAATTTCGTCGAAATCGAATATGGCACCTGCCGCTCATCACTACTCAGCAGTCCATTCACCATACTTTCTGCAGAAGATCAATCTGTCCCTGATGTTTTTTTGGAGAGAAGTGGCTTCTTTGCTGCCCTTCTTGACACCAGGCCATTTTCCAAAAGTCTTCGCTTCACTGTGCGTGCAGATGCGCTCACACCTGCCTGCTGCCATTCCTGAGCAAGCTCTGCACTGGTGGCACTCCGATCCCGCAGCTGAATCCTCTTTAGGAGTCGATCCTGGCGCTTGCTGGGCTTTCTTGGACGCCCTGAAGCCTTCTTAACAAGAATTGAACCTCTTTGAAGTTCTTGATGATCCTATAAATTGTTGATTGAGGTGCAATCTTAGTAGCCACAGTATCCTTGCCTGTGAAGCAATTTTTATGCAACGCAATGATGGCTGCACGCATTTCTTTGCAGGTCACCATGGTTAACAATGGAAGAACAATAATTTCAAGCATCACCCTCCTTTTAACATGTCAAGTCTGCCATTTTAACCCAATCAGCCTGACATAATGATCTCCAGCCTTGTGCTCGTCAACATTCTCACCTGAGTTAAGACGATTACTGAAATGATCTCAGCAGGTCTTTTAATGACAGCAATGAAATGCAGTGGAAAGTTTTTTTTGGGATTAAGTTAATTTTCATGGCAAAGAAGGAATTTGCAATTCATCTGATCACTCCTCATTACATTCTGGACTATATGCAAATTGCTATTATAAAAACTTAATCAGAAACTTTTCCAATTTCCAATATTTATGTAATTCTCAAAACTTTTGGCCACGACTGTAGATGTTCTTGAAGCTCATGTCCCAAATATTGATTTATCTACTTGGAAAGCTAAGGGAATCGAGAAACTCTGATTTACTCAATGATAATAGTTGCATTAGCTTTCAAGAGCTACAGAAGAAATATAATTTATCAGATTCAGAGACCTTCCCATACCTTCAAGTAAGACACGCCATAAATAAACTCTCAAGGCCTGAGGATTCATGTAATAGCCCTTTAAAAAAGTGGTTATATGCGCCACCAACAGCTCGACCCAAAAAAGGGATATCCTATTGCTACAAAATCCTCATACAATCAGGTTTGGACCCACTGTCCACATATAAAGCCAAATGGGAATCCTTAATTAACATCACTGTACCTGAAAATAGCTGGTTGGAAGCCCATGAAGTTATTCCTAAAATATCCAGATGCTCTAGCCACATTGAGGTTTCTAGAAAATTATTCTACTAGTGGTATTTAGTCCCAGCCAGGACTGCCATATTTGGAAATGGAGTAGACACATGCTGGAGGTGCCAGGAGAGGGGCACCTTCCTGCACATATGGTGGGAATGCTCGAGGATTCGGGAGTTTTGGAAGAGAATTCGTAAGCTAATCTCTTATGTATGTGGCTTCCCTGTCATACTAAATGCATCCTTGGCACTTCTAAATCTAAATCCGAATCAATTTTCGATATTTCACAAGACTATAGTCTTCCATATAATAATGGTGGCTAGAGAACAGATTGTTCGTAAGTGGAAATCATCGAACATTCCTTCCATGGCTATAGTGATCTAAGAAGTGAATAATTGTTGCTAGTATGAATCCATGTTCGCTTCCTCTATAGCAGGCATGCTCAACCTGCGGCCCTCCAGCTGTTGTAAAACCACAACTCCCACAATGCCCTTCTGTAGGATGATAGCTGTGGGTTGTCAGGGAATGATGGGAGTTGTAGTTTTGCAACAGCTGGAGGGCCGCAGGTTGAGCATGCCTGCTCTATAGGTTCAAGCACAAATTTCAGAAATAGATGGGATGTATGGCTCTCATGTAAACATAATAAGGTGGACATCTAGTAAATGACCTACAAATCTACTGCTATTCTGAGTCTACACCAACATATAAATTCACCATTAAAATAAAAAATTCTCATAATAGAAACTACTGGACTGACACATAAAAGTTCTATTTTTGTTAAATAAAGTTATTATTTTATGTCTTTATTTTAAATTTGACTTACATGTACACAAAATGTCATAAAATTTATATATTAATAACTTGTTCTATTGACAAGTGAATGCAAACCTATGTAACCTCTTTGTTTTAAATATGTTTACATATCACCTATGTACAATTTTGATTCCAATAAAAATAAAGTAGCAAAAAAAAATTGCTTTGCTGTCCGTTGAATGCCTATTGGCTAATTTTGTGCCTGTACTGACCAACAGTTACATTTTGATCCTGTGACCGCTTAATGTACCTCCAGCCATATAATTTATTTCACCCATTAAGGACCCATGACTTACCGGTACGTAATGAGTATTGTTACAATGCCCAGGGGGGTCCTGTGCCCAGGGGGACCCCCCCCCCCCGTATCGGCGATCGCTGCAAAAAGCAGGTCAATTCAGATCAAGATAGTGCCAATCAAACTTCAGAAGAAAAGACCGGCACTCGCTTCATTGAATTATTATTGCGTATTTATTGGTCACATATTATAGGCATAGTGACGCGTTTCAGCTGAAACGCGTCACTATGCTTATAATATGTGACCAATAAATTAGCAATAATAATTCAAAGAAGTGAGTGCGGTCTTTTCTTAAGTGAATCCGTGGGAACGCCCGCCCGCAGACACGCGCACCGCACACTATCAAGGCAGTGCCGACCAGTTACCTAACTTGGAAGGTGCCAATCAAACTGTCATCTCATCCCGCAAAAAATGAGCCCCTACATTAGACAGTCGCCCAAAAAATTAAAATTAAAAATGTGGCTTTCCGAATGTGGAGACACTAAATTTTTTTTTTCCCAAAAATGCTTTGTTATGAAAAACTGAGACAAAAAACCCAAAAAGTTGTCATATTTGGTATTGTCGCATCCGCAACAACCTGCTTTATATAAATAGCACACAATCTAACCTGTCAGTTCAACAATGTAATTAACAAAAAATAAAAACGGTCCCAAAACCGCTATTAATCCATTTTTCTAGTAACAAAGCAAGGGAGTCACTTTTTTGGAGTTTCTACTCTAGGGGTACATCGGGGGGCTTTAAATGGGACATGGTGTCAAAAATCCAGTCCAGCAAAATCCACCTTCCAAAAACGATATGGCTTTCACTTCATTCAGCGCCCTGCCTTTTGGCCATACAGCATTCTACGGCCACATATGGGGTGTTTCTGCAAACTACAGGATCAGGGCAATAAATATTGAGTTTTGTTTGGCTGTTAACCCTTGTTTTGTTACTGGAAAAAATGGATTAAAATTGGAAAATTTTCCCAAAAATCGAAATTCAGAATCTTTTTTCTCCATTTGCCATTAACTCTTGTGGAAAACCTAAAGGGTTAAAAATGTTTGTAAAATCAGTTTTGAATACCTTGAGGGGAATAGTTTCTAGAATGGGGTCATTTTTGGATGGTTTCTATTATGTAAGCCTCACAAAGTGACTTCAGACCTGAACTGGTCCCTAAAAAGTGGGTTTTGGAAAATTTCTGAAAAATTTCAAGATTTGCTTCTAATCTTCTAAGCCTTGTAACGTCCCCAAAAAATAAAATGGCATTCCCAAAATGATCGATACATGAAGTAGACATATGGGGAATGTAAATCAAAAATTTTTTTGGGCGGTATTAGGCCTCTTTAACACGGGCGTTGCGGGTGCACTCCGTCAAACAGTGCGGGTGCGTTGCGGGAATCGCCGCGATTTTTCCCTGCGAGTGCAAAGCGATGTCATGTGTTTTGCACGCGCGGGAGAAAAATCGATACTTTTGGTACCCAGACCCGAACCTGCACTTCTTCACAGAAGTGCATGTTTGGGTCAGTAATTGTCCCGCTGGTATTATTTCACATTATAACATAGTTATAATGTAAAATAATACCCTTGGCCATCTTCCTAATGTTTAAACCGGTGCAGAATGGGTTAAAAATAATAAACTAATATTAACATACCTGTTCCATTTGATCGCGAAGCCCGTCATCCTCTCCGTTAGCTTGCTAGTAGGAAAAGGACCTGTGATGATGTCACAGCATCACATGGCCCAATCACCTGCTCCTTCACTATGGTGATGGAGCATGTGATTGGTCCATGTGACCATGTGACATCATCATGTGACCCAAACATGCACTTATAGTCTGTGACTGTGAATCGTTGACTTTTCATCAGATATCGATAGTAGAAAGAAGTCAAGTTAATTTTAGACAACACAATTCATGCAGTGAATTGTACAGATTTTTATGGGATCTGGCAACAATTTCATGTTTTAGAGGTTGTCATATTGTCCCTAAAGTGGAAAGTAGGATCATAGTCTATCAGATCAAAAGGAGCTGCAGAACCGTGAATGCAGCTCTGGAGTATAACTCAGGATCTGTACAAACTAATGTAGTTACAAAGTGGCTTTTCGTGTAAAGTAGATTGATACGACAGTATTCAATGGAGACATAAATCTATGTGTAAGATTTACTGTCATACGAAAAACAACATGCACCCTCTTTGAATTTTATTGTTTCAGAGCATCATAAAAATA
Organism: Bufotes viridis; assembly: GCA_033119425.1. NCBI lineage: Eukaryota > Metazoa > Chordata > Amphibia > Anura > Bufonidae > Bufotes > Bufotes viridis. The sequence goes on along the minus strand of CM065592.1, from coordinate 14,837,128 downwards.
TCTGGTCATTATAAGCCCTTAAAATTTGGTAAAAACAACCTCTGATGAACCACAGCAACAATAGCAGTGACAAAAATCTGGTGAATCAGTAGCTTGTAGAACCACCTTTAGCAGCTATAATTTATCAGCCTCTCAAATGGTTCTGGAGGAATGCACGCCCAAACTTCTTTACAAGGTCGCCTGAGTTCATTGAGATTTGCGGGCATTCGTTAGTGCCCATCCCTCTAATGGTCTTGTCAAAGTGTTTCAGGTGGGTTAAAATCTGGACTTCGACAGGGCCATTGCAACTCTGATTTTTTTTGCATTCTTTTTGTTGTAGATCATGTTGGTATACACAAAAGTTCATGGTCCACTCAGACACTACACAGAGTCCAGGTCCTGTGGCTGCAAACAAAGCCAAAATCATCACTCCCCCACCACTGTGCTCGACAGTTTGTTTGATGTATTTGTGCTGATATGGTGTTTTTCATTTTTGCCAAAGGTGGAACTATGCATTATGGGCAAACGTCTTCACTTTGGGCTCATATGTCCAACATTGTTCCAGAAGTTGTGTGGTTTGCTCAGATGCAACTTTGCAAATTTAGGCCATACCGCTATGATCTTTTTAGAAAAAGGAGGCTTACTGCTGGTAACTCTTCCAAACAAGCAATTCAGTCTTTTTCTAATTGTCATGAACCTGAATGTGAGACCTGTAAAGTCTTAAATGTATCTCCTGTTTTATTTTTTATTTTATTTTTTCTGAGCATTGCATAGTCTGACCTTGGGCTCCACTTCTGTGATTGTTATGTAACTTTTCTCGGTGTAGAATGATGAACTTTAAATGGTTTGTAAATTACTTTAAAATGGCTTTAAAACCTTTCCTAGATTGTGATGAGCAGCATAGGCAATATTCGTATTCGCAATATAGACAGAATTTGGGGTCTAATATTCACCATAAATTCATAAATTCTAGAATTTGTGATCTCCAGTCATTATTTTCTTGATTGCGAAAATTGGCAAACGGAAAATTTGTGATCAAAACTATTCCTAAAGTCAAAGCTATTGCAGCCTTCTTATTGGCCCACAAGCAAGAAGCAGTGAGGGATCATGGGTCCTGATGAAAAAATCTAGAATATTCACGATTATGAAGATATAGCAAGTATTCTAGATATTCGCAAATTCTCGTGCCGATATTCACGATAAAAATCTGCAATTAGAATATTCGCAATCAACACTATTCCTAGATTGATGGGCAGCAAGAATTGCTTTTCTCAGATAATTTCTGATGTCTATCCTCCTTGGTATTGTGTTAACTCATGCTTGAATACTCCAGATAATCATTTAATCGAGGGCATTTAATGAGCTGGATTGACTGTTATTTACCCCCTTAAATTGTATTGGAAGCAATAAGGATAGACAGTTTTCGCACACAGCTTCTGTATTTGGCCTAGTTTTTTTTTTTTTTTTTTAATTAAATAATGACCCCATGAAATTGGTTGTTGCTCATCTGTGGTTGGATTTACTTACTTTTAACATCTTCTAGGGACCAGTTATTTTTATTTTTTATTATACCCTAATATAAAACAATAGAATTCAAAGAAGGTGTATTTATGTGGATATTTAAAGGATAACTGTCACATTTAGACCCTAATTTCAGTTTTCATATATGTAGTTACTAATATGATAATATTTCTGAATCAATAACTATTAGACTTACTTACCCCTTATTTTATAAGATTCAGCCCTTAGCAACCAGTCTGCATAAAACTGCAATTTCACTATTCTGTTAAGATGGCCGCCCTCAGCCCTGAGGCTAATCCATAGGACACCTGCAGTGAAGTTAGTGAAGACCAGCTCTGTATAGGGGGACTTGCAGTGAAGTTCCCAGGTCTGGCTGAAGCCTGTACGAGCTCTCCTCTTATCAGATAAGGCTCTCATTTATACACTGAGCAGCCCCATTGTCCGGCACTGCTAAGGGAGTGTCTGCCAAGCACAGGCATGTGGAGAAGTTCACACACACAGCCCAGCACTGTTATCTCCTGTCAGGAAGAACCTGGCTTTTTATACATTCCCTTACAATGTTGACTCACTATCAGTTCCCAGTGCACGCAGCTCCGTCCTCATCTGGTAGACAGAAGGAGCATAGCAACCTGATTTTATCTCAGGTAAATATAGCCAATACCGGGGACTTTTAGGTGGCTTTTAGGGGTTATTTATTAAACAATCAGAAATTAAAACAGGGCCAACAAGGTGATATAAATCACCAAAATCCAATAGTAAAAAAAAAAAAAATTGACAGTTATCCTTTAAATGTAATAACCTCAAAACTTTACACAGCCCTGGAAAATGCCATAGTCTGGATAGTTCAGATACTATTTTATTGTAGCATTTATATGATTGTTGAACGTCTTGATACCGGTAACACGAAGACAATGGGTGTGATTTATCAAACTGGTGTAAAGTAGAACCGGCCTAGTTGCCCATTGCAACAAATCAGATTCCACCTTTCATTTTCCACAGCTTCTTTGGAAAATGAAAGTTGGAATCTGATTGGTTGCTATGTGCCACTAAGCCAGTCCTACTTTACACCAGTTTAATAAATCTCCCCCAATGTTCTTGTAAGAATTGGGCAGAAATATGGTATACATTCTCCAATTTGGCATCTGCAGATGAGTTAAGGTTCATGGTTTATCATAAATATGTAATTGTCTACATACCCCACCAAACAGACTGGATCTACTAACAAGTCTCATTTCAATGTAAGGCTACACCCCAAACAAAAGTATTATTGAAGGTCTGGTGGGGGAATGAGTCAGTCCAAGAAGAGACTAGTGATGTTGCGAACTTAAAATTTTCCGTTGGCGAACGCGAACTTCCGAAAATGTTCGCGAATGGGCGAACCGCCATAGACTTCAATAGGCGGGCGAATTTTAGAAACCCACAGGGACTTTTTATGGCCACAGTAGTGATGGAAAAGTTGTTTCAAGGGGACCAACACCTGTACTGTGGCATGCCGGAGGGGGATCCATGGCAAAACTCCCATGGAAAATTATGTAGTGGACGCAGAGTCGGGTTTTAATCCAAAAGGGCATAAATCACCTAACATTCCTAAATTGATTGGAATAACGTGCTTACTGTGGTCTTACTGTGTGTACAGTATACGATCAGGTATAATGTTGTATCGATCAGGTTGTGTAAGGGTTACGCCCGCTTCACAGTGACAGACCAAACTCTGACAGACCAAACTCCCCATTTAACGCACCGAAAACAACCGCAAACAGTCCATTTGCACAACCGCAAACTCCCCATTTGCACAAGGTTGGATACCAAGCTAGGCATGTCCCGTTCCTTGTCCTCACTGACGTCATTGAAGGTCTCTTTCTCGCGCAATGTACTGTGCCACCCTATATGAGTGGTGTGTTCAGTAATCATTAGTACTATTTTTATCAGTTTAATCCCTGTTACGTCCCCTATCAGGGGACGTGTGTCGAATAGATTTTAGGAACCGGGAGATGGAAAAAGAAGCTTGGTCGGTCCTCTTACTTCCAATTTGGAGCACTGCGCAAGTGCCGTGCAATGTACTGTGCAACCCTATATAAGTGGTGTGTTACTTAGTACTATTCTTATCAGTTTAATCCCTGTTACATCCCCTATCAGCACTGGCAGTGGGCACACTACAGTCAGTGGAAGTCGGCCTGACACACACTGGCAGGCAACTAACCTTAGATTAAAGGGTAAAAATGAAGTGCCTTTTTTCATGCAAAGTCCTGTGCCACCCGGTATGACTGGTGGGCACTGGCAGTGGGCACAATACAGTCAGCGGAAGTGGGCCTGACACACACTGGCAGCAGGCATGCAACTGAAATTAGATTAAAGTGTAAAAATGAAATGCCTTATTTACCGGCAAGCTACTGTGCCACACGGTATGAGTGGTGGGCACTGGCAGTGGGCACACTACAGTCAATCGAAGTGGGCCTGACAAACACTGGCAGGCAACTAACCTTAGATTAAAGTGTAAAAATTAAATGCCTTATTTATCGGCAAGCTACTGTGCCACACGGTATGAGTGGTGGGCACTGGCAGTGGTGTGTTACTTAGTACTATTCTTATCAGTTTAATCCCTGTTACATCCCCTATCAGCACTGGCAGTGGGCACACTACAGTCAGTGAAAGTGGACCTGACACACACTGGAAGCAGGCAGGCAACTGAAATTAGATTAAAGTGTAAAAATGAAATGCCTTTTCTTATGCAAAGTCCTGTGCCACACGGTATGATTGATGGGCAGCTCTGGCAGTGGGCACACTACAGTCAGTGGAAGTCGGCCTGACACACACTGGCAGGCAACTAACCTTAGATTCAAGGGTAAAAATTAAATGCCTTTTTTTATGCAAAGTCCTGTGCCACACGGTATGAGTGGTGGGCACCGGAAGGGGGCACACTACAGTCTGTGGGCCTGCAGCTCCTCACACACGGGCAAGCCAGGCAACTGCAATATATATATATGGAGAAAAATAAATAAAAGCAGACTAATGTATCAGCCCTACAAAGGGCTTTTTGGGGTGCTGTGACGCTGACCTTACAGCAGATGAGTCTGTGGACACAGAACACTGGCCTAGCTAACGCTTTCCCTATGAATTCAGAATCATCAGCGCAGCAGCAGCTGCAATCTCCTTGCTCTCTCTAACATGCAGCTTCACACTGAATCTAAAATGGCTGCTCTTTTTATAGGAGGTGGTAAGGTGTGAGACGGAGGGTGCTGATTGGCTGGAACGTGTCTGCTGACTGTGAGGTACAGGGTCAACGTTTGCTCAATGATGATGTATAGGGGGTGAACCGAACATCGCATATGTTTGCCCGCCGTGGTGAACGCGAACAAGCTATGTTAGCCGGGAACTTTTGGCCGGCGAATAGTTCGGGACATCTCTAGAAGAGACATGAGAACATGTATCAAGCTCTGCAAAAGACATATTAAACAGTACAGTAGTCGGGCAGTTTTGGTGAGTTAATTCCTATAACTCAACAAATATACCAAACTCATAAGATCATTAAGATTATTTAAATATATAATTGCTAAAAACACAAGATCATAGTGCCTTGAAAAAATATGTATTCCTTTTGAATTTTTCTACATTTTTTTCACGTTACATCCACAAACTTAAGGTAAATATATTTTATTGGGATTTTATGTGATAGACCAACATATAGTAGAAAGTACTGTATGTGTGAAGTGAAAAGAAAATGAAACATGGCTTTCAACATTTTTTTTATAAATAAAAATCTGGAAAATTATGTGCATTTGTATTCAGCCTACCTGGGTCAATACTTTATAGGACCACCTTTCACTGCAATTACAGGTGCAAGTCTTTTGGGGCATGTGTCTATCAACCTTGCACATTTTTGCCTATTCTTCATTGCAAAATAGCTCAAGTTCAGTCAGATTATATGGAGAGAGTCTGTGAACAGCAGATTTACATAGGTCTGGACTTTAACTGGACCATTCTAACAAATGAATATGATTTGGTCAAAACCCTTCCATTGTAGCTCTGGCTGTATGTTTAGGGTTGGTAGTCTGCTGGAAGGTGAACCAGTCTCATGTCTTTCACAGCCTCTACCGGGGTTTCATCCAGGATTGCCCTATAATTAGCTCCATCCATCTTCCCATCAATTCAGTTTTTTCTGCCCCTGCTGAAAAAAAATCATCCCACAGTATGATGCTGCCACCACCATGTTTCACGTTGGACATGGTGTGTTCAGAGTGATGAGCAGCATTTTGCATTTAAACCAAAAAGTTAAACTTTGGTCTCATCTGACAAGATCACCTTCTTCGACTTGTTTGCTATTTCCCCTAAATAGCTTGTGGCAAACTGCACATGGGAATTCTTATGGCTTGTTTTCAAAAATAGAAAAGTGGGGGGTTCAGTCAGCACAACCCTATATGCAGGTGCACATTGCTATGGCGAAATACACATACAAACGCAAAAACAAAAATGCAATGGCACTCTGCAACCAGCATTCTGCCCTGCCTCTATGCTGGATGTTAAATGAGGCATTAGTGTACATTTTGGCCAAAGTGTAATACGCCACTCACCACATCAAGGTCGCCTCTATGAGTGGTCCCTAACACTAGTTCCTACCTGTTATGGGCCATGACAGCCACACAAAATCCAGGGAGCGCAGGTGCAGCATGCATGCCAGGTACACTCTGCTTGTCACCCCGTCTGGTGCCATAACAGCTTCAATCAGATCCAGGGATGCAAGTACCAACCTGCATGCTGAGCCTACTATATACTTCTCCTGGAGAGAAATGGCTACTGGTAGGCGCTATAAAAGCAGACTCAGTTTTATACTGACTTTAAAACCAGACTCCAGGGCAGACTAACTACTCAGGTGTGCACGACTGCATGGAGATCGCCTCGCCTCCAATATATACTACAAAGAAAAAAAGGTGGGGGGTTCAGTCAGCACAACCCTATATACAGGTGCACATTGCTATGGCGAAATACACATACAAACACAAAAATGCAATAGGACTCTGCAACCAGCACTCTGCCCTGCCTCCATTCTGGATGTTGAATGAGGCATCTACAAAAGCAGCCATCTTGTTCATATAACCTCCGAGTGTTATCCCTTTGATCAACGGATACTGCCTAAACTTCAGCAACAATGTCTCTAGGGAACAACCCTGTCTTGTTCCATTCTTTATCGGAAATGGATCGGGAAGGGTGCCATTGACCAATATGCGAGCAGTTGGCGCTGAGTACAAACAAAAGATTGCTACTATAAATTCCGGCAGAAAGCAAAATGCCTGTAGCACTCTACACATATAGGACCAATTTACTCTGTCAAATGCCTTTTCGGCATCTGTCCCTAATAGCACTAAGGGTAAGTTCTTCTTTTTAGCGTAGCAGACAGCATTAACTACCCAGCTAACATTGTGCCGTCCTTCCCTTCCCTGAACGAATCCCACCTGCTCCTCTCCCACGAGCCCAGGCAACAAGCTAGATATGCGATGGCTCAGAAGTTTAGCCCACCATTTTAGGTCTGTGTTGAGGAGGGAGATCGGGTGGTAGCTACCGCAAGCCTCTGGATCTTTTCCTTCCTTTGGAATGATGGTAATGGCCGCTGCCTGCTCCTGTGGGGGGAGAACAGATCCACCCAGGAGAGAATTACACAATCGAGTGAAACATGGGATTAAAATATCCGTAAACTTTTTATAGTAGATTATGGGAAGACCATCTGGCCCTGGGCTGTTCCCAGAGGGAATACTACCTAATACTTTGGCTACTTCATCCTCCATGAACCAGGAGCAAAGTACAGTCTGTGGGCCTGACACACACTGGCAGGCAACTGCAATTATGTTAAAGGGTACAAATGAAATGACTTTTTTGTCTGCAAGGTACTGTGCCAGCAACAGCTGAAACCACTGATTTAGGGGATTGGTATTTTGGCAATTAAATTTTACCCCTCAATAAAATATAGCAATTTCTATCCTGTGTTTCAAGGTGTGACAATAAGCTAATCCTGATGTAGGATATATAAAAAAAAAAAGCCTACTATTGAACCCAAAAATGTACGTTGAACTTGGTGGCAGCTCAAAACATGTGCTGGTGCACCAAAAGATCACAAAATGGCCGCCGATCACCCCAGATAAAAGTGACAGAAAAACGCTCTGGGCAGCCTAAAAACTAGTGAGCAATGAACTAACAGAAGTTGAATGATTCACAGCTGCAGATCAATCACTTCATTAAATGGTTTTGCTGAGTCTTCCCTGTCTAATCTCGCCCTCACAGCAGCTGCATCCTATCCCTACACTAATCAGAGCAGAGTGACGGGTGGCGCTACTTGACTCCAGCATAAAAGCGCCATAGAAATCGCCGAACACCGAACCTGAACTTTTACGTAAATGTTCGGGTTCGGGTCCATGTCCCGAACACCACAAAATTCGGTACGAACCTGAACTATACAGTTCGGGTTCGCTCAACCCAACTCCAGGGCACTTCTTTATTGAATCCTCTTTTTTTAATTGTACAATTATTTTGGGGGCAACCCCAAGTTGAATCAACCTCTCCTCTGTCTGGGTGCCAGGGGCCTACATTTCAGCTAATCGCCTGCTGCTTTGGTGCGTGACATTAACCTCTTTTTGCTGTCAAATGACCTCTCTTCTGTCTGGGTGCCAGGGGCCTACATTTCAGATAATCACCTGTTGCTTTGGTGGGTGACATTATCCTCTTTATACTGTCAAATGACCTCTACATTGTCTGGTTTGTTTCATTGCTTACTGCATTGGTGGGAGACGTTAAACTCTTTATACTGTCAAATGACCTCTATATTGTCTGGTTGTCAGGGGACTATATTTCGTTTCATCGCTTGCTGCATTGGTTGGAGACATTAAACTCTTTATACTGTCAAATAACCTCCCCATTGTCTGGTTGTCAGGGGCCTACATAAATAATAATGGCCTGTTCCATTGCAGGTTGCCCTGAGGCCTGTGTTGCTGTTACGGGACTGCTCTCCTCTTTGCGGGTGCCATGTCCTCCTGAATTAGTAAATGAGGCATATGGCACTGCTAGTTGAAATCAATAGTGGTTTGGTATGATTGTAACTCTCCTCTTTGTGGGTGCCATGGTCCTGAATTAGTAAATGAGGCCTGTGGCACTACTGGGTGAAATCAATACTGTTTTGGCATGATTGTAACCGTCCGCTTTGTGGGTGCCATGGGTCTGAATCTGTGAATGTGGCCTGTGGCATTTCTGGGTGAAATCAATACTGTCTTGGCATGATTTTAACTCTCCTCTTTGTGGGTTCCGTGGGCCTGAATGTTTGAATGAGGCCTGTGGCCCTGCAGGCAGACATGATTCCTTCTTGGCTGTGATGTGATCTTTAACTCCCATGTATGGCTGCCATTGGCCTGAGTCTGTGAGTGAGGCCTGCAACACTGCTGGCAGACATGAATCCTTCTTGGCTGTGATGTGAACTTCAGCTCCCATGTATGGTTGCCATGGCCCTAAATCTGTGAATGAGGCCTGTGGAACTGCAGGCAGAAATGAATCCTTTTTGGCTGTGATGAGAACTTCAACTCCCATAGCATTCCCACCTGACGCCACCCCAATCTCCTATTCCACCTCCAAGTTGCCAGTTTATTTTATTTTAAGTCATTTCCCTATCCACATTTGTTTGCAGGGGATTTACCTACATTTTGATGCCTTTTTAGTCCTCTAGACCTTTCCAGGGCTATTTTACAGCCATTTTAGTGCCCAAAAATTCGGGTCTCCATTGACTTCAAAGGGGTTCGGGGTCAAGTTCGGATCCCAAACCCGAACATTTTCATGAAGTTTATCCGAACTTCTCGAACCTGAACATCCAGGTGTCCGCTCAACTCTACTCGTGTCTTGTCATCAGCACATTGTCTGAAGAACTGCCACGCCAGGGAACTCCTTGAAGCTGGCTTTGGTGTGCTCGGTCCCTGGGTGCGGTGGGCAGTAGCAGGCATACTGTCTAGGGGACGGCCGCTCTGCTTTTTCACCCTGCTCCCTCTTTTGCTGTGTTGGTGGCTCTGTGCGACCACCACTTCTTCCTCTGAACTTCACATGTCACTCGATTAACCTTGATTCCATATGGGTTCTCTTCACCCCTGCCCTCCTTTTCCATCTGCACACTGCAGAAAGCCACAGCAGTTGGCACCTGTGTTTCGTCATCATTAGAGACTTGCTGCGGTGGTCTTCCCATGTCCGCATCCTCAAACATAAGTGGTTGGGCATCCGTGAACTCAATCTCTTCCACTTCTGGGGCAGGGCTATGTGGATGGCCCATGGAAACCCTGCCAGCAGAGTCATCAAAAAGCATACGAGACTGCTGCATGACTTGGGGCTCAGACTGCTTGCCTAATTTGCAAGGGGGTGAGACAAAAGACAGATGCCTATGGTCTGCAGGTGCCAACTCTTTCAGCAGTGGACTGGGTGGGACTGTCAGCCACCCAATCTACTATCGCCTGTACGTGTTCTGGCCTCACCATTCGTAGAGCGGTATCCAGGCCTACAAAATAACGATGAACATTCTGTCGCCTACGCGCACCTGAGAAAGGTGTTTAATTTGTGTGTGTAGCTGGCACAGATCCACCACGTCCTCTCCCTGCAACAGCAGCTCCACCACCACCAGCAGCACCACGACCAGGGCCACATCCCTTATTTGACGCTCTCCTCATTCTTTTCAGTCAGCCAACAAAGTAACAGAGAAATTTAATAAATTTATTTCCCTGTCAATTATGCCTTGCCAGTGTCATAAAGAGAAATGATTAGGTCACACCACAATGTAACAAACGAATTTAAGAAAATGTGTTCCCTGTCAGGTATGCTATGCCAGTGTCATAAAGAGAAAAGATTGGTTTAGGTAAAAAAAACTATGTAACAGACGAATTTAAAAAAATTATTTCCCTGTCAGGTATGCTGTACCGGTTTACTTGAGAAAAGAAATGCCTTTATGTCACCCAACCAATTAACAGAGGAATTTAATAAAATTATTTTACTGTCAGGTATGCTGTGCCAGTGTCATAAAGAGAAAAGATTGGTTTAGGTCACACAACAATGTGACAGACACATTTAATTATTTTCACTGTCAGGTATGCAGTGCAGGCCGCAGGGGTACTTGACAGCCAAAAAAAGTGACTTTTTCTCCCCTCAATCTAACAGATGGATTTACTGATTTTATTTCACTGTCTGAAATGCAGCGCAGGCTGCAAACATACTTTCTAGCAAAAAAATAGGATTTTTTTCCCCAACCATCTAACAGATGGATTTATTGAATTGATTTCCATGTGAGATATGCAGTGCCGGTGTCATAAAGAGAAAATATTGCTTTAGGTCACACAAATATGTGACTGATGAATATAATTGAATTATTTTCACGTTTAGGTATGCAGTGTAGCAGGAACACACCCACCAAGCCACTTGTGAATTACTGGCCTGATAACCATGGAAATGCCCTCCCAGAATCTAACAGAATGATTTACTGAGTTGATTTCCGTGTCAGATACACAGCGCAGGCCGCAGGGGTACTTTACTTTACTTTAAAAAGTGAATTGGTCCCCCCTGAATCTAACAGATGGATTTACTGAATTGATTTCCCTGTCAGATATGCCGTGCCAGTGTCATAAAGAGAAACATTTTTATTTTACTGTCAGAAATGCAGCACAGGGTGCAAATGTACTTTCTAGCAAAAAAAAAAAAAGGAATTTTTCCACCCACAATCTAAGAGCTGGATTTACTGATTTTATTTCACTGTCAGAAATGCAGCGCAGGCCGCAAAGGAACTTTCTAGCAAAAAAAGGTAATTTTTTTACCCCCAATCTAACAGATGGATTTACTGATTTTATTTCACTCTCAGAAATGCAGCGCAGGCCGAAAATGTACTTTCTAGCAAAAAAAGAAAAAAAAAAGTGAATTTGTCCCCACAGAGTCTAACAGTTGGATTTACTGAATTGATCTCCCTGGCACATATGCAGTGCAGGTGCATTAAAAAATGGGTATATGTCGCCCCCTGAACTACCAGAACAGGATTAAATTATTGTCCCTAGCACATGTGCAGGTGCAAATGCTCTGCACTTGCACAAAATGGTCCTCGATACCGATGTAACAGACGGATTAAACCTTATTTTTCTGTGTCACTGGGCTCAGGGGTACAAAAATGTTGCATTTCAAAAAAAATCGCTGTAGATCACAGATTTAACACCAAGTTCAGATTGTTTCCTAAACTCTCCCTCACAGCGGCAGCATCCTATCCCTATACTAGAAAAAGGGGGCTACGTGACTCCAGCTAATATAGAGGCTGGGTCACATGCTACACTGGCCAATCACAGCCATGCCATCAGTAGGCATGGCTGTGATGGCTTCTTAGGTCACACATGTTAAACGCTTGTTGACTGGCTGCCCTGCAGCCTTTCAACAAGCTTTATTAAACAGCCGAACGCCGAACTCGAACAACACTTTTCGCCACACATGTTGGTGTAAGGCGGGCACGGCACACCGTGAAAAATAGTGGCGGCTGGGAACTGCGTACCGAGGGACGGCCGCCAAAATCAGGCTGCAGAAGGCCTCAGTGTCCACAAGCCTACATGGCAACATTTCCAGGGCCAGTAATTTGGAAAGCTGCGCATTTAGTGCTATAGCCTGTGGGTGGGTGTGTGGCTGAGTATTTTCTCTTGCGTTCAAATGCCAGGGGTAAGGACATTTGGACACTGCGTTGGGACAGGGAAGTGGATGTGGTCGCTGATGGTGCTTGCGAAGGTTAGGGGCAGGGCGAGAGACATCCAGGCCTGCGCCTTCATATGGTGATTGGACAGCAGCACGTAACCTAGAGGTAGAGGAGACGCTGGTGTGACCCGCAGACACAGATTGTAGACCCAGGCGTTCTTCCCACTGATTAGGGTGCTTGGATGCTATGTGGTGGATCATGCTGGTGGTGGTGAGGTTGCTAGTGTTCACGGCCTGGCTCATTTTGGTATGCAAACTACTATTCTTTTGTCGTTTGCACTTCCCTCAAAAAAACGCAATACTGCGGAACACCTATCCATTGGCAAGAGAGATTTTTGCAAAGGGGTTGCTCAGTGGAACAGTTGCGGGCCTGTTTGGTTTGGCCCGCCTTCTCCCTTTTGCCACCCCACTGCCTTTTCCAGACTGTTGTGGTGCTGTGGATCCCTCCCCCTCTGTACTGCTGTCCTTGCTCGGCTTTACACCTTCCCAGGTTGGGTCAGTGACCTCATTGTCCATCAACTCCTCTTCCACTTCCTCACTCTGATCATCCTCCTGATTTGTGGCAAAAAAAATAAAAAATTTTCCACGGACTCACTATGCCCCTCAGTGAATACCTTGGGGTGTCTACATTCCGAAATGGGGTCATTTGTGGGGTGTGTTTACTGTACTGGCATTTTGGGCGGGGCTCAATTGTGAGCAGCCCTGTAAAGCCTAAAGGTACTCTGTGGACTTTACGCCCCTTTACGCACCTAGGCTGCAAAAAAATGGCACACATGTGGTATCGCAATACTCAGAAGAAGTAGGGCAATGTGTTTTGGGGTGTATTTTTACATATACCCATGCTGGGTGAGAGAAATATCTCTGTAAACTGACAACTTTGTATAAAAATTTTTTAAAGTTGTCATTTACAGAGATATTTCTCACACCCAGCATGGGTATATGTAAAAATACACCCCAAAACACATTGCCTACTTCTCCTAAATACGGAGATACCACATGAGTGAGACTTTTTTGCAGCCAAGATGTGCAAAGGGGCCCAAATTCCAATGAGTACCTTTAGGATTTCACAGGGCATTTTTACGCATTTGGATTCCAGACTTCTTATCAAGCTTTGGAGACCCCTAAAATGCCAGTGCAGTATAAATACCCCACAAGTGACCCTATTTTAGAAAGTAGACACCCCAAGGAATTCCGTGGGGGGTATGGTGAGTTCATGTAAAATTTTATTTTTTGTCACAAATTAGTGGAATATGAGACTTTGTAAGAAAAAAAATAATAAAAAATTAATTTCCGCTAACTTGTGCCAAAAAAAAAAAAATCTTCTATGAACTCGCCATGCCCCTCACGGAATATCCTGGGATGTCTTCTTTCTAAAATGGGGTCACTTGTAGGGTATTTATACTGCCCTGGCATTTTAGGGGCCCCTAAAGCGTGAGAAGTCGTTTGGAATCCAAATGCGTAAAATGCCCTATGAAATCCTAAAGGTACTCATTGGAATTAGGGCCCCTTTGCGCATCTTGGCTGCAAAAAAGTGTCACTCATGTGGTATCGCCGTACTCAGAAGAAGTAGGGCAATGTGCTTTGGGGTGTATTTTTACATATACCCATACTGTGTGTGAGAAATATCTCTGTAGATGACAACTTTTAAAAAAAATTTATACCAAGTTGTCAATATACAGAGATATACACCCCAAAACATATTTCCCTACTTCACCTGAGTACGGCGATGCCACATGTGTGACAATTTTGGCAGCCTAGGTGCGCAAAGTGGCCCAAATTCCAATGAGTACCTTTTAGAAGGGCATTTTTGCGCATTTGGATTCCAGACTTCTTATCACGCTTTAGGGCCCCTAAAATGCCAGGGCAGTATAAATACCCCACATGTGACCCCATTTTGGAAAGAAGACACCCCAAGGTATTCCGTGAGGGGCATGGCGAGTTCATAGAAGATTTTTTTTTTGCACAAGTTAGCTGAAATTGTCTTTTTTTTTCTCACAAAGTCTCCCTTTCCGCTAACTTGTGACAAAAAGTTCAATTTTTCATGGACTCAATATGCCCCTCAGCAAATACCTTGGGGTGTCTTCTTTCCAAAATGGGGTCACATGTGGGGTGTATTTACTGTTCTGGCATTTTGGGCGGGGCTAAATTGTGGGCAACCCTGTAAAACCTAAAGGTACTCGTTGGATTTTCGGCCCCTTTACGCACCTAGGCTGCAAAATAGTGTCACACATGTGGTATCGCCATACTCAGAAGAAGTAGGTCAATGTGTTTTGGGGTGTATTTTTACATATACCCATGCTGGGTGAGAGAAATATCTCTGTAAATTGACAACTTTGTATAAAAAAAATTAAAAAGTTGTCATTTACAGAGATATTTCTCTCACCCAGCATGGGTATATGTAAAAATACACCCCAAAACACATTGCCCTACTTCTCCTGAGTACGGCAATGCCACATGTGTGACACTTTTTTGCAGCCAAGATGCGCAAAGGGTCCCTAATTCCAATGAGTACCTTTAGGATTTCACAGGGCATTTTTACACATTTGGATTCCAAACAACTTCTCATGCATTAGGGGTCCCTAAAATGCCAGGGCAGTATAAATATCCCACAAGTGACCCCATTTTAGAAAGAAGACATCCCAAGGTATTCTGTGAGGGTTATGGTGAGTTCAGTAAAAGGGAAAGGGAGACTTTGTAAGAAAAATAAAATAAAATCAATTTCCGCTAACTAGTGCCAAAAAAAAAAAATATTCTATGGACTCGCCATGCCCCTCACGGAATACCCTGGGGTGTCTACTTTCTAAAATGGGGTCACATGTAAGGTGTTTGTACTGCCCTGGCATTTGAGGGTCTCCGCAATCATTACCTGTATGGCCAGCATTAGGAGTTTCTGCAATTCTCCTTATATTGAGCATATGAGTAATGAGATTTTTTTTTTTCCGTTCAGCCTTTGGGGTGATCAAGGGTTAATTAGTGACGGGGGTGGAGGGGGTCTGTGTGGTGATTGGTGTACTTACATATGTTTTCTCTGGTGGTCCCAAGCAAAAGGGACCACCAGAGGAGCAGGCAGCAGGCATATAAGATGCTGTTAACAAAATAGCGTCTGATATGCGATTTTTTTTTAACTACTACAGCCTGCCAGCGCATGATCAGCGCTGGCAGGCTGTAGTTAAACTTCCTACCGACACGATCCTGTGAGCGCGCGCTCACAGAAAATCTCGCCTCTCGCGAGATGACGCGCCGAAGCGTCAAGGAGGAACATCTCAGCCGCCCGCAGGACGCATCCCTGCGTTAGGCAGTCGGGATGTGGTTAAGCAGTGTGTTGGGCAGATATTATAAAAAGGGGCATATTCACTACAGTGTGCCTGGTACTGAGATATACACTGCACCATGTTGTGCCTTTTCATAGGTATATACATTGATATCCAATTATTCTAGTCAAGATGGATGTTCATATTTAAGAGCCATGCTCGATTATATTTACAATTTTGTATTTCTTGAGTAGGCCAAAGTAAGCTCGCACAAAGGTTATTGTGTATAAAGGCTACTGCTTATTAGTGTTTATTCTTCTCTTGAATGTACCAGTCTGAGAAGAAAACCTCCTTGTCTAAGTATAAATTTATGACGTGAGATAAAATAAACTATAGAAGCAGCTGGTGATAATTACCTATACAATTAAGTATTTATTAATGAACCAAAAATATTATATCTATGTATTATTTAATGAGCCTTAGTTAGTCCTTAGCATAAGACAATCAGTAGGACATATTTATTATTTTATATTATATTGTTATATGTTATGAAAACAAGATGTATCCAGTATCAGTATATAATTCTCGTGAGGAGGATATTCTCTCTAAAAGAGTGTCTGTAAAGATATGTGTTTTTGTAACAATTAGTACATGCTGGTATGACAGAGGAGGTACTGATATCTCTGTGAGAAAATAAGGCCCATTCATATCATTAGTTGTTTAAAAGTGTTTAAACTAATCCCTTATCTCTGATTTAAGGCTACGAAGGTAAGCTGTATATAATACAATAGGACCATGGTTAACTCTTTGTGGTATGGCGCTAATAGCTTGCACAATGGTGCCATCTGGAGACAGATGAATATCATGACACCATTCTCCACAATTGCATTGTGGGTAAATATGATCTCATAGAATCATTAACATAGGTTACACCCACCTCAGTTGATTGGAAGATTTTAATCCAGGAGGATTTGACATTAGATAATAGGGAAAATAATTATAGGGACACAGCAGGATAGGGGATCATCATCATCATCATATCCAGAACAAGAAGAGGACTAACAAGGGGGACCCAACATCCAAGATCCAACACCCAAGAGAGAGGGGTCTATCAACATGAAAGTCATGGTGAGACATGCAATGATGGACCACCCAGTTTTCCTAGGAACAAAAGTGTGATTCCTACTAGGACTTGGTAAGAGACATAAAGAATGATATTTCATTTTATTAAGACTAATTGGATAATTTGGGTGAAATCATACCATCTACATTGGCGAATACATAAACCCATTAATTAATTGATCATCTCCATATTGAGATGTAGTCTTAAGATATTGTGGGGCTTCATTCTACCTGCAGAAGAATCAAGACTCATAATCTATCTAAGTATTAAATGATTGCATATATAAATATATTGATAGTAAGTAGTAACATTCTTCTCCAAGCTAGGTGATAAATTCCCACTGGAAAGACTTGCTTCAAGTTCTTCCCATTTCTGTTGTTTGTCTTAATAGTCTTACCAAAATCATATGTGTGAAAATAGTCCAGGATGGGACAGAAGGATACAGTTATCTCTTCTAAGTTATATCCTTGTATGGTTTTTCCCATTCTTGAAGTCATGGGAGGTGTAGTTGGTTAGAAGGGGGCGGAATGTATTCAGCATTTCATATTGATGTCTAGGATTAGACATGCCCACCCTGATATCATGAGGTTTCCTCTGAACAGAAGTTATGTATATGACTTAACTTCTTATTTTACTATCCTAACCAAATAATAGCTCTGTTATAATGTGACAAATTGTTTCTACTCACATGTATTGTTAAGCTTGTTATGCTTTATATCAACGCCGCATATATTCATTTGCATATATTACTGTGTTTATTTATGTTTATAACCTTGTAACTAATAAATCTGCATATGTTTATAATACCTGCGTATTATTATATAATGCAAAACTACATCTTTAGCAGTAATGTTATCTCACGTGAAAATAACTTTTTATCGAAGGAAATAGTCAGAATCAGATGTGAATTGTATCGAAAAGGTTATCTACAATTTACCAGGTCATGATTTCAAGAAGCTCTGAATAATTCATAGTTAATTCTTAATTGAATTATTATTAACCGAACAACCATCATAAAGCAGTGTCTTGGGCAGACATTATAAAAAGGGGCTTATTCACTACAATGTGCCTGCTACTGAGATATACACTAAAACATCAAAGAAATTATTTGTTCTAGGGAAATTAACCTAACTTGTGCCACATCTGTGTGTGCGTTTAATCCGCAACCGTTAAATTAATTAATCCAACAGAGAGTGGTTTATATTTTGGCCATAGTTAACTAGTTTTGTGCAAATCTGTGTGTGCGTTTAGACAGCAACCATATATACAGTATTCCCGCAGAGAAAACATTCTATTTGGGAAAAATTTGTATCCAATATAGAACTATATCCGAATACAGTGTGTATTGTCAAAATTACATTATCTCTGGGCTAGTGTAGTGCCGAAAATCTGTATTTCTCTGTATCCAATACATTATAGCAAGCCAATACAGTGTGTATTGTAAAAATTACATGATCTCTGTCCTAGTGTCGTAACAAAAATCTGCATTTTTCTGTATCCAGTACCTTACTGGAAGCCAATAGAGTGTGTATTATCAAAATTGCGTTACTAGTGTAGTGCCAAAAATCTGTATTTTACTGTATCCAGTAACTTACTGGAAGCCAATACAGCAGTACTGGCCAACCTGCGGCTCTCCAGCTGTTGTAAAACTACAACTACCAGCATGCCCAGACAGCCTACAACTATCAGACTACAGCAGGGCATGGTGGGAATTGTAGTTTTACAACAGCTGGAGAGCCGCAGGTTGGCCAGCCCTGCAATACACTGTGTATTATAAAAATTACATTATCTCAGGGCTAGTGTATTGCCGAAAATCTTTATTTTCTGTATCCCGTACATTACAGCAAGCCAGTACAGTGTGTATTGTAAAAATTTCATTATCTGTGACCTAGTGTAGTGCCGAAAATTTGTATGTTTCTGTCTCCAGTACATTACAGCAAGCCAATACAGTGTGTATTATAAACATTTCCTTATCTGTGGCCTAGTGTAGTGCCGAAAATTAGTATTTTTCTGTATCCAGTAAAAGGGTCTTTTTTCTGCACCCTGCTTTCCCTTCGGACGTCCGGAGAGTATATTTCAGACACAGATACACGCTTCTAGTCTCAGTATAAATACCTCTAATTTTATCTGTGTTCTCTCAGTCTTATATACATTCATTCTAACAATCATTAACAGGTGTGGTTTACATATGCAAGGTTGCTAAGTACAAACAATTCCCTATATAGGCTAATACAAACATACTTGACTGAAGTCCTTGGTACAGATCAAATAGCATTTCCTTATAAAACTCCTCACTACATAGCATATGGCATGCTTTATTTAACCCTTCAATCCCCTCTTAAGTCATGAATATGACTTATCTTCTTTCTCTCAAAGAGAGGTAAGTAGCATATGGTTGTCCAGGAACTGTGGGTTTTGGACACATTGCATAAAACATTTGAATGAGAGAAGGAATACATTGAATACAACAGCATATGATAATCAAGGAAGCAATTATGATTATAAAGCTGATAAATAATGTTCTTAACCAACTCATATCCGGCAGCCAGCTCAATAACCAGTCCCACCAGGAGGATGAATCAACATCCTTCTTAATATTATTAGCAATTTCATGTAACGCTTGAATACGGGACTGGATTGATCTGGAATGGTCAGATAGATTAAAGCAACACATTCCTTTAAAATCTTGACATCCTATATTATGTTTAAGTAACAGATAATCTACAGCAAACCTAGTTTCTAGTACTGCTCCTCTTACTCCTTGTAAATCTAAAAGTATGTCTGATAAAGCGATAGAGGTATGATTCATAGAATTTATAGTACGAGCATTATATATAGCCAGTCTGGGCATCCCTAATATAGAGGCACCCAAACTTGTATATTCTGCACGGCTGAGAAGGGGTAAAGTAGAGTCACAGTCTACTGATAAAGTCTTGGTAACCAATCTGTGAGCTCTCCTGATAGGGAGTTGACTGGGAAGGGCCAAAGTCATCCTGGCTAACACACAGGGACCTCCAGTAACATTAGCAGGAATGTAATTGTAAGTGCTGTTACCACAAGACAAAAACCATCCCTTAAGGAGCATTATATTATAGATAAAACTAGGAGTCACAATGGTCTTATTACAACTCATGGAATTATTCAGGGAGCTAGCAAGCCTACTATCCTTTTTACAAGTGTCGTCAATGTAATCATATACACTATTCTTTGGTAAACCACTTTTTATGTTTCTACCATCACAATATAAAGTCATATCCTGGGAAAATGTGAAACAGGTCTCTGCTGCAGTCACAATGATAGTAATTATCCTAATATTATCCTGGTTATTTCCTAATTTCTGGCACTCCCCACAGAGGTCATACAAGGAAATAAAAGATTGTGTATTGTTAGCCATTGACCAAACTTTAAGGAGGGATTCATCGGGTGTAGGCACAGCAATAACATATGTTTGTATAAGATCCCATGGGCTCTTTAAGTCTTTAAGGCACACTGAACTAACCTTTAGGGCATTTGCCATCCTAACTATACTGTTCTGTTCAGAATAAAAGTGGCCAGAAGCAAAGCGATCATGTTCCTGGGCTCTTTTATGTACTGTCCGATTATTTAGTGCACCACAGAAGAAACTCCTCTCCTCTGTTTGATAAATATATGTAGTAATAAGCCTGACTGGCAAGAAAACACAAAGACTAATAATTATCATCAGACAAACAAATCTCCCAGAATATTGTGGGGTCATCATCTTCAGCCCATGGCAAGGCACTTTTCAGAGGAACTTCTTCTGAGCTCCCCTCTTTGTTCAGGGATTTCACACCTACTTCACCCTCTTTGTCTTTATCCGTCACCGGATAGGAAGCCTCTGGGACCCTTTTTATCCTGCTAGCGTGAATCCAGATTGGAGCCTCTTCTGTGAGAATCGCTGTTCTGGTGACTGCTACCACTCGGGTGGGTGGTCCAAATGGGAACTCAATCTGTTTTCGTCCTTTTGCCAGGCGCTGAACTATCACCACATCTCCTGGTTGGAAAGGATACATAGGTTCCTGTGGAGAGAAAGGAGAGCCACGAGCAACATTTTGTTCAATTTGATCTAAAGTTTCTACAAGTTTCCTCACATATTCTGCCTGTACTACTTCTAGATCCGCTTTTTCTATTACAGGGGCTTTTGGACCCCAAGCGGTGGGGAAGGGTCTTCCCATTAGGACCTCAAATGGTGAGTAGCCAGTATTTTTATTAGGCTGCATCCTAATTTCTGCTAGGGCTATAGGCAAGAACTTTTTCCAATTAGTGAATGTGCCTCCAGTAATTTTCCTTATCCTTTCTTTAATTGTTCGATTCATCCTTTCTACTACTCTGGAACTCTCTGGGTGATACGGGAGGTGGAATTTCCAGTTAATCCTAAGGGCTTTGGAAAGCTCCTTACATACCCTGGACGCAAAAGCTGGGTCATTATCTGAGTTAATTTAAACAGGACACCCCCATCTGGGGATTATCTCTTGTAACAAAATTTTTACCACAGTTTGTGTGGTTTCGTTGGTAGTGGGAAAAACCTCCGGCCATCTAGAGAACATATTGACAATTACAAGGGCATACTCCTGCTTACTTCCTGTCTTTGGGATATGGGTAAAGTCAATTTGTAAGTAAGTGAATGGAGAAGTTGGATAATTCAGATGCTGGTGTTGGGCCTTCTTTAAAATATTTGGGTTGTTTCTGAGACATATAATACACCGTGAAACATAAGATTGTACCTTTGACCTAAGATGTGGTATAAAAAAATCTCTCTGAATGAGGTCAGTGGTTGCCTGTGCTCCCCTATGGCCAAGACCATGATATTGTGCAATTAAAATTGGGGCGCTTGCAACTGGAATACATGGTTTCCCCTCTTTGCAGATAAGTCCCGTATCAGGGTCTTGTACTGCACCTACCGACTGCCATTCCATCTTGTCACTACTGGTAGCTAAATCCTGGAGGCTGAGCAATAGATTGTCAGCGAGGGTAATTTCTGGAACTAGGGAGGGCAATTGAACAGTCGCTGGCCTTCTAATGGCAGCCTCTTTTGCTGCCTGATCAGCCAGGGCATTTGCTTTAGCCATATGCGTTTGGAGACCAGTATGTGCCCTGCAATGGATAATAGCAACTTTGCGTGGTAATTGAATGGCGGCCAGGAGATCATGTACTAAGGTGGAATGTGAGATTTGTTTCCCATCTGCAGCTATGAAGCCTCTTCTCTGCGAGATTACCCCATGATCATGGACAAACCCAAAGGCATATTTGGAATCGTTGTATATATTTACATCTCATCTCTCAAAAAGACAACAAGCTCTAGTGAGGGCAATCAGTTCAGCTGATTTTAGGATTTTATTCCAGAATGACATCAGGGAGTTGAACCACAGCGTATCCTCCATAATAAGTGTTGTCATTAGGGCGGGAACAGGATCCATCCATAAAAACATCAGGTGCTCCTTCAATGGGTGTGGACTGTAAGTCAGGCCTAGGTGAGGTAT
The DNA here is from genome assembly GCA_033119425.1 of Bufotes viridis. NCBI lineage: Eukaryota > Metazoa > Chordata > Amphibia > Anura > Bufonidae > Bufotes > Bufotes viridis. Next base: position 14,815,031 of record CM065592.1, on the reverse strand, counting down.
GTTCATGTATAAGCTCAGTAAATACATGGGGAGGAGGCAAATCATCCTGCTCTCGCTTGTATCCTAGTAGGGCATTCAGTATAGCCATTGGACCGAATGTGGGGGCTGAGTATTTGATATGAAGTTGAGGATTAGAGAGCAACAAAACTTCATATCCACTCAGTCTTTGTGCTGACATATATTGAGTATGTATGTTCTTCAACAGGGCCTGAACATTGTGTGAGGTATGCAGAGTGGTAGGATGACCTAAGGCGATAGGTGTAGCCATCTCAGCGACCATAGCGCAAGCTGCCAAACTCCTGACACATGCAGGCATGCCCTGAACCTGTACGGGAACCACCTTTGAGAAAAAGGCAACAAGGTGGAATTTGCCTACATGATCCTGCGCCAGGACTCCCGCCATGGTTTTACAATTGTCCCTGGCAAATAAGGGAAATATCACGCCATAGTCGGGTAGGCCCAAACCAGGACTTGAAACCATTGCACATTTCAAATGACTAACAGCTTGTAAAATTTCATCAGACCATGTAATGAAGTCAGACATATCAGTATGAGTGGCTTGTCTCAGAAAATTATCATAGTAGGAACAATCACCAATCCATTGGCGGCAGTAACCGATCATGCCAAGAAAGGTTAACATTAGGGTTGAGCGAACAATTCGAGCATAGTTCGGGTTCGTACCGAATTTGGGGTGTTCGGGACACGTACCCGGACCCGAACATTTTCAAAAAAGTTAGGGTTTGGGTCCATTGTTCGGCGATTTCTTCCCGCTTTCTGAAGGGCTGCACAGCAGCGTTTCAGCTAGCGTTTTACTTCCTGCCCTAAGAAGCCATCACAGCCATGCCTACTAATGGCATGGCTGTGATTGGCCAAGTGAAGCATGTGACCCAGCCTCTATTTAAGCTGGAGTTTTTCTGTCACTTTGATCAGCGGCCATTTTGTGTCTTGTGGTGCACCAGCACAAGCTTCCATCAATCTATCAATACTAGTTTTTTTTTGCTATATCCTACATAAGGGGCTTGGCTGTGTTTATTTTCACCCCTTGAAACTCAGGACAGAAATTTCTATATTTTATTAAGGGGTTAAAATAGCAATCTCCTAAATCTGGTGTTCCAGCTGTGGCTAGCCAAGTGTAATACTGTCTGCTGTCTGGCAAAAGATAGATTTTTTTCTGTGGTGAAATTCAATTGCCAAAATGGCAATCTCCTAAATCTGGTGTCCCAGCAGTGGCTGGCCAAGTTTAATAGTGTCCGGCAAAGGATAGATCATTTTCTGGGGTGAAATTCAATTGCCAAAAGAGCAATACCATAAATAGTGTTGAGCGCGAATATTCGAAAAGCGAATTTTTTTAGCGAATATCGGCACTTCGCTAATTCGCGAATATTTCGAATATAGCGCTATAAATTCGCTATTTCGAATATTCGTTTTTTTTTTTTTTTTAGTTATATTTTTTTCTTTCCCACTTCCCAAAAGTAGTTCTTACCTGTCATGAGGATTCCTGGCTTCCTGGCTGCTCCAGTCAGTGCCCGTTGCCGCTTCTGCCGACTTCCGTGCTCATGGAGCGTCCCCTTCCATGGGAAAATCTCTATATACTAAAATGTACTGTCGGATTTGAGGAATTACGTTGAAATCGCAATGCGATTAATTCAAGTTATATTAATCGCATTGCGATTACAACTTAACACTGCTATCTTACATAGGCTAGAATTACACGAATATGGAATATATAGCTATGCACTAGCAGTGCTAAGTTGAAATCGCAATGCGAATACTTTAAGTTAAATTAATCGCATTGCGATTTCAACTTAACACTGCTGCTATATTCCATATTCGTTAACCGTTAATTCTAGCAAGCTGACCCATTATAAACCCAGCTCTAAGTTGAAATCGCAATGCGATTAATATAACTTGAATTAATCGCATTGCGATTTCAACGTAATTCCTCAAATCCGACAGTACATTTTAGTATATGGAGACGTTCCCATGGTGATGGGGACGCTCCATGAGCACAGAAGTTATGGTTGGCTTGGTAGAATTAGCGAGGATGACGAATATGGCGAATGTATTCGTCATATTCCTCAAAGCGAAGATAGCGAAGTATTCTACATCTTCGTTTTAGCAACCTATTCGTCAACCTCGCTAATTCTAGCAATCAAATAGGAAGGTTGACTTACCAGACAGCTGTGTTAAATTCGCTATGCGATTTTTTTTTTTTTAATAAATAGAATACTTATAATAATATTATCATATCAAGTAATATAATTATTGTATTAAAAAAAAAAATCGCATAGCAATTGACTACAACTATCTCTATAGTCAACCTTCCTATTTGATTGCTAGAATTAGCGAGGTTGACGAATAGGTTGCTAAAGCAGATGTAGAATACTTCGTTATCTTCGTTTTGAGGAATATGACGAATACATTCGTCATATTCGTCATCCTCGCTAATTCTAGATATGAAACCAATAGGAAAGTAGCCTTAAGTACAAATCGCAATATGCGATTATTTAAATCGCATTTTAATCGCGATAACTAGAAAAAATGACGAATATTCGATTTCGACGAATACGAAACGAATATTCATTCGAATATTCGCGAATTTCGTCGAAATCGAATATGGCACCTGCCGCTCATCACTAACCATAAATCAGTGGTTTCAGCTGTGGCTGGCAAAGTTTAATTGTGTCCGGCAAAGGATATATTTTGTTCTGGGGTGAAATTCAATAGCCAAAATAGCAATCCCCTAAATCTGGTGTCCCAGCAGAGGCTGGCCAAGTTTAATAGTGTCCGGCAAAGGATAGATCATTTTCTGGGGTGAAATTCAATTGGCAAAATAGCAATACCATAGATCAGTGGTTTCAGCTGTGGCTGGTAAAGTTTAATAGTGTCCGGCAAAGGATATATTTAGTTCTGGGGTGAAATTCAATAGCCAAAATAGCAATCCCCTAAATCTGGTGTCCCAGCAGTGGCTGGCCAAGTTTAATAGTGTCCGGCAAAGGATAGATAATTTTCTGGGGTGAAATTTAATTGCCAAAATAGCAATACCCTGAATCAGGTGTCCCAGCTGTGACTGGACAATTTCCCTAGTGTCCGTCAAATGATATATAATTTTCTGGGGTGAAATTCAATAGCCAAAATAGCAATCCCCTAAATTTGGTGTCCCAGCAGTGGCTGGCCAAGTTTAATAATGTCCGGCAAAGGATAGATCATTTTCTGGGGTGAAATTTAATTGCCAAAATAGCAATACCATAAATCAGTGGTTTCAGCTGACTTGCAAAGTTTAATAGTGTCCGGCAAAGGATATATTTGGTTCTGGGGTAAAATTCAATAGCCAAAATAGCAATACCATAAATCTGGTGTCCCAGCAGTGGCTGGCCAAGTTTTATAGTGTCCGGCAAAGGATAGATAATTTTCTGGGGTGAAATTCGATTGCCAAAATAGCAATACCAAAAATCAGTGGTTTCAGCTGTGGCTGGCCAAGTTTAATAGTATCCGGCAAAGGGTAGATTTTGTTCTGGGGTGAAATTCAATTGCCAAAATAGCAATACCATAAATCTGGTGTCCCAGCAGTGGCTGTACAAGTTTAATAGTGTCCGTCAAAGGATTTATTATTTTCTGCAGTGAAATTCAGTTACCAAAATAGAAATACAGTAAATCTGGTGTTCCAACTGTGACTGGACAAGTTTAATAGTATCCGTCAAAGGATAGATTTTGTTCTGGGGTGAAATTCAATTGTCGAAATAGCAATACCCTGAATCTGGTGTTCCAGCTGTTGCAGGCCTAGTTTAAATCTGTCCGTAAAAGGGTATAATTTTTTTCTGGGGTGAAATTTAATTGCCAAAATAGCAATACCCTGAATCTGGTGTTCCAGCTGTGACTAGACAATTTCCCTAGTGTCTGTCAAATGATATATTATGTTTTGGGGTGAAATTCAATTGCCAAAATAGCAATACCATAAATCAGTGGTTTCAGCAGTGGCTGGCCATGTTTAATAGTGTCCGGCAAAGGATATATTTTGTTCTGGGGTGAAATTCAATAGCCAAAATAGCAATACCGTAAATCTGGTGTCCCAGCAGTGGCTGTACAAGTTTAATAGTGTCCGTCAAAGGATTTATTATTTTCTGCAGTGAAATTCAGTTGCCAAAATAGAAATACAGTAAATCTGGTGTTCCAGCTGTGACTGGACAAGTTTAATAGTATCCGTCAAAGGATAGATTTTGTTCTGGGGTGAAATTCAATTGTCAAAATAGCAATACCCTGAATCTGGTGTTCCAGCTGTTGCAGGCCTAGTTTAAATCTGTCTGTAAAAGGGTATATTATTTTCTGGGGTGAAATTAAATTGCCAAAATAGCAATACCGTAAATCTGGTGTCCCAGCAGTGGCTGCCAAAGTTTAATAGTGTCCGGCAAAGGGTTTATTATTTTTTGGGGTGAAATTCAGTTCCCAAAATAGAAATACAGTAAATCTGGTGTTCCAGCTGTGACTGGACAATTTCCCTAGTGTCCGTCAAAGGATAGATTTTGTTCTGTGGTGAAATACAGTTGCAAAAATAGAAATACAGTAAATCGGGTCTTCAAGCTGTGACTGGACAAATTTCATAGTGTCCGTCAAAGGATATATTTTTTTCTGGGGTGAAAATCAGTTGCAAAAATTGAAATACAGTAAATCTGGGGTTTCAGCTGTGTCTGGCAAAAGATATATTTTAAATTTTTGGGTGAAATATTACCATTTTTGCCAGGTACAATCCCCTGCACTGCATAACTGAGAGGCGGTTACATTCTTGCATGAAATGGAGCCTTTTTGGGCTGTGAAGCCAAAGGTAGTCTCCAATAACAGTTTTTTTCTTTTTTAATTTTACAACAATGGTTGGGTGAGGCCGGTATACATGTCTATTCTGCATTAGGTTCAAACAAGTCCTTTGGGATCCATGTCTGGTTCTTTTTAATAAACGAAAGCTTAATTGCCAACATTGTCTGCGGACAGGCGGCAGCGCTTGTCTGTGATAATGCCCCCAGCCATGCTAAACACAAGTTCAGATAATACAGTGGCTGCAGGGTAGGCCAGCACCTCCAAGGCATAAAGGACAACCTCAAGACATGTGCCCAATTTGAAGACCCAGAAGTTGAATAGGCCAGGCCTAGTGGCGTAGCTAGAAATGATTGGGCACCACATAAAATTTTTGAATGGGGCCCCCCTCCCCCAGTAAATTTTGAGCAACCCCTTCCTTTCATGCCACTATGCCTGTGGCTACTAAAGATCACTCTCTCAGACCAGGCCCAGCAGCTGTTCCATTCGATTTCTACACTTTCTATACTGCCACTGTATATAATTTCATTGTATAATACTGTTGAGGGGGCCCTGACAAAGTTCTTTACTCCTCCTCCTCCTCATCCTGGATGGGCCCTTTCTAGGTCACGGCCCCAAAGCAGTTGCTTCCCCAGCTTCCCCTGTAGCTATTCCCCTAGGCAGACCCATCAGTCAGTACATGTACTGTTCCAACATGTTGCTGGAATGCTACCTCCTGCTAAGATGTTCCAGATCGGCTGGTGGTGCAGGTTGCTGTGGCGTGATGACAAAGCTTTTCCACATTTTGGCAATGATAAACCTGCCTTCTGAGGTGTTGGTGGTGACCCAGCTGCATTGGCAAATTCTTCCTCCTCCTCCTGAGTCCACGGTGTCAGGTGTAAATGCCATCAGCAGCGTGTCTACTAATGGGCTCATCTTCCTATTACACTCCAGTGAGGGAATTAAGGACGGCACGTTGTCCTTGTAATGAGGGATGCAGCAGGGTGGCCACCCAGTAAGCAGCACAAGTTAGAATGTGGCAGTAACTGGACAGTCGTTGCACAGGCACTACAGCATGTTGTCTCTCATGTCTGCCAGGCTGCCCAGAGGCAAGGACAAGCTATCCTCTTTGAGGGAGGTATATCGTCTGGCCAGGGCCTATGTTGGTGCAGGAACCCAACCTCCAAGCCACTTGTAATTGGCTGGCCTCAAGTTAAGCATAAGGCGTGTGTATAGTTTTGTTTGTTTGTATGGTTAGTTTAGCTGCACTATAGTTATTTTACTATGTTTTTAAGTAAATTTGTAAATAGTTTGTTAATGGTTTGAGTGAAAGGGGGGGGGGGTGTTGTGTGTGTTCGATTAACTGAATTGATTTTCACTGTCTGGTGTTTAGGAATTTCTGCACCCCAAATTCAGCACATGTGGCAGGCAGGGGATGTGCGTCAAACCGGCTACGCCCGGACCTGCTATTACATTTTGCCCCTTTAGCGCACACCAGGCCGGGCTGAAGGCTCAATGGCACTAACCAATCATCTGTCTGTTGTTCCATGCCTGTCCACAGCTCCTGCACGTTGTGGGGTTTTTCCCACAAGCACAAAAGTTTTAAAACAGACTGCTGTCATTTCCCCTGGCTGTGCTGCTGTGGGTGGTGAAGGTATTATGCTGATTTGATCCCGTGCTGAGCCACTCCGCCTGCACTGATCACATGACGGTGACATCACCCCAGGTCCTTCGGCTGTTCAACAGTTCGGGTTCGTGGAAGCCGCCCCTTATGGATTCCATATGCCGGGATAGTCCGCGGTAGTGGAATCCATAACGGGATGCGGCGATTACCACAACCCGAACGCCGAACTTTTTTTAAAAGTTCGCTCATCTCTAGAAAAAGGGCATTCAGAGCCATGGGTAGGGGGGTACTTTCTCTTTCTATTTCTTTTTCTCTCCAGTGTTTGAGAGATGGACAGCTGATAGCTGAACACTTTCATGGGATTTGGTGGAGATGCTTGGTGACGATGACCGATGTGGTGGCGCTGCTGCCACATCCTCTGTTTGCTGGGTGACAGGTGCTACTGTCACTCACTTGGGCTCAAGTTTATAATGTTTATTTATTATTTTTCTCTATTTTATGTTATTTTAAGTCATTTCCCTATCCATATTTGTTTGCAGGGATTTACCGAAATTTTGCTGCCTTTTGCAGCCTTCTAGCCCTTTCCTGGGCTATTTTACAGCCTTTTTAGTGCCCAAAAGTTCGGGTCCCCATTGACTTCAATGGGGTTCGGGTTCGGGATGAAGTTCGGGTCGAGTTCGGATCCCGAACCCGAACATTTTCATGAAATTCGGCCGAACTTCTCGAACCCGAACATCCAGGTGTTCGCTCAACTCTAGTTAACATGTCTTTCTTGGTTTGTGGGCGAGGCAGATCCAGTACGGCAGGAATTCTGGCATGGCTGATTCTCCTCTCACCTTTACAGAGAACAAAGCCCAGGTATTCAACACTGTCCATACACCATTGTAATATTTTCCTAGAAACTTTGTGACCACATTCACATAACCACAGTAATAAACTAACACAAGCCTCCTGAGTAGAACTACATATGAGGAGATTGTCCACATATTGTAAAAGGACAGAACCATGAGGGGCATTTACATGTGAAAGCAAAGAGTGGTCGTTTCTCTTTGTCCACTGGGACAGAAAAAAATGCATTCTTTAAATCAATAACAGAGAAAAGCTCTGCATGGTCAGGAATAGCTGATAGAACTATGGTACGTCTGGAACCACAGGGGCTATGGGTATGATCTGTGCATTTACTGCTCTAAGATCCTGGACAAACCTAAAGGTATTGTCAGCCTTTCTCACTAGGTTGATAGGTGTATTATAGGGGGAAATAATTTCCTCAATTACCCCTGCCTCTAGGAATTCCATCAACATAGGCTCAATCCCCTTTTCTTTTTCTGGGTAAAGGGTGTATTGTTTAATATAAACAGGTGCAGCGTCGGCTTAAGCATTGCCTTATATGGTGTACAAGAGATAAGGCCAACATCTTGGTCAGTAGTTGCCCAAACCTCAGGAGGCACCTGATCAAGTAGCGGATCCTGTGGTTGGCATTCCACATATAGAAAACAATTACCCTTTGGTACATGAATGGGCATAACTGAGGATGTGGCATATTAGTGTCCTGTCTTGCTAATCACCAACTGCAACCTTAACAGAACAAACAAATCTCTCCCTAATAAATTCAAAGGACAATTTGAAATGATCCTAAAACCATGTGTGAATATTGACTGGTGATTGTATGGATGTTGGATCGAGAGAGTAGGAGTTTTGTAAGATCTGGTCAGTATCCCATTAATTCCCACAGAGGGCTCAGCATTCTCTCTTTTGGACCACTATAATAATCCTCACATATAGTACTACTAGTAGCACCAGAGTCTACAAGAAAAGGGAGTGGACGTCCCTCTATGGTTAACACTATCAGTGGTGATTCCTTATAGTGGTTTGTGATGAGAGTGAATGCTGGGATACTGTCCCCTGGGCATCCTCATTGTGATGTCTGCTGCCCCAGGCTACAGGAAAGCGAGGGGTATTATTCTGGGGCTGTGGCAGTGGTGGGGGAAGATCTTGGATCTGAGCTTGTGCATATGGTTGGGAGCCTTGAGCTTAGGTATCATTTGGGGCATGTTGTTTGAGTGGGTAAGGGCATCGACTGATCCAGTGGTCAGTCTTACCACAATTAAAGCAACCTGCAGGACCATTTCTATTATTCCCCCCTTTCCCAGAGTATTGCCCTCTACCCCTTCTACTGCCTCTTCCCTTATTGGGCTGATTCGTGGGACAATTCCTATCCTGAGTTTGGAAATGGGCCTCTTTAGGTCTCACCATTTCAAAACAACCAGCCATATATTTTTTTATTAACTTATTTTGGAATTGATCTTTATTAAGTCTAGGCCATTCGGAGATCATTCGTTTAACAGTAAGCTGGAGATGTGGCTGCAGATTGGTAAGGGAAGTCTGAATGAGCATAGAATGCATATTATCCTGAATACTCATTCCTGCCTCCAGAGTCTAAACTTCATTAAACCTTTTCCAAAAGTCTATAACAGACTCTCCTGATTTTTGTTTACAGGCTACAGCAGTCGGCAGCGAGGACCTAGTCTGAAAACACCTCTCCATTTCACACTTAATTTCTTCCCACATTGTGTCTATGCCCGCCTCAGTATTTCATTTATAATTTCCAGCCGGGGTATTCGGGGTCTCTATAGTGCTTATAGAAGGAACCTTGCTCCAACCCCAGGGGAAATTGTACCCAACTATCCCATCTATTATAGGGCGAATATCCTCCTGTGCCAGACATCTCCCTTTTCAAGCTCTCTTCAAATAATGAAATGTCCCAGATGAAGATGAAGAGGGTTTAGGGCAGTGCTTGACAATCTTATTAATATCATCTACATCAAGAGGTTTCTTTAACAAGATATCCCCTACAGTCATAAAAGGGAACTGTTCCTCAGGGTCACTGTCAGGAAGAGGTATATGTTCAGGTTTGGGAAAATACTTTTGTGATCTAAGGCACATGGGAGATATGACATCCCCATCACCGACAGCACCAGCCGCTGGATCCTGACCACTTTGATCAGGCATAGGTTGGGCGCAACTGCGGAGGCGGCTGCGGGAGCTGTAGGTGGTTGGATGTTAGTAGCAGTATACGCTGCCAGTAGATCTAAATCATCTTTTGAGAGGGATGGATATATCTTTGGGATATTTGCTAAATAGGGAGGAGGGGGCTTCTGAAGTGAATCCCTTGTCAATTCTTTTTCTAATTCATGTTTCTTTTTATATCCCTCAAGGATCTCTGCCTTCTGTTTCTTAACCTTTTTATTTGATCTGCCATACCATTATGGTGCATAAGTAAGCCAATTTTCCCCTCCCAATTTAATATACTGCATGTCCCACTGAGGGTCAGGACTATAATATGGGTAAGATTCAATGTCACCCAAACATAACCCTTTTACCATGTCCATATGGAAAGTGTCATTAGCCTCTTCCCAAGGAAATGGATTTATACTCTTCATCCCCTCTGTCCATTCTGCCATATTATCCAACCAGGGAATAACTAAATAATGATTAGTCACACAGACCCGGGCTACATAATCCTTGAATGTTTCTCCCACATGCGGAGGGGGTGGAGAGACTTTTGCTTGCTTTGCACCCATTTTTTATAATTTAATTGAGATGGAAGCAGTGCAGAACTCTTTCCAGGACTGGCTGTATTGAACCGTGAAGGCTTTTGACAAGTCTTGTCAACTGAGTAGAGGACTTATGTTTGTGCTCAACTTCCTTCTCAACTGTCTATTAGTATTATCCCTTAAACCGTCACTTGCTTACACCAGTTTTGGGCTTCTCCTCACCAGAGTGGTGGGGCGTCTTACGGTTCTCCAGGACACACACAATAAAGTTAGTACATTTTTTACAATATCATTGGCTGCTTACCTTCAGCATAAAATAAAATTACTTAATGTTTCATAACATCATAACATAACAGAGAGCAGAAGAAAGCGACAGATAAGAAGCGGTAGACATGGGGTGACAAGAGAGACCAGGGTGCAGACAATATTTGAATTCTTGCCAAAAGAATTCCTGTTTTCTAAATCCTTCCCAAAAGGATTGCTCTATTTGCCATTAGTATATATAAAAGTCTACCTTGCCAAAAGATAGATTAATCCTTACCGAAAGGATTGCGCTATTAAATTCTTACCGAAATAATTTTTTTTTTAGACTTGGCCACTATTCTATCTTGCCTAAAGATAGATACTATTCCTTTCAGTGTATCTGAAGTGCATTTAAAATAGAAACAACAGTGAATTTTCGGAAAGCATCGAAATCTCCCAATCCTGAAGGCAGGGATTTTCCATACTTACCGAATTCCTGTATGTGCTATCCTGGATGAACTCCCGGCTGAAAGGGTCTTTATTCTGAACCCTGCTTTCCCTTCGGATGTCCGGAGAGTATATTTCAAAGAGACACAGATACACGCTTCTAGTCTCAGTACAAATACCTCTAATTTTATCTGTGTTCTCTCAGTCTTATATACATTCATTCTAACAATCATTAACAGGTGTGATTTATATATACAAGGTTTCTGAGTACAAACAATTCCCTATATAGGCTAATACAAACATACTTGACTGATGTCCTTGGTACAGATCAAATTGCATTTCTTTATAAAACTCCTTACTACATAGCATATGGCTTGCTTTATTTAACCCTTCATCCAGTACCTTACAGAAAGCCAATACAGTGTGTAGTATAAAAATTTCATTATCTGTGTCCTAGTGTAGTGACGAAAATTTGTATTTTTCTGTCTCCAGTACATTATAGCAAGCCAATACAGTGTGTATTGTAAAAATTTCATTATCTGTGGCCTAGTGTAGTGCTGAAAATTTGTATTTCTCTGTATCCAGTACATTATAGCAAGGCAATACAATATGTAGGGAAAAAATGTCATTATCTATGGCCTAGTCTAGTGCCTAAAATTTGTATTTCTCGGTATCCAGTACATTACAATAAGCCAATAAAGTGTGTAGTGTAAAAATTTCATTATCTGTGACCTAGTGTAGAGCCGAAAATTTGCATTTTTCTGTATCTAGTATATAACAGCAAGCCAATACAGTGTGTATTGTAAAAATTTCATTATCTGTGGCCTAGTGTAGTGCTGAAAATTTGTATTTCTCTGTATCCAGTACATTATAGCAAGGCAATACAATATGTAGGGAAAAAATGTCATTATCTATGGCCTAGTCTAGTGCCTAAAATTTGTATTTCTCGGTATCCAGTACATTACAATAAGCCAATAAAGTGTGTAGTGTAAAAATTTCATTATCTGTGACCTAGTGTAGAGCCGAAAATTTGTATTTTTCTGTATCTAGTATATAACAGCAAGCCAATACAGTGTGTATTGTAAAAATGCCATTATCTGTGGCCTAGTGTAGTGCTGAAAATTTGTATTTCTCTGTATCCAGTACATTATAGCAAGCCAATACAATGTGTAGTGAAAAAATGTCATTATCTATGGCCTAGTCTAGTGCCTAAAATTTGTATTTCTCTGTATCCAGTATATTACAGCAAGCCAATACAGTGTTTAGTGTAAAAATTTAATTATCTGTGGCCTAATGTAGTGCCAAAAATATTTATTTTTCTGTATCAAGTACATTATAGCAAGCCAATAGAGTGTGTATTATTAAAATTACATTATCTCTGGCCTAGTGTAGTGCTGGAAATCTGTATTTTCCTGTATCCAGTAACTTACTGGAAGCCAATACGATGTGTATTGTAAAAATTACATTATCTCTGAGCTAGTGTAGTGCTGAAAATCTATATTTCTCTGTATCCAGTACATTACAGCAAGCCAATACAGTGTGTATTGTAAAAATTACATTATCCCTGGCCTAGTGTAGTGCCAAAAATCTGTATTTTTCCTGAATCCAGTACCTTACTGGAAGCCAATACAGTGTGTATTATAAAAATTACATTATCTCAGGGCTAGTGTATTGCCGAAAATCTTTATTTTTCTGTATCCCGTACATTACAGCAAGCCAATACAGTGTGTATTGTAAAAATTTCATTATCTGTGACCTAGTGTAGTGCCGAAAATTTGTATTTTTCTGTCTCCAGTACATTATAGCAAGTCAATACAGTGTGTATTATAAACATTTCGTTATCTATGGCCTAGTGTAGTGCCGAAAATTTGTATTTTTCTGTCTCCAGTACATTACAGCAAGCCAATACAGTGTGAATTGTAAAAATTTCATTATCTGTGGCATAGTGTAGTGCCGAAAATTTGTCTTTTTCTATCTCCAGTACATTATAGCAAGCCAATACACTGTGTATTATAAAAATTTCAGTATCTGTGGCCTAGTGTACAGTCATGGGCAAGAGTTTTGAGAATGACATAAATATTGGAAATTGGAAAAGTTGTTGCTTAAAAGTTTTTATAATAGCAATTTGCATATACTCCAGAATGTTATGAAGAGTGATTAGATGAATTGTATAGTCCTTCTTTGCCATGAAAATTTACTTAATCCCAAAAAAACGTTTCCACTGCATTTCATTGCTGTCATTAAAGGACCTGCTGAGATCATTCCAGTAATCGTCTTGTTAACTCAGGTGAGAATGTTGACAAGCACAAGGCTGGAGATCATTATGTCAGGCTGATTGGGTTAAAATGGCAGACTTGACATGTTAAAAGGAGGGTGATGCTTGAAATCATTGTTCTTCCATTGTTAACCATGGTGACCTGAAAAGAAACGCGTGCAGCCATCATTGCGTTGCATAAAAATGGCTTCACAGGCAAGGATATTGTGGCTACTAAGATTGCACCTCAATCAAAAATTTATAGGATCATCAAGAACTTCAAGGAAAGAGGTTCAATTCTTGTAAAGAAGGCTTCAGGCCATCCAAGAAAGTCCAGCAAGCACCAGGATCATCTCCTAAAGAAGATTCGGCTGCGGGATCGGAGTGCCACTAGTGCAGAGTTTGCTCACTTAATGGCAGCAGGCAGGTGTGAGCGCATCTGCACGCACAGTGAGGCAAAGACTTTTGGAAGATGGCCTGGTGTCAAGAAGGGCAGCAAAGAAGCCACTTCTCTCCAAAAAAAACATCAGGGACAGATTAATCTTCTGCAGAAAGTATGGTGAATGGACTGCTGAGGACTGGGGCAAAGTCATATTCTCCAATGAAGCCTCTTTCCAATTGTTTTGTGAAAATAGCTTGTCCGGAGAAGAAAAGGTGAGCGCTACCATCAGTCCTATGTCATGCCAACAGTAAAGCATCCTGAAACCATTCATGTGTGGGGTTGCTTCTCATCCAAGGGAGTGGGCTCACTCACAATTTTGCCCAAAAACACAGCCATGAATAAAGAATGGTACCAAAACACCCTCCAACGGCAACTTCTTCCAACAATCCAACAACAGTTTGGTGAAGAACAATGCATTTTCCAGCACAATGGAACACCGTGCCATAAGGCAAAAGTGATAACTAAGTGGCTCGGGGACGAAAATGTTGACATTTTGGGTCCATGGCCTGGAAACTCCCCAGATCTTAATCCCATTGAGAACTTGTGGTCAATCCTCAAGAGGCGGGTGGACAAACAAAAACCCACTAATTCTGACAAACTCCAAGAAGTGATTATGAAATAATGGGTTGCTATCAGTCAGGAATTGGCCCAGAAGTTGATTGAGAGCATGCCCAGTCGAATTGCAGAGGTCCTGAAAAAGAAGGGCCAACACTGCAAATACTGACTCTTTGCATAAATGTCATGTAATTGTCGATAAAAGCCTTTGAAACGTATGAAGTGCGTGTAATTATATTTCACTACATAACAGAAACAACTGAAACAAAGATCTAAAAGCAGTTTAGCAGCAAACTTTGTGAAAACTAATATTTGTGTCATTCTCAAAACTTTTGGCCACGACTGTAGTGCTGACAATTTGTATTTTTCTGTATTCAGTACATAACAGCAAGCCAATACAGTGTGTATTGTAAATATTTCATTACCTATGGCCTAGTGTAGTGGCTAAAATTTGTATTTCTCTGTATCCAGTACATTATAGGAAAAAAGGCGTGCTAAGGCACCACCCTTATATTCCATAGCGCGCCTTTTTTCCTCAGCTCTCGTGCTGAGAGGAGACACGCCACTAGGAGATTTACAACTGTGAATACAGAAATACATTCCCTGTGGAATATTTGTTTCAAAAAAACATCTGTCCAGGAACCGTGATCCTCTCCAGGGCCCACAGAGTTGAAAAAGGAGTGCTATACAACTCTGAAACGCATTGTCTTATCTTGTGTGAATAATAAAGCATCCAACCATAACTCATCAAGGTCGTGTTCATTACGCCAAAGAAGTACCAGTAACTGGTGGACCCGCTATCCACACTGAAACATTGTGCTCTTTACACCCCTCCTGAGGCTTGGCCGCCTCACAAAAGAGGAGTGATTGGTACCGGCAGCACCGACCACCCGTACACCAAAACTGAATGCCCTAAATAGTGTTGTGCCTATCATCGCACAACACAAAAAGGTGAGTAGAACTGATCGCCTCTACAGTACAGTGTTTCATCTGAATCAAACTATTACCCTATGAGCAACTCTCCCCCTTTTTGCCATTATTCCAACATGGGAAGGTGAAAAGTCAAGCGAGGACAGTAGTACAGAGGGGGAGTGATCCGTAGACCCGCAACAGTCTGGAAGAGGCAGTGGGGTTGCAAAAGGGACACACCAAACAGGCCCGCAACCGTTACACGGAACACCCCCATGCGTAAATCTACCTTACCAAGGGGTAGGTGTTCTGCAGTATGGCGCTTTGTTGAGGAAAGTGCAGACGACAAAAGAGTGGTAATTCACAACCTTTGCCTTACCAAAATGAGCCAGGGCGTGAACACTAGCAACCTCACCACCACCAGCATGATAAGCCACATGGCATCCAAGCACTCTAATAAGTGTGTCGAACACCTGGGTCCACACTCTGCGTCTGCGGTTCTCACCACTGCCTCCTCTTCCCCTGTGTTACGCCCTCCTGGCCAATCCCCTTTCAAAGGCGCAGGCCCGGATGCCCCTCGCCCTTCACCTGAACTGTCACCAACAACATCCACTTCCCTATCCCAGGGCAGTGTCCAAATGTGGATAACAAAGGCATTTAAACTCAAGCGCAAATACCCACCAACAGGCCATAGCACTAAATGTGCAACTTTCAAAATTACTGGCCCTTAAAATTTTGCCATTTAGGCTTGTGGATACTGAGGCCTTCTGCAGCCTGATTTTGGTGGCTGTCCCTCGGTATGCAGTCCCCAGCTGCCACTATTTTTCATGGTTTGCCGTATCCGCCTTACACCAGCATATGTCCCAGAAGATCACCCATGCCCTGACCAACGCACTTACTGGGAAGGTCCACTTCACCTCGGACACATGGACAAGTGCTTGTGGCCAGGGACACTACGTTTCCCTGACCGCACACAGGGTGAATGTTGTGGAGGCCGTAAGTGAGTCGGACGCTGGGATGGCATAGGTGCTACCCACGCCGAGGATTGTGGGCCCTATGTCCATCAGAGTCTCCGCCAGCAGCTATGTTACTGGCTCCAGCCCCCACTTCTCCTCCTCCCCCACCTTCTCCTCCACTTCCACCTCCAACAGCAGTCAGCCATCAGGCGCTAGCTGGAAGCAGTGTAGCACTGCTGTGGTTAAGCGTCAACAGGCCGTGTTGAAGCTGATCTGTTTAGGGGACAAACAGCACACCGCTGCAGAGCTGTGGCAGGGTATAAAGGACCAGACCGAGCTGTGGCTCTCGCCACTCAACCTTGAAACTGGCATGGTTGTGTCTGACAATGGCCGTAACTTGGTGGCGGCTTTGGATCCGGTAACCTGACACACATTCCATGCCTAGCCCACGTCTTAAACTTAGTGGTTCAGCGGTTTATTAAAACCTACCCCATTTTGTGGAGCTACTAGTGAAGGCGCGCCGCTTGTGTGCCCATTTCCGAAAGTCGTCCACAGCTTCAGCTAATCTGTCAACGCTGTGGCTTGCGGCTTCCAGCTCACTACCTGTTGTGTGACGTGAGCACGCAGTGGAACTCTACATTCTACATGTTGGCCAGGCTTTGTGAGCAGCAGAGGGCAGTTGTGGAATACCAGCTGCAACATGGTCGTTGCCTTTCCAGTCAACTGCCACTATTCACAAGCGAGGAGTGGGCATTGATGTAAGACTTATGTGAGGTTTTAAAAAACTTTGATGAATACACACATATGGTTAGTGGCGATAACACTATTATCAGTGTAACCATCCCACTGCTGTGTCTACTCAAACGATCGCTGCTCACAATTAATGAGGATGCTTTGAATGTGGCAGATGAGGTAATGGGGATGGAGATGACACAGCGTGATAGCCAGACCTCCCCCAGTTTATCTTCTCAGCGCAAATTGAGCCATGAAGAGGAGGAGGAGGAGGAGCTGGAGACACTTTTCTCTGCTACAGAAGCTAGTACCCATGGAACTTTAAATCCATCTGTTCAGCGTGGATGGGCAGAAGACGAGCCTCGCGTTATACGCATTTTAGGTAACACAGATTACTGTGTGTTCACCCTTCTCGACCCCCGCTACAAAGAGAACTTCTCATTTCTAATTCCTGTGGTGGAGAGGACGAGTAAACCGGTGCAATACCAGAAGGCACTTGTTGACAGATTGCTCCAAAATTTTCCATCTGACAATGCGGCTGCCAGAGTCCGTACTTCCTTAGGTAACCGAGGGAGGGAGACAAGGGGAACACACAGTAGTTCCAACAGAGGCAGGGCAACACTTTCCAAAGCATGGGACACTTTCATGACACCCTACCAGCAAACTCACCCTGAAGCGCGGCCTAGTGCTACAAGGAGGGAAACGTTTTGGAAGATGGTGAAGGAATAAATTGCAGACCGTGTCAGCATCCTAAATGATCCCTCAGTACCTTACAACTACTGGGTGTCCAAGCTGAACACGTGGCACAAACTTGCGCTCTACGCCTTGGAGGTGCTTGTCTGCCCTGCCGCAAGTGTATTGTCTGAGCATGTATTTAGTGCTGCTGGTGGCATTATAACAGATAAACATATCAGCTTGTCCACTGACAATGCTGACAGGTTGTCTCAGATAAAAATGAACAAGTCCTGGATTGCGCCTGACTTCTCCACTCCACCAGAGGAAAGCTAAACTAATGAGGAACAAAAACACAATTTAAATGTATGCTTTATTATGTACTCAATCCACAAGATTCAGATGCACCCTTTTCATCAGAAAAAAAGGGTATATGTTTGAATCTTTTTTTCTCAGCCGCCTCCTCCTCCTCCTCCATACAGAATGTATATGCCCTCACTACAATGTTTTGTAGGGTTCGCTCTTCTTCAGGCCCTCTCCTCTAATGCTTTATATGGTCTGCTCACCCGTAGGCCATCACTGCAATGTTTTATGGGGTTCGCTCACCTTCTGGCCCTCAACTATAATGTTTTACAGGGTAACCAGCAGGGCCTTGCTCCAAATGTTTTTGAGGGTCACCAGTAGACCATCAATGATCATTTTTCAAGGGTGTGTATGATGCCCTCCTTTATGTATAATAAAGGGTGTATTGGAGGGGCAGTTTTGGCCAGCCCTTTCACTTAGTGCATAGGCTTTGAGTGCAGCAGTGTACCTGAACAATTGTCGCACCATGTGAATGGGGCCCTCCTTTATGTGATTTACAGGCTGTATTGGAGTGCTTCTTCCTTAACATTGTTGGCTGCATTTGCACTGTATATACAATTGAATATACAGGAAAGAATGGTGCTCGCTCATCACTAATAGGGAGGAATATTTTCACAGCATCTTAGCGCAGGGAGAGACGTCAGAATGCGGTAGGGGCAGTGCTAGAAAAGCGATTTACAAGTGTAGGGAAAGATAATTTGGGATTCAAATAGCCATTATACAGAGCTGTCTTTCCAGCAATTTGTTCTTGGGGTGCAAGTGCTATGTTGAAAAGCCTTTAGTTGTTTATATCTGTGGAAAAATAAAAATATATACACAGTTCACTTCTGCAGTTACATATGGTGAAAGCGTTTAATGGTGTATTTCAGTACTAAAAGAAAAATATATACGCAGTTCACTTCTGAAGTTATTTGGGGTTAAAAGCATTTAGTGATGTATTTCTGTACTACAAGAAAAAAATATATGTATTTCACTGTTGCCGTTATTTGTGGTAAAAGCGTTTAGTGGCCTATTTCGCTACAAAAAAAATAAAAAATACATATGCAGTTCACTTCTGCAGCTATATGTGGTGAAAGTGTTTAGTGACATATTTCTGTACTACAAGAGAATCATATACGCAGTTCACTGTTGCCATTATTTTCGGTAAAAGCGTTTAGTGGCCTACTTCATTGCAAAAAGAAAAATATATACTGTATCGCTGTTCACTTCTGCAGCTATATGTGCTGAGAGCATTTAGTGACATATTTCTGTACTACATTGGACATTGGAGTCCAAGATGCACCCAGACATTATCCCCATGCTGTTCTAGATCCATTTTGGTGATGTTTCTGTCACTTTCTGACCTTTTCCAATGGACCAGGCACCCTCCCCTCATCCGAGCAGGGGGTGCCTGGTTCTCTCCCATTGACTTCCTTATACTCAGGTGCTCAGCCGAGCGCACGAATATCGCTATGTGTTCGGACTGAGTACCCAAACACTTTGGTGCTCGCTCATCACTATCAGCCACCCAATTTACTAGTACCTGTACGTGTTCTGGCCTCAACATTCGTAGAGCGGCATTCGGGCCTACTAGATAACGCTGAAGGCCGTGTCGTCTACGTGAACCTAAGGAAGGTGTTTCATTTGGACGTGTAGCTGGCACAGATCCACCACGTCCTCTCCCTGCAACAGGAGCCCCACCAACACCAGCAGCACCACGACCAGGGCCACGTCCCTTATTTGATGCTCTCCTCATTCTTTTCGGTAACCCAACGAAGTAACAGACAAATTTACTAAAACTTGTTCCCTGTCAGGTATGCCGTGCCCGTGTCATAAACATAAAATATTGGTTTTCATCACACCTCTATGTGACAGATTAATTTATTGCACTTTTTGCCCTGCCTAATATGCCCTGGTAGTGTGATATAGATAAAAGATATTTTTAGGTCACACAACAATATGACAAGTTAGAAGGCCGGTTTATTGGCCTGTATTTGTGGGAGGGGCGTAAGTAGCACATTTATACCAGGCAGGCGCCTCCCTTGGGCGTGTCGACGGCTGCTGCGTAGTTGTGTGCAGTCAGAGCCACCTGTTGCAGCACATGGGCTGAATCTGCAGCTTCCATACCCAGTCAGTGTCCAGGATCCCAGTGGAAGTCGTTCCGGTCGGGTGAGCGTTTGCAACCAGCTCGTGCAGCATTGTCCCGTTACAATCCGGCCGGCGATGTGTCGGCTCCTTTGGTGAGGAGGAGCGGCATTGCACCGGAGCGATTCTGCCTGGCAGCCCACGTTTGGCGCCCACGCGGCAACACGGTTAGTCCGGCCGGCGGTGTGTCGGCTCCTTTGGTAAGTAGGAGCAGCACTGCACCGGAGCGATTCTGCCTGGCAGCCCACGTTTGGCGCCCACGCGGCAACACGGTTAGTCCGGCCGGCGGTGTGTCGGCTCCTTTGGTAAGTAGGAGCAGCACTGCACCGGAGCGATTCTGCCTGGCAGCCCACGTTTGGCGCCCACGCGGCAGCACGGTTAGGCAGCAGGGGTCAGCGTGACTCCGTCTCGTTTTCTCGCACGTTTCCCATGTCTTGCACAGGCCACCTTGCTTAGTCTGTCCGTGTATATCTGTATGTCTTTCTTGTTTGCTTTCACTTCGCTGCTCGCCAGTAAACCTCTCTCGCTATCCGCTATTATTTCTGCAGACAGACTAAGGGCTCGTTCACACTGACATCCAGCATTATCCCCTTACTTGCATCATAGAGGGTGAGGCAGCTGATTAATCCAGGTGGAGCAGAGTTGCTGTTTACAAAGGGTTAATGTTTCTTTAGTATAGATGACATTTGCGATGTGTATATTGAGTGGACGGTAAGCTCCTCTGTGTGGAGGTATCTTCCCAGCAAACCTCTCCCACTATCTGCTATTATTTCTGCAGACAGACTAAAGCCTTGTTCACACTGACGTCAAGCATTATCCCTTACTTGCGTTATATAGGGTAAGATGCAGGCAGCTGATTACTCTAGGTGGAGCAGAGTTGCTGTTTTCAGAGTGTTATTGTTTCTTTAGTATAAATGCTATTTTGCAATATGTATATTGAGTAGACGGTGAGCTCCTCTGTGCGGAGGAATCTTCCCAGCAAACCTCTCTCGCTATCCGCTATTATTTCTGCAGACAGACTAAGGCCTTGTTCACACTGACATTCAGCATTATCCCCTTACTCGCATTATAGAGGGTGAGGCAGCTGATTACTCCAGGTGGAGCAGAGTTGCTGTTTTCATAGTGTTATTGTTTCTCTAGTATAAATGCTATTTTGTGATGTGTATATTGAGTAGACGGTAAGCTCCTCTGCGCTGAGGTATATTTCATTTGTCTTGTTTCATTTGTTTTGGAAATGTAAAATGTATGTGTATCACTTTAAGGTTGTGAACCTGAGTTTGTGCACTTAATAAGCACCTGTGCAGGTGCTGGGGATCCATCTTCAGTTCAGAGTGTTAGCTGGACACTGGGGGAGCTACTTGCTACAAAGGTAATTGCAGAGACCCATGAGGACCTTTTTTATTTCGTTATTTTTGCCTCGTTTTGTTGCTTTATTTGTGCTAAAAATAGATAGAAGCGTGGCTTTCGCCGAGAACGGAGTTTTGTTTGGTTTTACGGCTTATACGCCCACATCTCTACTGGGCGCATGTGCTGATGGTGGCGACGTTTGCATGTACTCGCCTATAGCGGAGTGGTGTGGTGCAGGTGGTTTATATTACTGCATGCCTCGTGTTAGTGTCAGCATACTACCACAGTCAGGTTTGTCTTTATATGTCATTCGTTGCTTTTGAGGTCACGTCACAGCTCGCCATTCTCAGTTGATGTGGTCAATTACTTCTCATGCTTGGGTAGTAGGAAAAAAAAAAAAAAATCACATTATGGGCGGATTTCTCATTATGTTACGGGCTTTGCTACTTGACGTTTATTTTAGGTTGTTATAGGTTCTGAATGTTGGGTAAGTCACATTTCATCAGTTTGCGGTCTCGCAACATCAGACCTGACCCGTCACTCAGGCCTCGGCGGTTTCAACCATTTTGTTGGTTCCGATGCCTCGTGTCAGTGTCGGCATGCTACCACAGCCAGCTTTATTAATTGCATGTAATTTTGCTTTTCAGGTCATGTCACTGCTCGCCATTCTCAGTTGGTGTGGTCAGTTACATCTGTGGCTAAGGTAGTGGGGGAAAGAAAAAAAAAAAAAAAATCACATCTCGGGTGGATTTCCCATTAGGTTGCGGGCTTTGCTACTTGACATTTAATTTTAGGTTGTTATAGGTCCAGAATGTTGGGTAAGTCATTTCTCATCAGTTTGCGGTGTCACAACATCAGACCTGACCCGTCACTCGGGCCTCGGCGGTGTCAACCATTTCGTTGGTTCTGATGCCTGCAGGCCTCACGTCAGTGTCGGCATACTACCACAGCCAGGAGCATCTTTGCATGTCATTTGCTTCTTCAGGTCACGTAACAGCTCGCCATTCTTAGTTGGTGTGGTCAATTACATCTGTTGCTAAGGTAGCAGGGGGAACTAAAATTAAATGGAAAGTAAAGTATGTGTGAAACCTTATCAGCTTACAAACTCGCTACTTGATGTTTCTTTAAACGTTGCTATAGGTTCAGTGTTGGGTAAGTCACGTTTTCATCAGGTTGCAGTATCGCAGCGTCAAACTGTACACGTCGCTCAGGGCACGGCAGTTTCAACCATTTTATTTTATTTTTCTTCAGATGCTTTCGCTGGCACTGCTTTTGTTACCATTTCTTGGCCCCAATATAATCATTTACTTTCCGACTTTCTATTCACGGTGCCCGGTTCGGGTCTATCAGCAATTACTGGCAGCAGTAACAAACCAAGGCCTTGCGAGTACTCTGTTGGGGTTCCCATGGCCCACTCGCCACTGGTGTTGGGCGCAGTATTCGCAAGGCGAGTTTGATCTTGAATATTGTGATTTTGAGGTTTGCGAATATGTTAAATACTTGACCCCATATTCGCAATTGCGTATATTCGCTCTTGAGATGGATAGTGAGTGATAAAGAAACTGTATCTGGAAGGAAAAAAAAAATAATTATATTCAGACATAATTTCCCGACCTTTGTTGCTTCTTTCACAGTAGAGATTAAACGATAGAGTTTTAATAATGTTCGTCACTTGAATAATCGCATTAATCTATTCGCGGTTTGTATTCCCTTACCTACCTAGCGTTAACAGGTCGTGTCAGACTCCAGTACGCTGAGTGTATTGTACGGATTTCCACATGCCTTTTTGCCCTTCCATTCACTCAAATGACTCCCGCCATTTCAAGCTTTCTATACGTGTAAAGCTGTTTAAACATTATTAATAACGAACAATTTATGCGCACGCAAATATTACTCGAATTAGTCGCTAGTCATGATATTGCATGCGAAATAACGAATATTGCTATATCGCGAAGCGCGACGAATGTGATGCAGGTTGTTTGTCTGACGTTGCAAGGTCGAATGTGGGTCTTTGCGCTCATCTCTACTTACACCTTTGTCGTGCGGCATGACCGCATGCCTATGTCCAAATTAGGGTTGAAACCTACATCTATCAGCCTTTCCTTCAGGTGAGGTGCGGCATACGCTGCCTCTAGGTACGATAGTTCCGGCCCATTTATCCGGAAGCTAGGTCAGTGACGCTCTGCATGTTTATTAGGTTCATACCTCAATCTAGTTGAGATGTTCTTGCATTCCAGAGGTTGGTCATGTTGGTGTTGTTGCTGGCACTGGTTTCATTGCCATTTTGGCCTCAATATAATCATTCTCTTTCCGACATTCCTTTCAGAGTGCCCGGCTTTGTGTCTTTTAGTAATTACTGGCAGCAGTAACAGACCAAGACCTAAGAGTACTCTGTCGCGGTCCTCACGGCACCCCTCACCACTTCTCAGTTATGCGGCATGTCCTATCCCGGTGTCCCATTTTAGGGTCCAAACCAACAGCTATCTGGCCTTTCCTTGAGGTCAGGTGCAGCGTGCGCTGCCTCTGGGAACAATAGTTCTGGCTCCATGTTGTCCGGAATTTAGGCGCTCTGCATGTTCAATAGGTTCATACCTCAGCCTAGTTGAGAGATGTTCTTGCATTCCAGAGGTTGGTCATGTTAGTGTTACGTACTATTGTGTATCATTTAGTTGGCTTTTGGCCCCCTTCAGGCATTCCTCCTACGCAGCGGTTATGGCACAACTCAAGCCGCTTAGCCTAGTTAGGTAGGCAGGTAGACGGTTACGTGTCATGTAGCCCCGACCACAAGTTAGAAGGCCGGTTTATTGGCCTGTATTTGTGGGAGGGGCGTAAGTAGCACATTTATACCAGGCAGGCGCCTCCCTTGGGCGTGTCGACGGCTGCTGCGTACCCTCCCAACCCACCCTTATTTTTCATAAACACCTTGCAGGGCATGCCCCCCTTCAGGCATTCCTCCTACGCAGCGGTTATGGCACAACTCAAGCCGCTTAGCCTAGTTAGGTAGGCAGGTAGACGGTTACGTGTCATGTAGCCCCGACCACAAATGAATTTATTACACTGTGTGGCCTGCCCATTAGGCCCTGGGAGCGTGTTAAGGATAAAAGATTGGTTAAGGTCACAACACTTTGTTCGTGGACATTACAACGGTTGATAAGCCAGTCATTCACTTGCAATCTAAGAGCTGGATTTGCTGTTTTTACTGTCAGATATTCAGCGCAGGCCACAGTGGTACTATGGCAAAAACATATGGGTTTTTTTTCAACCACAATGTCCCAATGGAATTTGCTTATTTTATTTGATTTGCAGTACAAGGCAATAAGGTACTTTATAGGAAAAAAAATAGGATTTTTCACCCCCACTGAAAAAGATGGATTTACTGATTATTTTTCTCTATCAGATTTGCTACTCAGTCAGAAAATGCCCTGTATGGTAAAAAAAATATATAATTTTTTCACCCCCAGTGAAACAGATGGATTTAATGATTATTTTTCAGTATCAGATTGGCTGAGCAGGCAGAAGAGGGAATTTATTTCAACAAAATATATGATTTCTTCACCCACAAATGTAACAGACGGATGCAAATTAAATTCTTTCACTAGCAGTAGTACAGAGCAGACCACAAATTTACTTTGGGCCAAAAATTAAGTGTTTTTTTACAACCACAATGTCCCATTGGAATTTGCTTATTTTATTTGATTTGCAGTACAAGGCAATAAGGTACTTTATATGGAAAAAATAGGATTTTTCACCCCCAGTGAAAAAGATGGATTTACTGATTATTTTTCTCTATCAGATTTGCTATTCAGTCAGAAAAGGCACTTTATGGTAAAAAAAATATATAGTTTTTTCACCCACGGTGAAACAGATGGATTTACTGATTATTTTTCACAATCACAAATGCAGCGCATAGAGCAAATGTACTTTTTAGCACAAAAAATTAAATAAAATCAGCCCAGAATCTGATGGATTTATAGAATTAATGACAAGGATATATGCAGCACAGGGGTACTTTACAGAACAAAATGTAAAAATGTCACCCCCTAGGTTCCTAAAATCACAAACGGAGTAACAATATTATTTTTACCTTCCAGGTGCACTTAAAAAATGGGTACATTTTGCCAAATGAAGTTAAAAGACCGGATTCAATTACTGTCCCTGGCAAATATGAAGCTGCAAGTGCATGTCACTTGCACAAAATGGCCGCCGACACCAACCACTCACAGCCAAATAAAAGTCTTTGTCACTGGCCTCATAAAAAACACTACCATTGCACCCACAAGAAAAAAAAGGTTGTAGATCGCTGAGTGAACACAATTCTGATATCAGATATTATTCAGCTAAGATTCTTTCCTATTCTCTCCCTGAGAACACGAGCAGCAACCTCTCCCTACACTAACAACAGCAGAGTGACATGCGGCGCTAAGTGACTCCAGCTTATATAGATGCTGGGTCACATGCTGCATTTAGTAAATCACAGCCAGGCCATTAGTAGGCATGGCTGTGATAGCTTCTAAGGGCAAAGTAGTTAGACGCTTGTTGATTGGCTGCCCAGCAGCTTTTCAACAAGCGCCATAAAATCCGCCGAACACCGAACCCGAACACAAACTATTACCAAAATGTTCTGGTTTGTGTGCTAAAAACCCTAAAATTCGGTATGAACCTAAACTTTACAGTTCAGGTTCGCTCAACTCTGCTTAGAATCAACTTTGAAAAATATATGGCATCAGAGGGAAACAAATTGAAGAATGGGGACAAATCGATCTGATAATTAGCGGCAGTCCTTGTAATGACTTATTTGTGGTTAACCCGCACCACAAAGGCCTTTATAGGGTTAGTGGAAAACAGTTTTTTGACTCTGCACTATTACTCAATAAAGTGTTGACTAAGACAGGAGAGAATCTGCAAGTCTTCTGTTTATTCGACGGCGTGGTTGCGATGGAGAGAGCATTCGAAAAAAACAATTTTTCTCCACCTGGAGATAAATCCTATCAAGATTGATGCAATTGTGGTATTGGATGTTCATCGAGCCAGCTACTCCTGGTCAGCCTGGGTGAACTGAGTAAAACCGGGGAGGAACTGCTCTACGTCCTTCAAGAGGAAATCGAATCCTGGCTGTCTCCTTGTCAACTGAAGGTTGGAACCATGGTCACTGGTAACAGGAAGAACATTATCAAGAAAGGCTAACCCATGCGCTCTGCATGGAGCTTGTTTTAATATGGTTGTAAAGCGGTTCCTGAAAACTTCCACCCAACTGCAAGACATCCTAAAAATGGCCAGGAAACTGTGCATGCAATTCAGCCACTTTTACTCTGCAAAACATACCCTCCTTGAGCTGTAAAGGCAGAATAGAGTTCCCAAACATGCCTGAAATGCGATTTTCCCCATTGGATCTCAATGCTCCACATGTTATAATGACTATATGAGCAGAGGAAGGTCATAAAAGATTTATTGATGATGAAGGTGGACAGAACTTGAAGCACTTCCCTCTGTAACTCTCGATGTTAGAGCAGCTCATGCGTGACACCTGCCGTTTGCTCAGGCCTTTTGATGAGACCACTTTATTTGTCAGTCATCAGGACTTCAGGATGAATGACGTCATTCCACTCCACTCCTGGAGCAGATGCTGATTAATCTGGCTGGCTAGGGGACAGGGGACGTAACATCTACATCTCAAGGTCACCGAAGCCTTGTGGGGGCTGAAGTAGAGAAGGGGGAGGAGGACTTTAACGCAAAAACTATTTATACAGAAATGCCTCTCCAGGAGAGGAGTAGAAGGAGCAGGAGGGCAATAAGGAAGACCAGGCAGATTACCCTGATACACCGTGGCAGTATGCAAAGAAGATGGAGGCAAGGAGTCCCTCCTAGTGGGCAGATGCATGCTGAGCTTCTTGCTTAGTGACCACCGTTTTATCACCATTCGACTGAGGGATGACTACTGGCTATCCACCAAAATGGGGGCCTTTTTTCCACCCACTGAGAGGGAGGATAAACCTAACTACTATCAATACATCCTATGTAGTCAGTTGGCCACTGCCTATGTGCGCCATAGTCCATCTACAAAAGGTCTGACCGAGGGGACACCCTGCGCTCACACTCCACTGCCATAACTGCTGGAGGGGGTGGGGAGGCAAGAGTCTCTAATGAGCATGTTTCTTCACCCGCTTACAGAAGAAACCACCCAGCAGGTGGTGGCATACTTGAACTGCACCCTGCCACCCGAGATTCAAGATGCACTGGACTACTGGGCAGCCAAATTAAATTTGTGGCCGCAACTGGCTGACCTTGCCCTGGACAAAGTTTCCTGCCCCGCCAGTAGTAGCCATAGCGGGTGATTAGTGTGGCGGGGGTATAGTTACCTCAAAGAAAACTCTGCCTTTCCACACAAATTGTTGAGAGACTAACCTTTATAAATATGAATCAGGAGTGGATCAGCCAGTATTTCCACATACCAGTGCCTGATGCATAGGACTAGGTCATTCTGGGTGCCATACCAAAACTTTGTGAAAAAAGGCCCATTTCTTTTGTTCATCTGCTTCAACCACTATTCTGATGGTGCAACACACCTGCTGCCATCTTCTCCTACTGCCAGCATCTTGTGCTGTTACTGTCACTGTTATTTCTCCCCACCTTCCCACTCTGTTACTAAGTCACTGTGTTTTCTTCTCATGCGGTTGCCACCCTCCCCATTCTGTGCCTGGGCCACCATATTGGTTCCTCTTGCAGTTTCCATCCTCACCGCTCTTTGAATGGGCCACTATGTTGACTCCTCATGCGGTTGCCACCTCACCACTATGTGACTAGGCTACTATATTGGTACCTCTTGCAGTTGCCACATTGCTCACTCTGTGAGTGGGCTACTATGTTGACTCCTCATGTAGTTGCCAACCTCCACACTCTGACTGGGCCACTGTATTGACTTGTATGGTGTCACCCTCCCCACTCTGTGACTGGGCTATTGTGTTGACTACTCATATGGTTTCCACCCTGCCCTCTTTGTGACCTGGGCACTATGTTGACCCCTCACACAGATGTCACCTTCCCCACTAGTGTCCCTGGTTGGCCTTGTTGACATCACCATTTATTTTACCTCTCTATTAATCTGTCAGAAGAACTGAAAAATGAAAAACACAATGGATCCTGTAAGGCTTTTTTCAGACTGTCCCTATTTTGCATCAGGATATGCTCATGATTTCGAATCCAAAAGCAGGAGTGGGTACAAAACACAGAAGACATGCAAATATTCCAATCACGTGTCAACTCTGTTCTGGATCTATTTCCATTTTTTTTCGGCCTTAGCAATACTGATGGATTACAGACCAAATGCTGAATATGTGAAGGTTGATGCTCAAAAAATAGGATCCTTTTTTGGGGGTTGTTCTTATGACGGATCAGATGATTGGCAAAAAAAAACAGTAACGCCAACACAAACTTACTGCTGACACTCTCTCCACTTACAGGTCCACTATTTGTATCAGTGTGCAACAGAACAGGTTCTGTAGACATCTATGTGGGATCAGCTGACGACCGTGTAAAAGGAGTGCGCTCTTTGACTTTATTGTAGAATCTTTAGCCTCTGCACTGTTCTTTCAACATGACGCTAACATTAACCTGTGAAGCTGAGTTCACATTTGAGTTATTTGGCCAGTCTTGGCCCTGTAACTGAAGTGAAGTGTGAACAGATTCTGAGAGTGATGCCTGTCAGCTGTCTGTCATACTGACTCACAGTAACTGTTTCACTACCACAACGGACTAGCTATGCATGTTTCCGGACTGTACAGCTTTGTACACCGATATACCGGCTCTATACAGTGGGGAAACAGCTGACTGTTAACGCGCCAAATTAATTTGGATCAAATCAAATTTTGGGGGGAAATTCGGCCAAGTGCCCAAATCAAATTTTTAAAAACGTTGATATTCTCTAGTAGCTATGATCCTATCAGCAGTAGCAGTAATGGAGGTTGTAGATGGAGAGATAATACTAGCTGATTTACAAGTGTTGGTAACAATAATAGTTGTAGAATTAGTAAGTGTTATAGAATGATTAATAGTGAAAAGAGTAGTGGTAGAGATAGAAACAATGGTTGGGACAATAGTAGCAGTAGTGATAGAATTTGTTGTAGTATAAACACTAACACTCTAAAAGATAAAGGAATAAATAGTTTTTACAGAAACAATAAACTATAGTGTGGTCAGACAGAGCTTACATGCTGGTGTAATATTGCTGGGGGATATTTTGGAGAGGAAACAATTCACATAGGTGATTACTAGTAAAAATAAATCTACCGGCTTTACAGATTAATCCCAAGAGTTTACTTTTCTCTGGGAACAAAAGGGCTTAAAAATGCAAAAGAGTGTAATAGCAGAAAACAGGGCTCTGAAGACTGCATGGACACCAAGCGCGCTGTGTTTTTTCTTTTTTTTCCATTGTTGATACACTTGTACAGCTATGGAAATGAAATCAGATGAAAGCAGAAAAGTACTGATCTTATTTTGACTTTGCATTGCTTTTTGTAACATTAATATATAGCATTACCTTGTAATGCAAGATTCTTTGTAGTATAGCTTTATTTTGTAATCTAAACAAAAAAAAAAACCATTCACCTTATCTTAACTTCCAATTACATCTGGGGCTGTATTCACAATTCTGCAGGATTGGGAACTGACATTTTCTTGTATTGTTCAGTGTCTGTACTTTAGGTCAGTTATTTACAGTCTGCGAGGTGTAGACTTTCCATCACATAGTGGATGGTAGAAAGAAGTCAGGTTGATTGTAAATATAACATTTCATCTGCGAATCCTACTGATTTTGATTAGACCTGGGGTTAGGGTTGGGCGATCAATCCAATTTAGATGCTATTTTCATTTTTTGTTTTATCATCATATTTTTTTCTCCCTCCTGTATGGGGAGACGGCGGTGTCTGCTGTCACTGTCACTAAACATATGGCTGGGTGCATTGTTGGTAGGAGGATGCATTCCCTCTGGATTACAAGCAGTATGGCTGCTGTCTGAGATCTGCCGGGTGACTACTGCGACACCAGGACAACTACTGGGGGTCACATGAGGCAGGTAGTTCAGAGTTGTTGACTTATCTAGACCTGAGTGTTGGAGGAGTTTGCTTCAGGCTTGAGGGCAGGTCGCATCCTAGCATTGTACTCACAAGGCCTGAGGTATGTACTGATTGCAGCCCTGAATAAAGACTGTCATCATCCTAGTGCGGGGAACTTCTCCAACGTAATAATGCTGTTATTACATCCTCCTGAACTGCAGCTCTATGGATCGACTGATCACCCAACAATGGCGCCTAAAAGAGGTGAGAGAAAAATCCTGTGCACTGCTCTATATACAGTGCACCCCAATATATACATAAAATCTTCTTTATATACAGTGCACCTCCTCTATATACAAGAAACCCCTTTTATATAGAGTGCACCTCATCTCTATACACAAAATCCCCTTTATATACAGTGCCTCCCCCTGGACATGTTTGTAGCAAATTAGCAAGAAAAATAAACTATCAAGACCAAGATCATAATCAATAATTGTCCATAAGTAGAAGGTTCATATATTTGATCTATGACCCACTAATCTCGAATAAATATGCATAGGTTACCATAGATATTACATTATCTACCGATCCCACCAAATAATCAAGGTCTACCAACAAATATCAGTTTTAGCTTAAAGGGAAACTGTCGTCAAATTTATGCTATCAGAAATGCTGATGTCAGCGGTGTGTCATTCATGAGCTAAAAGTAAGTGGTTGCCGAGAGCCAGTATCATAATCATTGCAGCACAGGCATTAAAAAAAGAGTCAAATCTACTTGAAAAGAGTCCTGGTTATTCCTAATCTCCTGCTCTCTAACCCATTTGCTGATGATTGCCATTTCTCTTCTAGGGAGAAAACTAGGTAGAAGCCTGTCAGTCATCAGCGGGTGGGCGGGAGAGCAGGAATTCATGAATAACCAGGACTCTTCTCAGGTGGCCGTGACTCTTTCCCAGGCCCAGTCTGCAATGATTGTGATGTTGGTTCTCGGCAAACACTTACTTTTATCTCATGAGTGACACACCGCTGAAATCAACTCACCTGTCTCTACTTTATTCTGCAGTTAGTAGGGGCAGCATAAAGTTGATGACAGGTTCCCTTTAAATAAACACTTCTTTCAAAAGTAAAACATCTGGGATAGTGATGAGTAAATATCTTAAAATTTGATTTGGGTCCGATTCCCCCAAATTTTCCTTTTTAAATCATATCCAAATGAATTTAACTCAAATCAAAAGTGCTCCAATTGCCTGGTGGCTATGTCTCTCTCTTTTTCCAAATTGATAAGATTCATGATTTGCCATAGTTATTAACTTGTCGACAGAACTCACTGAATACCCACAAGCTTAATTTTTAGCTTTAATGTACACTCCAACAAAACTATAATATTTTCTCTCACCTCACTAAAGGCTTGGTGCAGGGGTATAACTGAGTAAGCCTAAGATGCCCTACACAAAAGTCATGTACAGTACCATGCTCTTGAGGCCTATAACAGGCATGAAATACAGTAGTCAGTAAGTTTTATCAGGTTAGTTCCTGTGACCACATAAGTATATCAGACATATAAGACCAATTTAGACAATGATGACTCCACAGTGGCCTCAATATTGAATGTATTTTTGAAAACCGAAATAACTGTTATACCGTGACACCTCTCTGTGTATTACAGGGTTACTTAATCCAAAATGAAAATGTTAATATGAATCTTGGAAACCAAACCTTGGTTGTAGAATTTGTTCTCGTCGGTTATCCCGACAACCTCCAGATCAGAATATTTCAGTTCATTTTATTTTTATCCATGTACATATTGAGCATATTGGGGAACAGTCTCTTGATCCTCACTGTCATCGTCAGTCCTCAGCTGCACACCGCTATGTATTATTTCCTCTGTAATTTGTCTGTGATTGATTTGTGCTTTACATCGTGCTCTTTGCCAAAAATGTTGCTTGATATTTTTTCTACTAGTCGAAAGATTTCATACATTGGATGCTTGATACAAATATATTTTAGTCTCATTCTTGGAGGCACTGAATGCCTCTTGTTGGCTGTGATGGCCTACGATCGGTATGTTGCCATATGCCACCCCTTACATTACCCCACCATAATGAGTTGGAGGGTCTGCAGATTCTGCACTCTTATGATTTTGTTAGCATGCTTATTTATTTGTACAAGCCCGAACATCCTGAAACCTCTTGTATTCTGTAGAGGGAACAGGATGGATCATTTTGTTTGTGAGCTTTTAGGACTTTTAAACCTGGCGTGTGGAGATGTCTTCTCTTACAAATTACTGATATTCATTGTGAGTTTAATTACTCTGCTCTCTCCTTTCATTTTCATTGTGGTCTCTTATATTTCTATTATTATATCAATACTAAAAATCCAATCGGCAGAGAGTAGATTGAGAACTTTTTCCACCTGTGCCTCCCACCTGACAGTGGTTTTTATGTATTATGGGACAGGTATGACTGCGTACATTGGACAAAAAATACGTTTCTCATCAAAATCTAAATATATTTCTCTCATTTATGGAGTTGTTACACCTGTCCTAAATCCAATTATATATAGCCTGAGGAATAATGAAGTGAAAAGAGCATTTTCAAAAATTCTGATGAGACATCTTTCATGCTTCAAAAACTCTCCAGGTTGCAAGAAATAGATACTACAATAGTATCCACTACTAATACAAAAAAGTAGAAGAGCAGAATAATTCCCTAATAGAAATATTTCATATTATATATAAAAGGATATTTTTATGTATTTCATTCATTATTACAGCAGCAAAATATTCAGCAGGGTTATACATAGACTGTTGTCACCCACATGGGTCCCATTCCTCTTTGGGGCTCACAGTATAAATTCTTAATTGACCCATCAGTAAGATTTTGGAGGGTGGAAAGAAATAAGAGTGTGGAGGAAACCCAGACAAGTTAACTTGTTCATTTTCAAACCCAAGAATCCGGCTATGCAAGGCAAGTGGGCTAACCACCAAAGACCATCACAGTATGTATTGTACCATATGTGACTTCTGACACAAATGTTTTAATGGAACGCACTGCCAAGAAGACAATGCAGTAGATATAAATGAACCGAAATGTTGTAGGGCTGGGAATCCATGGTGAGGATTGGTTGTGTTTTGGTCTAGCTGATCTGTCCAGAAGATCAGTAGAACATTTTTTGTTTCAATCTGTTTTATAGATTTTTTTTAGGAAATATAACAAATGTATACCTATGACACAGGCTGACCTGTTACTTGAGCACTTGGCAGATGAAGGCATCTGTTATGGCCCCATGTCTATATATGACCACATTGCTGAGAATAATGATCTTTAAATATATGCAGATGAACCTCTAGGAGCAACAGGGGTGTTGTTGTTACATCTAGAGGCTCTGCCCTTTCTGCAACTGCTGCGTCCTCTGCAATCTGATTGACAGGAACAGACAGTGTAAATGTCATCATGTCTACCTGGTCCTGTTAATCAACATGCAGAGGGCACAGAAGTTGCAGAGAGAACAGAGTCTCCAGGTGTAACAGCAACGCCCCCATTGCTCCTAGAGGTTCATCTGCATATATTTAAAGATCATTATTCTCAGCAATGTGGTCATATATAAGTAGACAGAAACGGTCAGCACTCCACCTCACTGTGTGAACGGTGCAGGAATCCAGAGACGGCAGGCTCACAAAATCCAATGAAGAAAGGATCAGCACTCAAATTCAATTCTTTGCAGCTATATTCATTTTATTTTTCCCATAGAAGAGGAGACAAAATGCTACAAGTGTTTCGGCTATGTACTAGCCTTTGTCAAGCATCAAGCTTGACAAAGGCTAGTACATAGCCGAAACACGTGTAGCATTTTGTCTCCTCTTCTATGGGCAAAATAAAATGAATATAGCTGCAAAGAACTGAATTTGAGTGCTGATCCTTTCTTCATTGGATTTTGTGGTAATATATAGACATGGGGCCATAACAGATGCCTTCAGCTGGCAAGCGCACATGTAACAGATTAGCCAGTTTGATAGGTAAATATCTGCTGGCCGATGACCCAATCCCTTTACACATTTGGACATAACTGTACACATGTAACTTATCCCATTTGGACATACAGTCACGTCCAAACACCGCTTACCACGGCTGTGAAACTACAAAGTGTCACAGCTCCAGAGTCTCTACTCTCCCCGAGAGAAGCCAGGCTTGCCATGTGTACAGTACATCGCAATAGTATTGCAGTGCACTGTAAAACAATCAGGCCTACTGGATGTTCAGATCCAAGTAGGTCTTGATAAAATAAAAAAGTGTAAAAATAAAAAAGTAAAAAACAATAAAATAAATTAAATAAGAATTTAAATTATATAAAATAAATTGCCTTTTCCTATATCCGCTAATTTACAATTGATTAAAAAAATGGAAAAAATAATATAAAGTACACATAATGGCCACATCCGTAACAACTATCGACAACGATCTATAAAAGTATCATGTTTCTAATCCCATACAGTAAAAGCAGTAAGAAAAAAATTAAAACAATGACGGAATTGCTGTTTTTGTCATTTCACGTCTCCAAAAGAAATAAATACAACTGATCAAAAAGTCATATGTACCGCTAAATGATACCAATAAAATCTACAGCTTGTCCCACAAAAAACAAGCCCTCACTTACTACTATACCGGTGAAAATGAAAGGGATTTTATGCTGAAAAAGTACTAAAACATAAAAAACTAAATAAATTTGGTATCGCGATAACCGTATTAACCCACCTCACCTCCAATATCATCTTGGAAATGAAAGTTATTTTTTCATTTCCACAGCCAAGTGTTTCTAAATTCTATGAAATGCTTGTTGTGTCAAAGCATTCACTTCACCCCTAGATTTATTCCTTGAGTGTTGTAGTTTCCAAAATGGTGTCACTTTTTAGAGGTTTTCTTTCTAGGGGTACCTCAGGGTCTCTTGTAACGAAAGGTGTGCAGGTGTATTACAATATGTGTGATCCACACAGGTATATGCTGTGAGCGCGTAGATGACGCACCCTATCACAGATCAATCAAAATACAC
Source organism: Bufotes viridis (assembly GCA_033119425.1). NCBI lineage: Eukaryota > Metazoa > Chordata > Amphibia > Anura > Bufonidae > Bufotes > Bufotes viridis. The sequence continues at coordinate 14,779,934 of CM065592.1, read as the reverse complement.
GCGCACCATACAGTAACATCACACCGTAGGAGATATCCACGTGCAATGGGCTAAGACAGGTGATGTCATACTCTTGCTTGAGGATTTTATTAAGATATCCATTTTATTAGGCTATCCGTGGATATCCTAATAAAATCCTCAAGCAAGCATACCATCATGCATTGAGTAGTGACCGCAATTGTTTATTGACACCAAGGATGAAGGAGTCTGGTGATCAGGTACGCATTGTGGCCACGTATGATGAAGCACACCAGAGAGTGAGAGAGATCCTTACTAATTTTTGGGGGATCCTTAAGGCGGACCCTGACATCGGCCACTTGATTCCAGCAAAATCTGCCCTCCAAAAAAAATATTGCGCTCCTTTCCTTCTGTGCCCTGCCTTATACCCAGCACAGCTGGTTACGACCACATATGTTTCTGTAAACTGCAGAATCAGGGTAATAGATATCCAGGTTTGTTTGGCTGTTAATCCTTGCTGTGTTTCAGGAAAAATTGATTAACCACATCCGGGCCATTTACCCCCCTTCCTGACAAGCTTAATTTTGCAAATCTGACATGTGTCACTTTATGTGGTAATAACTTTGGAACACTTTTAATTATCCAAGCCATTCTGAGACTGTTTTCTCGTGACACATTGTACTTCATGATGGTCATAAATTTGAGTCAATATATTTCACCTTTATTTATAAAATAATCCCAAATTTGCAAAAAAAAATGAAAAATTTGCACTTTTCAAAATTTTAATTTCTCTGCTTTTAAAACAGAAAGTGATGGCTCATATAATATTTATTACTTAACATTCCCTATATGTCTACTTTATGTTGGTATCATTTTGTAAATGTCATTTTATTTTTTTAGGACATTAGAAGGCTTAGAATTTTAGAAGCAAAATTTCCAAAACCCACTTTTTAACCCCTTAAGAACTCTGGGTTTTTTCATTTTTATGTTTTCGTTTTGCGCTCCCTGCCTTCCGAGAGCCATAACTTTTTTATTTTTACCTTCACATGGCCATATGAAGGCTTTTTTTTTTTGCAGGACAAGTTGTACTTTCCAACGCCACCATTTAATATTGCATACGATGTAGTGGGAAGAGGGGAAAAAATTCCAAATGGGGTGAAATTGCAAAAAAAAAACAATTCCTCCTCAGTTTTACGGGTTTTTAAATTACGACGTTTGATGTGCGATAAAACTGGCCATTTAGTTTTATTTAAGCACATTTTTTTTAAATTTGATTTGGATGGTTCACCCAATTTTCCCCAAATTTTTTTATTTCAATCTGAATATATTTGTTATGAATCGAGTTAAAAATCAGCAATTTCCCGTCTGCAGAAAGCCTATATATTGGTGTAGAACACTGTGCATTGCAGACACATGCATAAGTAGTTCACTGTGGTAATTTATAAGTTATTTTGCATCTGTATGACAGGCATTTAACATGTGTCACTCATAGAATCGCTTCAAACTGCATTTATTTAGTCAGTTACAGGGTTAAAACTGACCAAAAAATTCAAGTGTGAACTTATCCTTACAGGTCAATCTTAGCGTCAGGTATAAAGAACTGTGCAGTGGCCCAAGACTGTACTATAGAGTGAATGAGTGCACTCCTTTTACACCGTCAGCTGATTACACATAGATTTCTGGACAACCAGTTCTGTTACACGCGGATACAAGTAGACCCCCCATGAAAGAGTGGAGAGGGTGTCAGCAGTAAGTTTGTGTTGACTTCACTGTTTATTTTGCCTTTCTTCTGATCCGTCATAAGAACAACCCCCAAAAAACGGATCCTGTCTTTTGAGCATCCGCCTTCATGTGGTCAGCATTTGGTCAGTAATCCATCAGTATTGCTAAGTCCAAAAGAAAACAGTAGTGGATTCAAAACAGAGATGACACATGATTAGAATGTTTGCATGTCTTCTGTGTTTTGTACCCATTTCTGCTTTTGGCTTCAGAAATCATGAGCATATCCTGATGCAAAATGTGGACCGTGTGATACAGGCCTTATGGATGCTCCAAAGACAGGATCCGTTGTGATTATCATTTTTCCATCTTTGGTGATGTCAACAAGGCCAGACAGGGACACTAGAGTAGTGAGGTGGCAATATCATGAAGATTCAACACAGTGGCCCAGTTACAGTATGGGGAGGGTGGAAACCGAATGAGGAGTCAACATAGTGGCCCAGTCACAGATTGGAGAGGTTGCAACCGCATGAAGAGTCAACAAAGTTGCCCACTTACAGTATGAGGAGGGTGGCAACCACATGAGGAATAAACACAATGGCCCAGTCTCAGAGTAGTGGGGTGGCAACCGCATGAGGAGTCGACAAAGTGGCCCAGTCACATAGTGGTGAGGGTGGCAACCAGATTAAGAGTCCACATTAATGACACAGTTACACAGTGTGAAGAGTTGCAAACGCATAATGAGTTAACACCAGAGTTGAGCGAACACCTGGATGTTCGGGTTCGAGAAGTTGGGCCGAGCGTCAAGAAAATATTCAGAATCCGAACTCGACCTGAACTTCACCCCGAACCTGAACTCCATTAAAGTCAATGGGGACCCGAACTTTTGGGCACTAAACAAGCTGTAAAATAGCCCAGGAAAGGGTTAGAGGGCTGCAAAAGGTAGCAAAATGTAGGTAAATCTCCTGCAAACAAATGTGGATAGGGAAATGACTTAAAATAAAATAAATAAGAATTAACCAATATCAATTGGCAACTTGGAGGAGGAGGAGGTGGAAAGGGAGGTTGGGGTGGCGTCAGGTGGGAATGCTATGGATGTTGAAGTTCTCATCACAGCCAAAAAGGATTCATGTCTGCCTGCAGTGCCATAGGCCTCATTCACAGACTCAGGGCCATGGAACCCACAAAGAGGAGAGCGGTCCCATAACAGCAACACAGGCCTCAGGTCAATCTGCAATAGAACAGGCCATTATCATTTATGTAGGTCCTTGACACCTAGACAGAGGAGAGGTCATTTGACAGCAAAAAGAGTTTAATGTCTCCCACAAAGACAGCAAGAAATTAAATGAAATATAGGCTACTGACACCGACACAATAGGGCGGTGATTAGACAGTAAAAAGAAAATAATATCTCTAACAAGACAACAAATGATTAAACGACATATAGGCCCCTGACACCCACACAATATGGTAGTCATTTAACAGTAAAAAGAGTTAAATGTCTGCCACCAAGACAGCAAGCAAGTAAACGAAATATAGGCCCCTGACACCCAGACAATGGGGCGGTCATTTGACAGTAAAAAGAGTTAAATGTCTGCCACCAAGACAGCAAGCAATTAAATTAAATTTTGGCCCCTGACACCCAGACAATGGGGCGGTCATTAGACAGTAAAAAGTGTTTAATATCTCCCACTAAAACAACAAATGATTAAACGACATATAGGTCCCTGACACCCAGACAATGGGGCGGTCATTAGACAGTAAAAAGGGTTTACTATCTCCCACCAAGAACAAGACAACAAATGATTAAATGACATATAGGCCCTGACAACCCAGACAATGGGGCGGTCATTAGAAAATAAAAAGAGTTTAATGTCTGCCACAAAGACAGCAAGCAAGTACGTGAAATTTAGGCCCCTGACACCCAGACAAAGGAGAGAGGTCCTATAGCAGCATAAGAGGCATCGTGTCACCAACCAACGGAAAGTGGCCACTTTCCGTTATTTAGGCCCCAGCACCCAGACAGAGGAGAGAGGTCCCATAGCAGCAAAAGAGGCATCATATCACACATCAACGGAGAAGGCCACTTTTAGTTATTTAGGCCCCAGCACCCAGAGAGAGGAAAGAGGTCCCATAGCAGAGAATCAGGCTTCATGTTACCCACCAATGGAGAAGGCCACTTTCAGATATTTAGTAGAGATGTCCTGAACTATTCGCTGGCGAACAGTTCCCGGCGAACATTGCATATATATGTTCGCCGCTGTGGGCGAACATATGCGATGTTCGAATCGCCCCCTTTACTTTATCATTGAGCAAACTTTGACTCTGTACCTCACAGTCAGCAGACACATTCCAGCCAATCAGCATACTCTCCCTCCCAGACGCCCCAACCTCCTATCAAAAAGCAACAGCATCCATCTTAGATTCATTCTGAAGCTGCTGTGTTAGTTAGAGCAGGGAGAGTGCTGCTGCTGCTGCTGAATTAATGGAGAAAGCGTTAGCTAGGCCAGTGTTCTGTGTCCACTCCAGTCCTCAAAGACTCATCGGCGTCTTTCACAAGAGCATGTCCGGATTAGGCCCCATTCACACGTCCGTAGTGTGCTGCAGATCCACAACACACCATGCCGGCACTCCCCATAGAGATGCCTTTTCTTGTCCGCAGGCTGCGGACAAGAATAGGACATGCTTTATCTTTTGGGGCCGCGGCTCCGCAAATCCGGAAGCGGAGAGCACATAGTGTGCTCTCCGCATCACGTCCGGCCCCATTCACAATTAACGGGTACGCATCCATTCCGCAGAATTGCGGAATGGATCCGGACAAAAGTTGTGAATGTGTGAATGGGGCCTTAGGTCCCAATGCGTTGTGGATGCGTTCAGTGAAAACTGTGCGATTTCACAGGCAAAGCCATTCAGTTTTGCCTGCGATTGCGTTCAGTTGTTCAGTTTTTTCCGCGCTGGTGCAATGCGTTTTGATGCGTTTTTCACGTGCATGATAAAAAACGGAAAGTTTACAAACAACATCTCCTAGCAGCTAGGGCTGCGTGAAAAACGCAGAATATAGAACATGCTGCGATTTTCACGCTACGCACAAGTGGTGCGTGAAAAAAAACGCTCATGTACACAAACCCATTGATTCAGCATAAAGAGAAAAGCAACAGAAAACACTGCTCCAGTGTGTGCACATGTGTATAGTCTCTGTTTGTAGCTCAGTCAGAGCCAGATCCCTGGTACCAGAGCTGTCATACAAAATAATCAAAGCCAAGAAAGGAGGAGTTACAGCTTCATGGTTCAGCAATTGTCAGAAGAAACTGGTTCCTAGAATATCTAAAGATTGTAGAAACTGTGCTACTGAAAAACACAGCTAAGTCACATCTCTGTGACAGATATCTCCAGAATATGACACCAGGTGTATGCTCATGTTCTTCAGTCATCCTTAGCTCAATCAAAGGTAGAGATGAGTGAATTCTAAATGAATCAAACTGTTTATGAATATGCAAAAAACTACTCTACTACTAAGCTGAGGTGCAAAACAGAGTCTGCCATTTTATATATCAAAATGGTTTTCCATTTATATGACATTATCCCGTATCCACGCGATAGAGGATAACTATTAGAAAAACTGGGGGTCAGTCAGCACATCCAAATGTGCAGGTGCACGTAACCATGGCTGAAAATACTAAAGTATTGGCTAAACAAAATGCAACAGCACTCTGCAAACACAAACAATAAAATAAGTACATATAATACTGCCATATTCACTATATAAAATACCAGTGCTATTGTCAGTATTGGGTCCATGACTTCACCGCAGTGTGGCAGACCACCGTCTGCACACTGCAGCGCCATGGGTCCCAGCTCTGGCCTACCGTAAAGGAGGAGAAGGGGCTAGAGGGCTGCAAAAGGCAGCAAAATGTAGGTAAATGCCCTGCAAACAAATGTGGATAGGGAAATAAATCAAAATGACATAAAATAAATAAAAATTCACCAATATCAATTGCAGAGAGGTCCCATAGCAGAGAATCAGGTTTTAAGTCACCCACCAATGGAGAAGGTCACGTTCAGTTATTTCGGCCCCAGCACCCAGACAGAGGACAGAGGTCCCACAGCAAGGAATAAGGCGTCATATCACCCACCACTGGAGTAGGCCACATTCAGTAATTTAGGCCCGAGCATCCAGACAGAGAAGAGAGGTCCCACAGCAAGGAATAAGGCATCATATCATCGACCACTGGAGAAGGCCACTTTGAGTTATTTAGGCCCCAGCACCCGGACAGAGGAGAGAGGTCCCACAGTAGAGAATCATGCGTCATATCACCCACATCAGGAGAAGGCCACTTTGAGTTATTTATGTCCCAGCACCCAGACAGAGGAGAGAGGTCCCACAGCAGAGAATCATGCCTCATATCACCCACCACTGGATAAGGCCACATTGAGTTATTTAGGCCCCAGCACCCAGACAGAGGAGAATCATGCGTCATATCACCCACCTCTGGAGAAGGCCACTTTCAGTTATTTAGGCCCCAGCATCCAGACAGAGGAGAGAGGTCCCACAGCAAAGAATCATGCGTCAAATCACCCACCCCTGGAGAAGGCCACTTTCAGTTATTTAGGCCCCAACACCCAGACAGGGGAGAGAGGTCCCACAGCAGAGAACCATGTGTCATATCACCCACCACTAGAGAAGGCTACTTTGAGTTATTTAGGCCCCAGCACCCAGACAGAGGAGAGAGGTCCCACAGAAAAGAATAAGGCGTCATATCACCAACCACTGGAGAAGGCCACTTTGAGTTATTTAGGCCCCAGCACCCAAACAGAGGAGAGAGGTCCCACAGCAAAGAATAAGGCATCATATCACTGACCACTGGAGAAGGCCACTTTGAGTTATTAAGGCCCCAGCACCTAGAAAGAGGAGAGAGGTCCCACAGCAGAGAATCATGCGTCATATCACCCACATCAGGAGAGGGCCACTTTGAGTTATTTAGGTTCCAGCACCCAGACAGAGGAGAGAGGTCACAAAGCAGAGAATCATGCCTCATATCACCCACCAGTGGATAAGGCCACATTGAGTTATTTAGGCCCCAGCACCCAGACAGAGGAGAGAGGTCCCACAGCAGAGAATCATGCGTCATATCACCCACCCCTGGAGAAGGCCACTTTCAGTTATTTAGGCGCCAACACCCAGACAGGGGAGAGAGGCCCCACAGCAGAGAATCATGCGTCATATCACCCACCACTAGAGAAGGCTACTTTGAGTTATTTAGGCCCCAACACCCAGACAGAGTAGAGAGGTCCCACAGCAGAGAATCATGCGTCATATCACCCACATCAGGAGAAGGCCACTTTGAGTTATTTAGGTCCCAGCACACAGACAGAGGAGAGAGGTCCAACAGCAGAGAATCACGCCTCATAACACCCACCAGTGGATAAGGCCACATTGAGTTATTTAGGCCCCAGTACCCAGACAGAGGAAAGAGGTCCCACAGCAAAGAATCATGCGTCAAGTCACCCACCCCTGGAGATGGTCACTTTCAGTTATTTAGGCCCCAACACCCAGACAGGGGAGAGAGGTCCCACAGCAGAGAATCATGCGTCATATCACCCACCACTAGAGAAGGCTACTTTGAGTTATTTAGGCCCCAGCACTGAGACAGAGGAGAGAGGTCCCACAGTAGAGAATCATGCGTCATATCACCCACATCAGAAGAAGGCCACTTTGAGTTATTTATGTCCCAGCAACCAGACAGAGGAGAGAGGTCCCACAGCAGAGAATCATGCCTCATATCACCCACCACTGGATAAGATCCACATTGAGTTATTTAGGCCCCAGCACCCAGACGGAGGAGAGAGGTCCCACAGCAGAGAATCATGCGTCATATCACCCACCCCTGGAGAAGGCCACTTTCAGTTATTTAGGCCCCAGCACCCAGACAGAGGAGAGAGGTCCCACAGCAAAGAATCATGCATCAAATCACCCACCCCTGGAGAAGGCCACTTTCAGTTATTTAGGCCCCAACACCCAGACAGGGGAGAGAGGTCCCACAGCAGAGAATCATGCGTCATATCACCCACCACTAGAGAAGGCTACTTTGAGTTATTTAGGCCCCAGCACCCAGACAGAGGAGAGAAGTCCCACTGCAAAGAATAAGGCGTCATATCACCGACCACTGGAGAAGGCCACTTTGAGTTATTAAGGCCCCAGCACCTAGACAGAGGAGAGAGGTCCCACAGCAGAGAATCATGCGTCATATCACCCACATCAGGAGAGGGCCACTTTGAGTTATTTAGGTCCCTGCACCCAGACAGAGGAGAGAGGTCCCAAAGAAGAGAATCATGCCTCATATCACCCACCAGTGGATAAGGCCACATTGAGTTATTTAGGCCCCAGCACCCAGACAGAGGAGAGAGGTCCCACAGCAGAGAATCAAGCGTCATATCACCCACCCCTGGAGAAGGCCACTTTCAGTTATTTAGGCCCCAGCACCCAGACAGGGGAGAGAGGTCCCACAGCAGAGAATCATGCGTCATATCAACCACCACTGGAGAAGGCTACTTTGAGTTATTTAGGCCCCAGCACCCAGACAGAGGAGAGAGGTCCCACAGCAGAGAATCAAGCGTCATATCACCCACCCCTGGAGAAGGCCACTTTCAGTTATTTAGGCCCCAGCACCCAGACAGAGGAGAGAGGTCCCACAGCAAAGAATCATGCGTCAAATCACCCACCCCTGGAGAAGGCCACTTTCAGTTATTTAGGCCCCAACACCCAGACAGGGGAGAGAGGTCCCACAGCAGAGAATTATGCGTCATATCATCCACATCAGGAGAGGGCCACTTTGATTTATTTAGGTCCCATCACCCAGACAGAGGAGAGAGGTCCCAAAGCAGAGAATCATGCCTCATATCACCCACCAGTGGATAAGGCCACATTGAGTTATTTAGGCCCCAGCACCCAGACAGAGGAAAGAGGTCCCACAGCAGAGAATCATGCGTCATATCACCCACCACTAGAGAAGGCCACTTTCAGATATTTAGGCCCCAGCACCCAGACAGAGGAGAGAGGTCCCACAGCAAAGAATCATGCGTCAAATCACCCACCCCTGGAGAAGGCCACTTTCAGTTATTTAGGCCCCAACACCCAGACAGGGGAGAGAGGTCCTACAGCAGAGAATCATGCGTCATTTCAACCACCACTGGAGAAGGCTACTTTGAGTTGTTTAGGCCCCAGCACCCAGATAGAAGAGAGAGGTCCCACAGCAGAGAATCATGCGTCATATCATCTACCAATGGAGAAGGCCACTTTGAGATATTTAGGCCCCAGCACCCAGACAGAGGAGAGAGGTCCCACAGCAGAGAATCATGTGGCATATCACCCACCACTGGAGAAGGCCACTTTCAGTTCTTTAGGCCCCAGCGCCCAGACAGAGGAGAGAGGTCCCACAGCAAGGAATAAGGCGTCATATCACCGACCACTGGAGAAGGCCACTTTGAGTAATTTAGGCCCCAGCACCCAGACAGAGGAGAGAGGTCCCACAGCCAGGAATAAGGCGTCATATCACCGACCACTGGATAAGGCCACTTTGAGTTATTTAGGCCCCAGCACCCAGACAGAGGAGAGAGGTCCAATAGCAGAGATTCATGCCTCATATCACCCACCACTGGATAAGGCCACATTGAGTTATTTAGGCCCCAGCACCCAGACAGAGGAGAGAGGTCCCACAGCAGAGAATCATGCGTCATATCACCCACCACTGGAGAAGGCCACTTTCAGTTCTTTAGGCCCCAGCACCCAGACAGGGGAGAGAAGTCCCACAGCAGAGAATCATGCGTCATATCACCCACCACTAGAGAAGGCTAATTTGAGTTATTTAGGCCCCAGTACTCAGACAGATTAGAGAGGTCCCACAGCAGAGAATTATGTGTCATATTACCCACCACTGGATAAGGCCACTTTGAGTTATTTAGGCCCCAGCACCCAGACGGAAGAGAGAGGTACCATAGCAGAGAATTATGCGTCATATCACCCACCACTTGAGAAGGCCACTTTGAGTTATTTAGTCCCCAGCACCCAGACAGAGGAGAGAGGTCCCACAGCAGAGAATCATGTGTCATATCACCCACCACTGGAGAAGGCCACTTTCAGTTATGTAGGCCCCAGCACCCAGACAGACGAGAGAGGTCCCACAGCAAGGAAAAAGGCGTCATATCACCCACCTCTGGAGAGGGCCACTTTCAGTTATTTAGGCCCCAGCACCCAGACAGAGGAGAGAGAACCCACAGCAAGGAATAAGGCGTCATATCACCCACCAAAGGAGAAGGCCACTTTGAGTTATTAAGAGCCCTGCAACCAGACAGAGGAGAGAGGTCCCACAGCAGAGAATCATGTGTCATATCACCCACCACTGGAGAAGGCCACTTTCAGTTATTTAGGCCCCAGCACCCAGACAAAGGAGAGAGGTCCCACAGCAAGGACTAAGGCGTCATATCACCCACCACTGGAGAAAGCCACTTTCAGTTATTTAGTCCCAAGCACCTAGACAGAGGAGAGAGGTCCCACAGCAAGGTATAAGGCATCATATCACCCACCACTGGAGAAGGCCACTTTCAGTTATTTAGGCCCCAGCATCCAGACAGAGGAGAGAGGTCCCACAGCAGAGAATCATGCTTCATATAAACCACCACTGGAGAAGGCTACTTTGAGTTATTTAGGCCCCAGCACCCAGACAGAGGAGAGAGGTCCCACAGCAGAGAATCACGCTTCATATCACCTACCACTAGAGAAGGTCACTTTGAATTATTTAGGCCTCAGCACCCAGACAGAGGAGAGAGGTCCCACAGCAGATAATCATGCGTCATATCACCCACCAATGGAGAAGGCCACTTTCAGTTTTTTAGGTTCCAACACCCAGACAGAGGAGAGAGGTCCCACAGCAGAGAATCATGCGTCATATCACCCACCACTGGAGAAGGCCACCTTGAGTTATATAAGCCCCAGCACTCAGACAGAGGAGAGAGGTCCTACAGCAGAGAATCATGCGTCATATCACCCACCACTGGAGAAATCCACTTTCAGTTATTTAGGCCCCAGCACCCAGACAGAGGAGAGAGGTCCCACAGCAAGGAATTGGGCATCATATCTACCACCACTGGAGAAGGCCACTTCCAGATATTTAGCCCACGGCATCCAGACAGAGGAGAGAGTTCGCATGGCAGAGGTTCAGGCTTCATGTCACCCACCATTGTAACAGGCCACTTTCAGTTATTTAGGCCCCGGCGCCCAGATTGAGGAGAGGTTCATTCAACTTTGGGTAGCACTGCAAGATCATGGTAAAGTTAAAAAAATGAGGATTCAATAAAGAAGTGCCCCGGAGTTCAAGATTACATGGTTGAGGGGGAGGCAGTTATAAATGTCTATTCTGCACAAGGGAGGGACAGGTCCTGTGGGATCCATGCCTGGTTCATTTTTATGAACGTCAGCTTGTCCACGTTGGCTGTGGACTAGTGATGTCGTAAACAGAAAATTTTGCGTTCGCGAATGGCAAGCGCGAACTTCCGCAAATGTTCGCGAACTGGCAAACCGGGCGAGCCGCCATAGACTTCAATAGGCAGGCGAATTTTAAAACCCACAGGGACTCTTTCTGGCCAGAATAGTGATGGAAAAGTTGTTTCATGGGGACTAACACCTGGACTGTGGCATGCCGTAGGGGAATCCTTTGCAAAACTCCCATGGAAAATTACGTAGTGGAAGGAGAGTCGGGTTTTAATCCATAAAGGGCATAAATCAACTAACATTCCTATATTGTTTGGAATAACATGCTTTAAATCATCCAGTATGTGTATACGATCAGGTATGATGTTGTATCGATCAGGTAGTGTAAGGGTTACGCCCGCTTCACAGACATTGACAGACCAAACTCCCCTTTTAATGCACCGCAAACAACCGCAGCAAACAGTCCATTTGCACAACCGCAAACTCCCCATTTGCACAAGGTTTTATACAAAGCTAGCCATGTCCCGGTGATGTCATTGAAGGTTTCTTCCTCCAACCAGCCACGTACAACACCAAGGGTCCCCGAAAGGTGAATTGAATTGAATTTTCGAACGGGGAGATGGTTACAAAAACGCTGCCCCCTCCCCTTTGTTTTAATCCACGGTCACTGCGTCTGCGTCGTGCAATTTACTCTCACACCCGATATGAGTGTTATTTTCTGTAGTTCTCTTCTCATCAGTTTAATCCCTGTTACGTCCCCAATCTGGGGTCCATTTATTTAATTGATTTTTCGAACGGGGAGATGGTGAAAAAAACGCTGGCTCCTTCCCCTTTGTTTTAATCCACGGTCACTGCGTCTGTGTCGTGCAATTTACTGTCACACCCGATATGAGTGGTGTCTTAACTAGTACTATTCCTATCAGTTTATTCCCTCTAACGTCCCCAATCTGGGATTGCCTTTTGTGAAAAAAAATTTTTGCCCGGGTACCTTCAACTGCCTTCACAGTGACAGACCAAACTCTCATACACCAAACTGAATTGATTTTAGGAATTGGGAGATGGAAAAAGCAGCTTGGTCGGTCCTCTTACTCCCAAATTGGGGCACTGCGTGTGCACAGAGCAATGTGCTGTGACACCCTATATGAGTGGTGTCTTAACTAGTACTATTTCTATCAGTTTAATCCCTGTTACGTACCCTATCCGGGGACGTGTGTCGAATTGATTAACCATTGTCGAATTAACGAACCATTACGACATCATGAAATAATTTAGTTCTGAGCTCTGTACTTGCTTTGTATTGGAATTGATGGGGATTTTTTTAATTGTCTGCATTTTTTCTAATAAACTATTAAGAGACTTTATTATGATTTTTTTATTTTATGTATTAAAAACCCAACTTAATACAACTTAAAAAAAAAAAAAGGCAAATTAATGTATTTTCTATGAAATATTATCCAGCTGTCCGATCGCTTTTGGTCTGACCATAATGAAGCAACGGCCTTATCATCTGGGGTGTGACAACATTGCCAACACACTCATAGAGGTGATGATTGCTTCATTGTGATACGCAAGCCCCTTCACCACAACAAGGTAACGATCACGAAGGGGAATTGACATTTGTATGTGCCATTTTTTTTGGTTTGTTTTTGCAGCTACAGTTCTGCACCATAGGACAGAAAAATTAGGTATGTACACATACCTGAAAAATAATGGCATTGTTGCAGCCGCAAACATCAGAAAATTGATGTTTTCCAGGCAGAAAAGTGACTAAAACATTGCAGCTTGAATCCTAGTTGGTGGCGGAGAATTCACGAAAGTCATCCGGTATGAAGACATTAAATACAGCAGCTTGGGGACCATTTTGAGGCCAAGGCATGTAATCAGGCCTTTTGTTAGTCAAACGTATCCCCCACTGTCAGTCCCTTCGGGATCCATGCCTCATTCATCTTTATGAAGGTGAGGTAACCAACACTTTTTTGACCGAGGCGACTTCTCTTGTTAGTGACGATGCCTCCTGGTGCACTGAAGGTCCTTTCTGACAGGACATATGAAGCATGGCAGGACAGAAGTTCGATCGCAAACTGGGATAGCTCAGGCCACAGGTCAAGCCTGCACACCCAGTAGTGAAGGGGTTCATCGCTCCTCAGAGTGTCGATATCCGCTGTTAAGGCGAGGTAGTCTGCTACCTGTCGGTCTAGTCGCTCTCTAAGGCTGGATCCCAAAGGGCTGTGGCGATGAGTAGGACTGAAAAAGCTCTGCATGTCCTCCATCAACAACACATCTGTAAATCGTCCAGTCCTTGCCGTCGGGGTAGGAGGAGGATTACATTCACCTCTTCCCCTGTTAGATTCCCGTTGTGCTGTGACATCCTCCTTATAAGCTTTGTAAAGCATATTTTTTAGTTTGGTTTTGAACTGCTGCATCCTTTCCGACTTTCGGTAATTTGGTAACATTTCTGCCACTTTCTGCTTATACCGGGGGTCTAGTAGCGTGGCCACCCAGTACAGGTCGTTCTCCTTCATCCTTTTTATATGAGGGTCCATCAACAGACATGACAGCATGAAAGACACCATTTGCACAAGGTTGGATGCAGAGCTACATATTTCCCGTTCCTCATCCTCACTGATGTCATTGACGGTCTGTTCTTCCCCCAAGCCACGTACAACACCATGGGTCCCAGATAGGTGACAACAATGTGCACCCTGGGTGCCTGCTGTGGTTGGTCTTCCTCCTCCTCAAAGCCACATTCCTCCTCTGACTCATCTTCCTCATACTCCTCTTCCAGCGTTGCCGCAGGTCCGGCAAGCGATGATGACAAGGCTGTTTCTGGTGGTGATGGTGACCACAACTCTTCCTCTTCCTCTTCACGCTCATCTACAGCCTGATCCAGCACTCTTCACAGGGCACACTCCAGTAAAAAAACAAATGGGATGAGGTCGCTGATGGTGCCTTCGGTGCGACTGACTAGGTTTGTCACCTCCTCAAAAGGACGCATGAGCCTACAGGCATTGCGCATGAGCATCCAGTAATGTGGCAAAAAAATTCCAAGCTCCGCAGAGGCTGTCCTAGCACCCCGGTCATACAAATACTCGTTGACGGCTTTTTCTTGTTGGAGCAGGCGGTCGAACATTAGGAGTGTTGAATTCCAACGTGTCGGGCTGTCGCAAATCAAGCGCCTCACTGGCATGTTGTTTCACCACTGAATATCAGAAAAGTGCGCCATGGCCATGTAGGAATGCCTGAAATGGCCACACACACAATATGTTTGCAGGTCACTTGCCCTACTCTTACCCCCATTTTGCTCCATTTTCCAGCCCTCTAGCCCTTTCCAGGACTTTTTTTAGAGCCATTTTAGTGCCCCAAAGTTCGGGTCCCCATTGACTTTAATCGGGTTCCAGTTCGGGGTCAATTTCGGGTCAAGTTCAGATCCTGAATCCGAACTTTGCGGCGAAGTTCGGCCGAACTTCCAGGTGTCTGCTCAACTCTAGTCCCATTCTTTAGTGAGAAGATGCTTGACTTTTTCAGTCAAGCATGTGGACAACAGGAGGCACACTAACACAACTGGGTTATTCGCAATATTCAGTTTACAGATAGACAATGCGTTTCGGGTTACTCCTGACCCCTTTATTAAGTCTTATACGTATTGAAGGTTGTTTCATAAAACCTTCTGTAGTCCAGCAGTCAGCTTCTCCAGGTATGGCCATACCTGGAGAAGCTGACTGCTGACTACTGGAGGTTTTATGAAACAACCTACAATACTCATGAGTACCCCAAAATGCGTTGTCTATCAATAAACTGAATATTACAAATTACCCAGGTATGTTAGTGTGCCTCCTGTTCTGTTCTCCACACGCTAGACTGAAAAAGTCAAGCATCTTCTAATTTCCGCCTTACACCCAAGTGGTGGGGTGTCTCCCACCCAAGGTTTCTAGATGAACTAGGCTTGCACCAACTGTGAACCGTCCACGTTGTGCTCTCATTGTGGTTGCGCCTAACAGGTGTAACCAAAATAGGTGAGCAAACCGATTCTTTCTGTGGATTAACATACTCACCCTATGTGTGCCTTTCTCATACCCCTTGGCCATTATTTGCCATTCTTTAGTGGGGATCACAATCTAAATTCCCATTGGACCTATCAGTATGGTTTTGGAGTGTGGGAGGAAACAAGAACTTGGAGGAAACCCAACAAACATAGGGACAAAATACTAAATTTGGTGTAACTTGTCTTTGGTGGTTAGCCCACTTACAGCACTGCAAGACAAGTAGGCTACCATCAAAGTTGATCGCAGTATGTCTGTTATGTGAGCTCCAACACACAATTGATATTGTAAATCTACCAAAAGAATAATGTGAGCTCCAACACACAATTGATATTGTAAATCTACCAAAAGAATAATGTGGACAACCAAAATATACCTAATAAAAATAGTGAATGACCCACTTATTATTTCTATGTTTGGGAAATCATTGTGAGTTTTTTTTTTTTTTGTTTTGAGAATACCGTCAGTAGGACACATTTACAGTAGTCGTGACACAATCCACCAACTCACCTCTCTGGGGACTCAGTATCTTCTTCTTGGTCACTGCTATGCTTTAGCATTGCACCGCTGTAGCAGTGGGTTCTGCGCATGCGCTGGCACCCAACCTCTTGAAGGTCTTGTGCACTCATTTTACCTCACTATAGCCAATTCCCATTTTCCCAAGCTTTTAAGGTCCCTCCCACCATCACTGAATATTTTATTTTCTGTGCAATGGTGTATTTCTTCTTGCTTGATTCCAAATAAATCTGATTTGTTAATGACTAGGGATAAGCGAATCAAATTTGAAAAAATGGAATTCAAACTGAATGCTTCGTGATAAATTGCATTTTTTCCTAAAATGTCTGCTGCATGTGTTAGGACAGGGAGCAAGGAACTCTGCGAACGAGGGATCACCCACAAAGCCATGCATGCAGCCAATCGGCAGCCAGCCACTGTGATGTCATAGCCCTATAAATAGCCTCAGCCATCTTGGATTCAGACATTTTCCAGTGTGCTTAGTGCAGGGAGAGACATCAGCAGACGCTAGGGACAGTCCTAGGAAAGACTTGTGCTGAAAACGATTTACAAGTTCAGGAAGGGATTATTCACTGTGTAGGGAAAGGATAGGGAGGCATCATCTACACTATAAAAGAAGAACAGGGTGCAATAGGAGAGTGTACAGCCTGGGTAATAGGAGTGATTCTATTACACTTTGCTGCAATTATTGGGGATCCAAATTGCTATTATACTGCTGCTTTTAGGTTGTTTGCACTATATGATGGCTCAGTAATTCCAGAAAACCTTGCTTGTGATTGGGGAGCAAGTGCTGTGTGATACCATTGGCTGTCCTATCAGCCGTTTTGCTGTGATTTTACATTGTTTTACTTTTTCTTTTTTTGGGGGGTGTATTAATAGGGGGAAAAAAGGAAAAAATATATGTCATAATTGCCGTTCAGCGGTGAAGTTACATTGTACTACAGCCATTTATGGGGTATATTAAAAGCAAATATACTTACTGTACGTCCTAATAGGGATTTAGGTCACAAGCTTAGGGCAAGAACCTCAAAGGTAGTGTTTTCTGAAATACTACTTGTACCACGAGTCACACAAGAAAGGCAGCGGGAGATTAGGAAGGTTAACAAGTGGCTCAAGAACTGGTGTGGGAAGGAGGGGTTTGGGTTCCTGGAGAACTGGGCCGACTTTTCTGTCGGCTACAGGCTCTATCGTAGGGACGGGCTACACCTCAATGGGGAAGGGGCAGCTGTGTTGGGGGAGAAGATGGTTAGAGGGTTGTAGCAGTGTTTAAACTAGGGACTGGGGGGAGGGTAATTACATTATAGGATGGGAAGATATTTCAGATAGAGACTGGGGGCCAGGTAATGGGACTGGAGGAGGAAAGGAAGAGGGGACTAGAACAGTTCAGAAGGTGTAGGCTAAAAAAATATACATAAACCTCTTAAATGTATGTATACTAATGCCAGATGCCTGACTAATAAAATTAGTGATGTGTGAGGAGGACTATGACATAGTGGGAATAACTGAGGCATGGCTGGATGATAGCTATGACTGGGCAGTTAATGTACAGGTTACAGTTTTTTTAGAAAGGATCGCCAAAACCGGAGAGGGTGAGGGGTCTGCCTTTATGTAAAGTCCTGTCTAAAGCCCACAGTCCGAGAAGATATAAGTGAGGGACATGAACATGTGGCGTCACTGTGGGTAGAAATACATGGAGCAATATACCAGTGTCCACAGAAAATCTACTACTAAACGAGATAGACGAGGCGGCAAATAATAAGGTGGTTATTATGGGGGACTTCAACTACCCAGATACAGACTGGTAAACTGAAACCTGTATATCTCATAAAGGAAACAGGTTCTTGGCAATAACCAAGACAATTACCTTTCCCAACTGGTCCAAGACCCGACTAGAGGGACGGCCATACTGGACTTAGTATTAACCAATAGATCTGACAGAACAACAGATGTTAATGTTGGGGGAAACCTGGGAAACAGTGACCATAAAGTAATATGTATATATTTAAGACAGGCACTCAACACTTGGGACCACCCAAAGACACTCCAGATAAGTAGAGAGCAATAGCCGTCCTACCGATTCTGCGCGCAGGATCCATCTGGCTTCTCTCTGCAATAACAACCAGTGTCTATTTCCACCTGATGGAGGGCTAGGGACCAGTTCAATACCTGCAAACTTTAGAGTCTTGCAGTTACCATCATGTACCTCTCTCATCTGATTTATAATTGTCTATGCCGGCATTGCGCTCTAGCCTTATGACTTCAGGGAGAAAGAAGGAGAGTCGGAGGATGCGGGGCGGTGCTGGCTCCTTCACAGTGGGCGTGCCTGGGCTCCGGAAACAGAGAACGCTTGACTTATTTCACAAGCAGGACTCATCTAAGGCTCATTTGCATATCTATTAAATCGTTTTTTTGACACAATAAAAGCACTGAGATCTATGGGGACTGGAAATTGCGTATGTGCTAGTGGCCATCTAGCAGCCCATGTCCCCAGCTCTATACACAAAAACCAGGTGACAGGTTCCCTTTAAGTTTCTTTTGGGCCAATGACTGTTCACATTAAATTGGAAAAAATGACGAATATTCTAAAAAACAAATATATAGCATTATATTCTATAGTGCTATATATTCGTGTTTTAGAATATTGGCATTATGCGAATGTTACATTGCATAGAGTTCCTTCCCTGGGTTGGCATCAGCCTCAGGGAACGAACTGAGCATGTGCTAGCTTGCGCAACGCGAGATTACAGTACTCTAGCTTTATGATGCCGGGGAGCAAGGAGGAGAATCCGAGGATGCGGGGCGGTGCTGGCTCCATCACAGTGGGCGTGCTTGGGCTCCGGAAACAGAGAACGCTTGACTCATCTCACAAGCAGGACTCATCTAAGGTTGATTTGCATATCTATTAAATCATTTTTTTGACACAATAAAAGCACTATGGGGGGAAGAGCTATGGGGACTGGAAATTGTGAATGTGCTAGCGGCCATCTAGCAGCCCATGTCCCCAGCTCTATACACAAAAACCAGGTGACAGGTTCTCTTTAATTTTCTTTTGGACCAATGACTGTTTACATTAAATTGGAAAAAATGACGAATATTCTAAAAAACCAATATATAGAACTATATTCTTTAGTGCTATATATTCATGTTTTAGAATATTGGCATTATGCGAATGTTACATTGCCGATTTTTCGCAATCGATAGAATAATCTCGAATACACATATTTGCGAATATCTGACGAATATTCTAACGAATATTCGCAAAATAACGAGAATTTGAATATTGCCCCTGCCGCTCATCACTAATCAGGAGACCACAAAGTGGCAAGGTGACATAGTGTGGAGATGGCAGCAGCAGCATCAGGAGACCACAAAGTGACCCGGTGACAGAGTGTGGCGTTGGGTGGCAATACCAGTACCCGCTGATAAAGGTGGGTGAAAGGAGGAGCACTTGGCATCAGATGTGTGGCATCAGGCGGGTGGCAGCATCAGAGTAGTAGCTGAGGCAGGTAGCCAGAAGAAACCAGTCTCTTTTTTCAAGGTTTTGGTGAGGCGGCATGGATGATCTAATCAGATGCCTCAGGCATTAATGGGTGGAAATCCTGGCTGATCTACGCCTGATTCATCTTGACAAAGGTCAGTCTCTCCACATTATGGATGGACAGTCGGGTTCTCTTTGGGGTAATTACCACCCGCTTTGATGCCACACTACTGGCTGGACAGGACAACTTTTTCAGGGCAAACTCGGTCAGTTGCGGCCACAAATCCAGTATGGCTGCCTAGTAGTCCAGTGGATCTCTAATGACGGCTGGCAGGATACTGTGCAAGTATGCCACCACCTGTTGGTTCACGTCCTGCTCCAGGTCTAGCTTCTGCTGGTGTGTAGTTTCTTCACTAAGCTGGTGAAGAAAGCTACTCATCAGTGACTGTAAGCTCAGGCTGCTGCTGAAGTAGCTGGTACTGCTTCTGCCACCCTACCCTGTGTCTGGGTCATCTGTCTCATCTTCCTCATCGCTCCGGAAGCTCCTCTGGCTGCTCCTGCTTCTCCTCTCCTGTCAGCTAAGCAGAAAAACCACCCTTTTCGCAACACATTGCCTGTGCTCCAATGTCCTCCTCCCCCTCCTCCTCCTCTTCCAGTTCAGCCCCCACAGGTCTCATGTGGCCATGAGATCTAGACGCCACATCTGCAGTCCCCTGACCAGCTATTGTTACCACCATCTGTTCAAGGACATGATGCAGTGGAATGATGTTGTTCATCCCGTAGTCCTGGCGACTGACAAATAACTTGGTATCCTCAAAGGTCCTGAGCAAACGGCAGGTGTCACGCATGAAGTTCCACTGGCTGACATCGAAGTTACACAGGGGAGTACTCCTATCCGCTTGGATCATCAAGAAATCGTTGATGGCCTTTCTCTGTTCGTACAGTCGGTCCAACATATGGAGGGTGGAATTCCAATGGGTAAAAAGGTTGCATATCAACCTATGTTCGGGGATGCCGTTCTGCCGCTGCAGCTAGAGGAGGGTGTGCTTTGCGGTTTACAAGTGGCTGAAGTGCATCAAAGTTTCCTGGCCATTTTTAGGATGTCTTACAGATGGGTGGAATACTTCAGGAACCGCTTGACAACCAGATTGAACACGTGTGCCATGCAGGGCGCATGGGTCAGCCTGCCTTCACGCAGTGCCAACACAATGTTCTTCCCCTTGTCTGTCACCATGGTTCCGATTTTCAGTTGTCACGGAGAAAGCCAGGATTCGACTTCTTGATGAATAACATGGAGCAGTTCCTCCCCTGTGTGACTCTGTTCACCCAGGGAAATGAGGCGCAGAACAGAGTGACACCGCCGTGCCCTGCATATGTGGTATGCCGGAGGGGCATTGTGAATTGTCCCTGCAGTGGAGGCTGAGGACATGGTGGAGGATGAGGAGCAGAGCATTGTCGCTGGACCAGTAGTGTTTCAGTCAAAAACGTGGCATTGCGATGGGGTCTAATGTGGCCCCAACGTATGCCAATATATATATGCGCCAATGGAGGAGGATTTCGTCTATGTGTCCCACCACTTTCAACATGTATTGAGGTGGTGGAGATACATAGATGACATCTTCCTTCTGTGGACAGGGACTGAAACACAATTGAATGAATTTTACCAATATCTTAATAGTGTAGATGTGGATCTTCAATATACTGTGTCTTCTTCAAAATCGGATTTAGCGTTTCTGGACACCAATGTGAAATTAGTTGATGGTTCTGTCTGTACGGGTTTATTTGTCAAGCCCACAGACAAACACAATTTTGCGTATATATTTTTCTTGTAGTACAGAAATATGTCACTAAACGCTCTCAGCACATATAGCTGCAGAAGTGAACTGCATATGTATTTTATTTTTTTTGTAGTGAAATAGGCTACTAAACGCTTTTACCACAAATAACGGCAACAGTGAAATACATATATTTTTTTCTTGTAGTACAGAAATACATCACTAAATGCTTTTAACCCCAAATAACTGCAGAAGTGAACTGCATATATATTTTTCATTTAGTACTGAAATACACCACTAAATGCTTTCACCACATGTAACTGCAGACGTGAACTGTGTATATATTTTTATTTTTTCACAGATATAAACCACTAAAGGCTTTTCAACATAGCACTTGCACCCCAATAACAAATTGCTGGAAAGACAGCTCTGTATAATGGCAATTTGAATCCCCAAATTATCTTTCCCTACACTTGTAAATCGCTTTTCTAGCACTGTCCCTACCACATTCTGACGTCTCTCCCTGCGCTAAGATGCTGTGAAAAGATTCCTCCCTATTAGTGATGAGCGAGCACCAAAGTGTTCGGGTACTCGGTCCGAACAAATAGCGATATTCGTGCGTTCGGCCGAGCACCCGAGTATAATGGAAATCAATGGGAGACAACCAGGTACCCCCTGCTCGGATAAGGGGAGGGTGCCTGGTCCATTGGAAAAGGTCAGAAAGTGACAGAAACACCACCGAAATGGATCTGGAACAGCATGGGGACCATGTCTGGACGCATCTTGGACTCCAATTTCGCTGCTGGGAACCATATTCTCCCAGTTGTCCTCCACTTTTACATAGCGCCAAAATACCCCCCCAAAAACCACCCCCAAAAAAATATATACATTTTTAGAGGTAAAATTGTTAGGAAACATTCTTTCCTGTACATTCAATTATATATACAGTGCAAATGCTGCCAAAAATTACAAGGAAGAAGCACTCTGATACAGCCTGTATATCACATATAGGAGGGCCTCATGGTGCTACAATTGTTCAGGTACACTGCTGCACGCATAAAGCCTATTCACTAACTGAAAGGGCTGCCAAAAATTACAAGGAACCGGCACTCCAATACACCCTTTATTACACATAAAGGAGGGCATCATACACACACATGAAAAATTATCATTGATGGCCTACTGGTGACCCCCAAAAACATTTGGAGCAAGTGATTGCTGGTTACCCTCTAAAACATTATAGTTGAGGGCCTGAAGGTGAGCGGACACAATAAAAAATTGTAGTGAGGGACTGAAGCCTAGCGAACCCTATAAAACATAGCAGTGATGGCCTACAGGTGAGCAGACTGTATAAAGCATTGGAGGTGAGGGCTTGAAGCCTAGCGAACCCCATAAAACATTGCAGTGATAGCCTACAGGTGGAGAGACGGTATAAAGCATTAGAGGTGAGGGCCTGAAGCCTAGCGAACCCCATAAAACTTTGCAGTGATGGCGCACAAGTGAGCAGACGGTATAAAGCAGTGGAGGTGAGGGCCTGAAGCCGAGCAAACCCTACAAAACATGCTAGTGAGGGCAGATATATTCTGTATTGAAGAGGAGGTGGAGGAGGAGGCGGATGAGAAAACAAGACAAGTACATAATAAAGCATACATTTATATTGCGTTTTTGTTCCTCATTAGCTCAGCTTTCCTCTGGTGGAGTGGAGAAGTCAGGGGCAATCCAGGCCTTGTACCTTTTTATCTGAGTCATCTTATAAGCATTGAAAGTGGACAAGCGGATACGCTTATCTGTTATAATGCCACCAGCAGCAATAAATACACATTCAGATAATACGCTGGCTGCAGGGCAGGCCAGCACATCCAAGGCGTAGAGCGCAAGTTCTTGCCATGTGTCCATCTTGGACACCCAGTAGTTGTAAGGCACTGAGGGGTCATTTAGGTAGCTGACACGGTCTGCAATGTATTTCAACATCTTCCAAAACTTTTCCCTTCTTGTACCACTAGGCCGCGATTCAGGGTGAGGTTGCTGGCGGGGTGTCATGAAAGTGTCCCATGCCTTGGAAAGTGTTGCCCTGCCTCTGTTGGAACTACTGTGTGTTGCCCTTGTCTCCCTTTCTCGGTTGCCTAAGGAAGAACGGACTCTGCCGGCCGCGTTGTCAGATGGAAAATTTTGGAGCAATATCTCAACAAGTACTTTCTGGTATTGCACTATTTTACTCGTCCTCTCCATCACTGGAATGAGAAATGAGAAGTTCTCTTTGTAGCGGGGGTCGAGAAGGGTGAACACCCAGTAATCCATGTTATCCAAAATACGAATAACGCGAGGGTCGCAGGAAAGGCAGCCTAACATGAAGTCAGCCATGTGTGCCAGAGTATCAATAGGCAAGTTGTCGATGACTCTCCATACCCTCATCCTCCTCCTCCTCTTCTGCCCATCCACTCTGAACAGATGGAATTAAAGTTCCATGGGTACTACCATCTGTAGCAGAGGCAACTAGATCATGCTACTCCTCCTCCTCTTCATGGCCCAATTCGCACTGAGAAGATGAACTGGAGGAGGTCTGGCTATCACACTGTGTCATCTCCTCCCCCATTACCTCGTCTGCCACATTCAAACATCCTTAATTGTGAGCAGTGATCGTTTGAGTAGACACAGCAGTGGGATGGTTACACTGATAATATCTTTATTGCCACTAACCATCTGTGTGGAGTCATCAAAGTTTTTTAAAACCTCACAGAGGTCTGACAACAATGCCCACTCCTCGCTTGTGAATAGTGGCAGTTGACTGGAAAGGCGATGACCATGTTGCAGCTGGTATTCCACAACTGCCCTCTGCTGCTCACAGAGCCTGGCCAACATGTAGAACATAGAGTTCCACCGTGTGCTCACGTCGCCCAACAGTTGGTGAGCTGGAAGCCGCAAGGGCTGCTGCAGCGTTGACAGACCGCCTGAAGTTGTGGACGACTTGCTGAAAAGAGCACACAAGCGGCGCGCCTTCACTAGTAGCTCCTGCAAATTGGGGTAGGTTTTGATAAACCGCTAAACCACTAAGTTTAAGATGTGGGCTAGGCATGGAATGCGTGTCAGTTTGCCGCCGCCACCAAGTTACGGACATTGTCAGACAAAACCTTGCCTGTTTCTAGGTTGAGTGGTGAGAGCCACAGCTCTGCGGAAGTGTGCTGTTTGTCCCCTAAACAGATCAGCTTCAGCACGGCATGTTGACGCTTAGCCACAGCAGTGCTACACTGCTTCCAGCTAGCGACTGATGCCTGACTGCTGTTGGAGGTGGAAGTGGAGGAGGAGGCGGCGGAGGAGGAGAAGTGGGAGTTGGAGCCAGTAACATAGCTGCTGGCGGAATCCCTGATAGACGTAGGGCCCGTAATCCTAGGCGTATTTGCGCTTGCGTTCAAATGCCTGTGTTATCGACATTTGGACGCTGCCCTGGGACAGGGAGGTGGATGTTGTTGCTGATGGTTAATGCAGAAGTCCAGGTGCAGGGCGAGGGTCATCCGAGCCTGCTCCTTCGGCAGGGGATTGGTCAGCAGTGCGTAACACAAGGGAATTAGAGGCAGTGGTGGGACCCTCAGACGCAGAGTATGGACCCAGGTATATGGCCCACATATTAGGGTGCTTGGATGCCATGTGGCGGATTATGCTGGTGGTGGTGAGGTTGCTAGTGTTCATTCCCCGGCTCATTTTGGTATAGCACAAGTTGCAAACTTCCACTCTTTTGTCGTCTGCGCTTTCCTTTAAAAAAGTGCCATACTGCGGAACACCTACCCCTTTGCAAGGTAGATTTACGCATGGGGTGCTCGGTGAAACGGTTGCAGGCCTGTTTGGTGTGGGCCGACGTCTCCCCTTTGCAACCCCACTGCCTCTTCCAGACTGTCGCGGTGCTACGGGATCCCTCCCCCTCTGTACTGCTGTCCTCGCTCGGGTTTTAACCTTCGCATGTTGGGTCACTGACCTCATCGTCCACCACCTCCTCTTCCACTTCCTCACTCTGCTCCTCCTCCTGACTTTACCTAATCACCACCTCAGTGATTGGCAACTGTGTCTCATCATCATCCACCTCGTGAACGAATGATTGCCGTTCACCACCGTCATCTTCTTGAGACTGTGAAGGCTCAAGAGGTTGGGAATCAGGGCACAATATCTCAAGTACCTCTTCAAGCGTGCTTGGCGAGAGAGCCAAACCAAGTACTGGTGATGAAAAGAGGTCATGTGAATATCCGAGTGTGGGATCACTTGTTTAGCCAGACGCGACATAGTGTGAGGAAGGAGGATCAGAGTGAGGATTCGGTTGACCAGACTCTTTGCTACAGAGACTGCACTTCGTGGAAGAAAGGGTACTGCTTAACCGATTGGAAGCATTATCTTCTGCAATCCAACCGACCATCTGTTTGCACTGGTCCAACTTGGACAGTGTTTTCCTGCACCGCCCAGCTAACATGGACATGAAGCTGGGTAAGGTGGATTTTTTTGTTTTTTTCTGGTGCACTGGCAGCAGGCACAGTTTCATTGCACCCAGGGCCACGGCCTCTGCTTGCACCATCAGCATCATGCCCAGGGCCATGGCCTCTACTTGCACCGTCAGCATCACGCCCAGGGCCACGGCCTCTGCTTGCACCATCAGCATTATGCCCACTTCCCCCTTCATTTGTGCTCGCCTTCTTTATATTAATGGTTTTGTCTGTAGATGTGGCTCAGATTGTTTTACTGTCCACTAAAGACATGGTTTTCTGATGCAAGACAGTACTGGATACAGAAAAATACTAATTTTCGGCACTACAGTAGGCCACAAATAATGACATTTTTACAATACACAATGTATTGGCTTGCTGTAATGTACTGAATACAGAACAATAAAGATTTTTAGAAGTACACTAGCCCAGAGATAATGTAATTTTTACAATACACATGGTATTGGCTTGCTATAATGTACTGGAGACAGAAAAATACAGATTTTCGACACTAAACTAGACCAGAGATAATGTAATTTTGCCAATACACACTGTATTCGGATGTAGTTCTATATTGGATACAAATTTGTCTCAAATAAAATGTATTCTCTGCGGGAATACTGTATATTCGGTTGCGGCCTAAACGCACACACAGATGTGCCCAAAACTAGCTAACTATGGCCAAATAATAATAATTAATATAATGGTTGTGGATTGAATGCACACACAGATGTGGCACTAGTTAGGTTTATTTCCCCAGAACGAATAATTTCTCTGATGGTGCAGTCTATATCTCGGTAGCAGGAACACTGTTGAAAATAAGCCCCTTTTTATAATGTCTGCCCAGCACACTGCTTTATGATGGTGCAGTATATATCTCAGTACCAAGGAACACTGTAGTTAATAAGCCCCTTTTTATAATGTCTGCCCAACACACTGCTTTATGATGATGCAGTGTACATCTCATTACCAAGGAACACTGTAGTGAATAAGCCCCTTTTTATAATGTCTGCCCGACACACTGCTTTATGATGGTGCAGTGTATCTCTCAGTACCAAGAAACACTGTAGTGAATAAGCCCCTTTTTATAATATCTGCCCAACACACTGCTTAATGATGGCGTATTGTAGATGTCACTAATCGGAAATCTTTCTGTCTTTAGAAGTTAAAAAGTGATTTTCAAGCCCTGCACTATCTGTCCCTTCCTGGTGACGCCTGTCCCTGATAGTGCTGAATTAACCCCCTTCTTAAAGAAAAAAAACGTGCTGCACTGCTGTCAAACACACACTCTAGTCCTTAAAAGGACTGTTAGGTCTTTCAATAAGGTTTTTGGAGTGAAATCAGTAAGTTTAGAGCAAAACGCTATCTGTCCCTGCCTACTGTCTGCTCTCCCTGACGCTGAATGAGCCGAGCAACGGACCTCAGCTCCTATATGAAATGGTATCACATGTTCTTGCCAGCCAATCAGTGTAAGGCTTATAGCTATCATTGCTATGGCCTACACTGAGGGGAATTACTTACCTTGACCTTCATTGGTTGCTTAGAAGGCGCCACACATGCGGGGAGGAGACTCGAGCAATGCGACAAATACACGTGGTGCTCGGCCTAGTAAGGCCGAGCTTCGAGCAGAGCGATGCTCGAGCCGAACCAATACTCGGCCGAGCATGCTCGTTCATCACTACTCCCTATGCTTTCTCTGTGCTTATAAATCGTTTTTTCTGTTTCATTTTTTTTTTTTCACAATTAGCTTTTTCCAATTGCTGTCCCTAGCGCCTTCTCACGTCTGTCCCTGCACTCAGAACACTGGAAAATGGTAGAATCTAAAATGGTTGCCGTATTTATAGGGCTGTGCATCACAGGGCTGGATGACTGCTGATTGGCTGCATGCATGCATGTCAATCATGGTGATCCCCCCTTCCCAGAGTTCCTTTCCCCATGTCCTCAGTCCTCACACGTGTGGCCGCCATTTTAGGAAAAATTGCTTGGTCAAATAGCTATTCGGCTCGAGCATCGCTATGTTTGTCACAGTGTCTGTATTACAAATTCCAATAATCTGGGCCATATCTAGTGTCCATAATCTGTGGTGTTCTGTAACCAATAGTGTAGAACATCTGCAAACAGTGTCCATATTACAAATTCCAATAATCTGGGCCTAATATAGTGTCCATATTCTGTGGGTTTCTGTGAAATACACTGTCCTGCATCCGAAAACTGTGTCTTTAGCGGACAGTAAAACAATCTGCGCCACATGTGTGCATGATGCTGATGGTGCACGCAGAGGCAGTGGCCCTGGGCGTAATAAAACTGTGCCTGCTGCCAGTGCACCAGAAAAAAAAAAAAAACATCCACTGTACCCAGCTTCATGTCCAATTTAGCTGGGCGGCGCAGAACAACACTGTCCAAGTCGGACCAGTGCTAACAGTTGGTTCGTTGGATTGCTCAAGAAAATGCTTCCAGTCGGTTAAGCACCACCCTCTCGTCCAGTCTTTGTAGCCAAGAGTCTAGTCAACCGAATCCTCACTCTAATCATACTTCCTCATACCATGGAGAGGCTTGCCAAATGAGTGATCTCACACTCAGATATTCCAAAGAGCTCTTTCCAGCACCACTATTAGATTTGGCCCTCACGCCAAGCACGCTTGAAGAGGGACCTGAGATATTGTGCCCTGATTTCCAACCTCTTGAGCCTTCACAGTCTCAAGAAAATGATGGTGGTGAACGGCAATCATTCGTTCACGAGGTGGATGATGATGAGACACAGTTGCCAATCACTGAGGTGGTGGTTAGGTCAAGCAAACAGGCCCGCAACCATTACACAGAGTACCCCCATGCATAAATCTAACTTGCCAAGGGTTAGGTGTTCCGCAGTATGGTGCTTTTTTGAGGAAAGTGCAGACGGCAAAAGAGTGGTAGTTTGTAACCTGTGTCGTACCAAAAAAAGCCGGGGTGGGAACACTAGCAACCTCACCACTACCAGCATGAACTGCCACATGGTATCCAAGCGCCCTAATAAGTGGGACCAACGCCTGGGTCCACAATCTGGATCTGCGGGTCCCACCACTGTCTCCTCTTCCCCTGTGTTATGCACTGCTGGCCAATCCCCTGTCGAAGGCGCAGGCACGGATGCCCCTCGCCCTGCACCTGGACCTTCACATGAAACGTCAGCAACAACATCCACTTCCCTGTCCCAGCACAGCGTCCAAATGACACAGGCATTTGAACGCAAGCGCAAATACCCATCCACCCACAGGCCATAGCACTGAATGCGCAACTTTCAAAATTACTGGCCCCAAAAATGTGGCGATTTAGGCTTGTGGACAGCAATTTTTCACGGTGTGCCTTACACCAGCATGTGTCCAAGAACATCACCCGTGCCCTGACCAAGCACTTACTGGGAAGGTACACTTCACCACATACACATGGACTAGTGCTGGTGGCCAGGAAAGCTACTGTATATATCCCTGACCGCACATTGGGTGAATGTTGGCCTGGAGTGAGTTGTACCCTGGGATGGCATAGGTTCTACCCATACCCAGGATTGCGGACCCTACGTCCATCAGGGTCTCCGCCAGCAGCTATGTTACTATGTTACGGGCTCCAACCCCCACTTCTCCTCTGCCGCGACCTCGAGCAGCAGTCAGCCATCATTCGCTAGCTGGAAGCAGTGTAGCACTGCTGTGGGTAAGCGTCAACAGGCCGTGCTGAAGCTGATTTGCTTAGGGGAAAAACCGCACCGCCGCAGAGCTGTGGCAGGGTATAAGGGACCAGACCAAGCTGTGGCTTTCGCCACTCAACCTACAACCAGGCATGGTTGTGTCTGACAATGGCCGTAACTTGGTGGCTGCTTTGGAGCTCGGCAACCTGACACACATCCCATGCCTAGCCCACGTGTAAACTTAGTGGTTCAGCGGTTTATCAAAACCTACCCCAATTTGCAAGAGCTAATAGTGAAGGTGCACTGCATGTGTACCCATTTCCGCAAGCCATCCACAGCTTCAGCCGGTCTGTCAACGATGCAGCATCGCTTGTGGCTTCCAGCTCACCGACAGTTGTGCGATCTGAGCACGCGCTGGAACTCTACATTCTACATGTTGTCCAGGCTTTGTGAGCAGCAGAGGGCAGTTGTGGAATACCAGCTGCAACATGGTCGTCGCCTTTCCAGTCAACTGCCACTATTCACAAGTGAGAAGTGGGCATTGATGTCAGACCTCTGTGAAGTTTTAAAAAACTTTGATGACTCCACACAGATGGTTAGTGGCGATAACGCTATTATCAGCATAACCATCACACTGCTGTGTCTACTGAAACGATCGCTGCTCACAATTAAGGAGGAAGCTCTGAATGTGGCAGAAGAGGAAATGGGGGAGGACATTACACAGGGTGATAGCCAGACCACCCACAGATCGTCTTCTCAGTGCAAATTGGACCATGAGGAGGAGGAGGAGCTGGAAACAGTTGCCTCTGCTACAGAGGGTAGTACCCATGGAACTTTAATTCCATCTGTTCAGTGTGGATGGGCAGAAGAGGAGGAGCAGGAGGAGGATGAGTAGTTGGAGAGTCATTCTGATGTCGACATCGACGTCTTGACTGTTGGTACTCTGGCACACATGACTGACTTCATGTTAGGCTGCCTTTCCTGCGACCCTCGCGTTATTCGTATTTTGGATAACATGGATTACTGGGTGTTCACCCTTCTCGACCCCCGCTACAAAGAGAACTTCTCATTTCTCATTCCAGTGATGGAGAGGACGAGTAAAATAGTGCAATACCAGAAAGTACTTGTTGAGATATTGCTCCAAAATTTTCCATCTGACAACGCGGCCGGCAGAGTCCATACTTCCTTAGGCAACCGAGGAAGGGAGACAAGGGGAACACACAGCAGTTCCAACAGAAGAAAGGGCCAACACTCTCCAAGGCATGGGAGCACTTTCATGACACCTCCACCAGCATACCTCACCCTGAAGCGTGGCCTAGTGGTACAAGGAGGGAAAAGTTTTGGAAAATGGTAAAGGAATACATAGCAGACAGTGTTAGCGTCCTAAATGATCCCTCAGTGCCTTACAACTACTGGGTGTCCAAGCTGGACACGTGGCACGAACTTGCGCTCTAGCCTTGGAGGTGCTGGACTGCCCTGCAGAGATGTCTCGAACATAAACGAACCGGGCAAACCGCCATAGACTTCAATTGCCAGGCGAATTTTAAAACCTACAGGGACTCTTTCTGGTCACAATAGAGATGAAAAAGTTGTTTCAAGGGGACTAACACCTGGACTGTGGCATGCCGGAGGGGGACCCATGGCAAAACTCCCATGGAAAATTACGTAGTTGACGCAGAGTCGGGTTTTAATCCATAAAGGGCATAAATCACCTAACATTCCGAAATTGTTTGGAATAACGTGCTTTAAAACATCCAGTGTGTATATACGATCAGGTATGATGTTGTATCGAACAGGTAGTGTAATGGTTACGCCCGCTTCACAGTAACAGACCAAACTCTGACAGACCAAACTCCCCGTTTAACGCACCGCAAACAACCGCAAACAGTCCATTTGCACAACCGCAAACTCCCCATTTGCACAAGGTTGTATACCAAGCTAGTCATGTCCCGTTCCTTGTCCTCACTAGACGTCATTGAAGGTCTCTTCCTCCACCCAGCCACGTACAACACCAAGGGTCCCCGAAGGTGACAAGCCACCTGGGACGCCTGCTGTGGTTGGTCTTCCACCTTCTCAAAGCCACCTTCCTCCTCTGACTCCTCTTCTTCAGACTCCTCTCTCTGCGTTGCCGCAGGTCCAGCAATCAGCGACAACAAGGCTGCTTCTGGTGGTGATGGTGACCACAACTCTTCCTCTTCATGCTCATCTACGGCCTGATCCAGCACTCTTTGCAGGGCACGCTCCAGAAAAAACGCATATGGGATGAGGTCGATGATGTTGCCTTGGGTTTGACTGACGAGTTTTGCCACCTCCGCAAAAGGACGCATGAGCCTACAGCCATTGTGCATGAGCGTTCAGTAACGCGGCCAAAAAATACCCAGCTCCGCAGAGGCTGTCCTCTTTTTTTTTAATTAAAAAAATCTGTTCTTACCAGTTTAATCTCTGTTTGTCCCCTATCAGGGGCCGGTGTATGGAATAGATTTTAGGACCTAGGAGATGGAAAAAGATGGTTGGTCGGTCCTCTTACTTCCAATTTGGGGCACTGCGCGTGCGCCGCGCAGTGTACTGTGCCAACAATACAAATAGTGTGAACTACTATTCTTACCATTTTAATCTTTGTTAAGTCCCCTACCCGGGAATGTGTATTGAATTGAATCATTGCATGGGGAGATAGAGAAAAAAGTTTGCTCTGTCCGCTTCCTTCTGATTTTGGGCACTTGCAATGGAATTTGCCACCAATGCAACTAGTGTTAACTAAGTACTATTCCTATCAGTTTAATCTCTGTTTTCTCCAAGGTACTGTGCCACCCTATATAAGTGGTGTGCACACAGAACAGTCTGTGGGCCTGCGGCCTCTCACACACGTGCAGGCAACTGCAATATATATATATATATATATATATATATATATATATATATATATATAAAAAAAAGCAGAATGATGTACCAGCCCTAAAAAGGGCTTTTTGGGGTGCTGTCAGGACCCAATCCTTACAGCAGAAGGCCCCTTTTACACAAGCGAGTTTTCCGCGTGGGTGCAATGCGTGACGTGAACGCATAGCTTCCACACTGAGTACTGACATATTCATCTCAATGGGTCTGTGAACATGAGCTTTTTTTTCACGCATCACTTGTGCTTTGCATGAAAATCGCAGCATGTTCTATATAACTTCTATAGAAGTTAATGGGGCTGCGTGAAAAATGCATTGCATCCGCAAGCAAGTGTGGGTGGGTTTTTCACTGATGTTTTTTATCAGATGCACCCATTTTTCACATGTGTGAAAAACGCATCAAAATGCATTGCACCCGCACGGAAAAAACTGAACACCTGAACGCAATCGCAGGCAAAACTGAATGGCTTTGCCTGTGAAATCACACAGTTTTCACTGAATGATCCGCAACGCATCCGGACCTAAGGCCCCATTCACACATCCACAATTTTTGTCCGCATCCATTCCGCAGCCTGCGGACAAGAATATGCATCTCTATGGGGAGTGCCGGCATGATGTGTTGAGGATCCGCAATTTGCGGATCCGCAACACACTACGGATGTGTGAATGGGGCCTAATCCGGACACGCTCGTGTGAAAGAGGCCGATGAGTCTTTGAGGACTGGAGTGGACACAGAACACTGGCCTAGCTAACGCTTTCCCCATTAGTTCAGCAGCAGCAGCACTCTCCCTGCTCTAACTAACACTGCAGTTTCAGAACGAATCTAACATGGATGCCATCCTTGCGTTTAGATAGGAGGTGGGAGGGTCTGTGAGGGAGGGTATGCTGGAATGTGTCTGCTGACTGTGAGGTACAGGGTCAAAGTTTGCTCAATGATAAAGTATGGGGGGCGAATCAAACATCGCATATGTTCGCCCACCGCGGCGAACGCGAACATGCGATGTTCGCCGTTGAATAGTTCGGGACATCTCTACTGCACTGCCGTCAGCGTTTTGTCTGAGCGTGTATTTAGTGCTTCTGGTGGCATTCTAACAGATATGCGTATCCGCTTGTCCACTGGCAATGCTGACAGGTTGACTCAGATAAAAATGAACAAGGCCTGGATTGACCCTGACTTCTTCACTCCACCAGAGGAAAGCTGAGATAATGAGGAACATAAAGGCAATATCAATCTATCATTTATAATGTACTCAGTCTACTGTAGGGTATCCCCACGCACCTTTTCCACAACAAAAAAAAGAGTATATGGTTGAATCTTGTTTTCTCCTCCGCCTCATCCAGATTGTAGATATTCCCTCGACTCTAATTTTTTTATAGCTTCAGCTCAACTGCAGGCCCTCAACTCAACTTGGTTAATAGGGTCAGCTGTACAGCATGCACTTGCATATATTGTTTTAGAGCGTCAGCTGAACTGCATGCACTCGCATTTAATGTTCTAGAGCGTCAGCTCACCTGCAGGCACTCGCATATACTGTTTTAGAACATCAGCTCACCTGCAGGCACTCGCATATAATAATGTTTTAGAGCGTCAGCTCACTAGCAGGCACTCGCATATAATGTTTTAGAGCATCAGTTCACCTGCAGGCACTCGCATATAATGTTTTAGAGCGTCTGCTAACCTGCAGACACTAGCATATAATGTTTTAGAGTGTCAGCTTACCAGCAGGCACTCACATATAATGTTTTAGAGCGTCAGCTCAGCAGCAGGCCCTCGTCTGTAAAGTGTTTTAGAGAGTCATCAGCAGACCCTTGCTCCAAATGTTTTTGAGGGTCACCAGAAAGCCAGAGGCCAGTGGGCAATTACAGGAGCATTAGGATGACTCACAAACATCTCCTCTGTTACCTCCAGCATGTAGCCATGCTTGCAATGGGAGGTGGGAGGTGTCTATGAGCCCCACCCAAGACTGACTGATATAGCCCAAAGCCTAGCAGGTGCACCCAAATGTGACCTGAAGATGAAAAACAGGCACATTTAAATTGGATTTTTTACACCTCGCACATATATATATATATATATATATATATATATATATATATATATATAAACCATCAAAAGTGTGGTGATAAGAAAGCAGGATGCGCTCATACCCATATGCAGTTTGTGCATTTCTATAGGGCACATCTCGCACTGTAATCCGTTAATGGCAATCACCAGCAAAAATGCATACAATGGATGATGCCAGCAACGGACTACAAGTACCACAATGGACATCCTACATAAGATGAAATTTATGTGGATGTGGCAAGAATTCAGAACAAACACAGAACCAGAGATAGGTGCACGCTGCCGTCACACTAAACCCTCACACTGATGTTAAAAATTGAGAGGTTAGTTCGACATATCCTACTAGGAGGACGTGTCTTAAGCCTTATGTAGGATGTCCATTGTGGTACTTGTAGTCCGTTGCTGGCATCATCCATTGTATGCATTTTTTGCTGGTGATTGCCATTAGCAACGGACTACAAGTGCAGGATGTGCTCCCCTATAGAAATGCACAACTGCATATGGGTATGAGCGCATCCTGCTTTTTTATCACCACACTTTTTGATGGTTTATATATATATATATGTACGGAGGTGTATAAACTCCAATTTAAATGTGCCTGTTTTTCATCTTCAGGTCACATTTGGGTGCACCTGCTAGGCTTTGGGCTATATCAGTCAGTCTTGGGTAGGGCTCATAGACACCTCCCACCTCCCATTGCAAGCATGGCTACATGCTGGAGGTAACAGAGGAGATGTTTGTGAGTCGTCCTAATGCTCCTGTAATTGCCCACTGGCCCCTGATATCGCCCATATGGCGCAGGTAGGTGAGTGTTAGGGCCCTTGGGCTACTTGAGAGACCTTGACGCTGGTGCCCAAGGCTTAAGACATGTCCTCCTAGTAGGATATGTCGAACTAACCTCTCAATTTTTAACATCAGTGTGAGGGTTTAGTGTGACGGCAGTGTGCACCTATCTCTGGTTCTGTGTTTGTTCTGAATTCTTGCCACATCCACATAAATTTCATCTTATGTAGGATGTCCATTGTGGTACTTGTAGTCCGTTGCTGGCATCATCCATTGTATGCATTTTTTGCTGGTGATTGCCATTAGCAACGGACTACAAGTGCAGGATGTGCTCCCCTATAGAAATGCACAACTGCATATGGGTATGAGCGCATCCTGCTTTCTTATCACCACACTTTTTGATGGTTTATATATATGAATCTTTTGTACAAGGTGAAAAATTAGATCTGCCTGTAATACTGATGCACAGTGACTCTACAGCTAGCAGAACGGATTAATTATGACCATTGGTGCACTGCACACTTATGTACATGGCGATAAATTGTAGCAGAGCCTGCAGTTCTGCAGTCCCCCTGCACTCTCCTTAAGTCTCCCTGCACTCTCCCTCCCCAATATTGTCCTACACTCCCTGTTAAGAGTTTGCAGCGACAATGTCTCTCTAGTGCATACGCATCTTGTCATGTCTCTCTCTATGCTCAGATCACAGGAAAATAGTGATGTCCTTGCGGGATCAGGGTTTTATAGGGCTCAGCCAAGCTGTGACATCACAGGGGAATGGCTGCCTGCAGATTGGCTGGCTGCACAGTATTATGGTTGATCTCGCGTTCCTGTGCTTTTCTCGTCTACACTTACTTTTTCTTTCTAACACTTGCAGCCACCATTTTGGGAACACTAATGCATTGACACGAAGTGCGAGGAAATTTGATTTGTTTAAAATATCAGTTTTCTTAATCATCAGAAATCAAATTCTGCTTCGGATGCTTCGCTACGCCCAAAACTAATAGTATGGGTTAATCATGTCACCCTTAGACGTCTCTTCTCAAGACTAAATAAATTCAATTCTTTTAATCTTTCTTCATAACTAAGACCCTCCATTCCCCTTATCATTTTAGTCGCCCTCCTCTGTCCTTTTTCCAGCTGTAGTGCGTCTTTTTATGGACTGGTGTCCAGAACTTAATTGCATATTCCAGATGAGGCCGCACCAACACTTTGTAAAGTGGTAATATTACATCCCTGCCCCGCGAGTCCAGGCCTCGTTTAATGTATGACAATATCCTGGTGGCCTTAGAAGCAGCTGATTGACATTGTACTGTTATTGAATCTACCATCTACAAGGACACCCAAATCCTTCTCTATAAGTGACTCTCCCAGTGTTACATCACCTAAGACATATGAAGCACAGAGATTATTACTACCAAGATGCATAACTTTACATTTATCCACATTGAACCTCATTTGCAAGTTGATGCCCAATCATTTAGAGTGTTCAAGTCAGCTTGTAGTATATGGACATCTTCCATAGACTGCACAGTACTACAAAGCTTAGTGTCATCTGCAAAAATAGAAATGGTGCTATTAATCCAGTCCTTAATATCATTAATAAATAAATTAAATAATAGAGGACCCTGCACTGAACCTTGGGGTCACCACTTCCGGGACTAGAGTTGAGCGAAAATGATCTGTATAGTTCGGGTTCGTACAAAACTTTACAGTTTTCCGCACCCAGACCCGAACCCGAACATTTCTGTAAAAGTTCGGGTTCGTTGTTCGGCAATTTATTCCCGCTTTTTGAAAGGCTGCAGGGCAGCTAATCAACAAGCGTTTTACTACTTTGCCCTAAGAAGACATCACAGCCATGCCTACTATTGGCATGGCTGTGATTAGCTAAGTGCAGCATGTGGCCCAGCCTCTAAATAAGCTGGAGTCACATAGCACCGCACATCACTCTGCTGCTCTTAGTGTAGGGACAGGTTTCTGCTGTGAGGGAGAGATTAGGGAAGAAATCTGCTGAACTTGGTGGTGTTAAATCTTCAAACTACAGCAATTATTGAGGGTGCTATGCTACATATTTTGGGGTGACATAGTGCATTTCTGTAGTTGGGGAAATAAACCCGTACTGTCGTACCACAGAACACGTTTGCATACACCGCTGAAAGAACTATTTTAAAATTTTGCGGTGACTTAGTGCATAGTTAGTGGAATAAACCCGTACTGTCGTACCACAAAACACATTTGCATACACCTCTGAAAAACCTGTTTTATAATTTTGCGGTGACTTAGTGCATTTCTGTAGTTGGTGGAATAAACCCGTACTGTCGTACCACAGAGCACTTTTGCATACAACGCTGAAAAGACAGGTTTTTTTTTTTCAGTTTTCCCGTGTAAGTGACAGGGCGGCAAATTTCAAAAAATCATCTGTTACATTGGTGGGTGACATTTTGCCAGTTTTGCCGTATACAAACCCCTACTCTGCGTAGGTGACAGGGAGGTAAATTTCTAAAAATCGTCTGTTACATTCTTGGGCCATAAAGTACCCCTGCACTGCATACCTGACTTGGAAATATATTCAGTAAATTAGGTGGCCTTCAGATTGTTGGGTGATCTGTACCCCTTCTTTCTTTCAATATACCCCTGCACTGCATACCTGACTGGGAATTATTTTCTGAAAATTCGGCAGTGTTTCCATTGTTGGGTGCTGTAGTTATATGCTGTAAAATCTCCATGATGCGACAGATGGCGTTGCGCAGTGCACACCTGATTTTGTCCGCCACTTGGTTGTGCAGGGAAGGGATGGCTC
Source organism: Bufotes viridis (assembly GCA_033119425.1). Classification (NCBI taxonomy): domain Eukaryota; kingdom Metazoa; phylum Chordata; class Amphibia; order Anura; family Bufonidae; genus Bufotes; species Bufotes viridis. The sequence continues at coordinate 14,742,310 of CM065592.1, read as the reverse complement.
GCCTGGAAAAGTAGTGGCGGCTGGGAACCACGTACTGTCCACCAGACAGAATGACAGTGTTTCAAAGGACCAGGAGTTTTGAAATCTTGGCATTCAGGGCCAGGGATCGCGAGTGGGTAGGGGGGTACTTTCTCTTTCTATTTATTTTTCTAATTGGGAGATGGACAGCTGAACGCTTCCATGGGATAGCGTGGAGATGCTTGGTGATGGTGAAAGATGTGGTGGCGTTGCTGCCACATCCTCTGTTTGCGGGGTGGCAGGTGCCACTGTCACGCACTTATGCTCAGGTTTAGAACGTTTATTTTTTATGTATTTTATGTTATTTTAAGTTATTTCCCTATCCACATTTGTTTGCAGGGCACTTGTCCTACTCTTACCAGCTCTTTCCAGGACTTTGTTATAGCCATTTAAGTACCCCAAAGTTCAGGTCCCCATTGACTTCAATGGGGTTCGGGTCAAGTTCGGGTCCCAAACTCAAACTTTGCGGTAAAGTTCGGCCGAACCCGGTGAACCCGTACTTCCAGGTGTTTGCTCAACTCTACCCGGGACTTTTTTGAATAGGAATCATTGACCACAACTCTCTGGACAATTTTCAATCCAATTACAAACTATACTTTCCAAGCCTATAGACCTTACTTTGCCTATTAAACGTCTATAAGGAACAGCATCAAAAGCCTTTGCAAAATCCAGAAACACTACATCCACAGCTGCCCCTCTGTCCAGGCTACTACTCACCTCTTCATAAAAACAAATCAGGTTGGTCTGACAACTTCTGTCCTCGGTAAACCCGTGCTGGGTATAACTTTTAATATTATTTACAGTCATATACTCCTGTATATAGTCCCTTAAGAGTGCTTCAAACATTTTTCCCACAACAGAAGTTAAACTAACTGGTCCATAATTACCTGCAAAGGTCCTTGATCTTTTTTGAATATGGGCCCCATTTTTGCCTTGCTCCAATCACTTGGCACTGTACTAGTCTCTAGAGAATCCCTAAAAATTATAAACAGGGGCACAGCAATGACTTAACTGAGCATTTTAGGCACTCTTGTGTGTAATCAATTTGGACCCGGAGCCTTGTTAACATTTACCCTATTTAACTTGTCTTGGACCATATCTACAGTCAGCCAATTGAGTATATTACTGGGTGTACTAACAGCCCCAGCACCACAGATATCACCTCCTTTGTCTTCAGTGACTACCCTCCCCCCCCCTTTACCATTATTTAGTGGAACTACCTGCTCAGACCTTGGTCTTTTAGCATTGATATATTTTTAAGAATGTTTGGGGATTTGTATTGCTCTCTTATGCCACCTGCAGTTTGTTTTGCATTTTTGCTAATTGTATCTCTTTTTTACAGATTTTATTAAGCTATTAGTGATCTTCAAATGCTACAGCTGACCCCACAGATTAGTATTTTTTTAAATGCCCTTTTTTTGTCCTTTTTACAGTAGCTGTTTATACTTGTTACCTAAAGGAATACATTTTTGTGCCATTACACAATACAGATTTAAAGCGCTCCCATTTATCATCAGTATTAGTATGTGACAGTAGCTGCTCCCAGTCTGTGCCCTGAAATGCTTCCCTCAACCCGGGGAAATTAGTCTTTTTGAAATTTAGTGCCTTTGCTCTGCCTGACAGAGTTTGCTTCTTATAGTTTAGGGGGAATATAATTATATTGTGGTCACTATTACCTAGTGTTTCTCGAACAGTAACATTTCCAACAAGCTCTGCATCATTAGAAATGACCAGATCCAACAGAGCATCGCCCCTAGTGGGAGCTTCTACAATCTGCCCCAAAAAGTGGTTCTGCAGCAAGTTGAGGAATCTTCTCCCTTTTGCGGTTGAGGCAGAACCATGACCCCAGTCATTGTCTGGGAAGTTAAAATCTCCCATTATGACCACTGTACCAGCTTGTGCAGCCCGCTCTATTTGGTTATACAGTTGCGCTTCTATCTCCTCTGTGATGTTAGGGGGTCTATAAATTACACCAAGTATTATTTTTTCAGTGTATTTATCCCTTTGCACTTCCAACCCATAAGGTTTCCACGTCCTCACCATCCTCACCCACAATTGCGTCTTTTACACTTGTCCTCAGATCAGTCCTCACACACAGGAACACGCCACCACCTTTTCTATTGACGCGTTCTTTCCTAAATAGTTTAAAACCCTTGATATTTACAGCCCAGTCATGCAAAGAATCCAACCATGTCTCAGCCATGTCTCATCAACTATATCTATGTGTTCTTCTAGTATCATAGTCTCCAGCTCCCCCATTCTGCTAGCTAGACTTCTGGCATTTGTTAGGATAATAATAGTAGTAGTGATAGGATTTGTGGTGGTATAAATGCTAATGTTATAAAACTTAAATTACAGTAGTAACTGACTTTTAGAGAAACAATCACCTATCGTGCAGTCATACAGAGGAGATGGGCTGGTATAGTATTGTCAGGGGATATTTCGGTGGGGAAATAATTTACAGCAGGTAATTAGTAGGAAAAATAAATTTCACTAATTAATCTCAAGTTTACTTTTTTCTATGAATAAAATGATTTATAAAGGTTGAGGCATAAAAGCAGGAAACACGCTGAAGGCATAGTGCTCATCGAGTGCTCAGGGTTTTATTTTTGCCATTGTTGTCGCACTTGTATAGCCAGGGGAATGAAACCAGATGAAAGGAGAAATGTAATGATGGTATTATTATGACTTTGTATTACCTCCTATAGCAGCAACACGTTACAACATTGCAGGTTTGGTGGCTCCAATCTCCCTGCTCAAATTTCCTGCTTCGTCATTGTCTGTACAAAGCTTACAGTAGTGTTCGAGCTGGATTTACACTACCTGATTGTCAAACGCTTATTCTGCCGCTGCTGCAGATTACCTGATGAATGCACGAAATGCTCGTTCATAGAGTAAATTGATCTTTTCTGCAGATACCTTAATCTTGGTTTCAGGTCATCAGATCGTGTGAAGACTGATCTGCTGTCCAGAAACAATGAACTTGTGTGAGGTTCATTGATGGCAGTAGCCATCGTTCATCCTTGTACAGCGAAGGGGATCATCATATGTGAATGCAGAGCTTCAATTCCACTGAGGAGCAGGCATTTGTCGGGAAGGAAGGCATCCTTCTCAATAATCCATCAGGCTGTGTAAAGCCAGTATTACATTCTGAGAGGTCTAGACTTTAACACTAGATACTGGATTTGGTGGGATTTGTCAACATGTTTTGAGGGTTTGTCTCCTGGTGCCAAAGTCCTCTGCCTGTGAAAAGATGGTCCAGAGAGACTGGATTTTAACTTAGTATAGTGTAACACTGCTCTCTGGAGTTAGCGGTGCACATGTCAGCGGGCGGGCATCCCATTAGACAGCTTGAAAGGAAAAAGACCAACACTCGTATATGGATTTTCTAGATGCAGGTTTATTCAGTCACATATTATATCATAGTGAAGTGTTTCAGCACAACATGTGCCTTCCTCAGACTATCTGATACCATGATACCATGGCGCAATGGTCGAGTCTCTGACCCGCACGTTTTGTGGGTTTGAAGCAGCCAATAAAGGTGCAGGTAAGTACTGGCCTCACTGAAATGCCAGTATCCATGTTGGCTGCTTGCATTAGTGATTTGCTGGCCAGAACGTGTCATCGGAGGTTATATAGCACCCGATGACATGTGCTTGGTTCAGTCATAGTCAGGGAGAGCACAGCGGGAAGGGAAAGACAGTGTAGGGAGCAATTTTCATAGTTTTTATTCAGAGAAAGCTTTTCCAAGACCCAAAAGTCCTTTTAAGGACTACTGTGTGTGTGTGTGTGTGTGTATTTTAGAGCAGCAATCTATTTACTACCTGCAGTCTCAGGGACAGTGCTTCAGAAAGGACAGATAGTGCAGGGAGAGACATTTGCTGTTTTTACTACCAAAAGCTTTTCAAAGACCCCAAAGTCATTTTAAGGACTACAGTGTGTAATTGACAGCAGCAAGATATTTTTATTTTATACCAATTAGTGACATATAATGTACATAGTCCGCAGACTGTATGTTTAATAATCTGGGCCACATCTAGTGTCCATAATCTGTGGTGTTCTGAACCCACACTGTAGAACATCTGCAAACAGTGTCTGCATTACAAATTTCAATAATCTGGGCCTAATATAGTGTCCATATTCTGTGGGTTTCTGTGACATATATTGTCCTGCATCCGAAAACTGTGTCTTTAGTGGACAGTAAAACAATCTGCGCCACATCTAGTGACAAAACCATTAATATGAAGAAGGCGAGCACTAAGGGATGGGGAAGTCGGCGTGATGCTGATGGTGCACACAGAGGCCATGGTCCTGGGTGCAATTAAACTATACCTGCTGCCAGTGCACCAGAAAAAAAAAAAAAAAACACCGTACCCAGCTTCATGTCCAACTTAGCTGGGCAGCGCAGGGCAGCATTGTCCAAGTCGGACCAGTGCGAACAGTTAGTCAGTTGGATTGCTGAAGATAATGCTTCCAGTCGGTTAAGCACCACCCTTTCTTCCACCTAGTCCAATCTCTGTAGTCTGTTGTCTGTGTATGATGCCCTCCGTTATGTGTAATAAAGGATGTATTGGAGTGACGGTTCCTTGTAAATTTTGGCAGCCCTTTCCCTTAGTGCATAGGCTTTATGAGTGTATGAGTCCCACTACCTGAACAATTGTACCACAATGTGAATGAGGCCCTCCTTTATGTGATATACAGGCTGTTTCATGGTGCCTCTTGCTTATAATTTTTGGCAGCACTTGCACTTTATATACAATTGAATATACAGGAAAGATTGTTTCATAATAATTTTTCCTGTGAAATTGATATTTTTAGGGGATTTTGTGTATATTTTTGTCAGTCTGTAAAAGTGGCATACAACTCAGGCAACATGGTTCCAAGCAGCGACCTGGGTGTCCAAGATGCATCTTTTCATCGTCCCCATGCTGTTCCAAATCCATTTCGGTGGTGTTTCTGTCACTTTCTGACCTTTTCCAATGGACCAGGCACCCTCCCCTCTTTAGAGCACGGGGTGCCTGGTTTTCTCCCATTGACATCTATCGGGCCGAACACCCGGATACTTTGGTGCTCCATTATCACTAGTGGTGACTTATGTACATACCATTGTCAAAATGTATAAATTCTTCTCATTCACAAAGACCCATAGAAAATCCCACAGCCTTGGCACTTTAGATCTTTATTTTATAATAGTTTATATTTTTCAACCAAGTACCTCTTGGTGATTGTTACATGATGACATTTTTCTATAATGATTAGGTAGAATTATTAGGTCTATTAGCCACCATCTGCATTCTGCAAATAAGTTAATGTTCATGGGTTACCATCAGCTGTCTAAAGATCCCATCAAATTAGCAAGATCTACAACAAATCTCACTTTTAGCTTAACACTCCAAGCAAAGGTAAAAGATTGAGGCTAGAGATCACAAATTTACTTAAAGCCTCATTTTAGTTAGATTTGGTTGACTCAGTCGATGGATTCCAATCATGTCTGAATAAATTTGACCCAAATGGAAATTGCCCCAATTGCTTTGAAATGTCTCTCACCATAATGTTCACAGTTTACCATAGTTATTAAATTCTCTACAGATGTCACCAAAGAGACAAAATACCTGCCGGCAATCCGAGCGTCAGCCTCAGATTGATGCTGCAGAAATACAAGTTGGATTTTTAGCTGAACAGCCAAAATGAAAAGTGACACTCTAGTGACAAGACTTTCAAGGCCTATCTCACAATTTGGTGCCATATAGCAGAGGTAAGACCCGCACCTATTTCTAGCGAAGGGCCCCCAAAGTGAAGGCTAGAGCACCGTGCATGTGCAGCATGCTCTCTATTAACTTCTATGGGAATTCAGAAAAGCTAAGGCCCTTTCACACCTGCGTTCTTCTTTTCCGGCATAGAGATCCGTCGTCGGGTCTCTATGCCGGAAAATCCTGATCAGGATCATCCCCATGCATTCTGAATGGAGAGAAATCCGTTCAGGATGCATCAGGATGACTTCAGTTCAGGACCGAACGTTTTTGGACGCAGCAAATACCGCAGCATGCTGCGCTTTTGTTCCGTCCAAAAATCCGGAACACTTGCCGCAAGGCCGGATCCGGAATTAATGCCCATTGAAAGGCATTAATCCGGATCCGACCTTAAGCTAAACGTCGTTTCGGCGCATTGCCGGATCCGACATTTAGCTTTTTCTGACTGGTTACCATGGCAGCCAGGACGCTAAAGTCCTGGTTACCATGGTAAAATGTAGCAGGAGCGGGGAGCGGCATACTTACATTCCGTGCGGCTCCCGGGACGCTCCAGGATGACGTCAGGGCGCCCCAGTGCATGGATCACGTGATCGCATGGATCACGTGATCCATGCGCATGGGGCGCTCTGACGTCATTCAGGAGCGCCCGGGAGCCGCACGGAATGTGAGTATGCCGCTCCCCGCTCCTCGCTCTACTATGGCAACCAGGACGCTAGTAGCATCCTGGCTGCCATAGTAACCTGAAAGCACTCGAAGACTGATCAGGATCCTGATCAGTCTTCTAATGCTTCAGGCATCTTGTGCTTCTGACGGATCCGGCAGGACGGAAGTGCCTGCCGGATCCTCAGAACGCAAGTGTGAAAGGACCCTAAGCAAGTACACTTGGCTATTTCTGGAACTCCCTTAGTAGTGAATGGAGAAAGCACTGTGCAAGTGTGGCCACCTCCCTGTATAATTCTATGGAAGTATGTAGCCAAGTCATTACTCAGCTATTTTTAGCACTTCCATAGAAGTGAACGGAGGGCAGCTGTTCTTGTGCAGTGCGCCCTCATTCACTTTGGGGGCCCAGTTCTAGAGGTAGGTGCAAGTCCCAGACTTGGGACTCTCACCTATCGGACATTGGTGGCATACCCTAGCAATATGCCGCCAAAGCGCGAGGTGGGCCAACTTCTTGATCTCTTTACAAGAGGTTGTCCAGGTTGTTTTCTGCCACCTCATTCCAAGAGCTATAGCATTTTTATTATGGTGGCAGAGCTGTATTAGGCCTTGTTTTTGTGGGGTGAGTTGTCGTTTTCCTTTGTGACATTTTGGGGAACATAAGACTTTGTGATCACTTTCCTTCCATTTTTTGGGAAGAAAGATGAAGAAAAAAACGCAGCTCTGGCATTTTGATTTTATGGATTCATCATGTGGGATAAATAGCATGGTAATGTGATAGGTTGGACAATTATGAATTAGGAAACATCAGTTATGTGGTTTTAATGTAAACTGTTTCCATAAATGTTTTTAAGAGGAAAAACATTATTTTTTTACTTGTTATTTTACTTCTTTACACTTTATATTTATATCATACACTTAATTTTATCATTAAACTTTTTAGTCCTACAGGAGCAATAGGGCAATATAATTGTTTGATCACTTACATACAAGTAATATCCTTGTTACAAATACACTGACAGGCAGTATGCTAGGCCCACTGGCACCCTGTGTTCATGTTGCATTTTAGAAGAAGGAGTAATGAGGGTGACAGAGGAAGCCCCTTTTCTCTGAAACCACCAAGATGCTGTGGTTGCTATTGACTGCAGCATCTACAGGGTAAAACAGCAGGTTGAAAGGACAGCGGAGTCCCTTCTCTGCCTGGCATGGGATATTTGTCCCATGCCATGCCTGCAGCATTGTAAAAGGGTGTTGGTAGGTTTAAAGCCCCTTAGGGACCACTGTATAAAGGCATACTGTTGGTCACTTAGGGGTTAATAGCACTTCTTTACCTTAATTGCGTATGATATACAGGAAACATCTTGTCCTGACATTGGTCCTTCATTTCAAAATTAAACACATTACCATATCCTGAAGCTGACAGAGAAATGTGTCCGGGTCACTAAAGCTGACCATACACATTATACTTTTGTCGGCGGGTTTGGCCAACATGTTGATGTGTGTGTGGGGGACCTCCCGACTCTCCCCTGACAGATGATGTTAGAGGACACAATGAATATTTTCACCCAATCTTTTTTTCCTCCCAAGAAATAAGCCACCTCCAGAAGTATCTGGCTGGGGGTGGGGAGCTGTCGGCTAAACCATCGCTCGTCCGGCAGCTATTAAATGTATTTGGCCAGCTTAAGAGGTCATTGACTTTCCAGCTCAAGAAGGCAATCACATTATGTAATTATATGTGCACATTTGTTTTTCAAGCTCACTTTGCTAAACCTGTAAAAATATGTTTAAGCTTGTGTGTAACTATGGGAGAAAAGCACTAAGGACAGATCTCAAGAAATTAGCATTTTGGCAATTGTGCCTCTTTGGCACATTAATGTATGCAAAGTTTGTGCCATCCTTCAGAATAGCTTGAAATTCAAAGCCTGTTCTCATGTAAAGAGCAAACAATAGTGTGGCTGCCGTCCACCAGCCATGAGTTAGCTGTTCTGTATGTCATTCCTCATTCAGCGCTCATTCCTACAGCCTTGTAGATGGACACAGATATGAACAGTATGATGCAGGAAGCAGAGCGTCAGTAACACTAAAATTAGACACTTTTAGTTGAGTCAGTTGTGTGACATAAAGGTCCTCTGTAACAATATGAATATGTGATAGGGAAGTATCTTTCTTACATCTTTTCCTATCAGTTCCTATCATTTAAGAAAACCTTGATAAACCCCATTCTTATTTCTAAATAGAAACAATAATCAATGTAGTTAAGATGACAGAGAATTGTCCTATTCCATGATCAGTATTTATATGCCATACTTCAGTTTGGAAAACTTTCAGAAACATTGCCCGTACATAGGTAAGAATATTAGCTGTTCTGTTATAAGCATTAGGCTCTGTTCATACTGTGCACTGTGGGAACCCCATGTAGATGTACACTACCTAAACCATCCAGCAGTTTGGCTACTAAAGGGTTTTCCCATAAACACAGGATAATTGTATGACTGCCGGAGTTTCCAATCCTGAGACCCTCAGCATTAATGAGAACAGGAGTCCCCGAGTCCCTGTGTGAATTGAGTGGTAGTGTAGATGTGTGACCATTCCTCCATTCTCATCTGTGGGGGCTGCTGAGCATAGCGTTTGCCTGACTCCATCAGTTCGAATAAAATGCTGGCCATGGATGTGCACTATGGCCTAATTCACACAACCCCGTGGTCCACAGAAAAGATGTTCAGTGTATATTCAGTGTAGCTCTTTAGCATATATTGTGGGGCACGTCCAGGCAAATGCATTGATTGTGGAACCAAAGCACAGTGTGATTGGAGCCTTACTTTCATAAGTTTACTGCTTGAGTGGTCCTTTCCTTTTTACAGTATGATATACGTAGCAGCATGTGACGATTATATGGTGACCCATGAATACACCATATTCTGTAGCTGTCTGGTACTTGAAGACTAGTAGTAGTGGGTCTACACCAGCTTCATGTGTGCTGCTGTTATAGAAACCAGATCCAGCTGTTGGCCTACTTCCATGCTCTCTTAACTGCATGTACTGACTTTATTTCTTCGCTGTCTCTCCTCTGTGGTCAGTCAGGCCGGTGTATTGTTTTCCCTCAATACAAGTGAAAACAGCCATTATTAATATGTTATGATAAAGTCTATCACGTACAGCCTAGAAGGTAGATATGCCAGGCAATGCCTTTAGGCTGCCATTCATCAGAAAGGGTCTTGTGTTAGATTTGCTCACAGTGATATTGGTAGATGTTTCTAATTTCAGGGTATATTTTAGTGGTTCCTTGTTCGCTGAGCTTATACGACTGTCATGCAGACATAATTAAAGCGTCAGCTGCTTTCTAGTTATTATTAGCTTATTTGATCTCTCCTGTTAGATTAATGACTATAGTGATTGCACAAATACGGTTTTAATTACAATTACACTGCTTGTCCCAATTTTTGTTAAATATTACCTTCTTGCAGACTAAATGCATTGGGCAATTAACAAACTGGGGCCACGTGTAAGGAGGTTTGCAGAACTTGAATGTTTCAGCCTGTTCAACATAGAATAATTAGATGCCCAGCCCATAAAATAAACACGTCCATTATGTGTAGAATCATTTACACAAGAACTATTGGATGTGATTACCTGAACTAGTCCTAACAATCTAGTTACACAAGCCTTTGGTTAAAAAAATATTGTTCCAGTAAACCGTGACATGCAGAATGTGTGCCTCTATCATAGACGATAGTTGTCTGCATCATTAAATTCACCACATGCTTATGTTTTACTTATGAAAGGCGGTTTGTTGAGAATACACATTTAAGATCTACTATGTACTTACATTTGAAATATATCAGAAGCCACGGAATAAAAATAAAATAAAATCTAATTGGCAAATGCCAAACATCCTGCTCGGTTTAACATATTAACTTATTCTTTAAGGGTTTTTCTGCAAATTTATATTGATGGCTAAGCCTTAGAATAGAGTAGTGATGGCTAACCTCCGGCACTCCAGCTGTAGTATAACTACGACCCCCAGCATGCTCCATCTCTATGGAGTTCTGAGAACAGCCAAGCAAGTGTGCATTTTGGGAGTTGTAGCTGGACTGCCGGAGGTTAGCTATCACCGGAATAAACCATCAGGTGGCCTCTGGGTTCACTAGGCAGCAGGGCTGGGTGCAGCTGAAGCCTCTGCACCCTATATAGCTAAAGGTTTCAATGCACATTGAATGTAGGTGAGATAAATCTTCAGATTTGTTTGATAGAGGTTATTTAATGTGTATAGGGGTGTATATGTCAGGAAAAAGGCATGATCCTGCATGTTGAATGAAAAATGGCTTCCCTTTGTGCCAAACAGGAGATAAGCCGAAGTGGTTCAACAGAAGCTTAACTCCCAAGATGCACACTTGCTTAGCTGTTCTCATGCTGTTCTCGGTTCTGATGCTGGGAGTCGTAGTTTTACCACAGCTGGAGTGCCGGAGGTTAGCCATCACTGATTTATACCCATAAAGCTCATGCACGCAACTTCAAACCAATATCTTAAGGGCTTACAACATACTTTTAGTTGTAATATTTTTCAAACTATTCATTGCTACATGTGATGTTCTGTAGAACTTATGTGGGTAGGTTGTAGTAAGTGCGCACTGAAAAGAATTTGGTCATGAGCCTACTTCTATTGTTTGTTCTTGTGCCAAACGGCTCACTCCCAAACATTAGGTGTACATTTACGAAACATGTTCATCAACTGCTTAATCTTAACTACTGTATATGTGTGTAATTACAAGTGGTGAGGCGAGATCAGCCATTTATTGCCTTAGCTCATCAGCACATTCTGCCTCTCTGTACAGTCAAAGCATAGTTCCTAGGGAGGTTTTACAAGAACACCCAGTAAAGAAAAGATGTGTAGATTATCAATTGATACTGTTAGTGACTAGAAGGTTCTGATCATAGTGGAGAATTGCTTCATGTGACGAATACATGAAAAATATGGAATATGAAATATTATCTGCAGATGCTTAAATATTTATTTCATGCTATTATGTCGCTAAAGCGGTTCATTATGTAATTATATCTTCTTCTCAAATTGAAATATCCACATCAACTCATCACAGAGGTTAAACAGTCAAAAAGCTCAGTAAAAATGTTCTACCATAAGATGTCACCTATGCAATTTTGATGAATATGATTTAAAAAAAATGCTTCATGGCGCATATATATATATATATATATATATATATATATATACTGTCATTTAACTTGCAACTGTTCTGTAAGGGACACGACTCACAGGCTTTTCTTAAAGGGGTTATCCAACCCCTATAATCACCACCCAATGCCCGGGCAGCTCAAATAGATTATACTTACCCTGCTCCCTGGCGCCTGGGTAGTTCCTGATCCCTGCACAGCCGCTGCTGCATCTCAATCAAGACATCCAGTGACGGGGGAGTGGCAGCCAATAGCTGGCCGCGATGAGGACGAGCCACCCTAGTATCACCCGCGATGCTAGGGAGGCTGGTCCCCATAGTGGCCTGATATTGGCTGCTCCCTAAAAACATCACCCTCTGGTTGTCAGATCTACTGATCTGCGCAGCGATCGTGTGGGGCTCAGAAGAGACGGGTGCCGGGAGCAGGGTAAGTATAATCTATGTGAGGTGCCTGGGCTTTGGGGGTATTATAAGGGTTGGATAACCCTTTAATGTGGTACAACAGTCATTTAAAATGTCCTCCTGTCCACAGCATACTGCAGACAGATGCAGGATGAATGATATTGCCTACGAGATTACCTTCCATAGTGTCCAAGATGTGCGTGCGTGGTGTCCATGGTGTTTGCATCCCAAGTCCGTGTTGTATCCATTGTCTCCACATGGTGCATGTTTTGATGAAATTTTCTTAGAAACAAGAAATTACATATAATTTCAATCCGGTATTTGCAAATTAAGAAAATATGTTCACATTTTTATTTGTTATTGCCAAAGTTTGGAAAAAAATTCCAGAAGAGGGAACCAGGAAACCAGAAATTTCCTTTGGGAACGTTTCTCTCTTCTGGGATCACTTCCAGTTTTTGGTTATAAAATTTTTTTGTAAAGCAGAATAGATATTAAATCTAAAGCTACTAGTGAGAACTAAGCCTAGGCTATTCCTTAGCCATCTTCTTGAATATGGACATTGAAAGATAGCATTCAAGCTGGCATCTAAGAAACCCAACCTACATCAGCAACATTATTGAAATGTGGAGCTGTTTTTCAGTACATTACAGTATCTGATACATGGGTAATATCACCTGGTTAGTGTGTTAATGAGTACTCTCTGCAGCCCATTCTGGGCCATTGTGACATGATGCTATATTTCCCTAATTTACTCTCCGTAATGATTAGGAAGTAATTCTGATCACTGGTATCAGTTTACATAAGAAAGCAATTTACTAACAGGACGACTGATGCAATTTCTATTGTCAGTAAACATAAAATGTATATATTTTTACGTATGCAAAAAAGGCCTCTGGAGCCACCAGTGTGCACAAAGGATATACCAAGTAAACCAAAGTCATTTTGGTGTAAATGTGGCTTTGCACATGTGTAACCATGTCCCCTGCCAATATCAGGGTAACTAGAGTGGGCCTATTACCTGCACACAATGGCACCTCCATTTTGTGGGCTGAACAAGTAGTCATCACTGATGTATTGGACCCAAAGACCCTTATGCCTCAGTGATGTCACTGGTGAATTTATAGATTTTTGTATGAATGTCTCGTCCGCCAACAAAACTGTAGCATCTATTCTGTATAGGTAAGAGACTCACTAAACACAGAGACACCCTTTTCCCTGAGAAGACTAATGAAGCAATACTGAGTACGATCCACACTTGGATCATGCTCTGATATCTAACATTGTGTCTGGAAGAAGGTTTTAGACTATATGTTTTTGTGGAAATGCTTTGGAATCATGATTTACCAACTTTACACCTGCCAAACCAGAGATATGCTGCTATGGCTATTCCATATTTCACTTTTTCACCACCAGACATGTGCAGTGCTGGAAGTGAACAGGTTAACTAGTTGCCGTTTGTAGGATGTGTGAATCATTTACCCAGCAGCATATTGAAACAATGCACACAATACACCGTGATTATTTACGCTTCTGTTAATTCAGAGGGAGACAAAAACAAAATATCTTGCCGATTGCCAAAATCTTTTCATATAAGACAAAGCAAAAACACTTCCTGGTGCCAAAAATGTGAATTGAAATGAATCTGTAAAGTAAAGGGAAAACTGACCATAGACATGGACAGTCGAATAGCTACAGAGCTGCTAGATGTTCCCTACAGTCAGGGAAGACATGGATTCGACAGGATGGACTTTTCCTGTCTGATGCTTTTCTTCCCCAGAAGATAAGGGGCTTGAGAAATGTTTGGCAGCCACTTATCTAATCCATTACTAATGAAATAACATGGAAGCTTATATGAACCGAATATGAATGTTTGAATTGATAATAGCCAGCCAGGCTATTGTTTGACAGTTCTTCTATGACTAATGCCACTTTTAGCCTGAATGGTTCAGTCTCTCAAGGATAAGGGGTTACTGTGGAAGGAAGAGTGGTTCAGTAGATCTGGGCATGGCATAATGCACATCGCCAGCGCTGTCTTTAAGGCTGTTTTGTGCCTGAACCCTTCTCAAGATGTTGTGAGGATTTTAGGTGTCCATTAAAGTCGGACTAGAGGAAATCTTTTCACAAAGTGAGAAGTTTTAAAACAATATTAGTAGAATAAAAATAATAAAGAGAACACAATGTGGATCTAAATCTTTAACCATTTCTCTGCTGGAGAGAGGCTAATAGTGCAGGACAGATCAATGTAGTGAGGACGCCCATTCATCTGAGAAGTGGTTAATGAGGTCTTTCTACTTTCTGCCCCTTTTTCTCTCTGTCGGTCTTGACCTGTATTTCCCTCTTTCACTCTTGTTTTAATATATTTTCAGACTCTGTCATAAGGATGAGGCTGACATCTCCTCTTTGTGAGGACCTCCTTCTTATGCCGTTTTATACACTGTGCTTAATGTTATAGAACCTTTTGCACTAGATCCTCTTTTTATTTTGAGATGGTTTAAAAAGATGCTATAATTGAGTTGTATTAAAAAAGAATATAATATTAATACTGTCTGTGTTTCAGTAGTCCTTATCTGTACCTGTAATGCTTTCTGTTCTGTTGTACTTTGGGCAGACGATTTCTGCTCCTTGTTTAACCCAGTAAAGAAATAAAATGTTACCAATTGATGATAATGTTTGAAAATCCTCTGATTTTATTTCACATGTATCAGAGTTAAGAGCTCTCCCCAAGGAAAGCATGTATCTGTATTTGCAGCCAGTGATCTGTAATAGACACAGAAAAACATTTGAGAAAGGCCAATACAGACTTGCAAGTATTACATTATACCATCTAAATCTCATACACAAATAACACACCCTTTTAATTTCACTGTAAAATAACACCTAGCAAACTGAAAAAAATAAAAATGTACACATGAAGAGGTAATACAAAATTATCATTATTCAGGCCAACCCCATTTAATGATGTCCCGGGTTTCTAATAGTTTAGGAGGAATAGTCAGACTATGTATACTCTTCACTTATAGTTTCTTCTTTTCACCAAATATGTCCTAATGCACAGTCATATTAAGTCACCAGAAGAGTTCTCTGGGGCACTACTTTACCGTATCAATCTCATGGGGAAAAGAATGTACTCAGACATCAGATACTGTATTATGGAAGCATTCTACCAACCACATTGATTCGAGGCGGAGAATAATTACCTGATATGGCTACATACTGAGAACCATATGGCAGTATACAATTTGCCTATGACTATGTGTGTCTCCATACAGCCTTCTGCACATAATTCTGTGATGTGCATGAGGCTTAGAACTAGGTATACAGTGCCTTGTGAAAATATTCAGCCCTTGATGTTTTCCTATTTTGTTACATTACATCTTGGAATTAAAATATCATTTTAATTTAGATTTTATGTAATAGACCTGACAAATTATCCAAATTGTTACAGTGGAATGAAAAAATACCTTGTTTAAAAAATAAAAAGAAACTGAAACTGTGTGAGTGCATATGTATTCATCCTCTTTGTTATGAAACCCCTAAGTAAGGTCTAGTCCAACCTATAGATGAGCAAATCGATTGTAAACAAGTTGGATTAGTTAAAAATTTCACCCAAAAATCTCCAAATTACTCCAAACCTTTTGTGATTCATTTAAGATAAATCGTGTAAAACCGGTTATCTTTGCCATTTTATTACGGATATTGGCAGGGAAACCATAAGTGTGGAAGGAGATAGAGGATCACATGATACTGGGAGGAAGTCGCGGGAGGCTTGCCCTGATTGGCTCAGAGGCTGACAGAGATATCTTCTGTATGAACAGGCAGCCAGCTTTTTCTTTGTATTTCATCAAAGAGTTTCTACAGTTCATATTCTTATTGCAAGCACCTCAATACCGTACATTCTGCTGCAAATGGTAAGCACTTGAGCATTTTTTTCTAAGAAATAGTTTAAAATTACTGTTTGTAATTGTATTATACCGATATTACTAAGCACATTACTGCAAGATTATGGGTAGTTACAGCAAACACATTTTACTGCAGTAATGCAAATTATCATGCCCATGTTAGTGAACGCATTACTGCATCATACCATTTAGGGCAAAGACATTTTACTGCAAAATTGCATTCTTCTACCCATGTCTGTAGTGTAGTTCAAACACATTGCTCTGCAAAAATTGTATTCTTATACACATGTTAGTAAACACATTACTGCAATCTACCATGTAGTTCAAAGATATTTTACTGCAAAAATTGAACTGAAATTGAGCTCCAGAGAAATGCAGCAAACCCACAAGGCCCTACTCAATGATGCTTTTCTCTGGCTGGAGGATCAAAAAACAGGAGCCACAGACTCAACAATAGACTGTGGCTGCTGAGTCCTACTTGAGTCTGTGGCCCCAGAAGCTCTGCCACAAGCATAGATGGTCTTTTTGACTCATTGCTCAGAGCGGATAGGACGGAGACTGTCGTCATTGAAATGATTCATAGAGCCTTACACCCCAAGCTGAAGACGTCATCTGCGGCCTGCTTAGCTTCGAGAACACCGCAAACATCTTGAAGTGCTACTGCGAAATAGATCAACTCGGGTATGAAGATGCACCTATCTTTCTCTACCAAGACCTAGCTGCCTTGACATTAGCTAAGCGGCAGGTTCTCCATTCTCTTCTGGAAGCACTGCAGGCTGTCAGAACTCCCATCCGCTAGCTATACCCATTTGGCCTAGAAGTGATGAAGAATTGGAGGCAAGTCACCATCGGATCCCCTCAAGATCTGGGTGCAGCCTGGGATACGGACCAATATGACCCCCTGCCTCCATTGCCGAAACAAGGACCATGGAAGATGGTGTTCCCAGAAAATACAGCACAAAACAAGCACAACACACAGATGAGATCCAAAACCTGAATACCAAAGGAACTTGAACCCACATGTTCCAGATGAACACATCCAGTTGTGAGTACATCTACTTTGGGCAGCTGTGATTGTCAGGTACTAAAGCCATTTGTTCCCCTGGCCAGCTAGCCATCTTGCAGTCTTGGTATATCTATCTCATGGAACTTATCCTCTCGAAGTACCACTGTTCCAAACCAGTGGCTTAAACGCAACCTACTCCTTTATTGAGCATGGACCATCTCACACACAGCTTTGACAACTGGAGTATTGAGACCACTGACTCTCTTAGTAAAACTGAACTGCCTTATTTCAGCTCAGTGATTTGCCTTTTTGTTGTTTTGGTTGTTAGTCACTGCCTGTATTTCTCGACAATTTGATTTTCCGCAGCGTACAGATGGAATTTATGCTTTCTATCTGATCCCCTTCTGCAGGAGGTACTGGTTGGTTTCTCCTCTTCCTACTTGGTCTACCACTTATCACCTATCTCTGCATATGACCCCCCTCCCCCCATGGTCATTTTGTGTATCTGAGATCCTTTTCCGCGTCCTCTTTTTGTACCATGGGGATATGAGGAGACCCTAACAACGTGGCTGGTTCTTTTTGCTCATAAGTATTAGCATTTCTTTTATCTCTTGTTTTTTATGTCAACCTCACTCTTCCTTGTGAATTTTCCTCCCATTTATCCTTCACCCTCCTCTTTACTGAAATACTGGTGCTCTAATGCCTCAATTTCTCTGCTGCAAATATGGTGCTTAAACGAGCCATGGAAACTCTCTCAGATCTTCTTTCTACTTGGAAAAGACAAGACTTAAATCGCTATTTTTCAGAAGACGCATTTCAAGACGGGTAGGTTATCCTCCTTCCCTGCTAGGCACTATGCTTATTGGTTTCACAGCACACACCTTGGATAGCTGAGGTGTCAGTATTGCTTTACAAAAACAAGTACCGTTTCAGCACATTACCACTGTTTCTGAATCAAAGGTCTATTTTTATTTGAAAAGAGTGAAATTGCTGGCACTATAATAACTTTGGTGAATATACGGATGTAGCAGGGTTAAGACTCCTGCTTTCTGAGATGTGTTAATTAAACTATAGTTAACTAAACTGGTTAAGCTATTGCTTCTGAATGGCTTTTGTTTCAAGATAACGCAATGAGATAAGGAAAGTTTCTACATCTGTATATGCCCCCAACACAAAGCAGGTCCGGTGGCCTGTTCAGACCTTTAAGCAGCTCTCCACATTCAAAGAGGAATTTTGATTTTGAGTTTTCAACCTTGCAGTAAATCCATCTCTAGACTACTCCACTAAATGCACACATATTTCCTACAGACTCCTGGGTAAGCTCCATAGAGCCTTGAGGGACCTTCAGGTTTTCGATGTGTGGAGGATACTTCACCCATCAACTCTAGACTATACTTTCTTTTCTCATACTAGCATCTCCTTTCACAGGCTAGACTTTTCTTATTCTCTGCACACCTTGCTCTAGCCATAGGGAGTATTACACTTTCTGACAATACCCTGATCTCCCTGACAGTGACCCT